>WARS01000015.1:6198860-6798860 GCA_008933995.1 Datnioides undecimradiatus | reverse complement strand
CCTATCCGCCACTTATATGTGTTATATCGAATTTCTTCTGGATCTGCTGTAAAAGTTTTCCCCTCCCTGAAGATTTGAGTCTCTTCCAGTGAGTTTCATCTCATTTTGTTGTGCAAAAGCTGATACATGACAGAGCCGTGCCTGAAGTAGGGGAAGACTGTAGGTCATGTCCCTGCTAGACATTTCTTCTCCTGCCTACCAGGGTAGCAGAAGGGGGCTCTTTGAAATAAACTGATTCATCTCCTCCACCATCTCCAGTGTGACACTCCAGTACACCGCTGTTACTTCTTTATCACCTGTCCTGCTAGTTTTCTCGCACTTAATCTTTTCTCACATCTCATTTTTCTCACTTTTGCTGCTGAGATAAATGGGAAACAAGAGGATATATGCTGCTACAGTGTCCGCTGTGTGTATGTGTGTTTTGCCTTTACATCCTAGCCTGACATTTTTCGCAACTTCCTTAGGAGCGTAAATATTTTATCAAAGGCACACAATGTCACATCAGAATGAAATATGTTTATTTAAATTGTACAGCCCGAGCGGTGATGCAAATATGAATGGAAATGTAAGACACTGCTACTCAAGATAGAAAAGAGGGGGGAAAAAACCTTGTTGCTTCATGTATGCAATGGATGTCTAAGAATAGAAAGGACATTTGCATATAACAGTGCCTAGCAGAGGCAAGGAGGTGTTTGATATTTCACACAACTGAAGGTAAATAACAGGAAGAATGTTTGAATTCACCATTACTGCCTCATGTGGTGCAGCTGCGCTGTATATTTCACACAGTATTTCACACGGTATGTGTGATGAAACTGACATATTCTGATGACCGATGGAGAATTAAGACCTTTAGAGAACGAGTGAAGGTCTAAACAATTTGCAGCCGCTTCTAGTAAAAACCTCTCTGTTGTATGTGGTGTGCAATAAAAAAAAATCACTACAATGGGTCATCTTTATTTTCTCCCAAGGCTGCTATAAATCCAAAGAAAATCTAAAATATTACCTACAGATGATAAGAATAGACTTGACGTGGTAAAGTAACTGTTTCACCCTGGCATTTCCAAGTCCAATAGGAGGCCCACTATGTTTTGTGTTACTTTATGTTAATTTTTTGTACTGCATGTCTTCAGTGCAAAACACTGTTTGGACATGATGAATCATAACATCAATCTATGTCTGTAGAATTATTCATAATGTGGCGTGAAGCAGTAGAATATTACCGATCCCAGCTCGCCACCTGTCTTTTCTTCATCCTTTGCTACATGTGAAATCTGCCATAAGGCTGGGAGCATGTGGACATGTGTGCTGTAGGAGATGAACTGGGTTAATTTTTATTACCCTGCAGGATACCGTGTTCAAGCTGTAAAAAATAAAATGTAAAAAAACCAACCACACACACACACACTGGTTGTAAATACCAGTAACTCTCACCATGAAACAGCAGATAAGCGTGTTGTTGAGGCAACCCTTTAACTAAAACAGCATGTGCCAAGCAAACCCGTGACTGGTGGAGACATGCAGGTTGTTGAGTAACATGAGCCACAGATATCAAGTTTGCCTAAATAAATCAGGCTGCATACACTATGAGCTCTATGCAAGGAAGCCAAGGAAGCCATCGATAAAGTAAGCAAGTAGATAAGACCCCATTCTCTCTTGTTTGTTTCAAATATAGTGTTGGATTCCAGAAAGCTGAGAGCTGCCTATGAACCGGCAGATAAATGGAAGGACCAAATTGTTTTTTCAACCTGGTGATTTACTGCATCTCCTCCAATAGCAATCTTTCTTTTTCATCTCCTCTCTCTCTTCCTCCCTTTGTCCATCTTAAGTTCTTTCCCAGCCACTTCTCTCGTTGCTCCTGGGCTTTACCCAGAATCCATTTAAGATTCACTCTCTGATAAAATCAATTGCTAAATTCAGAGCACAGAGATGAATGAAGGGGCTGATGATGGAGGGTTGCACCTACTGAGTATAGTGCTGGTTGCCCTCTGGCTTAAAGTGATGATGGTGCTTTCGCGTATTTTAATCTAACCCTCGAAGCATTTCGTGATCACAGCAGTTTTCTTAAGCAGTTTGTAGCAAAATATACCCATTTCTTTTTCTTTTTTTTGGGTCGTCTTACAAACATGGATCCTGATTCAGTCTGTCTAGTCTTGGAACACAAGCTGATGTAAAATATTTATTGACATACGGTGTCACAAACTGAAATGGTGACATTTTTTCCAAGAAAAGAAGTGAGGGAATGCCTCTCAGCTAGCCGCAGGTAATGCTCCGACACTCCCAGCACATGGGGTTGGAAGGATAAGCTGCAGAAAGATAAAGGAAGGAGCATCATGGAAGAGAGTTCTTCCAGACACTGACACATGTGCTGCATACTGATGATTTCACACTGTTATTGCGAAATTTCTACATGAGCATAATTATCATAAAACAAAAAGAGCTGACAGTGCTGAGGTCCTGTCCAGATGCTGTTTCCACTGTGAACTCGTATAAAGACTGAAAGGCCAAGCAACACCCAAGTGATGTTAATCTCTCAAAAGGTCAACAGAAAGAAAAGGTGCTAATGAAAAATCCTGTTTATGAAAAAAGGGGTGGCTTCCTGTTTGCTGACAAAATGGTCTAATTGATAGGAATTAATTCATAAATCATGCATGAGGGGGGAAGTGACTTTAATAGGCTTTAATAGCAGATGCCCATGTGATAGAGTTTGATCCCTGGTGATGTAGATTGGAAATAGAAACGGATGGTAAACAGAGATGTTTGATGTGCAGCAGGACCATTAGAAAGGTGGAACAGTGAAAAGGAGACCACATCGCTTGGCTTAATCATAGAGTCAGAGGAGACAAGAGGAGGGCTGAATTAGGATGAAGGGAATAAAACGAAAGAAGATATGGCCACCTCTCTGTCCTTACATGAATAAATGAGATCTGCATGTGGGGAAAATACCTGAATGGAGCCACTATTGAACAACCTGCATATCTAAGAAGCCTCACATCAAGAGTCTTCATCAAAGGCTCCAAACCTCAGCAGAACAGATGGTGAATTATTATTTTTTTGTCAAATAAATTCCATTTCACATACATTTTAACCATTTCCATAATAAAAACACAAATCAAAGCAGGGTATGTGTATGCGTGTGTGCTGTTGTTCGCTCAAAATGACAAAATACCTGTTTTTATTAATGGGTGCAGATATTTTACTTGGTAAATACTGACGTGCTGTCATGGTCAGTGTATCCTCAGGCTGGCAAACAAACTACATTCAACTCTGTGTCTCTGTGCTCACAGTTTCCTCTCAGACTCTTGTTCTAAGGGCCATGCAAAACCATGTAAGCTAAGGGCTCAAGTCAGGACAGGACCCATTTTGCACTGATTTATACACTGTCCCAGCTGCCCAAACTACATTAAATGCACATTTAAACCACTTATTTGTGAAGTGAATGAAGTATTTCTTCACCTTGACTTTAAAGGATGTCTCAGCATGGTTTATAGACCTGAAGAGCGGCTGTATCTACGCCATAAACAGTTATAAATCCAGCTGCTCCTGCTGGAATAAAGCCTCATGCCCAAAGACTTTTCCCCTGAAAAAGTGAAACACAGTTTGAAAATATAGAAGATAAAGCGTAAATCTGAGCTCTTTGTTGTGTTGTTTGAACCATCTCATGGAGCTAATTATAATTAGCTAGCTAACAGCCACAGCTGTGTTAAAATCTGCCAGTGAAAGCTGTTATTTCAGTCAACAAACACAAGCGTCAAATGAGAAGCTGCTGTTGTCGATCTCTGTCTGAAATCACCCCCAAAATACTATAAATGAAGCTGAGCACATCCGCCATCACAATTCCTGTAAACTGCATATGTGCCAGGTGAGAGCTGAAAGCTTGGCAGGCATAGCAACAGTAACTAAGGAGGCAGGGTTGAGCAAGCTGTGAGTTGTGACAAATTTCTGTCAATGTATCTTTTGAAAACTCTTGAAAAAAGGAAAAAACACATCAAATATGTTAGTTTTCAGAAAGCTGCCTGATGATATTATAAAATCGAACTCACCACCAGCCCAGATAGTTCGACTGGACCACCAATGGATTGGCACATGAAGTACACAGAGAGCACAGAAGAGTCACAGCAGACCAATTAACCTTTCACTGATCCCACTTATCATAAAGGGCCACTTCAGGCATTAGGAGAGACACACAAGTGAGTGAAAATGAAGGACTGTGTGTATAATTTACACACGCACACACTCATACAGATGGATGTCCTAACCGTTGTACTCCCTGCAGTCTCTCCTGTCATACTTCTCACCCATGGTGTTTGACGTGACTGAAATCATTTTCGCATGCCATCCATAATTCTTGTTGTTTTTTCCTCTGTTTTTTATTTACACATCCTTCTTTTATTAACTTTTACTTCCCTCAGATCTCAGTCATAGATCAAGGAAGAAGCACCACAGGATACAAGCTGACTAACTAGATTTTGAAATCTTTATTTATAACTATTTCTGTAGAGGAGGATATTCATAATGTGCTGTGAGGTTCAAGATGGAGATGAACACTCTTTTTTGCCACTCACTCAGTATTCTGGTCTCTTCACATTTACTGACAAATCTATGGACATAAAATCAAGTAAAATACAGAAAGGCAAGCAATAATGAAGTGCATAAATCATTCATAGAGTTATTTAATGGGCTAAAGTGTAGCGCATAAAAGCAGGTCTCTGTATCACTGTAAGAGTGACAAAAAGAGCAAAGGGCCATTACATAAATTGTTTAGTAGTCTCTGAATATACTGTCAGAGGAGTTCATGGTTAATACTGACTCACTGACTCCTTAGATCCATCATCCATCTGCTTTACCTTCAGCCAGCTGAAAACCGGGGGGTTAATCACGTTGGCTCCTTCGTTCCCCTCTGTAAACCACGTCGATGGCAATGAGTCTAATGCAGGTAATTATGTAGGAATGAAAGGCTCAATTTCTTCCTGGATGAAGATTGGCATCTTGATGGATGCAGGGGTGGATGGACGGGCGGAGGGTGGTAGGTTTAGATCTACAGGTGAGGTATATGAAGGGAGGGAGGGTGAGGCAACACAGTCACGACAAAGAGCGGAGACAAAAACACATACACACACAAATGTACATCGACCAGGAGTCTGTGCTCTGAGAGGTTCTTCTGGTGTAATAGAGATGTATGATGCTGTATAGTGCTAACTGCCAGGATAATTCGTTTGTTTGCACTTGGAGGACAATTTTTTTGTTGTTGTTGGGTTTTTTTTGTATTCAGCAGACTGCCCCAGGCCATGCAAGCACCATTGAGCACCTCGGCTTGGCACAGCAAATCAATCTACTGTATAAAAGCCTGCAACACACAATCTAGGCCAAAATAAGGGAAACAGGGAATTAATTGCAGCTTGCTGTTATGACTATATTATTGTAGGTAAGGTTAAATTACAGACTAGGCAAAGTGGACAACTGCGTCAGGGCTTCAGACCCCAGAGCTCCCTTTTAAAAGCTGCCTCTACACGAGCATGTCATATAGTTTAGCAAATGTAATTAACTGAAAATTGTATAAATGTATTATTTATTTACTTAGATTATTATAAAATGATCATTTTTGCAATTAAAGTGCATTATCAGCTATCATAATGATCATTATTTGCTAATTTTGTAGGGGAACGGCTTGTCAATATTTAGTTTTAAGAACCTTATTATCTCAGTTTATATTGTTCTCACATTATGCTTAATGAGAACTAGCATGTAGCAAAAACAACATACATGATCTAAAAAGCCCTGTATGGGGAATGTAAATGTTAGTGGTTGACCCTTACTTAATGGGGAAGCCGTGTTATTCATGCAGAACAAATGAAAAGTTCTCATGGTTTCGTCGCAAGATTAATGGCACTGAATCTGCCTCAATTTATCATGCTGTCCCACCAGCTCACTCCATGTGTGTGTGTGTGTGTGTGTGCTTGTGTATTCAAGTGAAGTCCTGAATCAAAGATAGTCCTGGAACCACTCAATACGCAAATAACTGATTACCTCTGTGCTGTCCCTAAGGACAGTGTACCAAAGAGGCCACACAAAATTGAGCTTCTCCTACCTGAGTCTTGGTTGTATCATGTGCTCAAAAAGAGGAAATAAAAATGCAACGCAAATTGAGCAAAATAGCAATTTGAATATTAAAAACAGTAATTTGCATTAAGTAATTTGTTTGGTCTTCTTTAGAATGAGACTGATATCTGCTAATGAAATTCCAGTTGCATGAATTCAGTGGAAAAGTTTGCCTCCAATGTTGAGGACGTTGCCTTGAAGCCTTGTTTTCCAAGGAGAGGCTCTGCTGCTGCTGTCGTCACTGCAGCAGAATCAACTTTTCTGATAACCACTTAATGATATATTGACCACCTGATGTGTTTCCTCCAGGTTAACTTGCTACTGTAGAATGAGTTTCTCTCCTCTCACACTGGTCTCACCTCAGATGTACACAGTCTGAACTTTCGAATGGTTCTTGCCTCCCACTGAAATTCTTATCATTTGATTTTGTCTTCTTGAGCCAGTGAGATGTGCCATTTTCACTTTGAACTTCCTCTTTCTCTCAGGTTCTTTACAGGACTTTCTGTTTGAACCTTTGTGAAGTCCTCAGCATTACCAGTGTCTCATAATTATTTCAGTGTTTTTTTAATTCTCTTCACAGTTATTTGTTTTTATATTGTGACTCATCATTTCTCACAAAAGCAGTATAATCTCATCTGAGCAGGTTCTCATCTGACTCATCTCTGATTATTCTCTCATTATTTGTCATTAATGTTTTAATACATAGAGAGATTGTATATGCATAAACTATTCATAGATTGCAAGAGTAATTAACATGCAAACTGATGTCCAATTGCTTAAATTAAAAAACACAAACAATGGAAAATAAAAACAAAATTAATGGATGTACGAAGAAGCAAAAAGGCTTATGGTTTGTAAAGAGAAAATAAAACCAGTCATTGACAATTTAAAGATAGGATATAAGGAAACAAGGTAGAAAAAGAGCAAATTTACTAGATATTATGGGTACCTTTCATTTTTGTAAATTTAGATCATCTAGATGACACTAGCAACTAAGGAGTGACCAACCAAATATAGAGGCACATCCCAACAGTGAGGAACAATTAAACAATAAACTCTGCAATGCAAATACAACTTGATATTAATATTTAGTATGATAAGGACAATCATACATCTTTTTATTCACATAAATATTGATAATATTTATTGTGATTAGACATATCTGAGGGCTCTGTTGGCTGTGATCGGTCCATCTGTCCCTCTGATTAGATTTGTTGCACCTGTTTAGGTGGGAGAGGTTACACCTTCATGCTCTAATCAATCAGAATGAGTGAAAACACATTTGGGTGTGCAGCACTAACATGTTAGCCAACAGCTGGCTCTTTACACACTGAGCAGACACAGAGCAATGGTAGTATTCATTTGGCATCCTATTTCTGACCACTTCACAAATGTGAGTCCAATATCCATTCTCCAATGAGCTGTAAGACGTTACAAGATTTGGTAGAGGGTAGGAGAGCTGCAGAGCTGGTGATAATTAGCTGGTTTGAGCAACCCCCTTTAACAAATGAACCCATAAACAATATATTGACTGAGATAAACACTGCATTGCAATAAGTAAATGTTTGCTTTAGTGGTTTGTTGAATTGCATTTGAGCTCCAGTGAAGCGGCTAGGTAGCTGGAAGCAACATGTTGCCCATCTGGAAAATTGAATAACATCCCTTAAGGAATCCAACAATAAATCTTCCCCATTTAGCATCTGCACTGAGGCTTTTTCCCTTGTAGACAATAACATACACTCATCTGCCAGTTTATTATCTATATCTAGCTAGAACTAATGCAGTCTAATGCAGCAGTTTTGCAATAAATCCCTGATTCATAAAAGTTATAATGTTCAGTTTTTCTTGAGTGTGTTGATTCAACTTAAATTTGTGGTGCAGTTGAACTATATTGAATTAAACATATTTTGTAGCCTGCACCCAATTATATAAATAAGGGTAATAGTATTTTGTACACTTATTAAAAAGGCACTACAGTTCGCAAGAAGTGACCCCTGACAGTTGTACTCTCTTCCACTAATTTTCCTAATGTCAACAATAGCTTCCACAGACAGTTTCTTGGCTGACAAATGGTTAAATGTGAATTATTACCTGACAGTGGTGCTAGATTAAAGGTCTGAAGGTTGACCAAAATCATTAGGAATCCTTCTCCTCAATGTGCTGTTCAACACTGTGTAATACATGAGGTCTTTTATATTTTACTGTGTTTATATAATTTTAGGAACATTTTTCTTAGTAGTACACAGCAGCAACTTACAACATGCATTCGTTGGTGTTGTCAGATAATACAAAAATTGAAGTACACTTGTTTCTCTTTAATACCTTTTCTGTAGCCAAATATTGCACACCTTGAACTCAGTTAATAATTGGATTCTCCAAAGACAAAAACATCTACTGGCCATTTATTCTGGACATTTTTCTGCTAAGATGTCCACACAGAAGAGCTGAAGTCCTTTTCTCAGCATTACCATTTCATGTCTTCTATTAAATTCTTAATTCAGACAATTTCTGTGAGAAATCTCTGCATGCTCTCACTTATTCTGATTCTGATCGTGCCCTTCTGTCCTACTCATTCAGGTTTCCGATGATTCATCCGACTCCCCAGAGCCGGGGCCGGTCACTTGCATGGAGCCCTTCCTGGTGCGGAGGCTATCTTGCCGGACTGTCCAGTTGCCACCTTTGGCCTTCAGACAGGCAGAGCAGTACTACTGTGATCGCAAGCCGGAGTCAGACACAGTCACAGTTCCGCCCCGGCCTACAACACTGCCACTACGTACCCCGCCTCTCATTGCCATCACCTCTGCTGACACTGGCAGGTAGGACAAAGTCTTTTGACAACCAAAATGTCTTTCAGTGGTGTGGGTAATTTGAGTAAGGGATGAGTAGAGTGAAGCGGTTTGTTGGATCAATACAGAACCTGTTTGAAGTGACGAGGACACATCACTCGCCAAGTACCTGACACTGCTTGGAGACTGACATGCCCTTTTTATATATTTACTGGTTTAACTTACAACGGATTGTGTGTAGTTTAAATGTGTGCAGTCTCCTTGTAGCTGAATTTTCTGATGGAGTGAGGTTACTAAGGAGTTGCAGCGGATAGTCAGTCAACCATGTTTTTGTAAAAAGTCTACATTTTCACATAATTATTCCTACTCAACATAGCCAGTACATCTTTGTGCAATGGACAAATTAAGCTGTCTGAATGAAGTCTGGATTTTGTCTGAAGACAAACACTAGGCAACTGTGGCAAGACAAATTTTGAACACTGAAGCATTTCAATACAATGAAAGCAAAAAAAAAGTATTTCACAAGATAAAAAGACATAGCAAAGTGGATTAAAAAGTGTAAAGTACATTGCAGGCAAAGTAGCATTTAAAAGAAAATGAGAAAATATATGTGGATACATTTTACAGTGCCAATGAGAGTTGTTTTGGATTTCTGAATAGACCCTAGTGAACAGAACAGTTTTAAGCCCTGATTTCAAGGATCGTAAAGTGGAGACCTCCGATTTTCTGGAACTTCATACCAGGCATAAAAACAAAAGGCTGCTTCTCACATTAAAAGTTGGGCAGCTGTAGCTCAGAATGCAGAGAGGGCTGTGCATCAATCATGGCACTGGTGGTTCAATACCCTTGCAAATTAATATCCAAGTGAATATAATGTAGGGTAAAATAGGTTGTTAATCAACAGCCAGCTCTCATTTTGCAGCATACTTAACATAACAACAAAGACAGCTTTCAAATCAGTCCTCGTTCACAGCTGCCACATGATCATAACTTCACTTAAAAAAACTCAAATGAAAACTGAAAATACATGCAGAGGCGACAGAGTGTTAGTGGTGATGGATTACCTATTCCTTCGCAACTTTCAACTCTCATCTGTGAAGAAATGAACAGAAACCAGTGCCTGAGAGGTGGGTACTGATCACTTGGAACATGGTTGCTCAAATAACATGCAAACCGCCGGTATTTAAAGTATCCCAGACTGGCAACATGCTCTTAGGAGTGTGACTCATCTAAACAACCAGGCCTAATAGATTTCTATTTGTCACCACTGTCACTTACTAATCTTAAAACAGGGAATGTTATTCACTACTTAAAACAAGATAAACATGATAAAAGCAGCCTCTCTCAGAAAATGACAGAAGGGATCTGTCCCTTTTGTTGTTCTTGTTTAGACTAATCCACAACACAGTGGTCTTATACATGTCAGTTATTCATTTTTAACTGTAATCATCCACGCTTTGTGTGACATTTTGTGTAGCCTATTGATGCAGGCTGCTGACCTCACAGTCTCAGATTTAGAGGTTATTGTAAATATTTAGTTCTCACAGTTGTAGAAGACAGAGAGGGAGCACAAACACACGTATGAGAAACGCTCAGCATTACTTTTGAGTGTGCAATCCCAGTCGCTCACGCTTGGAAAACATGACCATACAACAACTGAGAAAAGAATCACACCCTCTCCGGAGAATGCTGGAGAATGTATCAGAGTGGTTTTAGATGAAATGAGGTTTGGCAGACACAGACACAAAGTCTCCAGCCAGCTTGATTCTCCGAGGGCAGACAGAAAACAAACATAGCAAACAGCATTTGGTATTAAAGGCTGTTGTCCAACGGGGACGTCATAATTTAACGTGGGGAGCGGTCCAGAAATATACCCAGACATTTGGAAATAGCTTATAAATTCAGTGGTCAGACCTGTCTGTCAGTTCCTAATCCCCATTGTCCTAGGCTAGTATTGTACATGGAAACAGATGAGATTTACCTTGTCAATCAAAGTGAAAGTAATAGCCCTGTTGACTTGTCTTTGATTGTGATGGCATGCTTCAAAAGGCCCTGTATCCTACTCATCAGCATTGTGCTACCTGCATAACACTGCTCAGTGGCTCATCATGTGCCAGATGAGAAAAAAAAATGCATCATCTTACTCTTTTTCTTCTCTGGTTCCCACCTTGTTTTTCTCTCTCTCCCCTCCTCTCTTTTGCCAAGGATGATGGGGCCTGCAGTGTCTTATAATAAACAATAGAGAAATGAGTAGCCAGGTACAGCATATTAATGAGGGCCTAAGCTTGTTAAAATGGCTTTAATTAGAGAATGTTATTAGTGGACTTAGTAGACAGGCTTTAAGCATGAAAAGGGTGTTATTGACTTCTTTACTGGGAAACAAGAAAAGCTGGTGTCACTTAGTAAGTGTCTAAGTTCCATTTTCAGGCAGGCTGAACAATTTTCATGGCAGCTCTGATGCACAACACAGCTGAAACTGTTTCCCCTGCTTCAAAATTACTGCTTAAATAACAAAAACACGTTGATTCCAGGAAATGCATTATGATTTTTTTTTTTTTACCCATAGCTTGGTGTGTCACACATCTACAGCACATTGTTCCCCATATTGTATCGCTGACAGAAACTGCTACCCATAATGAAGACGCATAGTCGATACTGAATAATTAACTCGCAGTCGTTGTGATAATGCCAAAAAGTGTCAGGTGTTAGATGTAGAGGCAAGGCCCATCTTCGCTGAATAATTGCCGGCAAACTTTTATGTGAACTTCAGTAAAGGGTAAACTTTTCCCAAGTGTGTTTGACTGTCCACTCTCTGAAAATCATGTCACTTTGGCTGGATAAGGATAAAGATATTTTGAAAGAAGGGTGTGTGATTATTTGAAGACAAATGCAGGACAGGCCTGTCACCACCTCCTCTTCTTCAGATTGGGGTATCGACTTTTTTCAATTATATCTTTGCCTGTTCTTGTCTTCTCTTTCTTGGACGACAACTTCAAGGTCTTAAGCCTTTTGTTGTTGTTTTCATCTTACCTTTTAAAACTTTTGCCTGCAACACACACAAAACCCCCCAAACAATCTGATGTGAAATCAAAGCATTGACTTGTCTAATAATGAAAGAGCAAATCCACATTTATGGATGTGAAAGTATATGTGGGTTTATTGTACTTCAGCCCTTTCTGACTAAAAAAGTCTCCCAATTAAAGCGTCCACCATTTTATCTTGCGCATCAAGCAAATTTGACTGCTTTCATAACAGAACATACAACATGTCAGTAATTTCAGACAAAAAAAATGGACTGTAGGGAGAAAATGGGTGATGGGGAGAATTTTAACAAAGGCCATCCATCTTAACTTTGCTTCAAGCTGGATTCATCTATAATTCAGCACAGTGGTGAGGAAGAAATATACAGTTGCATTAAGGATGGACGTGTGCCGCACGAAATGCTCCAACTGCAACTTTTGAGTGAATTTCATATCATAACTTTGTATGCATCTAAATGAGACTGTCTACAGTATTAATGCCAAGAAGTGACACAAAGCAGTACAATGCATTTCCATTAGATGCTCATAATGTGAATTCAAAACTGTGATTCTGTTTACTATAAAGTACCAGTGTACCTATACCAAGTCACTAGCTAACACTTAGTATCTATCTACTGAGATTCTTACATAATTCATCACCTTCAGTGCTTCAACAAACATAAACATAAACATACATAACATACATAAACAAACATTGATTGTGCTGGTGGATTCAGGTCCCACGAGAGTCTGATTTGCTGGGACTATAAATAACGTAACAGTGGTAAATACTGGATGAAGTTCTGTTTTGTTCTACGCACAACTCATTACGACCAACAGGTGTTCGTTATGTTATCAGTCTCTGGATATGAATGCATACTGACATAACTGTCCCATTATCAATAGCAGTTTTGAATATGGGGTCAATGCGAGATCGAAGTAAGATATCAGTACTTTGATGTACCCCAATGCTAAAATGTCATCCCAAGATGCCCTATGTCAGAGATCACTTTGAAATGAACTGTTTCTCTCACTTCTTCATTTCTACGAAGACACACACACATACACACAGATTACATGTTGATTGTAACTATAGATGCAAAAATCCCACTTTTTCTCTCCTGATACCAATTAGCAACTACTTTTAGTTTTGGTTCTTGGTTGACACAATCGTGTAGTGGAGCTGTTCTGATTTCTGACAGGTTTATAAGTCTGTGTTGTGACTGTGGAACTATTTCCTATGAAACAGTCAGGTGTGGCCAATAACCTGCTCTGTAAATATGGTTAGCATGGGTGCAGATGCCAACCAGGTAGAACCACTAATTACCGACTGCTTCAGTGTTATCTCAGTTATTATGTCATTATCCCAAAATAAGTCTAATTCTGCACGAGCAAAAACGGAACAGGAAGACAAAATTAAGTGAGAATACAAATTAAACTTTAATATATTAATGATGCAGTATTTTGAGCCGGCTGACTGGGAACACCTTAAAGCTTGAAGAGCTCATGTTATAATTACATCTGGCAGAAACACATTTCAATAGATGTTTTCTGTTTACCTTGTTATTAAACTTCAGTGACAGACATTTATGCCAGGTGTGCTTCTGTAAAATGTTGCCCATCCAGTATATTGTTTGTTAAAGGTGACTCCTGCTGTATGCTGGGATACAGTCTTGCCCTTGACATTGTTTAGGGATACAGCAATGGAAAATTAATGAAATTAATATACAAATTCAGGTCAGTTCTGCTGCCTGTGCCATGTTAGTGTGTCCCTTCAGGGTGTATGGTTGACTTCAGGAGGGAAAGGTGGACCAAGACATGTCCAAGTCCACACATGAGCTGCATGCATGTGCACGTATGATCTTGCACTGTGTGCTGTCCCACCACTATTACCCTTACCTGCCACTTCTACTTTAAGTCACCTTGTTTCAGACAAGATTACATTTCTGCTGTGAAAGCAGGAGAGATTGCATTCCCCGCACTGCTGCAAGGGGAGGCGCAGGGAGAGGAAGGAAAGAAAGCGGTCTACCCTGAAAGTCCCCTTTCTCTGGAAATGATGACAAACACAACAGAGGGGGAGTGATTTAACAAGGTGGCTGGATGTTTGCACTCCTCTGTACCCCTTGGACTTCACAGGCACATATGCACACTTCCTGTAATGGCCCACATTTTAATTAACTGCTGTGAAAGCGAGCTTATTTTACTCAGTGTGTTTAATACCTGCTTTTCCCATTATGTTTCTCATTGTGACATTCTATCAAGCATATGTTGACAACCACAACACAACAAAACTAATATTTTTCTGAAGAGCCTATATCTCATCTGGACTATTGGATCATATAACCGGCTCAGTGTTGTTATATGATTTGGCCACCTGGCTCTCTGCCCACTCCCACCTCCTGCTTTTTAATCGTGGAGGCTTGCAGGGGAGGTGCTTTGGGTGGGTCCCTCATGTTTAATGCATTATCCTGTTCCCTATATCCCGTCGCCGCTTGTTCCTGCAGGGGGACTTGAGAAGGGGAGAACAGTGTTGTCATGTCTGGACGGTTTTGCGCACGCCTTACGTCAAGTGAACTACAGCCGCGGGGGTTTAAAGAAGTTTGCATGATATTGTGGAGAGATCGTCCGCCCGTGTGGACTGTCCTGTACTGAACATCTCGCACCGCCGCAGCAACACAAGCACCTTGCTGAAATGGGCGTGTACGGAGGTAGCGGGGAGCACTTGGAGACCAGATTCTGTTGAGGGTTTCTTCCCACTTGCCCCCCTCTTTCCAAACCGCGGTTTACCTCGTGATGCGTAAATGGATTCATTTTTGGCTCTGTCCAATGTGTTTCTGCAGGGCAGTGAGGATAAAGTTGATGGAGTTAAACTCATTACTTGAGCTCCAAAAAGCAAACTGGACGTGAAGTACCCAGAGTCACTAAAAAGTTATCTCAGCAACTTGGAGGACTGTAATTTAGCCTTTGGGTTTATTTACTATCATTATTATTTATGTTTTTATTTTTAAAAACACCTTAACTCGCAGCGTTAATAACACCCCCTCCCTTCCCTTCTCCCATCACCTTCCCCCGGGTCATTCCATTTTAGTGCTCCTAAAGTGTTTATATCTTTAAAAAATATATATTATAAAAGCAACTTGACGAGGAGGGATGGACCCTGCCTGCGGGAAAGTGGGGACGGCGTCCTTGGTCACCGGCGGCGGAACCGGCGTGAGTGCGAAGGCGCCCAAACATCTGTGGAGGCAGCAGAACCAGGCAGCGCTCTCTCCGCTCCACCACGCGCTGGTAGTACGCAAGAACGACCGAGTGAGACAAAGAGGCTTTTCGGACACCGAGAGATACCTCAACCCGAGGAACATGGACCGGACTTACGCAGTGGACACGGGGCACCGACCCGGGCTGAAGAAATCCAGGATGTCGTGGCCGTCGTCGTTTCAAGGTCTTCGACGGTAAGGACAAAACAGGGAAACTGCTTTTCCTCATCTTGTGCCTCTTTCTAATTTCCCTCGATGAAGATGGGCGTTGTGTGCATGACTGACGCGCGAGAGCGGACAAGTCTTTTGGCTCGTATTTAGTTCTAACTTTGAGAACCTGGTTTTATACTACATTTTGGGCTGAGCCCGTGCTCGACCTCTGTTTTACATCACTTTTTTGGTGCCAAAGCATTTACTATGAACACTACAGCAATGGTAAAGATGAGGATGGATAAAGTATATGCTTATTGCGAGTCGGTAGCGAAAAGGCAGACAGGAAAACCAAAGAAATAGACTCAAAATGATGGTCTTGGGAACATTGCGGTCATGCCCCTTTCACACTTTAACCCGTTGTCTTACAACTTATGTTTGTTTAATGTTTCTAGAATAACCGAGAATTGGGGCGCGCGTATTGTTGGCTGTTTAATTTAGGTCAGAAAGACGGGTGAGTCTTAAAAGGATGGACTAATTTCTCGTTAAAGAAAAAGACAATGAGAAAAGTCATAAGGGTTAAGTGAGTGGAGCTATATATATATATATACACACACACACAAACAAACACAATTACACAGTCATCATGGGCTTTTATGTTTATGCTAATTTCTGTCATTTATTATGCACACATACAGTGTGCAATGACAAATGAGACTGATGGAAATAAAAGGAAGGCGTTGACCAAAAGGAAAATGAAATATTCAGGTGTGTTGCCCTGAAAACATCACACACACATGACATTGGTGAATAGTAATCTAGTGATAATCAGGGACTTAGCCTCACAATCACTAGGAAGCCTTGTGTTCATGTTTGTGAGCGAAATTACTCTCTGGTCTCTGTAAGGGAAACAGATACAGTAGGAGAGCTTTACATCATCACTAATACATGGTGACCACATTCTCTGTAATGACACTCACAATAATCTGACTCACTGCCTATGACAGCATGGATAATATTACTGCATATATGACGAATGAGAAGATGAAGTGCTGGGTCTTCAAATGCTGCTTGCTCCATACTGTAAGTATTTAAGCTGCTACTGTAAAATGACGGTAGGGGTGTTTGCAGTAACAGCAGTTTCAGTGAAGCCTGCCTGCATACAGACAGACAGACACAAAAGCAGCTCTGCACTCAGACAGCCCGGGTGTGTGGGGAAATGTTTCTGCTCTAATTACTCACTTGTTCTGGGAAGGAGGGAGGAAAAAAAAAAGACCAACTGAAATGAAATTTGAGAAGGTCACCTCAGCTCCCTGGCTTAAGTGACTGTTGCAAGATGCAAGTTTCTCTCAAACAGATTGCTGTTTCGTTTCTTTCTGACTTTTCTTTTAAAAGACACAATTCATTTAGACATGAGTGATACTTGCCTGCAGGTCCAGTCAGCAGTCAACTATAGAAAGCGCACTGGCTTGTCTGGCCGACAGACAGAATGGTCCCTGTCACAGTGGCAGAACAGTCACATGGAGGGGAAGCCAAAGAGAGAGTGAGAGGAGGGAGGGTGGGAGGGAAGGAAGGAGAGAAGGAGGGGAGGGAGTGATGAGAGCACAGATGGAAGTGACATTACAAAGTGGTGTGCTGGACTAAAACACCCATGTAATGTTAAAATGTGGCACTGAACTTGTATTTTATCGTAACACAGTGAAATTTAAACAGGAGAGCTTTGTGCAGTGCAAATGCATTGAAGATCACTCAAGCACAGTTGACATCTGCTTCAGGAGGGTAATTACGGGTAGATTAACCCAAACAAATCAAATTTTAGACAGGAGGTTAATTATGTAAGACACGCATTGCACTGTAGTACATATACAGGAACACTAACACCAGGACAAATCAAAATTTGCACAACACAATTACTGTATTTGCAGCTGGTCAGTAGGGTCATTTGTGTTTTGCGCTGCGCATCAATTGGTCGCATGTGTGCTGGCACTGTGACTTGCATAGGCCGTCATTCGGTGCGGATGCCATTAAATGAACACATTTTATATTAGAGATAGGAGTCATAATATCCAATCATATCATGAAGCACTGTTTGCAATAACAATGCAGGTGATTATGTGATGCACAGCATATTGTAAGACAATCAGAGCAGCAGCTGTTGCATGAAAGCAAAACAGCCGCAGTTAAGGTTAGCTCTTTTTATTCAGTATGAATTACAATTGACTGAAACCTAAAACATCAGTGCAAAATTTCAATAGATATTTAAAAATCACAATCCATTTTTTAAAAAAAAATCAATATTACTCAGCATATCGCTTTTTTGATTGTATTGTCCAAACATCAGTGAGTTTGACCTCCTGGCATTTACTGGATTGATTTGTATGACTTTCAGCAGTCTTTGATAACATTCAGCTAAGCTATGGGAAACAGCTAAGTCTATCTCTAGATTTGAAAGCTTTTTAGCAGATAGTCAGGCTGTTCAGGTACTCTTTAGCCCACACAGAGGCGGTGTGTGATGCATGAGTTGTTTACATTTCGGTCATGAGCTTTATTGACTTTTCCAATTAAGCGGCAGTTCACATATCGTCACACAAAAAGCTCAGCACTCAGATTGTTGCTGCAAGTTGGATAAACAAGACATATTTCCTGATTATAACAGACAGATACAAACAACTTCTGAGGCGGTATCCCTGTAGAAAACTAATAAGAAGAGCCAGCTACTTGCTCAACACATATAGTTGATATCAATCTTGTGTATGGAGACCGACAGCAAATCTTTCCCTCAGAGGGCTTAGGATGTTGCTGTGGATGTGCCCGAGCGGCTTGTTGGGCGTAAGGTCCAGCAGCCCCAAGGTAAAACACATCACCCAAATGTGTCACAATCTAGGCTGAGCCTGGACTGTGCTCAAGGCCTCTGTGAGACCTCAGAAAGAATCTGGAGCATTCGTTGATGAGGAGATGGCATTTCTCCCATTTCTCCCTTGCCGCTTTCCTGTCCCTGGCATGGGATGTTGCAGTGGAGGGGGGGGGCTTCCTTTATCTGTGGAGATGTCAGTGAAGAGGAGTATCATGATTTCTCTTCTCCCTGTCAATTCAGTGGGTGGAAAAGGAAATGTCAAAACAAAAAAGGATGAAACATCTAAGGAGGGAAGGGATGGAAGGTGCTCCATCTGGACATTTTGTCCCCTCAGCAGTAGCAAATTGGAAATCCTACTCCTGCTGCCTCACTCTTTGCTGTATTTAACGACCGTTGATTTTTCTCCAAACCCCCCCGCCCCCCGGCTATGTCATTAGATCCCAAGGGTGTTTGTGAGCACGGCAGGAACTGCTATTGGGTATGTAGCTATATATAACCCCAGTCACGGCCGTGATCATGCTGCATAGGCTGCTACAGAACTGGCACAATACAAATCTATGGTATGGCTGTACTCCCAGGCATGTGAAAGATGTCCAAGACGTGCTAATGAATACACTGCGGACATGCTACTAAACTTTCCATTAGCAGAGATCAGCATCAAACATCATATAGCTTGGGTAATGAAATGGGTCATGAGTGGTAATTTCTGACTCTGTGAGATTTTCTTCTGTGTTTAGTGTCACAGTATGAAAGGCAGGCAGAGCTGATAATTATGTGAATGCCAGCTTCTTGTCTGGGTCTTATTGACCTGTTCATTCAGTCAGAAATGGAAGGTGTATTGAGTATGTTCTTCAGAAGAGTTCTGTGACTTACCAGGCCTTTGAAAGCTGAGCATGTGCATTAGGAAGTTACTGATGCAGACGTATTGAGGTAGGTAGTCAATTTAGCTATTTAGGAGAAAGCCAAAAGCTCATTGCAATGGATTTACAGTAAATATCAACTGTAAGGGAATAAATACTTATCTTCTATGTAATCCTGGAACTTCATAATAGTCAGTAACTCTTATAATAAGAGTTTCTGTTATCTGGCAGTAGATGTTTTGTTGTCACCAGGAAAATCTATTGAAGTGCACCATATTTAAACAGCATGATCATAATGTGCAGCAATAATAATTCATTTGAGGCACAATGTGAGCTGTATTAAAATGGGCTAAAGAGTAGATGAGTAGAGGGTTGTAGCTACTGCGAATCAGCTTATGGTCTACTTATGATAAATGTCGCTCGACAGAAATGAAAGAATTTGTGTGTCATTTTAAACTCATGGTTTGGTGAGAGGTTTTCAGCCATCTCCATGTTAAATCGTGACCAGAGACCCCCTGTGCTATGTTTTTTTAAATGTATTTGTATTGAAATTAGTGAAGTGAAATCAGTACAGACAGCAGACAATAGAACACAAGGAATATATCTTATCATTTGGATATGTTGTAGACTTATTGGTAACATATATTCTCCTGATATGTGCCAATATGTGAACTGATTTTGCTTTTGCTCCAGATATTATGCAGAAAATACTTGTGGTAATGTGTTGGTGTCACTACGAAGTCAAATTTTTGTGAAGAATCTTGAACTGAAAGGTTGTTTGTTTTAGAAAGTAGCCTTCTTAGTACTTTCCGTTGAGATGGAAAGGTGCTCAAATGGCTTAATACCTCTCAGTCGATGCAAAATTGATGTGCGATTGCTTTACAGCTCAAAAATTCACTTTATTCACCACCATACCGGTATTCAGGTTCTTGTTTTGAATTTATTATATTTACATTGATTGATCATCTCCCAGTAGGTCTGTGAGCCCGTCTCCTTGCTATGGCGGACAGAGAAACAAAATCAACAACAAACTCTTAATTTTCTTCCCGTAGAATTTAGATGAAAAGTAGTCAGTAAATTTCATCTGTCAGTCAGCCAGGAAAAGGCAGTCTGGCCGGAAGCTGTCCCCTCAACTCTCTGGGAGCTGCTTCTGATAGACAGCTGCTTCTGTGGACACAGAAACTGAATGCAGGTTAGATTTTGTGTGTACTGAAAAATCGGAAAGTGAAGTTATAAAGTAGTCTATTGATATCACTTATTCATCTGGAATCTAATACATAAGCAATTTAGGTCACTTCTCAATAAAAAGTTAACACAGTAAATGCAGATAATGTTTAACTGTAATTTCTCTCATTAGTCCAAAACATTGAAGGCTTACAGGACACACAGACTAGCACCAATTAAATGGAAACACTTTTTATAATTCAGCTATATTCTGCCACTGGCCATACGACATATGCACAGAAGTGGGTCGAATATGGTTATATTCCATTCACTCAGTGGATGGAATATAACCAGAAACACTCATGGGAAACCATAAAAATCCAAGGCACTTGACAACTACTCAGACTCCATTAGCAAGTCTATAGTATTGACAGTCACTGTTTTAGTGAGCCTGCCTGTCAGCCTCATCTGTAATACAATTATAAAGTGACATTCTTTAACTGTAATTCAGTGGAAAGGTTACCTAACCTCCATCTAAAACACCAGGGTGCACTCCTCAAGAGCACTGACCTTGACACATGTCTCTATTGTTTTGTGTTGAATTTATTGAGAAAACAGGAACGGCTACATTGCTGATTTTACATGAGTCATAAGAGGCTTCTGAAGTACATTTAATGTGTTATTCTGTTTCAAAGGACATCTTGTTGAAATCTGAAGGGCAGTGTGGAAAGGGGATTGCCCTTACCTCAACAAATACTTTAAATTCTAATACTAATGCCAATTCCCGTTTGGAGCCCAGAACCATTGTTTGTGTCTGTGTGCTTTTCCTTTTGTCAGCTTTTATCTAACATTTTTTGATGGTGGAAACACCCCGGGTTTCTACAAGACACAAGTCCGATTGCTATCCAGAGGATATATAGTGTATTGGAAAGAACATTGTTTGTAAATGGTTCAATGATTCTGACACACTGTATGTTGACACCTGGTGCATGTTGTACAGCAGGCACTATATGGTAGAGCTCGGCACATTCTGTGAATGGCACAAGTAGAAATACAGTGACAGTTTAGCAGGCTCTGTGTAGAGTTTGAGGTTACAACACCAGTCTGTTTCATTGATTGCCATCAATTTTTGTGTCACAACAAAGAGAGTGGTTTCAGGAATTGCTTTCTTTGTTCCCAGGTCAGACAGTTGTCTGTGATAACCACATAATCTAGCTACTTCCAATCAAAAAGGAAAAAGAAATACAACTTTGGAGGACAGAAAATTGTGTACAGAGAAAATTATGTTCTAGACCAAAGCAAATGACTGAAATTAAAGTTTGCAATTGGGAAAAATTAACTTTTAATGCACACGTCTGTTGTTGTGCTGCACTGCAGTTAGACAGGCGAAGTGGGACCCTGCTAAGGGAACATATTCGTCCAAAGTGAAAACTGGACAATGTCCAGCAGGAACCACAGCCCGCTGTATGTGACTGGCTCTAGGAAAACATTATTGCTTCATAAAAGAGTGGAGCTGTGCTGAAATGGTGATATCTGAAATAGAAACAGAGCTCCAGCAGCGTATGTGAAGCAGAGAGGATTGGTCATCTAATTTTTACCAGCAGGAACAGGCATTTGTTTTTCATAGCTCCCCCTTGGCTGCCTTTTCCTCACTGGTCATCTGCTCGGCTAATAAAATGCATGAAAACCATTTTTGAAGGACAGCCTTATAACAGGCTACAAGCCAAAGCCTCTCTAGACTGCCTGCTTGATGCTGGGTGATTCCCTGAGTTCTTGGCTGGTTGTGCTGTACTGATCATATTACACTCCACAGGGTGATAAAGACTCTAGCTGGGCTAGCAAGTGGTCTGGTCTAGGGTCTGCTGATAGCTTTGAGAGAGACCATACAGACATATGAATTATTGATTATTTCTGACAGGACATCTGTTTCAAAACTGCGGAGAGAACTATGAAAACAGAAATAACCAATAGCATTTTTTACACTTTAAATAGAGACATGGTCCTGTCTTGTGCAGACCTATAATTTTCACTACTTTCTTTCAGCAGCATGCAGATTAAGTAGACAACATTGGGAAGCAACACATTTGCACCACATCCATTGATGTCCCAATAAAACGATACAGTCTCACTCGATGGTTTTAATAGAGCAGATAGAACAGATATTAGGGCAGCAGCTATTAGGTGCCACAGGGTGGACGAAATGGACTACCAATAAACAACCTGACAGCAAGCTGCAAAGCTTCTTGAACATGATCAGGCTTCATATGCTCTACTGTAATGAAGGGAGCTGTCAGTCATGCCAGGCCTTAATACCCTGTGCATGTTTCTCAGATTACTTCCCTCAGCTTTTGATTATTCTTTTTTCCCTTTGCCAATTTTCTTTCTTTCTCTGTCAATCAGTACGCTGTCTTGAGACGCACCACATCTTCTCCAACTTCTGATTCACTGAGGCAAACAAAGTAACGTTCACAAGTCACAACAACGGTCTGTGCACGCAGGCTCATCCTGACCTTTACTCCCCATCTTTTCCTTCCATCTTTCTTGTCTTCTTCCTGTCTCTTTCTTGCTCTCATGCTCGCTGTTTATGTCTATTGATTCCCCTTCCTCTTTCAGCATCCTGGTCCTGAATGATTTGCCTCTTAGGCCCACATGTCTCCTGCCACATCTGTCAGCTCTCATCTGAAGACCTGCCATACACGCGTATGAACCAGCCCGCTCTGGTCTGCCACTTGGACAACTGCCGTCCTCTAGCTCTACAATAGCGTTAACAAAAGAAAAATAAATGAGCTCTGTCTTACTGAAAAGTTCGAGTAATCTTCTAGATGTACTGCTCTTATGAGTCCTATTTGCATTAAAAAGTGCATTTTACCTTTAGAGACTGAATTTAGGCAAAGATCGGCTTATATACTGATCTACCTTTTTAATACTAAACCAAATAAAAATAGCTCATCAGTTTTGTTTGGCAGTCCAAAAACAACAAAGTTTATTATAGGCACCCACTCTCATGCCATAGGCTTGGTAGTATTTATATTCTCCATTGCATGAAATGGCCGAGAGCTGAAGTGGAGGGGAGTCATGAATTTGTCAAGGTAAAGAGACCCAGATATTTTTCTTTGGAGTTGGTTGACCCAGCCAAAAGGAAAAGGCTACTTAATATTTGATTGAAGTATTTTTGGGCTGTTTTTTCCTTTTGAGAATTTGACAGCAGAGAGGTAAAAAATTATTCAAGGGAAGACAAAGAAACTGAAAGAGATGGGAAATAAGAACAAGGGTCTCTTGCCATACTTGAACAGGGGATACACAGGTTGCTCTGTTTCTGCCATATGTGTAAGTTGGCTATTACTTGTCAACATGTAACCCATAAAGGGTCAATGTAGTTCAATGCAGGCATGATGTGGGATCTTATTTTGACTTGGTTTGGTGTCTGTATACACGTTTTTTTATTGGCACATATAATTGAATCACAGATCACTTGGTAATATATTTTAGCCAAACGGGAACCCTTGCAGTCACATAGCTGCAGAATGTATAAACTCGACTGCATTAAGAGTCAGTGTTTCTGTTCTTTGTTCCGCATACCGGAGAATACATCTTCAGTGTTATGATAGTCATAAAGCAAGTGAACTCATCTCTTAATTAAAGGGAAAACAGTTTAACTTGAAGGTGATTATGGTGACACAGCATTAACAAATTATTGAATGCCAAGGCTTGCCAGCAGTTTTTCATGGTGTATAACGTTCCTGCAGAAATGGTCATCTGTAATTTGCATTTTTGTTTCCTTGAGACAGACAAAAAAGAAAAATAAAGCAGCCCATCTGAAAACATGCACAAATAATTCATGGTTTATCAGTTCTGTTGAAGTTTCAGTGTGCTCAGAAAGAAATCTGACATGCTTCATGTAATCCTGATATTGAACTGAAATGGCCTTTTTTTCCTTATTTTTGTTGAAATCAGCCATAAAGAAATCAGCTGACCCTACAGTGAAATGCCTGGTGGTTGCACAAAAGAAAAGTTTGCCATGTGCCACTTTTTATCCAAAAAGGATGTTCCTATACAGGATTGAAAGGTTGACAGCATAAATAATCTGTCTATCTCTACTGTCAGTACAGTTATTGTTTTATGTTTAAGCTATGGCTGAATATACCGTTTCCATTTTTAGACACAAACAATAGCTGTAAGCAACTTACCACGCTGGCATCAAAGGAAAACACTTTTCATGCAGATTTTATTATATCTTCTCAAAACCTGAGTTTTGAGACCATACTGAGGACTAGATTGTGCTGCATAGTTACATAAGAAGTTTCTATGGACATTATAATCCCTTGTAACTAGCACGAGTTCAAGTTGACATGGCAAGCTGTAACTATCTTTTCCTGCTAGCTTACAAGATTACAGGGTGTGTATTTGATATTGCAAAGATTTTAGGTGGAGTAGCAGTTTAAGACCATGACTCAAAAGTTGATTTCATGTCACTATGGGGATATGACCAGCTAATAAATTGGCCCAGGACCATTTGCGTATTAACAGGAGATGGATTTTGTAGCAGACCCATGGGGAAGAATGGACAGGCTGGTCTTGATGGCTCCTATTACAGAGCCATTAGCAGAACTCCTCGTATTGTTTACCAATTTTAGAATTACATCATCATTAGAGAGCATTTTGTTGTACACAAGTTAGATGTGGCCCTGTAGGATTATCCAGCTTTGCTTGGGTTTTATTCCCTCATAATGATGCTGAGCTTCCTGAAATAAATATGATGGATCATTTGTTGTTAAAGTTTATGTTATGTTATTTACAGTAATTCCTAGTTTGGCCCTTTATGCAGTCTTTCTATATCTATAAATAAAAGTAAATATTTGTATTTTTAAAATCAATACTGTGACCTGTATTCAAAGAAACAAAACTTTTTGTAAATACATGCATGCAACAATGCATTTGAATAAAATTTCTTATACACGTGCAATAATGAACAGTACACATGAAAAACCACAGCAGCACAGTAGTTATATTGTTTTAATCTTTATTGTCTCTTCTTTCCTGTCTCCAAAGATAATTATTTCTCCATAAACACACAAAAATGTCTCGTTATATTGTTTTAATCTTTATTATCTCTTCTTTCCTGTCTCCAAAGATAATTATTTCTCCATAAACACACAAAAATATCTCGCTCACAGAAAGCAGTGGCTACTAACCACAAAGTAAGGACCGTAGCTTTCACCCTTCACGCACTGTGACACTTGACAGCTCACAAGCAGCAGCTTCTCAGAGTCGTACAGAGGACTGTCTGTCAATCTTACAGAATGGAAGTTAAAGAAATCTTAATAGAGATCTGTTGAAAGCAGTGCAGCCCGTGAGCCCCCATTAGAGATAATGTTCACAGCAGCTTCCTTTGAACAATTCCATCTGCACCTTGATTTGTACTGTGAATTTGCATGGCACAACTTTCTGGCCAGTTGTACAATAAATTAGATTTATTAAGTATGAAATAGATCCATCCTGTTTGAGGTGAATCATAATCTGCTTGCATTTTCCCTGAATGCATTTTGCAGAAGGTCACCTTGCTCATTTGGGAAATAGTCGCCATGGCTACATTAGTTAGAGGGGTGCACTGATTTCATTAGTGATGAGATCTCATGAGATTGCTTTGAGGACAGTGAGCAGAGTGCAGGAGAGAGGAATATAGGGAAATTATTTGTGGAGCGTAGGAGAAGATGGCCAAGTTCTTGTCTAAAGTAGTTTTCATCAAACTGTCAAGTAGGTGCTCACTTTTTGAAAATACTAAACATACTTTTTAAAACTTTAACACCTGGATGGGTTTGGTGGCAGCTGTCTTTACTTTTTTCTTTTTTCAAGTCCTACTTGTTTCTGGTCTGCAACTTGGTACTTCTGCCATCAAAGAGTTTCAGAATGATGTTCTTGTCAGGTCTTTATTTTTCTCAAACAGTACGACGGAACAGAAAAAAGCGTCAAAGCTGTTCAGTGCCAGAAATTCTGAAATTTACCCTGTGGAGATTTTGAACACGTGGAGTTTCAGAGCACAGTAAGGCAATAAAAAGGCAGGAAGATGACAACTGCAAACAGATGTAAACACTGCATGATTCGAAATATTTAGAAAACCATATGAAGGGTGATAATTCAACATGCTTGTCAGACCATGAGACCTCAAGAATGCACAAAATGCATGCATTTAAAGGACGGCACCTAATTAATTGCAAAATCTTGAAATCTTGTTGGTCTTCCCAAGGCATCATGCTGACAGATGCTTGTGTGTCATTGGAAAAAAGAAAAGCAGGAAGTGATCAGTCACCCTGATGATGACAAGCCAACAATTCTAAAAAGAATGTTGGTAGTTTTCACTTTCCCTTTCCCCTTTTAGCATCACTGATAACAGACTTGGTTAGCCTTTAGCCCGATAGTTGCAACACTTGCCCCCGGCCAGGTTTATGTCAAGAAAAGGTTTTGTGCAAGGAAGAAGTCAAGGAACGAAAGAAAACAGCCTCACAATGTGACTACAGGAGTTTTTGACGCCCTGCTATTTTTTCATACTCTTGTATTTGTGTATATATGCACACAGACAGGCCAATGCAAGGGAAAACCGTACACATAATCTATTATTTTTCTAGATGCTGGGGCGATAAAAAAAAAAATTGCCATGTGTCTGCAGGGCATCTTAGAGCACTGAATAGCTGTGCCCTATTTCCATCCTTTCCCTCAGGAATGCCCTACCTGCCTGTGTTCATCTACATCATTTAGCCCAAGATGACTCAAGGCTCAACTGTAACATATCAGAAATTCATAATTCAAAGGCTGCAGGGTTTGAGAATGTAAAAAAAAACAAGTTGGAAATGTATCATGACCATTTGAGACACTGTTTTGCTGCTTGTGTAGTTAATGTGCTGCGAGGTTGCACATTAAACTCAAGATTGTTGGAGTATTTTGTAGAACCTTTCAGGCTTTTATCTTGCTGTGGTTATAATGGCTCAATAGCAGGACTACCATTTCATTCCGCACTTAAATACGAAGGGCAATATGACTTGATAATGCCATCAGAGTAAGTCTCCCCTTAGAGTTTGCTGCCCTCTTATACGACAACATGATTTCGCTTGTGGTTGTGGACGAGGTTTATAGCATTGCCATTCTTTATTGTCTTTGCTCTCAGGCAAACTTCACAGCCACCTGGCACTCTGACACCTCACCATTCCCATAGTGTGTGTGCAACATCAGGGACTGAAATCTCATCGGCATCTTAACCCATTTATCTTCCCATCTCCTGCTCCATTTATCATACACACCCACTGTCAGGACTTGTGCTAGCTACAAACTGGCAGTTTTGAAGTTAAAGAGGAAGTAGTGAAGAGAGAGAGAGAGGAAATTAGTTTTATTATTATTTAGATCCAGTACATCTGGATAGAGAATCAGGTTTCAGCATTCATTAAAATATGTAAATGCACAGAGAATGTGGCTACACCATGTGTAACATGGTGCCTGTAGCACCTGCAACTGCCTTAATGCTACACCTATCCACTGCTCACTGTAATTTGGAAGAGTGGCTTTAAAGTTAGTAGCAGCACGGTACACAAACATGACATAGAGTGTGTGTGTGCCATAATGAGTGAGGTATGCCCCCTAGCATATTTCCCCTGGGTCAGTATGTAATGAGACTGCAGGTCTGTCCATCATATTGAATCATTGTTTGTCTTCTGGTCCTAAGCCAGTCCCAACTCTCATGTTATATATACTGCAAACTGGGTCATTCTCCTGTACCAGAGGACTTAGGGCATACTGAGAAGCTCTTCTTCCGCTTATATTGTATGGACAAAAAAATGCATAGTTTTCACAATTCCAATTTTGTCCTTGTTTATACTCGTAAGCACTTCAGAAAAGTGCTACATAAATAGAGTTCATGCTTTTTTTTTTAAGGTAATAAAATGTGTGTGCCATTTAACCAAGCACGCATGGACCTGTATGAGTCAGCCAGGCTGAATGTGACATACAGTGAAGAGACGGGTAACATTACCGAAGGGATTTTATTTCATTACATGTTGTTTAGAGTGTACATTTTTTAGGTTCACCAGAGATGGTGACTCTAGCCTACTATCTATCTAGCGTAGACTCTAACTGCTTTATAATAAGATTTATAGATGTATGTGTGGGCAGTGAAGCGGTGATTCATATACCTATAAATCACAATTTGAAAACGTGAACTTTCATCACCTATACTGCAATGAGTAGCCATGACCATGAGGAAAGTTATTTTCTGCATTTTACTCAAGAGATAAAAAGAGATGCCAGAAGTGGAAAAAGACACCGCTTGACTTCTACTGTTGCAAAGGATGTGCGGTGGAGAAAAACTTATTATACTGCACGTTTGTTCAAATTAGTAGTTATGGTAGCAACTAATTAGGAGTTAATGAGCCAGAGGATAATCATACTATAAAACGCCTGTCTGTTGTGTGCTAGTTATTCTACAAGTATAATTATCTAATCTATTGTTGCACAAATGACTGGTTTAATGTATTGATTGATCCAAATCAGACATTCAAGTGGCAGAAAAAATCATTTATACAATATTTATGGCAAATTTCTGAGGTGGACAAGAGGCCTGTGCATACTCAGTTTAACAATGACTGAGATGTATTGAGTTAAAAATGAATATTGCATATGAGACGTTACATGAATGCATGTTTTTTTGTTCTGTGGCTTTTGTGTTAGGATTAAAATGCACATTTTGTTATGTTTTTTATTTTTGTCGTTTGTCTTTCCCTGTTCAGGAAGTGCAGTTTGCCGTGTGTCTTTCTTTTTTTGGAATTACATTTCAAGAGTTATTGCAAGCCAACACTGTCTGGTTAAGACAACCCTCTTTTTCCCTCCCTCAAATGTATTTAAGTGGTTATAATGGTACTGCGTGCCTCTTCACACTCACTGTGTTACTCACTGATATTTTCCAGCTCTAATGCTCTTGCTTTCTCACTAAGTGGCTGACTTTTCTTTCTCCACTGTCTCTCTGATGCTCTCTTGTGCTCTCTGGGTGTCTCACGTCCTCCCCAGAGAGGAGTTGTGTATATATAATTTTCCCCCAGTATTCTTGTGCCTCCCTGGTGTATTCTCTGGTGATGAATTGAGCTCCATGGCTCTGAAAGAAGTTGGGGATTTAAACAGCACCAAATACACAGCGGCTATAAACTATTGTCCCTATGCTGCCACAAAACCAAGATCCATAACTGAATGTTAAAAATGTGTCTTCCCCTGCTGTGGCAAATAGCTATGTGTGCCTGTCTGAATATGGAAAGTTTACTTGGCTTGGCTACACACATGGCATAAATATGATGCTTGATATATTTGGTAGACTTTTTAGCTGAATTTTTGCACATGAGCACTGACTGTTTAGTCATTCCTGTCTTCAAATGAATTTGCATTGAGGTGGAGGGAATTGAAGTGGCACATCGTAGTTTGTGTTCATGCGAGTATAGTTTTGTTACCCACTTTGCCTTGAAACTTTGCTATGTTGTGTGTAAGAGCTTATTTATTGCCAAACCAACTGCAAAGCACCGTCTTTCTTGTTATCAAAGGCACTCGCACACTACTCACCTGAACCTCCAAACCTCTACATGTTCTTCTTTGACTTGGAAGTACATTCTTCATCTCATACAGGTTGAAATTCTCAACAAAATAATTATTTTTGTGGTTAAGAACCTGAACCAATTTAGATTTGAGCTGAAACAATTAACAATTAACCTTGTTCCAGCTTCCCAGTTATTTGCTTGTCTTTGTCTGATGTCAAAATAAATTGAATCTTGAATATTTGGATTTTGGCTCTCGCAATCTGAAAGAATGGGCCTTTCTTTCATTCTTTTTCTGTCGATTAATAGACCAAATAATGAAGTTAATTAATCGTGAATAAAAATAATCATTAGTTGCAGTCATAGTTTAGATTAATTCGTGATACTTTCCAAAAGTGTCCTTCACAACTTTCTGTAGGATGTACAGCTAAGAGATCGTTTTACTTTTAAGCTTAATCCTGTTAGCCATCTCACAGTAGTGGGAGTGAAACGCGCACCCCATTTGCAGGCTCTAATTTGAGGAATGTGCTGTGAGTAATTATGCATAGCTCAACAGTGTGGGTATCTTAATTAATTAAATCCTCTGAAACATTGCCAGTATGTAGTAAAATAGGATCTTTTGTGCTTTCCTACATTTCAATTTGAGCAGAGGAGGCATCATCAGAGCTCATCTAGATGTCTTTTTTTCTTAAAGCAAAATGTTAAACAGTTTTCTGTGATCTAATCTAAAAATATTTTCTATCATTTAAACAGGATTAGTATGGTGAGCTGACAGCAAACATGCCATTGATTTTTGCCACACCTTATCTGCAGTAGTGGAGTTGTGTTGCGAACGTAAACAGCAAACGCAAACTCTTTAATCTCTTCAGCAAACAACAAGACTTGTTGGAGATGTGTTGTTGCCATCATCCCACTGTATGCACACAAAGAGGAGAGAGGCCATGATATTCAGTGTCAAAAATAGTTTGTTGTTAAGTTGCTGGGTAAATGCACTCAATTTAAACACTTAAATGTTGGATTGACAAGTCTAAGAATTAACAGTCATGCATGTAGCTTTGTGAGTTTGTGCTTTCTTAGATAAAGTAAGAGTGGCTTGCATTCATCCAACTGCACCAAATTTCACAAAATTAACCCAAAGACTTAGAAAGAACAACGTGGTTGACCCACTGACTTTTTTTTTAAAGTTTGAGACCACGCAAGCAGCTCTAGTTTGATTCAATACAAGAGGAAGTAAATGGCAGCATGTCTGAGCAGCAGCAAACGCTCCCAAGCTCCAAGAGCCGAACCACTCCGGAAATTAAGGAGAACTTGGTGGATATCAAAATTGACACCAATGAATGTGCTGCTGCACGCTGGCAGAGTGAAGGTGCCACTGGAGGGGTTCAGGGAACAGTGAAACTTGCTCCTCTTGATGAGTGTCTGGCTTCTATAATTGGAAACTGCCTTGTCAGTGGTGGTGTTGTTCTACAGAGGGAAGTAGACACAAACTTTCTAACAAATAAAACCGCTGTTGGTGAATTGTTGTTTTTTGCGCACAAAGAGCTTTTTGAATTGTGCCCTTCATTATGCTACCTGGTAAATCATATTTGGCTTTGAGAGACAAAGAAAAGACGGTGGATTTTTCTAATGACAAGATATGTAATACAGGCTGTGTAGTGAAGACAGCATGAGAACTGAGCACCAGAACGGGTTTCTTCATTATCTGGCAAAACATGGATCAGTGTTTGCATGGACAGGGGGATGAAATAAAGAAATGTTCTCTTTAAGTTTTGTAAAAGCTTGATCAAAAAGAAAATCTCATGCAGCCAGTCTGTTGTGTTCTTGGTGAGAGAAAAAGGTAAATGGTATTTCACTGTCCTTGTAAATTGATCTATAGATATTTGAAAACAATGACAGTAAACTGAAAGATAACAAAGTTGAACTCTCATAATTTTCTTTTATCCTTTTTGTCATCATTTTTTCAATATATAACAACTGCTTTCACTTACTCTTAGTAGCTGCATTTAAAATATAAATATAAAACATTAGAAGTCATTAAATGCAGCACTTCTAAAACTACACGTGCTCTTTGCAGATCACTTTGTTCCTATATAAACTACTGCACTAAAATAGGAGCAACAACATACATTGTTGGTGAGAAACACACAATAAAACATACAGTTGCTAAAAGAAAAGGTCTGCATAGACATAGACACTCTAACAGACACATTACAGGATGAATCTGTTTCTTACAACACAAAAAAGAGCAAAACTCTACCTCAAAGAGCTACCTCAGTGATCAGTCCCAGAAATACTGAAAAGGCAGCCTGACTGGTTCTGCTGATTATTAAGACTAACAGAGACCGACGTCTATCCACATCAGGAAAACTGGCAGCATTTTCCAAAATCAATGTTTTGTTTTTTTTATCAATCACTGTTAATATGAAAATCAACCAGACTGTTGTGATTTTTTATACAAGGTTAATTTTACATCCAGTCCCCAGACTAAAAAGGTTCTCTAGATCTCTAAATTTAAGTTTACACTTGTCTTTTCTATGTGGATGCGAGGACAAATTGCTTCATGACATTTAAAATGTCACCAAAACCTTCTGGCACATTATTCAAAAATGTCCTTGTGGCTTTGAAGTAGACTGAATGTGGAGTACAGGGCAGTGAGCATGGAGGCATTATTATTCTTGTTTTTATGTGGTTAAATGGTAATGTGTTAATTGAATACCATATTAAATACATGCGTTCTAATGTAATCTACAGTTTTAATGTTTTTACATTGTGTCACTCTTTCAGCAAAGTAGATTGTATTGTTATCATTTAAAAAATGCACACGTTGGAGATGGCACTGCTAAACACTTTTTGTTCTTTATTTAAGCTCATCACGGGATGGGTTAATCCTGACAGTTTTGTCTCTTAATGTGCGACATATTTTGCTGTTTCTAAGTGGTCTCTGTGGGGTTCATCCTGTCTGAGCCATCTGGCTTGAGTAGTTGAAGTGTTACGAGGTTCTTCAGCAGATGACTGTTACCTGATTTGTGCCGCACTAATGAGAGGACTACCCAAATTAGCAGCTTCTCAATCCTACCAAAGCTGGGTAACAAAAGCACCCAGGACCTGCGTTGTCCTGTAACTACTAAGACATATGGAATGAGCTGACATGAGAAACGGCACTGAATCTCTGTGAAGTGCTTAGTTCCACATGGCTTTAATTCACATAACGATGGAAGTACATGTTAATGAGCTCAGGCTTTTAAAGCCTGAGTACTGAACAGTGCAGCACAATTACTGAACACTTCCTTTATAGTTCATACAATAAGACCATCTTTTCTGTGGTGGATGATTTCAACAAGGAGAGTTTAGCATCACGCTTGTGTAACATCAGATGAATTTGTTTACAGTACAGCACAGATGCAAACTGAGTTCCTGATTTAATTGTAGGCCCACATAAACATGCAGCCAGTCACATGCCAGCTCTTGCCTCTGCCAGTGACCTCAGCTGTCTGTCATTGCATTGTTACAGATGGTTGTTGATTTTTGTCATGAGCCTGATAGATACCTTAGGGGCTACAGTTATAGATTAAATCCCCTATGGGATATTGTTAAATGTTGTCGTCAGAAGCAGTTGTGTAGCTGAGAGCTTGTTGTTTTTTTTACTCTAAAAGCCAGTGTTTCACTAACAAACACAGCGGTGTAATTAGTCTCCTCTATTTCCTTCATCCATTACTGAAGAAAGAAGTGCATTAAATTCAGCAATTTATTTTTATGCATCATAGTGAAAGATGTTACGCAACGCATTAAGCTTTCTTCTGAAAAGTGATCATTTATCTGACTGGCCAAGCGTTTAAAGAATGAAAACCTCTGCAGACAATTACCCAATTTGCTCAATCAAATCTCTCCTTGGTTCATAGGACTGTACAGTCCTTAACAAATACTGATTTCTAACGCGGGCAAATCCCTGATCTGGATCACTGCCACACTGTGCTCAGTTGCTCCTTATGTCGTGGTTTATTTCATGTTAAATACTTCGTATCTTCAGACTCACTCACTGACAGGGATGAAAATGTAATCTTGTTGGAAGAGGCAATACTCCGTCACCGTATTCACGCAGTCCAATGTGCCGTTACTTTGTATTAGCTCTTATCTCAGGAGAAGGTGACATTCTCAAATGTTAAATGGTAAAGGATGAATAGAGGGATGTAGACACACATGGGCAGAGAATAGCTTTGTAGAAGTTGTCCCACGAGGGTTGGCTTAGAGGTGAAAATGTGTGTGTCATCTCTATACAAAGGGGATATTGTATAGAGATAGCATGTGGTATTGAGGTCAGTTGAGGTAATTTCACAGAGGTCATGCAGCTCTTTGCTTATGTTTGATGTATACTGAAGCTGTGTGAGATGTAATAGCGTTTTTTCTGACCAACACAGATCAATTGTGGGTAGTGATTGTGTTAGGGTTGCTCGGGCACTTGGACTCCTGCACTCATTCCAGCTAAATGGATGAGCCTTGTTGCTCAGCATTGTTGCGGCCATGGATTGTCATGTACAGACTAACATAAACCCGAAAAATGATCACACATATAGCACAGATGTATATTTTCCTGCATCAAATGTAATTGATCACAGCAAACAGTAACGGGGAAAGCAGTGATGTTGGTGTCTAAGTGTGTGCGTAGTACGAGGGTGAATATATCTACTGCAACATCTCTCTTGGGCGCTCATTAATAACAACACCCTGGGGAGCTGATGTATACACAGAGCACAGAAAAGGAGAAAGAAGGTTAAATGTGTACGTGACTGCATCTGTGTGTGTGTGTGTGTGTGTGTGGCTCTGTCCTCTTGGAAACAGAAGGTGGGCCAGCCAACCAGTCAGCCAATCAGCCAGGCCCCCATATAACCAATTCCCCAGCCAAGAAGAGAGCAGAAACAACAGCCACCCAACCAAACATGCATTCAGTAAGCAAGCTGCCAGTCAGGTGATTCACCATCTGCCAGCCCACCTAGGCATTCAGTCAGCCATCCAGCCAAGTGGTGCTCTTCCTCACTCTTTCAGTGGATAATGTAATAAACATTTCTTTCTGTCCGCCCTGTGTTAGATGCATTAAACACCTCAAATGAGGAGTCACTCTTGTGCCTGTTCGCTCAGCTCGGCAGCCTGTCCATGTCCATGCATGCTAAAACACTGTTTCCTATTCCACCAGTGCCACACATATAGGTGCTGCTGCTTTTATGCTCCTGTTTCTGTTTCTTGTTTTTATAGCTTGTGATGTGTGAGCATGACCGGGGGCACAGCCCAGAGCCTAGCCGAGAGATTGAACAAATATGATTGTGAGGGGTTTCGATTCCAGACACGTCGGCACAATGGAAATGGAGAACAATGAAAGATAAATGTCTTGTCTAAGTAGACATTGCTGAGGTGCTTTTGAGCAAGGCGCTAAACAGCCACGTTACTGGGAAAGCGGCTCAGTGCCCCAAAGAGGAAAACTTAGGCTTATACAAGTTTATCCAGTGTGAAGCAAATTAGACAAATAATTACCGCAGATGTGTTTGTTGAAATATGGAAATTGCCTTGCTGGGGCTTTTCTGTGATTTGAAGCTCAAGCAGTATTTTGTACTTTGACTTGAACCATGCAAATTTGATTTGCCGTGTTTTAATATAATCACCCAGGGCTAAAAGAAATGAAATTATGAAGGAATCGGTCAGAAACAACATCAGTATATGTGTTGGAGAGGTCTGCTAGCACCGAATATTCTCCAAAGGAGCTAAGAGCAAATCGTATGAATAAGTTATAACCCTTGCATACTGTACATGGATGTACTAATAGGCTATACATCAGAGAGACCGTGAGAGGCCCATAGAGAGATGCAGTTGTTATTTGAAGTGGTGAGAGACAGCTAAATGCCTGATACACCAGAAGAGATGAAAGTGGAGCAGAGCTCAGTGCCTTAAGTGACTCTTCAGTAACAAGCACGGGAAAGGGGTGAATTTGAGCACGCAGAAAGGGGCTGTAGTGTTTCTCTATGCAACATGAGTGTGAGCAGTCGACTTCCCCTGTCTGTGAATTCTGACTTTCTTCCAGACTCTTTTGTACTTGTATTTTAAGTCATCTCTTTATACCTGTGTTGATGTGTCTTACTCTAACTACGTTTTGATCTTCTTGAATTTGTCTGTAACTTTTAAAAGAGTTGGAGAGGTGCCTTCTGTTTAAGATGTTGAATCTCAAATGAAATATTCAGATCACAGCATAGCACTTAATGTTGTTTTTTTTTTTTTTTTAGTTTTCGTACCTCTGGGTAACCACTCAAACTTCTCTAGAGAAGGAACAGAGAGCCTTTCATACTAAGTAGTACAATACAGCCACTCAGAGGTCAAGTGAGACGGCTCTTATTAGTGTGTTGGGAGACCTTGAGAGGGTCCTTGGTTTGATATGGGAGCCTCAGAGCAACAGGAGGCAAATGTATAGTAAAGACCCCTGCATGCACAAGCTTGTGCCTTTTCCAGTAACATGATTGTGCCCTAAAAGACACAAAAAAGCTTGATTTAAATTTGATAACCCAACATCAAATATTTAATAACTTATAATAGTAAACTATAGTTAAATTAATATTTTAACACAAGCTTATTTGCCCTTTTATCAGTGTCGGATGAGACGAGCATCATCATGTCTGTTATATAAAGCTACAGATAGCAGGCAGTTAGCTTAGCTCACCACAAGCAGGGTAAACTGCTAGCCGTGTTCTGTCAAAACGCACTTTGCCTGTCCTCCAGCCTTGTTGTCACTGTGAGGTTGCCAGGCAACCCAAACAAACTCCACAAAGTCATTGTGCCTAGGTGAGGCAAATAAGCTCCCATAAAATCATGAGCAAGTATTACCTTAACAGGTGGTGTCACGGGGAAAAAACAAAAATGGTTTGGTTTAATAATTCATGCTCACACACATGTACACAAGTATTCACTTCATTAAAGCTCTCAATTTAGTAGCCACTTGTTTCTGGCATGTAACGGCTGCACTCAAGCTCTGTCATTGGCTCTCTCACCACCCAAACAGTTTGGAAGAGGGGCCAATGTTGTTCAGCCGATGTTATTAGCTGATGTTGTCCCATTGCAGACATATGTTTATCAGCATATGGATTCCAGGATTGTGCCAGGATATTTAGAGTTTTTTTAACCAGTAGTGTTTGTGGTAATACATTGATGACTCTACATAGTTACGAATCGTATTCTCTAATACAGTTAATTGTTGAAGAAAGCAACATTATAAGGACCATTTGTCCCCTCTAAAATATTTTTTGTGTTGGTCTCAAAAATCCAGTATTGATGGTGCTCTGTTTTGAAGTGTCCTTTGTCTGATGATGCTACGGGGAATGTCCTCAATCAGTACCGTCAGTACCAATAACATTTGAGCAGCAACACTCAGTGCAGACTGAACAGAGAGTGTAAATTGATCTGTAGCTATTATTTGGATCTGCTCTCATCACGGGGTTGACACTTTCCCACCTCAATATTATTGAAGGAGTTTTACTGTTGTATCGACCCCCTTTTCTCCACTATATTGTTATTTTCCACCTCCAGATAATGAGACTTTATCTGCCCGCAGGCTTCTGGATAGCATCAATATGATGAACTGAAAACTTCACTCATGTTAAATAATAGTCAATAACAATCAAGGGTGGCCTTCTGCCTTCCAGGTGGATCATAATCACTGTCCAAGGTGCTGATCTTGGGTCCCCCCCCCCCGGGGTGTAAGGAGATTGCTGGCCATTAAACAGCGAGCACTTAACTTCTATTTACTGACAGTATTACTGTGTTTTTGTCTGGATAAACCATCTCCAACAGGACTAGACATGCAACTCTGAATGTAATTGGATATAACTTATGACAGCTAGTCAGATATCTGATTTCATATCAGGCTACAGCATTTGTCTGATCTAATGTCTTGTAAAATTGGGATCAGTGAAACATTTTACAATGCTTAAGGCCTCCAGCAGCCACAGAGATGGGAGCTTGGTTTGCTCACTCAATAGGTGTAAGACAGTAACAGTTTATCAAGAGGCTTACTGGGGGTGATTAGTAATTTTGTGGAGATCTGTGTTAGTGTGTCGTCACCTTTGTGTGTCACAAATTGTAGCTTTTGTCTGAGAACAATTGTTTATTGTTTAGCTACCAAGCTAACTGTCTTCCATCTGTGACAAAATAGTGAGATTTTTAATTTCTGTTTTTAATATTTTTGATACTTTTGATATAATTTCTATATGTTTTGCTTGTGTCTGTCACACAGTCAAAAGTTAACAAGGGCTTTTTTGTTTATTTCAATAGCGTCTGAAATGTAATCAATGTAGTACAAAGGCATGAAGAGGATTTTCCAAGTCATTGTTGCTTATCAACTGTGAAAAAAATTGTAGTAAACACCAGTCCAGCCTAAAAGCAAAAGGACAAGAGCACAGCAGGTATGTGTAGTAATTATGTGGTGCTTGTGGCTGGTTTGTGCACATCTGAGAAAAGAGGCAACACGTGCGTTGAAGCGCTAAGCGTGTTTCCACCTAAAAGGAGCACAGAGGAGTGGACAGTGGAGAGGACAAAGAGCCCCATCCCCCCAGTCCCACTCCTGTCTCTCCACTATCACCATCATGCTTAGACAGGGTCACACCAACCATGTCCACTGGGGCCACACAAAAGACAGAGGGCATGTCGTGAGGGAAACAAGGATTGGGGGGAGAGTGGGGGGGTAAACAGGACCAGTGGGAGGTAGAGTGGATGATGCTACACTCTGAGGCTCCTAAGAGTCAGTGACTCGAGCAGATATTGTAATGGTCTGTGAAAAAAGCAAAGAGCAGAGAAGCTATGTCTGGAAAACTACCATGATAATGTGAGGATAACTGATGCAAAGCTTTTACTGCAGTGAGCATGTGTGTGGTTGGAATTAGATTAAAACGTCTGTGATGGCATAAGATGGTATCATATGTGGAATCCAGTATAGAGTATCCGAGAGGACTTTAGGATGCTTGACCTCGCAGTAGATAAACATTACATACTCTCTCATATTTCTGCCTCGGGAGAAATATGATGATCTAAAGTGGGTGGATGAAAAACTGTTTTCTTTGTGGCATCACAGCAAACCCATTCATTTTATGCATTATCTTCTCATGACAACAGGCATATAGGATACTATCAACTATCATGTGACTTCGCATCACCAACAGCTGAAATAATAATAATGGGCATAGGTAGTGTTTGTGTACACATGTATTATAAACACAAATTTATTTCTATGCACGTTTGTCATAAAAAAGTAAATCGGAGTTGCAAAATGGAATTAAGTATGTGAACAGCTGGTAACCTTGCAAACACAGCACTAATGGCTCTCATATAGTGCACGATGCCATCTTTTTTACAGCAAAGCACATCCTGAACCTTAACTGTAATATTACAGTTTACCTTACAGAAAAATACTCAATTAGAGCAGTTCATAATTGACGTAAGCCAGGACCGTACCACCTCTATTCAGATCTCTCTCTTCAAAAAAATGTACATAAATTAATATGCAGCCACTAGACATGTGGAATATTAATTAACTGAATCTACTGTATGCCTAATTTGTTACCTGTATCTGTACATGCCACCTGCTTTAGTTCCCTTGTGGGTTTTTGCACATTAACTCCCATCTCCACCACACAACATAGACCACCCACAGAACTTCGCCTGCCACAAACACTTCATTGGGTGCAGTCAGATGGGTACGGGAAGACTACTCTTTATACTTGAATTGTCCTTCATGTTTTGAGGTTATAGAAAGTACCTTTTTACAAATAGATACTACTTTGTACCAAGGTTGTGGAAAAATGTAATGTTTGTACACTGGAGAACAAGACACTGAACGGTGGTTCAACCAGACTGTCTAAACTCAAAGGACTCAAACTGACAAAGATTCCGCTGAGCAATAGTTAAATAAGCATATAAGAAATCACCAGTTATATGTAAAAGAAGTTGAAAGAAAGGCTTTTAAAATTCGCAGGCTTCTTTTTTTGTTTGGATCAGCTTATCATGCTATGGACTGACATGACTGATTGCTGAGTAGACAGCAGGAAGAGGAATCAAAGAAAATCAGGTTCCTAAAATATTTGCAGACCAATTGCATGGCTGTGGTTCAGTAATGATCTTAGGTCAGTTACGCTTTACTGGACTGGAAAACAAAATCAAAATGGACTGATATTCAGTGGAAAGAACAGTTACAACAGTATCCCTGTAGAGAAACACTGTGGGGACGTCGACTAAATGGAACTTTTAATCTTTTAATTCTTCCTCTTTTGGGGCCGAAACTATTTAAATGTTTAAAAAAATGCATTTGCTGACTGATTTATCTATGTTAAAATATGAATATGATTTATTTGTTAAAATTTTGGAACAGTAGTTTAGGCCAATGCTGCCAGTAAACATTGAATAGAGACTAGTGAAGAGAATTTTTACCGAAACCCAAATCTTCCACAGTCAATTTAATAAGTAAACTGGTCCAGGTCTTGTGGTTGTAATATCATTTTTCCACGAAAATTTTTCTCTGCACAGACATTTTGGTGGCATACATCTTGCATAGCAGGTAGATGTGTTTGTTCTTAATCATTACTTTTATTTAAATCAGAGATGGGATATATGCACAATGCCATGTGTGGCCCCAAGAGTTTAAAGTAATGCCAAAATTTTGAATTGAAAATGCTTTTAAGTGTTGCCAGAATACCACCTGTATCACTAGGGGCACCTAGCTGCACCGTTTCATTTGAAATTTGGGTTCTGTTTTCTGTGCTGAGCGAACTTTTCTCAAAGTGATTAATTATATGCTGCTTTACTATCTGCTGAGACGTAAGACAAACCCATATGACGCCTCCTGATCTCTGTGAGGTTTTTTTGCTGCTTATGCTCATGGAAAAAATAATATGATCATTGAATTTATGACTGCTCTGTTTGTTTTCCTCTTTCTTAATATAAAATGATGAATCTGTGAGCACAGAGAAACATTACAAAAGTCTATTTTTGTTTGCCCACTAAAGGGCCGCTATGGGCTATATCTGTCATCTGCATATCATTTTCATACCTCTGCCAAAACAGCTGTTTTGTCTTAAGCTGAGTTATTGTAAATGAGATATCTCAGGAACGCCTTGAGGAATTCGGTGCAAAACATCCACTTGATTGCAAAAATGCACTGATTCAATTTTGGAGGTCAAGGTTAGGCTGACCTTATGTTCTCGTAAATGTAATATATTAGGAACCACCAGAGGAAATTTTATTACATCTGGCACAAACATCTACGTGAACTCTAGGATGAACTGATTAGATTGTGATGTTTTAAGGTCACAGAGACTTCATAGAGCCCAATGTGAAAACATATAATGAAAACATTTCGCAAAAAGTCTGAAAGGGGAAAATTAGGAAATGCTTTCATTTTGTAATCTAATCTGGATAGACTTGGATTTTAACCGCAGCTTGCAGCTGGTAAAGGCATAAAACCATGAGGCAGTAATTTAGGCTAAAGTTTAGGCTGCGCCTGTTAGTCTAGTCAATTCTTTAAAATAAGGTCATGGCTTTCACTGTAATGCTGATAACATCTGGTTATGTGTCTGTACTGTACTGTCAACCTACTGTTTGGATTGTGCTGGATTTCCTCAGATCCTACAGGCCTGATCGTGATCATTTGTCATGTTTCTATATTTTCATGTTTCTCAACTATAAACTGTTACTGAGAAGCACTTAATGTCAATTTATCACATTTAGATAAGATACAGTACAGTACAGTATGTGCTCATGAACTTCTGCCATCCAAGTTGGGCACATTTCTTATATTGAGACCTGGGTCTTTTCAAAAGTGCTCATACGATGTAGATAATTCATTTTTGTATATTTGGCTCATTGGCGAGAAAAAAAAGCTAAAATTGTCAGCTGGCATAATCAACATTTTTGCTCCTGTCTTGTGCAACCTGGCAAGGAATGTGCTTAGTAACTGAGATAATGACATTTCCTCTTCCAGTAATGGACACTAATGAATAAAGGGAAGAAAAGATGGTAGCAGAATCACTAGAAAGTTAGATTTTTGCATCTAACTTCCTCAATGGTCTTTGCCTCATTACTTTATATTATTAATTCAGTATAATTACAGTGCCAAAGGAGTTTTTTTTTTTTTTTTGCAACACAGACAAAAAACGAAAATGAGCATGATCTAAATTAAAAAATGGCTTGAAACTCCACACCTTTGAAAACATTTACACTCACACAACATCCCAGTCATCACCAGGTTGTGGAAGCACAGTGGAAGTGCATTTGCACAGTTAGCACAGTTACAGTAAGCATGCACTTTGATTTACAAGATCCTGGCTGTGGAGCCAGAGTTCCTCAAACACTAAACAATTTAATTGTGTTTACATATCATACTTGTAAAGCTACACATCAGCCACAGTTTTAGTTCAGTTTTACATGCTTTACTGCACAGACAACAAAATGTTTCATAAACAAAATGTTTCATCTTTTAGTCCATCATCTGTCGCAGGAAATTAGAACCATTAATAACAACTTACATCCTTTAAAAGTAGAAACCTGAATGTTGAAGGTCACTTTTGCATCCACATGATACATTTGGATATCTTTAAAAATGTACAGAGCAATGTGATGGTGTGTTATGTGAATTATTTTTCAATGTTTGGATGATTTTGTTTTAAAAAAATACAACCGAATTACAGCACTGATTACAAACCATAAAGGTATTGTTGCATTGTTAAACTGATAAACTGAACTTATGATTTAAGCTATGAAGTAGTGAATTTGCGTAATAAAAATGAGTAATAAGAAGTGTTCCAGGGAATAACATTAAATTAGTGTTGGTCCGTTCAACTGCCCTCATTTTCTCCGCTGTGATGAGATCAGCAGAAATAAAATATCTTTGAACTTTTATTTTCCCATTCGCCTCACTTTTATTCCCATCACTTAGCAGTTCCCGCGGTCTTCCACTGTGCTCTTTGTTATGCCAGTGTGGCTTGGAAACTGTTGATGGAAGTGCTTTGCTTTGGCTGGTGTCAAAACATGTGCCACACCATTGCGTGGGCGTGTGAAAGATTAATATGTTTGCTTGAAGATTCAAGGCTGTCTCTCTGTCTGTCCCTGTCAGTATCCTGGAGAAGTAAGAGGCACAGAGAAGCTATGTGAGGTTTGAATCCGTACCAACCTCATGTATCATCAGTGTAGCCTGACTGCAAACATGACTAACATGAAAATAAGTGCCTGCATGTTGAGAGTCCGTTTACTTTATTTCCAGGCTCACAGTCCATGGAAGAATAAGATCAGATAAGATTGTCCACAGGAGATTCAGATAATCATTTTTAAAAATTCAACAAAAAACAGCATGCATGACATGAAAGGATCATTTTTATTATATACTGAAATTGTAAAAACCATGTTGCTAAAAACAGCTAATTTTTTTTTTTTTTTTTTTTACATTTTTTTAATGGTGCGCCATAAGTTGTTGGTTTTGTTGAGGTGTGGTGGTAGTCATTTTCACCATTTTCTCTTATCAGCGGTTTTGCATAAAATTGCTCCTACTGTGAAATCACAGCATGGAAACAAACAGAGCTCTAGGAAAATAGTAATACTATGCGTCATCTGTGGTTGTTATTGATGAATAATATTAATTATTCTTTGCACTGGATGTTATATTTTTGCATGTTTTCATACTGTGCCTGTGTCTCTGGGAAATGTCAGCCGACTTTTTCAGCGGTGGTCGCTCATAATTCACTCCACAAGCTCAAACAACAGAGTTCTGTGGAAATTCTCATTTCAATTCATGGATAATGAGACCAAACTCAACCCTGATTGGCTCTGAGTTTGGAAACGGCAGTTCTGGTTCATTTTCCTGCCTGGTTGAACGAGTTTCCATCATTAGCTGAGGTAGAAAACTTGCCAGTGGGATTGACAAATTTTATTTAATAAATTAAATTTTTAGACAAATATACAAAGACTTTCTATTTAGTCATTTTGGATAAAAAATGATTTTATAAAAAAAAAATCAAGACATTACGGTTATCCACCTTCTTATACAATAACCACTTGTTTAAAATATAATGAATATAATGGGCGTTTTTCACAGCAGACACTTTGAGTTGTCATAACAGGGAAAGCAAAGGTGTTATAATAACATTAACAATGTATTCAGGTTTCCTAGTAAGCTGTGACAGTGTGACAGTGAGCCAGCATGCACACTATCAGACCCTGAAACTGCAGCAGCTGAGTAGAATTCAGCCATCATTATTTTATTATTTACACCTGTGATTTTCCTGCTGTGACATGTCAGAATGTCTCTGGAAAGGAAAAGACCCATTACATCAAACTGACCAACACTATTCTTAAAGGCAAACTGCACCAATTTAAACATAGGTCTGACATGTCTTGGGCAGTGCTAGTGCATATCTAAAAAACCCTCTGCAGCTGCAAAGGGAGCTGAGTATAGCTGAGAAATCCTCTCAAGTGATGTTACTTGAGGCAACATTGATAGTTGGACAGCAAAATACCATAAATATAGAAGTGAAAACAGCTGGTGAGTGTGGGCTTTGAGATATGTGGGCTCACCAGACCTCCACAACACAAGGGAAATTATGGGCTTCCAGCTTGACAAACCTGAATCTCTGATCGAACTGTCAGCTGTTACATTGTGGATGATGTAGGCAGCAGGTGATGTCAAGGAAGAAGAATGTATGAAATAAAAAAGATATCTCCGGTTGTCCTGCTCCATCAGTTTTGTTTTTATACTTTCCACTTTGAGTCCAGCATTTTATAGGAGAGCAGTGTTGAATCATTTAACTTCAGTACTGACCTCCATTACTCCAACTTTTACTGTATGTACTTATGTCTTGTCTTTAAATGATCCTTGTCCTGGTGCAGCATTTTGGCCATAATGGTGTAAAAATTCCACTTTTGAAGTTGAGCGAACCTTCTCACTATCTCCTGAGAATCACGCAGGTATTACATTAAAAAACTGGAGAGGAGCATGCATTTTTATTTAATTATTCAGCGTCAATTTTGAGGAATAATTCCCCCTCTCATCATACATCAGTGGCCGCTCCACACCCATGTCTCAAACCTCAGCACCCTTCCTCTGTTTTTCCTCTTCCAAATGAGCCATATTAAAGTACACTCTTACCTCATTTAACAAACTGTTTGTAATGAGCATTGTAATTTCTTTGTGTCGATCTGCATTGCTTTGTGTGCAGATTAGATATAAGCAGTGTGGCATACACCATAAACTGTACTTAGATCTTTTATGAAGTACACCAATGAGGCATAAAACGTCATTCTTCATTGAATTGAGATCCAGATAAGAAGGAAAAGGGTCAGGCATTATTAGTGTTCTCCACCATCGTAAAACCACTGAACTGAATTCATAGTACATCATCTAAACCTCTGGAGTACCTTGACCCCCCTTTTCATATCTTTTTATCTCTCCCACACATACAAAAACACAGCCTCCACTCCCCCATCCAATACATAAATAGTGTTTTCTGCTAATGCAAAGAACCACATAAACACACAAGCTGACCTGCACATTTAAAAACAGCCATGCATATATATATAAGTCTGTAAAGGAAAAACACTCAAATAAATGTGCCTGCACAGGCGCACGGACACAAAGCCCAGGTTCAGCCTTCCTGGGACCACCATGTTTACAACCATGGGCTATTTCTTCAGCTACTCTGATCTTGCTGTTTCCCTCTCTCCCTCTCTCCTCTCACAACCCCTCTTCCTTATCCCTGTGGTCATTTGTATGCATCCACTTTCATTTACTGTCACCCTGTGTCAGTTTCAGCTTGCTCTGAGCTCCTCTCTCGCTTGGCAAGCAGCTCCGTTCGCTTTCCTGCCTCACTCTCCTCCGCTGCTGCGTTCTGCCTCTCCCCTGCCCATTTCCTCTCATCATGGTAGTCTGTGCAAGCGCCAGAGTACAGCTCAATAAATAACTATTGCCGTGCTCCAAAATAAATGTAACTCAACATAAGAGAGATGCACAAAGGCTGCCATTCAGCGGTGTGCACGTTCATATGTGCACATTTAATCAAACGTTCCAGTGGAGTATTGTAATGGATCCTGGCCATGCTCTATATTACTTCTTTCCTTGGCAGTGAACCCAGTAATAACTGAAGACTCCCTGAAGTTTTAGCTTACTGGGTCATTCAGTCTTGACGCACATTAGCTTGGACGTGTAATGCTATGTGAATTGCGCTTATCATGACAGTGTGAAAGTAATTGCAAGGCTCTTTAATCTTTTATTTTTTTGGTCCATTATTTTTCTTTTCTCCTCACTCTGTTATATATTTGTTGTTGGCTATAGAAAACACAACTCATATCTTATTGGGCGACCCCAGGCAGAAGGAACCTAATTACTAGTGTGATTATTTTAGATCTGCACATTTCAAACCATGCCAATGGCTGCCTATTATTCACAGAATAACCCAGCTCCACCACGGCCACGCTGTCGGTTGTAATTCATCTTTGTGTATGTGGCAGAATGTGTGACCATATTTGTGTGTGTGCTTTTTAGGCCGGGAGGGGAGAGGGTGTGACCCTTGACCATCAGTGGGAGGATGGGAATTAGACCACAGTCCCTGTCAGGGTCACAATGACAGCTGTGCTAGGCAACTAAATGTCCATGAGATAACCTCACTGTGGTTGAGAGACCAGCTGTACAGCTCGGTAGGAAGATGTACTTGGATAATGGATAGAGGAGGCATAGTGGGGGGGAATATGAGGGTTGAAACAAACAGGAAAAGTAGGTTAAAGAATCAGTGTTTTACTCGGGTAGAAGAAGAATAAAAAAATAAGACAGTGATAGATGGTGTACTCTGGGTCCAGAATCTTAGATCTGAAAAACCAAAACCATATCCCTTGGAACAAAAATAAGAATAGAACAGTTTGTTACAGAAAAGCATACTGTATCTCCAGATTGGGTGTGTTTCCAAGGTTATTGTTTCAATGATACACTTACAAGCAGGTTCTGTTTTGCTCCCTTCAGTATTTCAGCTCTCTCTTGCAAGGCAGCGCTGGCTTGCTTGTGATGTACACTGGAGCTGAGCACTGATGCAGAGCCATGGCTCACTTGAGGACTGCTGACACATCTTGTCATTTTGTTGCACCACACTGTCCTTCGTATAAAAAAAAGAAAACCTGTGAGAGGGGCTGATAATTCACGTTGAATCTACAGTTTGATTCCCACTGTTTTTTTTTTTTCAGCGCAGTGGACTGGCTCCATTTTACATTCACAAGGCCGACTGCTTTCACTGCAGGCTGTGAGTCATCCGAAGCGAGAGCTCCTTAAATGCTAAAACTATAAAGAAAAATGTCACTGCTCAAAGGGAGGAAAACACAGCGCCTTTTAACAGCACTCATGTTAAAAATGACAGTTGATATGGCTGAGATTCTCAGGAAATTAGAGCAGTAGTGACCTCACATGGCCTCAGATGGAAGGGAGCCCTGAGCACAGTCCATGTTGAATCAGAGACTACCAGAGGTGTAACTGCATGAACATTCACATCTGTGGTGGCCCCAGCAGGCAGTGGACACACTAGCTTGCCTCTACATGGTTTCCATCAATCATTGCGAAGTCATTCGTCTGCATCTTTCTGATAACTTTCCTGTTTGCTAGTGAAAATATTTCTAATCAGATGCTGCCATCTATTGGGGAAATATATAAAATATACTGTTTTACGGTTAATTCTCCACCACAATCTGCTTTCATGATGTTTGTGCAACAGTTCTGAAATGAGCTTGTTGGCATTGATATGAATTTATTTGTAATAAAACTATTTCTGTAGAGCTGCAACAGTAGGTTGATTGATCAATCAGTTGAGTGAAAGAAAATAGATCAACTATTTTGGTGTGTGTTTGTGTCATTTCAGTTAGTTTGCAAGCAAAAACATTAAAGATTTTATGCTCCAGCTTCTTAAATGTAAAGATTTGCAATTTTGTCATTTATGACAGTAAATAAAGTGTCTTTTGGTTTTTGACTTTTGGCTGGAAAAGAAGCTATTTGAAGATTTAACTGCCATGCACGTTTTTCCAATTTTTTGGACATTTTATAGACTAATCAATTACACTTTAAAATAGAAATATGATTATGAAAATGGTTAGTTAGTGTTAGTTGCAACCCAACTATCCTACAGTTTAAAACTATATGAAAATGAAGGGTTTTTTAATGTATTAGTTATTGTGAAAGAAAAAGAAATATTGCAAGATTTCAACTCCCAATATTTTTTTAATTTAAAATTTACTAATGCATAAGCATGAATACTGTCTACCAATTTATTTGGAAGAAAACAGAAATGTTTTGCCGAAGGTAAACAATCCGTTTGTGGAAAGGGATTTTGCAATAAAAATGCCTCCACAGAAATTGTGAACTCTTGTCTTTTTAACCTTTTTTTTTTTTTTTTTAAATGTCCCTTGTACACCAGATGGAGTTGTAGCTCGTTAGTTTTTTGTTTTCTTGTCTCTGCAGTACCTTTTTTAAAAAATAATACTGGGGTAAACTGATTGCGCTCAAATGTTCTTCATTTGATCTGATGGTATTGACTATCATGAAGACCAGGCAGCCGTAGTGAAAGCATATGCTAAATATGAATGTACAGAGAAAGATGGAAAAAAAGAGGAAGCAGACAATTGCCCCTGTTTGCTGGATCAGTCACTGCACCTCACAGTAGTACAAGATGTCCACTTGAGGGAGGCAGAGCTGCATAAAGGGTCTGGGTTTGTTTCTGTTAGTGATACAATGTTTGTGACTTAAGTATTTATTGAACAGTACACAGTCATTTAAGTCTCCTCTTGTCAGCTCTGTAACTGCTTGCCTCCCCTTTGTCCTCCCGCTTCATAGTACTTCAGCAGTGTCCAGTCTTCATTAAAATGTAACTTAGACTTTTCAATTGATATCAGCTGTTCAATTGATATCAGCGGTCACTATAGCAACAGCAGCTCTTCATCATCTTAGACATTGTTAGACATAGTATTAAATTAAGAGCTTGGATTTGATAGTCAAGTGTCACGCAGAGAACCCTTTGCCAATAACAACCCAGACTCCAGACTGTGCTCTTGTGAGGTGATGGCATGCTGTGTGCTGCCAAAAGAAAGGCATCCAATCTGTCCAGATTAAACAGTATTTTGCAATGAGCCTGTTTGTGGGCATTGAGCTCACATCTACATGCAGATATGATGTATTATTTGAGTGGACATCGTGCCCCTCTCATTTTTCACTCAGGGTTTTGTTTCACAATGAGGAGAAATGGGAGATTAAAGCGTTTAGACAAACCATTTGTCTAAACAGAGCCAGAGCTGAATTATGTACGAAGGTGAATACAAACAAAACCAAATACTCTGATATTCAGTTTCCTTCTGTGAATGGTGAAGGTACAGTGTCCTCTATGCTACCTCATTGTCTGCTGATCAGGTGTGAATCATCAGACTAGATTGTTATGTATATGAGCCTATTGCAGACAGACATATCAGTATCATCTCAGTATCTGTGTATATGAAAATCGTTGCACAATCCCTGCAAAAAATATCTTTTTTTAATATCAGCTCAGAAATCCACCTCATCATATGCAATATTACTAATTTGGGATTTTTTTCCCCCCTCGCTCTATTAAGCACCCACTGGGATAGTACATGATGAGACTACAGCACATCATCCACACCTGCACAAAATGTTGCATTTGTGAGCACCACATTGCTTTTATCAAGCATCTCAGAGAGATGTTATACATTCACTTCTACATTACATTTTTGAGCCAATGTGATGGTTTTTTTGGCAGATTGGACTGCATCATATTAGATAAAGTATTTTTTGGAAGACTATTGGATTACATTTGCTTGTTGAGTGTTCTTGCTTTCTGTTTCCACTTCCTGTGTTTGAAAAGAGAGCGGGGGAAAGTCTGTGGTTCCCAGTTTTTGATTCAAGTGACAAACGAGCACACTTTCTGTTTAGCAATAGGATTAAATTATTTCAAAAAAGCCCCCAACAACATAAAAAAGACAATTAGCTAGATGCATAGATGCATATTGATCTGTGCTCGGTGTGCACTATACTGTTGTTTGCCTTTTTAGTACATGCCTGTGTTGTGTGTTGTATTTGTACTGTACATGTTTGGGTGTTGTGGATGTGAGGGATTTGAGTGTCTACCTGCCCTGCAGTTTTGCCCTGCAGATTGTCTTCCCTTTTCTTGCTTTTGTTCCTCCAGCCTTTAGTTCTTGACAAACCCACTTGTCCCTCTCCATCCATGTTGCCCTTGGTAACCAGGGGGAAATGCACATGGACGTCACACACAGCAATGGGGAGGAGTTAAGAAAAAAAATGTTTTACAGAAAAAAGGAGAAAACGAGACAAGCAGTAAGACAGGTAGCAGAGAAGATGAGAGGAAAGAAGGAATCGTAAGAGAGGACAAAGAATGATAAAGGGTGACAGTGATGATGTGTGTTCATCATGTGAGAGAAAAAAAAAAAAAATATTTGCTCAAAGATTCGCGTTCATCTCCTTTGACTATTGTAAGGTGATGATGAATTGCAAGCTGTCAAATGAAGGCCAACAGCTCTCCATTGCTGTCATGGCTGAAAGTGTCTGACTGCCACAGCTTGGCTTTGACTGAGGGCTGCATTTTGATGATGTTGACAGCCCAAAAGCACCAGCCATTACAGCTTCAAAACATGACAGATTTTTGAGCAGCTAAGAGTTTTTCTAATCGCTGAAAAGGATTTCATTAATTCCAGCTTAATAGAATTTCACAGACTATAAAGAAGCACGTGATCCTGCTGTGGAAACCCAGAAATCACATATAATACATTATGTCAGCAAACAGTTACACCTCACACATACTTGACAGTAAGGAGCTCCACTGTGACCAGCGTGATGATAGTGACACTGGAAAATACCAGTTTATTTGCTTTGTCACATGTACTTTTCAATGAAGACATCCACAACCAGTCAAACCATACATTTCACACCACCAGATCGAAATGGGTCATGCCAAACTGACCATGCAGGCTGACTGAACACCATGTAGCATGTTTTTAAAGAGTCTAGTTCATTAACTTACAGATTGAGAAAAATATCCACCAAACTAACCTTCATGAGCAGGATTAATCTGGTGATGGTGGAAGGTGTGTTTGGATATATTTTTAGATAATTGTTCAGTCCTAATTCAAGACATTCTCTATCTGCTGCCTTGAAAACCCATTTAAGGCTTATAGGTCAGACACATCATATCCAGTAGTATTGATGTGTACCTCAAGGAAATGACATAGACTTAGAGCATGCGTTTAATATATAATGTATACAACATAACATTGAATTGATTTATAAGACAATGTACCAATACGAACACACACAAATATACGTGTCTTTTTAAATTTTCGTGATCTGAAGTGAATAAACCTGCTAAGATGGTTGCCAGAGTGATTGGACTGGATGAATCCAAAGTGTTACTGGCTTATTGCTGGGTGGTTGCCAGGGTAATTGCTAGTGGTTTGCTGTGGTGTTGCTTGATGCTTGCTAGGGTGTTGTAAGATTATTATCAAATTGATGCTTGGAGATTTCACAGGTATTATGTGTGGCTGTTAGCGTGTTGGTTATGTGGTTGTTGGGGTGCTGCACCAATGTGAGGAGGGATGCCATGTGGCTGCTACTTCCTGGGTTGTCACTAAGCCATTTTTAAGATGTCATAAGTGGCTGCGGGGTGTTACTGGGTGATTTCTGAGGTATGCAGTGTGGTAACTGTTGTACGATGGTACTAAAACACTACTGGTGGTTTCTGGTGTATTGATGAGTGACCTCTCTGTTGTCACAGTGTTGTTGCTGCAATGGTATACATGAGGGGCCTGTAGAGATTATTCAGAACTTTCTCACATATACTCGTATGCAACCAAATATGATAGTAACCACACAAATGAAATTCTTACACATACACAACTTAAAAAGTTTACAAAATGTTGAAGAGCTTTTGCACATAATAGTTTAAACCTTTTATATAGACTACTGAAAACCTTTCACACTTTGTATGATATAGTGTAATTATGTTGTATGAGAGTATTTCAGTTAACATTTCAATAGAACTGTGGGGTGGATGAAACACCCAAACAACTGTTTTTTTAATTGTTTTTTTGTTTTTTGCTTGTTTGGTTACAGCAAAAGCCTATATGTAGCCTACCAGAAAAATAAGGGTGTTACTTGATATTTGGTTTCAGAGGAGACAATTAGAATTTTATTAAATGTGTCAAAATGAAAGCAACCAGCTATTGCAGTGCTAAATGTTGGAAGGTTGCATGTAAAAATACCAACTTGAAAAAAGATTATGTGAATATTTTGATATTCAGAGCTAGCTGAGCTGGATATATTAAAAGAATGGTAATTGTTTGTATCCTAAGTATTCATTCTGGCAGTTAATTTACCTCTCTCTCCTCATAATATTTAAATGACTTTTGTAACAGGTCCACCAATAGATTTTTTTTACAAATGCTGTCATTCTAACACGCTAAACTAAAATGCTGACCATTAATAGTAAGCTTATGTTGCAACCACCATGCCACCGATATGTAGGTAGTGTGATTGTTAGTCTCATTTCTCTAAATCTTAGGAATGTGACCTGTTGCCTGAGAGATCTCTTTATAATGTTTTGATCTGTATTTTCACTTCTTTTGTTGGTGCACGTCTGGAATGCCTTAATGGGCAGACTTACTGTAAGTTAAGCTGGAGATTAATAAGTGCCCCATATACTAGCTTGAGCATATGTAAGAGAACAGCGAAAAACAAAATAATTAATTCAATTGTGCATTTTTGCTTTGATTTAACAAACAATAGTCTGTGTTTATAACACTTGCATTGCTTTAGGGTTGCTGCCAGGCCAAGCTATCCCTGCTGACTGCCGTAGAATTAGGTGCTGTGTGTGCTCCAGGGCACTTGTAGAAGGCTGGATATAGAAGAATAGTGCGGTAAAATTGTTGACACCTAGAGGTACATTTTTTAAGGGTGCCTAGTTGAAAGTAAAATGACTAAAAGCTGGTTAGAGGCAGGTATGCTCTGGATTCCAGATAAGCTGCTAGTTGCTAGGCTGAGTAGGGAAAAGGCTCGGGGGCAGCGCATTACATTCAGCAGACAATGTTTTCGTATTTACCAGCATGTCTGCCCTCATTTTAAAAACTAATACAGTGAAAGGGAGTGGCAGAAGCTGAAGGCTGGATGGCTGCACGCATCTCTCTCCAGGATTTCCTTGCATGTGTGCAAATGTTAGTAAAATGCTAATTTTTGCACATGCGCACACACACAGGTGTACCCTTGGCATCATTTGCTGTTTCTAGGGATGTCCTCTCAAGCTGAATCTGATTGAGGGTTACTCAATAACTAATGGGTGCTTTTAGTGCGGTCTGCTGCATCAAGAAATGCACCCCCACAGATGCATGTGCCTGGACTCGAGCATGCATGCATGCAACATTTTTGCAAATGTAGTAACTCGAGCTTGCCCTGTCTTTCTCTTCATACCTCCCTGTTTTTCTCCCCACTATTGTGTATGCGTATACACTCTCTCTCTCCCTCTCTCTCTCTCTCTCTCTCTCTCTCACTCACACACACACACACACACACACACACACACTCAAACACTCTCTCACACAAGCTCACGCTCTGCTCAGCTCCAAAGGATCAGTAGCTTATAAACTGGCTGCAGTCAGCAGTCAGTCTCTCTCTGTGTAGGGAGAGGGAGGATGGATAAATTGCATCGACTGGATGGAACAGATCTCAGCCAAGCCTTACTGGACTGAGTCACACTGGGGCTGGAGCTTTTTACTGGTCCACCACCACGGATTCCGCGTTGGCTTTTCCTAGAGAGAGCTGAGCTGTTCAGGGTTCAAATAGACTGAATTAGTTCAGCTAAACTCTTGCTGGGCTTGATTTCACTGGACTGTGCTGAGTTCGCCTGCAGGCCTGGGGGAGAAAGGGCTGGAAAAGACGGAATTCCCTGTTTTGTTTTTTTTTGCATCCCGCCCTCCCTCTCTCCCTCCATCCTCCCCTCATCTTCTCTCTTGCACTTTTACAGCAGACATCCAGTGTTGCAGAGCAGACAAAGGCAGCGGTCCTCAGTGCTTCTGTTCATCGTCTGGCTCCTTTAGAGACGGACAGGGAGAAAGAGAACAGGGATTTTTCTTCTCTTTTATATCCCCTGCTTTTGTACAGGAGCTGCTGGTGTGAGGAATTACCAGCAGAGCTGTCAATTTTTCATCCAGAGGATTTTTGGAGCTGTGTCTGTTTTTTGTTTCTTTACTGATTCCTAAATTATGAGGAAATCCTTGGACTCTGACAGAGGAGAAGCTTACGTTTAGTGCGTGCATTGCTTTCTCTCTGATATATATCTTTGCTGCCTTGACTGTTCATTCATTCGGCTGGTGCTGGTGGTGCTGGTGGTGAAGCCGGGGGCAGGCATGGCCCAGCAGGCAGGCATGGGGGTGACCCACCAGGACACCCTGGCAGTGCCCCCCATGCCCAAACACTCCGGCCTGAATGAAGACCTGGTGAAGATCCTGCGGGAAAACCTGCTGCAGCCAGAGAGGCCAAGAGGACACCGGCGATCTCCCTCCTCCATCTCCCCCCGCCTTTCTCCCCGCAACTCGCCACGACTGCTTCGCCGCATGCTGCTCAACAACAACATCCACAAGCAGAGGCGCTTCACTGTTGCACACACATGGTGAGGCTTAGATGGAAAGATAGTGACTTGACGATTGATAACTGTGGTCAGAGTTGGCTGATGGTGAGCTGCATAGGCGTATAAAGTGCATATTGTGTGTTTGTCTTTTGTCAGACAGCATGTGGTCCAAACCGCACCCATGGCAAACTTTCAAGGTCGGAACCATGTTTGTTGAGCGCTATGTGTGTGGAGGGTGGTGTGTGATAAGCCGTTTGAGTAATTAAACTTTGTTTGCGGTTTGACTTGAATGCTTTTCCTCTCGCAGTGAAATGCGTGTGTGAGCAAATCTCTCTTGGAGGTTATGTCAAATCTCCTAGGAAACCCTCTTCTCACCTCAGATAATGAGTTTCTCTCCAGCTCCTCATCTCTGTCCAGCTTAATCTCTGGTCCTGCCTCTCTCCCCCTCTGTGTATCTCCTCCTGTGTGTATCCATTACCTATTCTTACTCCTCTCACTCCCCCTATCTTCTTCTGCCGTTACCTCTCCCATGCTGTCTCTGCTTTTACCTCTGTGCGATTATACAATAGAGCAATATGTTAAGAGAGAAACCCCCAAAAGCTGCCTGTCTTGTTAGGTCGGTAGAGCCATCCATCACTACATTTCTTCCCTCCTGCTGTGGTTTTCTCTCCACACCTGCCTGCCTGCAGTTTTTGACTATTAATTAGTCTTCTATTCCTGGCTGTCTATCAGCCCGTGTTGCACTCGCCCACGCCTCATCCCCTCCCTTCGTCTCATATCTATTCCCCATTCAACCCTCCCACCCCCCCATGCCTCTCGCCTTCTCCCCACTTTCATTTTTTCTCTCCTCCTTTATACACCTCCCTCCTGGCATCTGGATTGGGCTCATGACGTAATTCAAAAATGCACATATTTTCACACATAAATTCACCTATCAGAAAGTCTTTACTCTGATACTTCCCACATCTCCCCTTTTTATTTTATTTCCCCCTTTGCCTTCACCTTGAGGCATGCTGCATCTCAATTTTTGATCGCAGACAGTTGCTTCCAGTTTTCTTTCATGTTTTTCACTTACTCTTCTGTTTCACTTTCTCCATTTTTAATTCTCCTCTTTTCCTTTTTTTCATTTATCACTCCTCCACTCTTTTGCATTCAGCATCTCTCCCCCTGCCTCCTTTCCCCTCCCTTTGCTTCTTATAACTGATGGCGTTAATAGCTCAGGGAGATGTACAGTATCTCATGGCTCCTATAGCTTTTTTCTATTTTAGAGGCCCACTGCTTCAAGTGTTTCTGTATAATTTAAATTTTATGAATTAATTATCTGTGTGCAAAATTAAACCATGTCTGTGTGTGTCTGCGTGTGCAAAAGTGGCTTGTACGTAGTTGTTAATTCAGATTATGTAATTTTACACACCACCACCATCATTCTCCCATGTGCCGCTTTAAGGAGAAAGCTATTTCTCACAGTTCCATATTAAGAAGCAGAAACACTTTCAATCCTGGAATGGATTTTCCCTGTTCAGTTATGACGTTCAGCCTTGTCATCAGCATTGCAGTGAGGCCAGTGAGCTTGATTTTCAAGAAAGTCCCACTTTTTAAATACTGATGGAAAAAGCAGGGGTGGAAAGAGCAAGTGACATTGCTGGCATGACAAAGCTTTCATTATAGATAAGAAAATAGCCATGATATTTTAAAAAGACCAAATGACAAGGCTTTCATTTCTATGACCAGTTGCTGCGCAGCATATTCTGATACTCAGATGACACTCAGTACACGCATGGTGGAAACTGGCTTTGTTTTATGGGCATAATTTTGAATTTTCTCCAATTACTCATTTAGATTACTGCTAAATCAAAGATTCACACCTGCTTCCTGTCAGGACCTAACCTAAAGTGTCAATCTGCTTTTTAGCCAGACATTTCCACTTGACATTTCCAAAGATTTCGAAGAAGTCATCTCCTATTTATTTCCCATGCCTTCATTTTTTCCTGCAGACTCTTGCTGTAAACAGTGCTGCCAGGTAGACAAAATGAGCCCAGGCTGAGCTAGAACCTGCCCAATGGTCAATAAAATAACCCAAAGTAGCTCAGAGACACTGATTCATTGGGATATTGCCCAACTTTTCATTTGTGGAAACTAAAATGGTACAAAAGTAGGCCAAATTATCACGACCAAAAGCATTTTTACCAGCCCAACTGAATAACAGTACTTCACTTGGGTGGAGAACCACCAAATCTGGCTGCACTGTCTGTTTTATGACATACAAGGAAGTGCACTTCATGTTAAAAAGATAAAAAAGCCTCTGAATACCAACAGTGAATCGACACCTCAGGGACATGGAACACCACGGCAGTCCAATAAATATTCAAAATACACAAAATAGACATATTTGAACTCTGTCCCGAAGCACTTTCAGTGACATCCCAAATTCAGTCGCAATTGTTTTGAAATAAATTACTTTTTTTCTATTTATTTTTGGGCAACAACCAAGTTTGTGGCATATAACTGTGGCCTGTCCATTTGCAGGTGTGGAAGAAGCACTCAGGTCAGTTTTAAGCCCTGCATTCAAATTATTAACATCAAATAATACTTGTTGTCCCAAAAGAAATAAGACAGAAATCATATACTCTGTACATAAAATGGTCCATTTCAAAATGCTATATATTATGTCATTGGATCATAACCATTGGTGTACTTTTGTGTAATAATAACTTTGTTATTGCAGTTTGTAACTGTGAGGCTAATTGTAACTACTGATACACTGTTGTCTTTTTTAACTGCTATAATACATCAAAGTGAAACGCTTTGTTTAAACTGCAGGATAAAAAGGGGTACAAAGGGGCAAAAAGCACAATATTTGCCCCCAAAATGTAGGACTGCACAACAATGAAAATACCAAATGTGACATTTTTGATAAGTAATCACCAGTACTGGGATAAAATGTTAGACTGAAAAAAACTAATTAAACAGCCCAGTAAGTTCATCATTTTATGGTAACGCTACTTTTTAAAACCAGGAAAAGACACCACGTGCACCATATCAAGATATTATAGAACATACAGAAAATATCTGGTCTCATATCACAGTATTGACATAATACCAATATATTGCCCAACCATGCCAAAATGTAGTGGAGTAGTAGTACAAAGTAGCATAATGAACCTCAAAAATTGTTCTTAAATGCAGTACCACTACTTGTGGAAAATGAAATTGTTGTTTCCTGCTAAAAAGAAAGTTGCCATTAGACTTTCAATGTCTCTTTAAGATGTCACTCTTGAGTTTTTCTGAAATCTCATAGCTAACACTCATTCTGGTGTTTATCCTTGACTACACAGTTTGAATAAAACACTTTTCTGGTTTCCGCTCACACATTCTTCACAGTCACTGTTTGATGCTGTTTGGCCTTCACATGAGCATGCTGCAGGAAAAAAAAAAAATCTCTGTACATGAGATAAGGCGAGGGAATGTGTTTGCTTCCTTGTATCAATGCGAATCTGGATGTAAAATGCGTATTTTGTTTGACGCTGGCCTTTGCATCATGACTGTTGGGTCGACTTGAGAGCAAGAGCCGGAAAGGACCGTGATAAGAAAGACCAGTGACCACTTAATCACAGAGTAAGTTGTTGGTCAGGTACCTGTATTGTGTCTTGACATTTGAAATAAAAAAAATGAAAAAACAAGCAGCAGACGGAATATCAGACAGAGATAAAGAGAGTGTGGGAGGTTAGCAGAGAAATTGGTGTATTTGTGTGTACGTGTGTGCGAGGGCACAGGAGGGAGACAATTTGTTTGTAAGAGAAGAGACACCATCAAATGGCTGTAAGCAGTCGGGAGGTTGACAACTGCAGTGCAATTTACTCCAATCACCTCCTCATTGTTTTACAGCTGCAGGGAATCACAGGGCCGCTGCGCTGTAAATCTGGTGACATACACAGCCCTCAGTGGCTCCACTCCACACTTCATTAACAAGACAATCCTTCTCCATCGACCAATTGGCCTGATGTACTGCTTTGCTGTTCTTATGGGGCACAACACCGTTGAAAACTATGCACTAATTGTTTCACAGCCACTTTGAGAATACTTGCATACTTGCATTGCTCATTGGCTTCTCTGCTCTGAAGGAAGTTGATCGGCTGTAATTATTTAAGACTAAAATAAGTTTTGGGTGGGATTTAATGGATATGATGATTTGAGCTCAGTGCAAATGGATTTGGATTCATTTTGCATGGCAATTTTAACTCCAAACAGACCCAATTGTTGACAAAATGTGATGATGTTATAATGGAATTTTGAAGGCTTGTAAATATTTGAGCAGGGCTTAATTTGACAGAGGGGATTTTAAGTGGTAGTCCTTATTCAACTGTTGGCACTATTATTACAACCTAAGCTGCAGCACTACCTCAAACAGCAGCCGAAGCATTAGCGTGACTTTCTGCATGGCATTAAAGAGAGTATCTGCGAAACTGGGTGTGTTGACAACAGACTTAAGACTTAGTATTACATTGTGCCTTGCTATGAGGGGATATGTTTAGGATTTGAGTTGCTTTTAACAATACTAAATGCACACAAGCACTGTAGTAACTGGAAATGTGCAGGCATTAATATAAATGGGGATGTTAGTTGATGGTGATACGTACAGTACAGATTTTCATCCAGGGACGCAGTCTAATCATTCCTTCACATTCATTTTACTTGTTTATTTGTATGTACAGTACAAGCAACTGTCTTTCAGTTGTACTAGCACGTTTGTTAGCAACATACAATGGCTGTTATAACACACTTAGTCTATGTGTTGGGATACAGTATGACAGGAGGTGAGTTGATCTCAAGAGTCACGTCTGCTTCATAATCCTAAAGAAAGCTGTTGTTGAGTAAATGCCCCTGCATGTGCTCATGTGAGAAGACATAACTGAAATATATTCTCTTACAAAGTTGATCATCGATTGCTTTCAGCTTTACAAAGACACAATACATATAAAGCAAGGACTAAATGGCGTTCTCTCACCTTCAAGTGACACTCACGACTCGCTTTTTGTATTCTCTCCATCTGAATAACTCTGTTGATATCCTGTTTTCAACTTTCCTCCTCACTGACCCTGAGGTATTTTTAATGCTGTTGCACAACAGCATCTGATGCTGCATTGCAACAGTGCAAGTGTCTCTTTATGTAACAGGAGAGGGGGATTTCAGGGAGGGGAGAACAGGTGGCTCCGACTGGTGGTGCTGATGCCAGTGCTTCTCCTCTGGCTTGAGTGGTCCGACTTGGGAGTTTTTGGTGGGAATGGCTGGAGGGGGGGGCAGATGTGGACAGATTAATGATGGATTGATGGATAGTGGGATGAATGATTGATGGACGCATGGATGCAGAATGGGTTGGATGAAGGGAAAGCGGCAGAGCAGAAGAGAGGTGGAGTGTGGGAGTAGAGGACCTCGAGCTAAACACAGTGGTGCTAATCTGGGCAGAGCATGACTCTCTCTACTTCTCACTCGTTATATCATCTCTGTCTGTATGTCTTTCCCGCCTTCTCTCTCACTTCTCTTTTTCCCATTTCTTTCCTTAAGGCAGTTGATGGAGTTCCTGCAATAATTGTTGGTCAAGGTCTCGCAATTGCTTACAAGTTATGTGACCACAGTCCGACAAAGCAAAATGTTTGTTTGACAATTATTAGAGAAAGTTGAGAAATGGTAATTAACCTCTTATGTAGCCACAACTTTTAATTTTTACACTTTGTGTTTTAGTAAAATTCCAACAAACAACATAAAACACGTTAATTGGCGAGCTTTAGAGGTGCTAGGCAGATTCTGATAGCCTCAAGCTACCCGTTTCGCATCACAGTCTTTCTGCTGCTCTAAGCTATCCAGCTACTGGCCGCAGCTTCATATTCACTGCCAGACATGAGTGGTATTAATCTTCTGATTCAAGTCTTTGGAAGAAAACAGTGAGCACATTTCCCTGCAAACTACTCGATTGCCAAAGTGATGGAATATATGTGGAAGGTGTTTTTATATTGTTGGATGTCGATGTGACAGAAAATCAAATGCCAAAAAGTTTGATGATCAATTGATTTTGTCATTTTGTGTTTTTCATGTACAAATCCATTTGTTTTCTTTGTCATACATGATGGTAATCTAAACATCTGCGAGTTTTTTAACCTTTGGTCGGATAAAACATAAAAGTTCAACATGTCATGTTTCTCTTGGATATTGCAAAGGTCATGTTTGCCATTTTAAAACATTTTTCAACAAAATGTTCACATGATAATGACAATAATATGTTGCTGTAGCCCTAATCAACATTATATTTTAATGTAAAGGCAACCATTTTTTATTTAATGTATTTTGTTGGCAGGAGCTGTGCAATTGTGTTTGCAGTAAATTAATTAGTAGCACAGTTCTGCAACAAAATGCCCATCAGCAGCACACTAAAACCCCAACTGCCTCATTGGCACAAATACGAGGTGCCGTTGTCTGTCAGCCCTCTCGGCAAATACACATTAAAGGCAAGGTGTTTAAATTCAGCAGCGACTGAAGGATGTTTCTGTTCCTCAGCAGCTTGATGCAGAGGGGATTTTTTTTTTTTGAAGTGGACCGATGTGTTTACCCCTTACAGCTGAAGCCCTCTTACTGCCTCCTCAGCCAGAATATCCTCAGTGAGTTCTCAGCCTTTGCTAAGTGGGTATTCCAGGTGAAATAGAGCTCTATAGCTACCTCTGGTTGTGGCTTTAGTTGACATATCTATTTATAGTCACCGCCATTTTGCCTGTTGTTCTTTCGTACTGCCAGCCTCCTGGTTCATGGTCCATACCTTCTTAACATTTATTGTTTTCAGGGTCTAGCTTTGCTTAAGTAATTATTTCATTCCTCTGAGGTGGCTTTGAATTGCAGCTGCCATCCTGCTGTGCAGCAAGCAGGATTCTCCAGGTTTTATCAGCCCAAACACGGCTCTCCACTCCGGAGAATAGAGAGCCTGTGATTTGCATACATATGAGCATTTGAGCAGTGCTGCTGAAGCTGCTGCCGCTGTTGTGTTAACAGTGCTGGCTGCGTGACACATCAGCGCAGTACAGGCTTTTCATTTGCAAAGACGGGCAGATTTGGACTAATCAATGAGATCATGCACACATGGTTTCACATACATACACACAAACGTACACTAATAGAGACATACACGCGGTCTCTGCGTGATTCTCTCACGATGAGAGATTAGACAGGACCCTGGTTATATGACTCAGCTTTGACTTAGTATTCTGAGCTAGTGGCCGAGTCAGTGCTGGCTGAGATGAATAAGAAAACTAAGATTATATAACTGTGTGACTGAGAAGATGGGTGAGTGAGGTAAAGACAGATAGGAGAAGAGTTTTTTTTAATCTTTTTATATGCTGGAAGTGTATTTCAAATCCCACCAACAGTTATATTTCACTGAGAAAAATGAAGAAGCCCTCTGGAGTTACTGCTGTAATCCAATCATATCATTTCATATAGAGTTATAAAACAGAGCTGAATTAATTTGGAAATTATTACTACATCAGTGCCACGCTGCCTCATTATAAAAAGGAACTCCTGCTCTGCGTTGTGTCTTTTTATTATTCTTTTTCTTATTCTTATTATTGTTGTTGTTGTTGTTGTTGTTGTCGTCGTCAGTGTAGTGACCATTAAATGACTTCAAATAACTGCAAAACAGTTGTACATCATCTGGAAAAAGGGTTACATATTACATGGAAGCTTGTGCAGCAGGAAATGGTTGTACCTACAGTAGACCCTCTTACTTCAAAGAAACCTTTTAAAGCTGAAAAGATTGTGCCAATGCTTTTACTGCAAAGAACCTGATTTGTAAAGAAAGTCGCTCCTTTGAAATTTTGAAAGGTCAAAATTGAACAAACTCCCACACACTGTATATCTTGTAGTTGTTTACCAGTGAATATACAATAAACAGCCCAAAACAAAAGCACGATGCATGGAAGTGTAAAAAAACAAGCCTGTGGTTTCAACACATATACATTTGTGTCATTTTTCAACTTTAATTTCCCAACTTTACTTTTATTGTACATCAATACTTTCATTACATAAAAACTTTCATTCAATTACACATATACAGGTAACCTTTGAGGTTACAGGAGCAAAGATAATATGATCTGCCAACCAGATTAAGACCCTCACTTTAAAGGTTTTATAGTGCCCATTTTTCATCCTAACACAGTTCTCAAGCAAAAGATCTTGTTCATTTAACAGGTAATAGTTGTGTTTTCACTTTAGAAGAAGAAGAAGATTAGAAGAAGATTCACTTTATTGTCCACAAGGAAGATCCACCCCACCATTCACAAGTGGAAATTTGACTTCTGCATTTAACCCACAACATGCATGTACAACTCACGCACACCACACACATGCATGCATGCTGGCAATGGGCAGCCACTTTTTTTTTTTGTTAAGGCGCCCGGGGAGCAACTAGTGGGGGTTAAGGGCCTTGCTCAAGGACCCAAAGTGGTGGCCAGATGATGCAGATCTCACAGTCGCAGTCGCGGTCGAGGTTTCTTCCTCTCACGTCTTCTGTGCTGACCTCTGATCTGGTCTGGCCTGGATATGAACCGGCGTCTTGGTTGCCTCCAGGTTGTGGGGCTCGCCACTTTATCCACTTGACCACCACTCCCCGCCACCTCTCCTCTTTATCTTATTCATTTGAATTAAATGCTGATGTTGAATTGTAATGGCTGTAGAATAATGACACGAATAGATTCTGTGGGTAACTGGTTGCATGTGGCCGTGCATTTCACTAACACAGTCATGGTAAATGTTAATATGTGCTGGGACATGAGCCACCAAAATGGCTTAATTTTACCAGATATATGGACAGATAACGTATTCACTGTGAATGCTGAACGTGTCAGACAGAGAAGGAAAATAGTCACAAACCACCTCTTGCACTCTGTGATTTGGAAAATTGTTGTACGTAGATGTTTCCAAATTTGTACCTCAGAGTCTGTCCAAGCTCCTGAGAATGTCTCTGGCCTTTCAGCTCAGTCTCCTTCCTCCGCTCTCCATTTTCTTCACATCGTGATCATCAAGCCCAGTGCAATGCCAGAAGTAGTCAGGCTCACATCCATTACATGTCAAATTCTGTAACCCTTTAGAAAACCAGTGGGGACACTAACACCGCCTCCAGTACTGCTGGCGGATCTTCTTTTTTTTTTTTACCTGCTAAGTTATGATACGACTGAGTCTAAATGGGATTGTCATTTTCCTGAAGCATTTTGATCCTTGTGACATTCGGCTCAGTTCAGTTAAGCAAGTCTTCAATGAACTGAAATAAAGGGTTATGTGCATATTGATCATCATTTGCATTCAGACACATGAAAGTGTGTTAGCAGCGGTTACTGCACTACCAGATTTAATTAAATAATGACCAGAATGAGTCTGCGTTGAAGAGGCCACAGCTGCAGGGCTTCATCAAAGGCCTTTTGATATGTTGATATCTTTTTGATTCAACAAAATCACTGAAAGATTCTGTCAGTGTTTGCTCAAACATGTCAGCCATTCATGTTTTTTGTCTTTATCTTAAATTCACGTTTGTTTCAGTATTTATATTCAGCCGCACAATTCAGTTTTGCCGCACTTTGTTGCTACCATGCTGTTTCCAACCTCTTGTATCAAAACATTAAAACATATGGATTTAGATTTCACTTTGTGACATGCATACAATACTACACAGGTGGGAAACATAGAATTGTATGTTCAGCTATATTTTTAAATTCTTAATATGCTTTATTCCCCTGAATACTCAGATAGATGGTGGATATGAAGGGAGTAAAATAAATGAATTGTGGGACATTTTAGGAATGCTGCAATTTGTCATCCAAGAATAAAAATCAGACAATATTCAGTATAAATGTGGGGAAATTCTGATTTTGCTTTATAAATGCTGATTGGCAAAATTGATCGATGACGCAAAACACGTAAGCCATCTTTCAGTTCTACTTGTGTTGCTATCACATGTTTATTAAAGTAAAAAGTGGCGGTGTGGGACTTTTTCACTGAAGTGTGTAAGACAGATGCAGTAAAAGAGATTTACATACAGATGCTGTGTGTCAATGGGAACTATTAATATCATAAAATGCTGTTATAAAAGAAAAATAAAAACAAAAAAATTATTATGATTTGGCTAGTAGACAGTCTGCGATCATTGGGGAAAAACATGATCCTGAATATTTCCTTACAGCACGTTTCAGTTGTTTATTTATCCAGTGAGGAAAAAGGGAGTGTGATCTCATCAGGAGAAAGTCATTTCACCATATACCTTACAAGGTTTCAGAGGTTTACCTAATTAGTGGACTGTTGCTTCTCTGCCTCCTTGGCGTTTTACCTTCACACTCTCGTCTTTAATTCTCCTGCTTGCACCTTTTATTTCTGCTGATTTCACCAGCAGAACTTTGACTTGATTGCTAAGAGAGAATTCAGTTACTGATTAACTGAGGAGCCACTCTGATAAACGCAGCTGCACCAGAGCTTCAGCAGAATAGCCTGAGGATGGAGAGAGTTGAGAAGATGATGATGCCAATGTGAGGGGAGCTTTTTATAGCTATGAGTTTGTAAGAGACTGCAGATGGCCATGCACTCTTTTGTGCATATCTGATATGGAGGTTGAGAGGTACTGGCGATATTTCATTCCCCACAGCTCTGTTCTCAACGTGGCAAAGATGCTCATAGTCACAGGAAGAAAAAAAGGACATTTTCAGGACTGAAAATGATACTTGGATGTGGCCTAAAGCTTTCATTATCGTTTTCTCTGTGAGAGCCTTATTAGCCTGAGGTGAGATCTATTAATGATGCATGGCTGTGGTGAATCCATTGGTCATGTCTGATTATAGTTGGCAGGCTCAGCTCATTAAAGAATAATTGAAAGTATAAACCTCTCATGACATAATGCCTATTTCTGTGCTCGGGCACCCTTAGTTTAAGGTCTTTGTTAAGGTCTGTGTCACTTCACACAGAAAAAACATGAAACCTGCCTTAAAGCTGTTTTATTGGCTTCTTATCAATGAAGAGGCAGGCAGACAGACATATTTTTTTTTTAAACACACATCTCTTGCACAAGTTGTAATTCAAAACAGGTTTTGTTTCATACACAGTTTATATTCATTTGTATTACTTTAATTTACATACAGTAAGTTCTTTGGAAGATTAATACATTTGAGTATTTTGAACACAATGAAATGCTCTTATTTTGAAGTTCTAGTTACTGAAATATCTCCAAATTAAAAGGAAAGATGTATGTTAAAATCAGATTTAATGGTTTGATACCATGTGTCCCAACGAGCTATACTGTAGAGGCGACACAGACTGGTCTTTATCACAGAGATCAGAAAAGTGTGGAGAGATATCAGGTCGAGAATGTACAGTAGATTTCTGGATAAAATATGATGCCCTGAAGAAACTTGTGCTCTTTTTTAAAAAAAAAGGAAAAGAAGAAAGTCTGTCCTTGCTCAGAAAGTCATGAGAATGCTTTAGCCTTTCTCCACATCCTTCTCTATTCTGCTCTTTAACTTTTTTCTACCTCTGGCTACTACTCACACAATACCTATTCTGTCAGCATCTTATTTCAGCTTTTCAAGGCCGGGTCTGATATAGAGGAGCCACATACAAGGGCTTTGTACAGTGTCCAACTTTTCTAAGGTGGAGGTCATCTTCCATCATCTAACAAGATCCTCGCCCAGATTTCATCCCTTTGAATTCACTTCAAACTAGTTTTTAGTTGTTGTGAACCCCAAATGTAATAACATAGCAAGCTGCATCTTGTCATTTGTGTAGCAAGTACAAGGACTAGGTAGGCTAGGAAGAGTCGTAGTACAAAGGAGTACAAAGGAGTCCTAGCGGTCGTGAGGTGGGGAGCACTGTGACCTGGCTGCTTTTTGAATGTGTAAAAATGTTAGAAAATAGTTCAACTTTTGAGGAAATACACCTGTCAAACTGCAACAGAACACCACTGAGTGACAGGGAAAAGGTTCAGCATTTCATCTGATTCCCTGCTGTTTTCACGACCCACCCAGCTCCTCCAATCCACCTTACATTTGTCTGTCTGTGCGGGGCCTCAGTACACAGAGACAGTGTCTACCCCTGGTCGTTCTAATGAGTTGCATGTCCAATTAAGATGCAGCTGCCTCCTGTGTTGTGCGAGCCGTCCTGTTATTGATGTCATCCCTTGATCATTTTTCACAGCTGCTTCCAATATCCTGCTCTTTATGAGGGTGTGTTTTCATCTTTTATGTGCTCACATTTATGTGCGTATGTGTGTGCAAATATAGACTGTGCAAATACATCTGCTCATTCATGTGTGTGTGTGTGCCTCTTTATAAGTGTGTGAGTTCTTGTTTGTGCAAGTACCTATCCTGATTACCAGTCTTCTGATGTCTGCCTGTCTGACCACTGGGGCTGTCTCCTCTGATTGCATTGATTCAGTGCCTTTGCATGCAGTATTAAAAGACGAAAAACGAACAGCATGCTCTGAGTATGAGGCAATTGGCTTGCACCTAGTTTCTCATGTTTCTCAGGAGGCTGAGGGAGAAACTCCTCTCGTGCACGGCTCTTTGTGTGTTGCGCGTGTGTGTGCACGTGCATGTGTTAGTATCTGCCTTTGAATGATAGGCTTCCCCAGATTCAGAGCCTAATTGCAATAGTCATACTTGTGTAATGTGGGCACCAAATATCATTTTAGCTATACATGCAAGTCTGTTCTGACGTTCATGTTTGTCTGACATTGTTGCTCATGCAATGCTACACCTGATTTTCCATTCATAGACAGCCGCAGCAGAGCTACATGTTTATTATTATGGAAACAACAGGCAGAATAATGGACCAGGCCTTAAGCTACACACTTTGCATTAGAAATACAATGTATTATTTTTTTTATTGTGATTAAATTCTGATTCAATTCATCACAAAATTTATACCATAAAGGAGCTGATATCCAGTTTTGGCAGAACCACACTGATGTTCAGGACCAGATGCTTGAGTGCTGGGTTTATCTTTTAGAGAACAGATGGTTGGGGGGAATGAATGTAAAGTCTATACAGTAGGTGTCATGAAGGAGGAAAAATTGAGTGGATAAGGAGAGTTTGGATGGATGGTGTAATTTTCTGTCAGGTTGCCCAGCACCAAGAAAAATAGGATTGGCAGAGTATATTTGTCGTCAGAGAAGCCCTAACAACTATGACTGACCAGCAGACTGCAGTAATCACACTTCAGTTTCATATCAGTTCAACTTTATGTAAGATCTGCATTTATCTTATGCCGGAGGGGGAATTAATGCAGATCAGAAGCCCCTCCAATCCGAATATGACATCTTCATGTGCTTGTTTTGTCCAAACACCAATTTTTCAACCTCCAAAATGTTAAATTCACAGTAAAATAAAACAATGAACTATAGAATTTGGAGCTGGAAAAAAAAGTAACATTTTATTTATTTCAAGTGGTTTTAAACTAGAATGTGTGAAAGCATACACAGTAAAAATAAAGTGGAAGAGTTATTCACGTAGGTTACAAACAGCAGAAAACTTGCGTAACATTACATTACATTAACATAGTGTGCCTTGCATAAAACATTGATGTACGTTAATGTCTTATATACGACATTGTATTGTATGATGATTGGTACAGAATACATACTAATAATAGTAATAGCATCTTGTGCCTATGTAACACTACTGTTGAGTTATGGCTCCCATATGGTTTTACTGTATTCTATAAACAGCTTAATTGTGTTTCTAGCATTTCAATAAAAGAGACAGTTTTGTCTTATTGTGCCTCAGAGGAACGACACAGTATGTTTCCATTCTCACATGCAATAACAACACACTGTTGAAATTAATGTAACACTGATTCCAATTTGTTATGTGGACTAATAATGTTGTAGTCTTCTGCATAAAATCCTGAGTGCTCAGCGGAGGAACATTTGTCCTAATGAACCAAGGTCCCCCCATAATACATGTTCTTTTGTATTCTGTATCGATACTTTCCAATGGCTCTCCCAGCACCCCTGAAGATTTTCTATTTATAGAAATAGCTTTGTGAGTGTGTTACAGTGCCAGGGAAGTGTGCTGTGTCTGGCTGCATTAACAAGGTCTTTTTGCTAGCTTTCAGGGAGTGTCTGGATATTGACCTGGAATGGAAGGATTAGTGCAGGTACTTAAAACAGATCACCGCCTCAGACCACCTCTCACGGCTTTAAATGAACGCTCTTGGCCAGAACAACTTTCAAACCACAGGAGAGAGAAAAGATAGGGAATTTGTTCAGAGATGAGTAAGCCATGATCCTGCTGGGTGGTTTTTGACAACAGCAATCACAGATATTTTCCTCCCTTACTTTCCAAAATATTTATCTTCTTCAAAGCCAACTGTATTCACCAATTTTAGTCTGGGTACTAGTTGTTATCCTGACTGAAAGCACCCTTCAAAATTGGTTTCATTACAGTAAGTCCAGTGTTATAATGCTGTATTTTCTTAGCTCTAAAAAACATGTACATCCTTTTTTTATCTAATAAACTTTGCTTCAGTTGTTTCTTTTTGACGACTCTTATTACCCTGTGAGGTTTTTTTTTTTTCAGCAAACTGAACAATGTCTGCTCTTCAATCCCAAAGGCTCAGTAGCTTGGCAACATGCACTGCAGTGATGCCCACACACAGTGTAAACAGGGAAACAGGAAACACACAGGAAAACAGTTACATCACACTTCCCCCACAACACGCACTCTCACACAAGCATGCACAAAATCCCAAAATTTGCAGATATATAGCCAAATATATGCTCCGTTGGTCATGTCGGAGTTAAGTGCTCTCTTTCGTTAATAATATGCTTCATATGAGAAAAAACGATGTAAAATGTCTCATTATATTTGTGATGAAAGCTGCTGTTCTCAGAGCTAAGAAATGTAGTCTTGGTGCACTGTGGTAGCCAAATGGTTACAGCACAATGCACATGGTTGCAAGGTCTCAACTGCAGCCAATTAGCTTTTTGCATGTCACCAAAGGTCCTGTTTACCTGTTGTCTGCCCCTAATCTGTCAATATGAAATGGAGGCAAAAAAAATAAATAAATCACAAAATGATAAATGAAGGAATATGGTCTTATATTTTGATTGATTTCTGTTTGATCTATGGGATTTTGAAAGGCTTTCATTATTTCAGTGGTGTTTGTAGGTTTAAAATGGTGGTGCAACAACCACTTTGGGTAGAAGAATGACAAGAGAATTGCAGATCACAGTTGTTTAAATGGCCAGTGTAATTACAGTGGCCAGTGCACTGACTTGTTGCTGTCCCATAATGTGGATTTTTTTTCTTTTTTTGGAAGCTTTAAATATCGGCACAGTGTGGTCAACACAGTCTTCATTTTCAGCCCTGAGCCAGGAAAGGATAAAACAAATTCTGGACAAAAAATGTGCTGCTGGCTGTGTCTCTATACTGTAGACTAATCGGATTCAGAAGTACAAGCTGCAGCCGCATCAGTGGAACAGGAAACCGTTCCACTGAAAATCTCTAATGGTGGCGTTTTCCCCTTCTTTGCTGCATGCATTTGTCTTGCAGCAGCAGCACTGCATAATTCTCCATTACTGCACTAACAGCTGTTTTTAAACTTTGGTCACCTTTGTGTTGCCTTTGTGACAGGGGCCGCTGTGCATAGCAGTGCACAAACTTGGCATTTGTGTTTGCCTCCTTTATCAAATTCTGTACTCAAAAGGTTAAGATGTGATAATCAGCTTGTTCTCCTCAATGTGCCGCTGCTGCAACATTTAATGTTTGAATGCACTGTCACTTTAGGCATCCATGTTTTCTTTTCCAAGCCAGTAAAACTGTAAACCGTTTCCTGCAGCTGCAGGGCACCAAAGAGTTCGACCTTGAGTCTGTCTTTAAAAGATAGAGTTGTTGGGTTTTTTTTCTTTTGAGTTAATCCACTTTGTTCAAGATTACTTCTCCATCTCAGAAAGTAGTAACTTCAGGCAGCTAACAGTGAGTGATGACAAACTACTGTGCAAATTCTCAGTTAGCCCCATGTGGCACTGAATTATCAGCTTTCGTTACCTTTGGGTGACTATTCTTAGTTGAAAGCATGCAAGCTGCATGGCATTGGGTTATTGCGGGATATTAGCTGGACTTTTTGACAGATCACAGCTAGCTGGTTCCCCGTTTTTAGTGTAAGCTAACAAGCATGCTGTGTGCAAGAGACTGGCATCAATCTTCTCATCTAACTGTGTAAGAAGGCAGAGGAACATATTTCCCAAAATATAGAACTACTACTTTAAAGGAATGTCATTTTCAGAATTAAGCTATTTGATGAAGCCAGTGACCTTAAAAATTTAAATATTGCCAGATTATACCATCAATCATCAAATATTTTTTTTGTCACGTACTTACTGTGGAAAGAATTAATGAAACTCATTAAAGAGCCGTTATATACCACTAAAATCCCTCTTGATCTTTTGCAGTTGACAAATGACAAATGATTTAAGATTTTAAGGTTCATGGTTGTGGCTTATTTCTTACGATTTGTTTTACAATCTCTCTTTTTTGTCCTGCCAACAGCTACAACAAACAAATGTTTTACAGATGACATATGTCACAACATAGCTATGCCTTGTTCATACAACTCTGACAAACACTGATCATTTTTCAGGATTATACTCACATGTAGACTTAAAAAAAAAAAAAGAATACTTAACACATGTCAAAATGATGATGTTCTTACAATTCTGCTTGCTCTAATTCTACATGTCATTACTTTTGCAATTAATGGATGTGACAGTGCTGCTTCCTAAAGAAACTACTGCACATAAACTGTTCGTATTGTAACACTGCCACAGGTTGAAAGAGAGGTGAGGAAGCGTGATTCACACATCATGAACTCTGATTGACCTGGTCTGGCAGCACTGCAGAGTGCGTTTAAAGCATTTATGTCATTTTATATCCGCTATGGGTAAATTGTACGGTTCTGATTTAGTTGAGGTTCATGGTGTTGTATATGTATACATCAGGATGGCACAAACTTCTTATGGCATCTGCGTTGCTCATTGATTTCTCAGAAAAAGTGCGTCCATTCGCAAGCCTCACTGAAACATACTTCACTGGTCTCCGTGACAACAGGCAGGTAACCTGAATATGAACTCCAACAGCAGTAAGGGAGTGCTGTGTGTCTAAGCATGTTGGAAGGCTTTGTGTTCAAACCCCCTCTGCTTTTTTTTATCACTTGTGGAGAGGTGACCTTTCTGTATCGCTGTGCGCCTTCACTCTTCTTGGCATGAGGTTTGATTGCATGCCTTGTCAACAGTATCTAATCCAGGGTGCTTACACCTCAATTTCAGTGCTTACTCAGATTCTCTGTGGACCTTAAGTACCTTCTGTTTTCTAAAGGTGTTGCTCTAGGCATTGCTTAGTTTGTTTTTTGACATTTTGTTAGGATTTCCTGATAATTGGGTTTACCTCTGCTTGAATTTCCAATGTTTCACAACAAGGCAACACCACCTTGGTTAGCTGGTATGGAAGAAGAGCTAGCCACTGTGCTCGACTCCAACCTTTCTGTGTTGTAATATTGATAACAAGCTGGAAATAAGAAGCTAATTTTAGAATGTAATCTACCTTGATATTTAACTAAGGAAATAATGGCTATCACGCCACAGCTTCTCTTAATTACTTCTGGTGTGTGTGTTTGATTAAAGCACTGCAATGCCATGTCTTCCCTGTGGTATGAGATGTGCGTTGCTGTCTGTGCTCACAGGCACTTGTGTGTTGGTGTGTACGCGTATGCGCTTGTCTTCATGTTGCAGTGGGGGGTAAAATTGATTTGAGAGCCAGAACTGCTTAATCTTCTTTTAAAATTGGTATTCGACAGAAAGCTTATCTCAAAAGCCAGAGAGGAGGTGGTGGAGGAGGGAGTAAAAGGGAGAGGAGGAAAGAAATGAAAGTGGGATCTGTTTCTTTTGCGTCAGTGGCTTGATTCTGCATTGACTTCTTTGTTTAGACTTAACTTGTTTCCGCTGGATGGAGCATGAGACTTGCATCCAGGGAATGGTAATCTGTGTTTTTGGAGAGGAGCCAAGCAAGAAACCATTTTCAACACTGTACCCACTGTAAGACAGTTGAGGTTCCTGTTCCTCCACTGTGAGAGGATGATGTATTATATATTGAAGCAACAATCTCTAATCTGAAGAATTAAGAGCAATATTTTTTATCATTACAGTGAAAGCGGTATATCACTGCTGTACAAAACTAATCTGCGCTGAATAAGCCTCATTATATTAAACCAGCCAAAAGTTATTCAAATGTTGCTCAGCAAAACCAAACCATACTGCTGCACGGACATCATTTGGTCTGATCTCTGAGTAGAACTGCTGTATTTTGCTATTGAAGGACCCAGTCTCTTTCCTACAGAGTTTTTTGGGACACCTCAAACTAGGAGAAGAACAAACATAACGCATCTGGCCCTGGGATTCCTCAGGCTGGATATCAAGGCTAGGGAGAAAGATGTATAGGTTACCCAAACCAAAAATGAATGGATGGATGAATTAATGGACTTCGTGTACCCCGACTACAACATGATACACTAGGAAAAATGCTTCTCCTTATACTCATACAATTTTTCTTTAAAAATTGAAAAAAAACTCTGGACTCTTGTTCTTTCAAAGAATTGCTGACATATTTCTAAACTGAAATTGTCTCTTTCCATGTTTTCTTTCTCCTTCTATAACTGCAGCATTTAATTTTCCCTCACATCTCCCATTTCCCCAGGTTGCTTTGTGATTGGGATAGACCAGAGAGTTTATGTAGAGGATGTTTTATCTTTCTTTGAAGGCTTTTTTTTTTTTTTTTTAATCTGCCGCGGTATGATGCAACTGGTGGTAGACTGCAAGGGCTATTAGAGGGCTTTTAGAGCCGAATGGAGCAATGATGTGGCCTTTTCTTGAGTCCCACTGCATATGTAATTTCAGAAATACTGATATTATGCAAAGCACCATAAACTGCTCCATCTTAAGTACGGACATAAACAAGATAAGCATGCCCATTTATCTCTCATAAGGGCTGAGGCAGCAAGTGATGGAGGATTGGCCATAAATCAGACGGTTGATTTTAGCATGCGTCAGCAAGCTGAACTGGATAGACTATTTTCTTAAGTTGCTGACCAGTGTGTTTAGGTATGATGCAGCAAAAAGCATTTTACCTTGAGCCATGTAACGTGATGTAAGAGGTGGCAGAGGTTATCTGCTATCCTTTTCTCATTCAATGGTGATTTAAAAAAAAAAAAAAACCATCCCAATTAGTACACACAGACATTAGTCCAAATCAGTGAACTGTATCTATAAACCATGAAATATGACCCATGAAATCTTAAAGTGATACAGAGCTTGTTTAAAATTTAATATTTGAATATCATTACAGATGGTTTAAATTAGCATTTTCTACGGGCCTAATTTATAATGTAGGGATTCGCTGACTGATGCCACATGAGGAGAGGAAGCTTACATTAATCATGGGATGGAAATGCTGTAACAAGCTGTGAGACTAAGTTGATGATGATGATGATGATGATGATACCTTTATTGTCCCCTGGGAGAAATAAATTGCATGTGTCAGGTTGTCAGTTGGCATTACAAAACAAACAGCGGCATACAGTGAACCATAGAAGTAATTCATAAATATAATGTAACTAGTGCTACTTTATACTGACAGGCACAAAACATTTCCAGCGAGATTTCCATGAGGCTGAGGCACCCTGTATGGCCTCCAGCAACTCATACTTTCTGTTTAAAGAATGTGCTGGGTCAGTCACGATAATGAATCCCTTTCTAACTGCACGAGTCACAGATTTACTGTAGATGTCACTGTGCATAGGCACACCTCTGGGATTTCTCTGCCTATACTCCCAATTTTATGTCCTCTTCATTTTTGTTGCTTACTGTTAGGGAGTGAACCCGTAGCACAAGGCAGGGTGTCATACAAATGAGCAATAAAACAACATCATTATATCTCTCTTGGCTCTAAATCGTAACCCTCCCTTGATGTTTATTTCTGTCTTCCCAAATTAAGCTCACTACTCCTGTGTCATCTGAATATGTAACCGAAATGTGGTGTTGCTTACTCCTTCAGACTATCTCCCTCAGTCTATTTGAGGAATGAATACAATTATGGAAATAGAAGGTAAAAAAGGGGACAGTGCAGCATTCACTTGAAAATATTTTGCTGTAATGAATTATCTTCAGTACACCTTCCCCGCCATTAATTAAACTGCATGATGCATGACTAAAATATAATTTAATATATCTTAATGTATATCTTTGCGTGTACATAGTACTCATATGTTATCTTAATATCAGGGTACAAATCAGGCGGACACAGTAGTCAGGGGTCTGGCAGGCTCAGTGGTCGTTTATAGGAAGCAAGGTCAAAACCAGGTAACCAAGACTAGACAGGCAGAGGTACAAAAATCTGGCAGGCAAAACACACAGAATCGAGGCATACAGAACAGGGTCACACACACAGGAAGCACTCGGAGGAGAAACAAATGCTGGGGCGCTCACAAAAATTCGACAAGACGATCTGGCACAGGAAGAATGGGGAGCACAGCTTATATACATGAGGGAGACAATGAGACACAGGTGAAATACATTAAGGTGGGGAATCCAATCACACAAGCAGGAAACGTGACAGGAAGACAGGGGTAAGACACGGACTTCAAAATAAAACATGAAGTGACAAGACAAAGACAGAGCTGAACTAAAAACGCTAACAGACACTTGACTACTAACTGATCCTGACACTCAAGTCCCTTAATCAATTAGTTCACAAAAAATAAAGATGGAGCCATCTTGAGCATGGATTCATCATTTCAGTAATTAAAAAGCCAAAATGCCAAACATCCCCTGTTTCCAGCCAGTTGGCTTTGAGGATTTGTTGCTGTTCTGTGTCACAAGCAGTACAGGCACAAATTAACTGTATAGTTTGCAGGTTTTGGACTATTTTTCAGCTAAAAACAAGCTATTTGAGGATATCATCATAGACCCTGGACATTTATAATAGGCAATTTAAAATTATTTCTGAAAATGCATTTAAAAAATGATACGTAGATATTGAAAAAATGTTAGTTATTGGTGTGGTTTTTACATTTAAGGACGCGGTGAAACACTGAGTTCAACCACTGCATCAAAACAGTTCTTTTAATCCCACTGGGACTGCCTGGCTTTTCATCCCCTTAAAAGATTGGGTTACCTAATCCAAATGTAGATCAGTAGCAAATGGCAGACCATCATTTGATTTGTGTCAGTATTATAGGAAACAAGTCCAAAACGGTGCATGCACTTGATCTCACACAGCTGTACAACAGCCCAATCATGCAAAATTTTCTGATTGTAACCTAACAAAATCAAAAACCTTATACAGCTCTCTCCAGGGAAAATGAGAATAACCTTTTTGAAGTTTTCATGATTTTGATCAAGCTGACAAATACTGCTTTTAAAAATGTGTGTTCTGTTTTTTTTTTTAGTGCACATACAGTGTGCTGTTACACACAGCAGCGCACTGTATGTGCCTGTAAACATACGTACAACTCTAAAGTCTGCACTGGAGCTCATCCCATTCATAGAAGCCATCTTCAGGTTTGTTTGGCTGCTCTGTGATGGTAGTATTAGGGGGTGAAATCATGGGAAGGAGTGACATCAATGCATACACTGCACTGACACTGGTGTAATTGCACACAATTTCTGCATCACCAACAAAAAGAATGAGTAAGAGCTTGTTGAATAAATTGCTGAGAAATAACAGTGATTAGCAGTTGATTTAAGGTATTTGTCATTATTATTATTATTATTCATGAGAGCTCCACTTCTGTTTAAGCATGTGTGGATCACTAAATCACACAAATGTCAGATTTTTATTTTAATATTTAATAGTCTTAATTTGAATTGAGTCAAATCTGATATCGTGACACTCAGTGCTTGCACATGCAGTTTGTGGCCATACTGGGTGGCATGAAGCCAGACTTGGGTGTGCTGACATGTTTTTGCAGGTTGTTGCTGAGGTAGATTGACAAAAACACAGTTGTGTGCCTGTGCATGAGCATGTATGAGTTCACATGTATGGCTGCATTGATTGTAACAATAAGGGTTGCATCTCTTCCAGTGTGTGTTTGCATATGCATGTATGGTAGCATTTGGTTGTATGCATGAAAGGTTGCAGTGCATTAAGGGAGACTGAATGCATCAGCAATATCTGGCAATGGTGGGAAAACTGTTATTGGTGGGTTCCCAATTGTAGACAGAGTCATGACAAATAAGCCGCTACGATTAGGTGGAGCTCCGGTCTGGTATCTTTGTTTGTTGTGGAGCTTAAGTTCTTAAGCAAGTACTGCTTAGAGGTGAGGCCTCAGACTTGCATTCCTTCCTCTACCTTTTCTTTTTTTTATGCCAACCTCCCCCTCCATCATATTTTTTCTTGCACTGATGCCTCATAGAAAAGGAGGGTCTAATCCATGCAAGAAAACAAAGACGATGTGTTTTTGCTTGCGGTAAAGCGGGATATGGCGCTAGAACCCTTTGCGTCACTGCTTTCTTTTTTGTTGCATTCATTGTGTAACTTGTGAAGCTTGTAGATACACACTCCATTTGTTGTTCTCTCATTATGCATACACAAACACACACACACACACACACACACACACACACACCTATACAGAAGTACACTGACAAATATATTAAAGCACTCAAATCTCCTGCACACGAATTCATAATGAAAAGAGCAGAAAATACAAATGCAACACGACTATGCACATGTAAAATACATGCATGAACCAAATCAAGGATCTTCACATTCACACACACTCTCCTATCTGGGCCAGTGATTAAAAGCCATCATTATCTTGCTATGGCCGTAATGAGAAGCACACACCTGTTTTCCACAGCTGCTCCTGATCACAAGCTGTCGTCCTTCACTCTAGGACCAGACGCTTTGGAGGTGATGACTATGTGATGCTATAAATCACCAGCTGAGAATCTAGTCACCACGGAAACAGGCCTCATTAGAACCAGCTAACCGAAGAGAGCTGTCCTTTACCCCTGTGCTTAAAGTCTTGCAGCAGAATGGGCCTTAGTCACTGTATCCTTTCAACCTAGCCTTTGGCATCACATGCATATCGGAGAAGTATAGCATGAGCTCATCATGTGTGCAGTCAAGACCCAGTAATGCTTAGCTTCATGCGTCATGGAGCTTTTGCAGAGGTCACATATGGACTTACTGTGAGCATGGCTGAAATAAAAGAACATAATATTCTTCCCATTCTCCCAGTGCAGTCAGGCGCACATGCAAGTCTTCAGTGTGCAATAAAAGGTTTTAGATTGGTTTTGTGTGTGTGCTATTTTCTATTTTATTTTTCAGTTTAAGTAATATACAGGTCTGTCTTGCCACATTGAGAAATGGGTCTGAGAGCCTGCGTATCCCTAATGTCTTTAAAGCTGGTGTCTTTGCTGCTCGTAAACCTGCTACCTCTCTATAAATGTCACCACTGACAATTTGCAGATGGATGATGTGGCATCTCCACCAGCGTCTTCCTCTTCAAAACCCTTTTTTCACCCTCGAACAAGAAAACTCTACAACATTCCTGAATAATGACTGACAGAGTGGATTCAGACGGCTATGAAAGAGTCATTGCTGTTCCATTTATGTCTTGCTTTGTAAGTTGTCACCAGAATCAATACTGCAGGATTATAACACAGTAACCTCTCTTAAATTTGGTTAAGTAAAGTGCAATTTAATAACAAAATGATACAATAAAATATGTGGTTCTACCCTGGGAAAACTAGTAAAAATCATTTGGTCTGTGTTAATCATAAAAAATCAAACCAAAATGATATATTTGTAATAGCAAAGCCCTCATAGATATTCTATTAGGATGTGTAAACCCCCTGTTTTTAATGTGTGAGACTCATTCTTCGAAGGTTCAGTAGTGACATAGTGCAGTAGATGTTGAGTGTAAATTTAATAGCCAAACGTGGTTGCTCCTGGCTGAAAGCCAATTGAGCAAGGGAGTCATTCTCCATATACCTGTCTGCCTGTGTGTCTGCCCTTTTTATTAAGGCACTGTTTATCATCTTATCTATGTGCTGGGCTTCCCTTCTCTGTCTGTGCCAATGATTGACTTTCTTGCTGTTTGGGTTCACAAAAGTAACTGTGCAGGATACATTTTAGCTGAGTTTTCTTTGAGTCTGCCTTTTTTGATTGTCACTCCATACATTCACCTTGGTTGGTCTGCCAGCTTGACATTTAGTCTGAATGTGTTGTCAACCTGTCTGAGACAGAGGAGAGAACAGACAGGAAATGCACACAGGTGGGGGATGGGGATGATTTAGATGGAAAGTAAGGGAAAGGTAAAGTGGTGTGTTTTTCTGCTGTCACAATAATAGAATTTAGACTGACTGATACCAATCATAGTTTTGGGCAATAAGCAATAAACTCCTTTATGATTTATATAACTTCATATTAATCTTTATACAGTCATATTATACACTTTTTGGAAATTTTTGTGAAATTGTAATGAATAAATTAACCACACAGCACTTGCACACCTTGTTTTATCCAGTTCAGCAAATTAAATACCTGACAGATCAAACTACTCAATCATTATAAGCACATATTAAAATCCAATATAAAGCTACTGAACCGATTGTTACCTCAGTAGAAACAGTGTGGCACAACCTCTTTACACAGTAATCTGTTTATCATCCTATCACCCTGTCTCTGTTGACCTCTAAAAACAAACAAACCCTCTCCCTAACTACTTACTATCAGACCAGACTCAGCAGTGGTCAGTGAGATGCTTTACCAAGTAGAAGGCAATGTGCAGTATCTGAGTGTCACTGTGGTCATATTTCTCATATTATCAATCTTATATCACCCCTAGTCCGTTCTTTTGACATCATTTTTGACACTGTTGTAATTTTGCTGAGGACTCTGCATGTAGATAACAAAGGGTTGAAGGGTGTGGGGAGAGATGAGAAGAGAGCTTAATATGGGAGGCTTGACTCAAATCAATAGAGTTGCTTTGGGATGGAGGGAGAGAACAGTTTTCTCACCACTGCAGTATATTGATATATACTCCCCAGCCTTTCTCATTACTATGTGTGTGTGTGTGTGTGTGTGTGTGTGTGTGTGTGTGTGTGTGTGTTGGTGTGTGTCCACCAAGCAGCAGCAGGAGGAAAAGTGGGTTCAGGAGTCATACACACTGTGCCCCAGTGCTTGTTAAAGCACAAATGACATCTCACTGCAATAGATTATACACTCAATAGATTGTCCTGATAACTTTTATGTCTCTCTGCTCTGCCCCCCTTCTTTACCCCCACCCCCAATCCCTCAACCTCCATCTATCTGTTTTCTCTTTATAGGTAAGTAACAAAACAGCAGAGATCTGATCTGAACATGAGATGCCTTAAAAGGTAACGTAATCATTTCTGTGTTCTGGGGTCTGAATAGTAAATTTTTTATTATCATATTCAAAAACTTAAACTCAACCGCAGTTCAGTATTAAACCATTTTTATCTTCACTTGACTTGAATCTTATAAGCTAATACTTCTGTGTGTTCCTGAGTACATTTGTCTGGTTTTAAGCAGTGATCATTTGGTGATGTTAGTGATAAATATTGTAAAAACCCAGTGAATTATCTTGGCAGCAGCGGCATAATATAATGTCAGCATAGTTTTATCACTAACTGTAAGGTTGCTACTCTGTATAATGGGACCGGCATGAGCAGTCTGCACTGCTTTCACCTAATGGCGGTGTTGTGTTTTGCTGCTAATCTGTTTATCTAATCAGATGCCGAGGTTAGGGGGTCTATCTCATTAACTTGCAGGATATTGATTTCCTGTGTTTAGTGCAAAGTGCTCTGCAGCAGCCTGCTTCTACATTTCCAGATGGGAGGAATGCAGGTTGCTTTCCTCGTAGCTCATCAATCGATCCCGCCTCAGCTCAGGGTTGTTGTGCTGTGTCCGTGTGCGTGTGTATGTGTGTGCCTGCAGTCATGCCTTAATGTAAAAATAGCTACCAAAGGAGACTGATTGCCACAGAGGCATGTTTTATGTTTTTGGACAGCACACGAGAAAGACAGAGAGATGGATGGATATTGATGCTAATAGACAAAAGATTTGTCTATTAGCATCTTTTTATCATTTCCTCTAGATTTGCTATTAACACAACATTAAGGCTGGAGAGGCATAAAGAAAGCTGTTATGGTTTTTTTGATTCATGTTTTGTAGAGAAAAGCCAAAATATCAGTTTAAAACAAAAATGGAAAGCAGATTTACTTATTTGCTGTACTAAATATTTATTTGAATGTTAGTTCTCAACTTGTGGCTTATGGCCTCAAATTAGTTTAACTAAATTGACTGTACATGTGTTTTTCCTGCTCTTCTGCTGCTGTAGAGCATTATGATAAATGCATCATCACTTCTGATGCCATTGGCTAGAATATGATAAACATGTGGGAGTGGCTTCTCTTGTACTGAGCACATCACACACATGAATGTGTGCCATTTGCTGCATTGAGGGTGGTGTGTGCGTGCACATGTGCATGCGTGTGCATGTGTGTGTGAGAAAGAGTGTGAGGGCAATGCGTCATTCTGCGACTTGCAGAAGCCCAGGAGCTCCCCTTTGGTAGCTCCCGTGCTGCTTCTATCTGTTATGTAACTATGCTGTTCTCACACTATTGCCCTTTCTCTCACTCTCTCTCTCTTTCTCTGATCATCCCTCACTACTTTTTGTGTTTTTGTGTAAGTATGTGCCGAGTTTAGCAATTTCTGGAGTTGTTTTTTGGGTGGGATTTAGGGGATTTTTTTGTGTGCTGATGCAAGGCTTGGAAGTGTGTGTAACGGTGCAGCAGACAGCAACTTGTAGAGGTCCAATCAGTATTCTGTTTGTTCTCTCATTTTCCTTTTTGTCTCTGCTTTGTCTCTTTCTGTCTGTGCCTTCCTTTTTGTATAACTGTGTTCTCTCTGTCTGTGTATCCATGCACCCATCCCCACCCACTCATTCTCTGCAGCACACCTCCCTGTGATACAGCTGGAGTCACAGTTGGAGAAAACAAGATTTTTTTATGAGCATTCCCTTTATACCAGTCAGTCGTAGCTGAATCCTGTTATATACACCAGGGAGTTATTACCTCTCTTATAAAGAAAGATAGACAGAGTGAGTGTTTGAGAGAGGAGGTACGAGGGAAAAGATGAATTTTAAATCTGTAATATATTGGGAAAAGAGTATACAAATGTATTCCTGTATTTTATTTCTGCACACTACAGATTTACTGAACTTACTTATAATTTTCCCTGATGTGAATAAATTTAGATTTTAAATTTTTTAAAAAAAAAAGTAAAATTACACCTGCCTGGTCAGTTTTTTCCTTTTACACAATGGCTGACTGGATGATGTCTGCACAAGGCCTTGCTTGGACAATAGATGACCCACTGTACACAACTGTGCCATGACAAGCAGCTGCTTTCCAGTGGGAGCCGGTGTTTGTCACCATGGCATACCCATTACCAGCATGGACAATTTTAATGATAGCAGTAACATGATACTTTGCTGATCTCTGTGGGGAAGCTCACTATTTGTATGCCTTTTTTCCACAGTAGAAGTCACTGTGAAGAGTAGAGAACAGCACACATCTGCAGCTGACAATGTGTGTAAAGGAAAATTCCACCCTGTAACTCCGTCGGTGTTGGAGATATACGTGTAGCATTCGTACATTTTCTCATTTGGCAATCGGTTATTTTTCTACATTACCTGGCAGAGTATGATCTTACATCACAATACCGTCACCATCTACCTTAACTCGGGCATTTCAGTCATTGAGCAGCTGATAAAATGTGTGATTGATTAATGTGAAAAACACATCAGCTGAAAAACAAAGTAATAAAAATCCTGATTCTCTCCAACACTGAACTTAACAAAGATAAACTTTATTTTTTTATTAAGAGGCTAACATTTAAGAACTACAAATGCGTCATTGATTTGACAGTAGCCACAGTGGCAAACAGTCTCATTGTCATCACATCTTAATTCAGCTAAATCCTGGTGCAGTATACAATGTCACATAATACTTTGAGCCCCACCCCACAGACAAAAGCACAAATACAGAAACTTTAATGAAACTGAAAGGGAACTCGTATGATATTCTACGATAGGCCATTATATATTGTATGTCTGGATATATTACCAAATCTACTGTAATTATGTGGTTGTGCTGAGCTCATTATCACAGATGTGCAATTATTACGTGCCTCTAAAATGGAAATATCTCTTATACTTAACATACATCTATGAAAACCAGAAAACAGGTACACTGTCACATTGTCATTATCATGTACATATGAACATGTATATTGGTTGTGTACACTGAAATAACTTTGTGAACATGAATTTGAAAAGGCCATGGTCACAATTACTTTTAAGTACTGAAATGTCTTCTTGGTCAATATTATCACTCAACCTCAGCATTCCGTAAAGCTATAGCGACTTTTACAAATATACATACATCTCTTACATGCCTGCACTTGTTAAACACACAATAACGATTTACCCTTTTACTGCCATTTGGTTCACAAGCGCTGAAGAAGGAGGCAGCCTTAGCTGCAGCAACTAGGAGTATGGCAGAGCCTGCGGTGTCATTAACACGTCGCCAGTGTTCATGTAATTACTCTCGCTGCCACAAGGGGAAAACAAAAGTTGGCGACTATAGCTTTAATATCTCTGGTGGAGTTTGATGCAGGCAATGGATCTTTGGATGTGAGTAATGCTATAATTAATATGCCTTAATTTATGTTTTCATTGTCACAGCTTAGCTCAAGAAAAGAAAGCATGTACTAGTTCTCCTATGAAACTTCTGTACCCAAACTGCTCTCTGTGTTTGGGCAGCTGAACGTGGAGGCTGCTCCAGAACGTCACAGGTATGAATGTGGATTGTGACATGGAGTCATCGTATTCTACAGTAATCTTTGTTTTGTCACTGTTGAACTCTACTATAATTTACTGAACTTTACTATGTCTGGTATTCAGTTTTGCCAAGGCCAAATGCTCTGTCTTGCAGTGTTAAGATGAAATGAAACAAACAAACAAACAAAAAACTGTACCTGTAATCATTCTGACAAAAAGACAAACACACCAAACTGAAAACAACCTCCACGACAAAGGTAGTAAACATAGCTATTCAGAGTGTTGTGCTCATGTACAAGTAAAAAATGATCATCTACTGCAACAATTGATGCAGATTGTGAGAGAGTGGGTATACCACTTCATTATGAAGTAATTCCTTGTATGCACTGAACATCAGGGGGCTTTATATAACGTATCCGAGGGTGGAATTTTCCTCAGTAGTCTCTTCAGAGGGGTGAATACCTTATGCCAGTAACAGGGTCCTCCAGCTGAATGGGGGATATTTTTGCTCAGTGCTCCTCCCCGCTGTGTCAGTTTCCCCAGCAGTCAAATTTCTGTGACTGGTTTCAACAAATATGATCCACCAGATGGTTTATGGTTTCCAGTAAAGCAGTAGATTCTCCCTTTGATCTCATGTCATAAAAATTTTGAGTTGTGGTTAATGTTTCTGTACTGGCCTGCCTGTCGGAGCCTGCAGCTGCGTACATCAAACACACACGCACAGATTTACAGGAAGGTGCATCCATATGCTTGAGCATACATGCAAGCACACGGTACACACACACACACACACACACACACACACACACACACACACACACATTTACGTTTGCATGTTTCAGCCACAAGTTCACATATGCAAAAACTGAAAGGCGCAAAGGCAAGTCAGCTCCGATTACAGCTGTCTCTTCTGGACTTCCATCTGTTTGCATTTGAGAACCATTAAGCAGAGTTTACCTTATTGTCTTTGCTTAGTGCCTGCCTTTGTTTCTTAGACAGAGTGCAGAGTCTGTGAGACTGAATGAGGTGCTTTCAGCCCAGTGGAGGATGTCGTAATTGTTCATCCCACCAACCTTAACCTGCACCAGCCTCACACAGATTTCACACAAATGTAACAAGGCTTACACAAGATCTCTTCGCACATCAACCCCCACACTGACTTTCACAGAATCTTTACACATCTTAAAACTCCATTTCTCCCCCCATCTCATCCACAGTTGTACAACACCTCATCTTATAAAACATTTACTGGATCTGTCTCCACTTTACGTTCCTCCATTCTCCTCCTCTCAGGACCTATTGTACAGTAAAAATGTTTAATGTTTTTTCTGGTTATTTGTCTCTTCCTCTCCTCGGCTGTTGCTACCTTGATGCCACCGTGCTCCTGCCCGTGGTTTCTACAGGGCTGACAGGTTTCATTTGGTGATTTTGAGGTGTGGATGAAAGCCGAGAGGTGTAAAAGTTTGACTTTTAAATGTCATGAGAGCCATCACAGCAGACAAGGGCACCAAGGCCTACTCTGTCCTCCTCAGCCTAACATCCAGTCAAGAAAAAAACACGGTGCTATTATTGTCATGATTTGCAGGGTATAATACAAATACACACACATTATTGTGGAAGTGCAAACACTGTTTTGAATTTGTCCACCTTCCCCTAAAAGTAGGTCCCTCTGCAGCGCTACACCAATCTTGCAACACTTAAATCACTCATTGGACGTGCTGTTGTGTAACCTTGTGAAACACTGTCTGTGTTGTCATCCGGACCGCCTCCACTATGTCAAAGCGGCAACCTTTCAGATTAAATTTTTACACCAAACCAGTGAGTAAGGGTTGTGGTGTTGCAGTCAAAAAAAAAAAATTGAGTTTGCTTTGCAAAGACTGCACAGGTCGCTGAGTTGTAACCAGTGATAATCCATGACGTGGGTTTGACAAGGATTTTTTGATGATTCCGTTCTGCTGACGTTTGAGGTACATGGTGATGATGCACACTTGCAAGTGGTCACTTAATGGCATGTAACTCAGGTCTTGCTTGTGATTGTACAGCATAACTTGGATGCTAACTCCCACAGTTCAAGCCAGGAGCTCCTGCATGCTTGTTACCAGACAATGCTGCATTTTCGAACAGCAGACACAGTTCCACATCAATGTGACTTCACCTCCTTCAGTGCTGTAACACAGGTTATACTAACCTGGGTACCAAAACAAAGTAATATGATCATAGTACAATTTTACTTTATAAATTATATCACAAATGATTTTGAGCCATTCTTTAAGAATTTCAGCATTCTCAAAGCAGTTTCTTCGAGAATGATTCACAAACTGCCATCTGCCAACCGTCCTGCCTAGACTTGTTTAAGCCTGTCATTATCATTTCATGTGCCATTATCTTAAAGCATCATCACCTGCTCTTTCAAATTTTACTCTGCTCAAAAAACAGACTTAACACCCTGTTTCAGGTTGCACATACCCCCTGCACAGCTGGAAAACTGAGAAAATGTATGTTGCAACCATACTAAAGAAGAGACCAGCATCTATTGATTTACTAGCTCAAAAAGTGTTTTTTTTTTGGATTTACTGTTATTCTTTACAATTGTGTTTTTGGGAAGCACGAAGCATCTGACCAAGTTTAATATTATTTCAAAAGGAGGAATGTAATGCATTTTTCTCTGTCTCAACCATGTCACTATTTGAACACACAGACACTTTTTCCCACAGGTTGAGATTTTATTTGTAATGATCCAGAATCCAAAATTTGACGCTTGAGTATCGGTTTTGTGGAGCAGCATTGCAATCACAAGCTTACTTCTGAATGGATAAGTCAATAATTCACCATTTTAGCACTTTAAACTGCATTATTGTATAGGATTTAAAATGTAAGCCAGAACTACACAGAAACTATCTATTTCAATTGGCTACACACATACAGCTTACTATTTCAGGATTTACACTTGGAAAAACTCGATACAGCCCATTGTGTTTGTGTCATCAAGGCTTGAGATGTGGCACAACTGTATTGCACATTTTATCCTCCATTTACTCCTCGCATAGAATGTTTTTGACTTAATTTGATGACAGTGCACCCTGGTGGTTTTGGTGCACATGTGTGATATATCTGCCTCATGTTGGTGACTTTGTGTATCACTTGGAAAAATATTAAATTTGCAAAAACAGCCGCTCGTCCCCTTTAATACTCCGAGGACTTGTAACCCAGCAGATGACGCCTAATAAGTATTTTATTGTGTGTTTTTTACTAGCTTTTTAACTTTTGTATTCACGCTGCCCCTTTTGCGTGTGTTTAATCACTGTGCATGTAAACCAAAATATGGGCCTATTATGCAAGTATTTGGAAGGGCGTGTGCTGCTCTGTGCGACAGAGTTCGGTGGTTTCCTCTGCAGTTTGCAGACAGAATGTCACACACTGAGCCATTTTCAGAGTAAGATAATTTTACAGCCTGTAAGCCAGCTCCTAACCTGTAATTACTTTAACAGTTTAATGTCACACAAGTCCCCCACAATGCTCTTTCCCTCATGCTGTTCCTTCTTCATAATTCATGCCCTTTGATGGAATTTAGGGAAGTCGCAGAAAAAAAAAAACATGAGTGAAAAGTCTTGCAATGAATTTACATTATGCAAATTTCCTGCAGATAGTTCACATTTTTAAGTCATTCACATTTCTGTTTCACATTATTCTCAATACTGTAGTTTGAATTACTATCTGCTTGTAACTTTCCTGTTTTTTAACTTGTTTTAGCCAGGTTGTAATGTTGGCCTGTCAGTGAGTCTTTCTACCGCTGTGGTCATGGTCCCCAGTTGATGAATCGTAATGAATTTAGTGCCCCTGCTACTTGTCTTCTACCAGATGGTTCTGTCCCCACCATGTAGCTGAGATATGTATTTTTGTACCCTCAGCAATTACCATTGCATCTTCTACAGATGGTCATGGTACCTTAAGGATAACATGGTTTTTTAATGCCTTTTGACTAAACACCAATAAATAGCATTTCCATCAGCCATAGCTGTACTTTGTGTTTAGTGTTAATTACCAAATGTTAGTCTTCTAACGTGCTAAACCAACATGGTTAACATAATATGCTGATGTTAGCATTCAGCTCAAAGCAATGCTGCGTCTAAATACAGCTTCAACGAGTCCTTAAATGGCTGTAGACTCACAGTAGCCATATCCTTGATCAGAAGTATACATGTACAGTAACAGCTCTAATTTGGTTCTGCTATAGTAAACCTGAGTTCAGGACCCTCATGTTGTCATCATACAGTTGAGTTATGTAAATTTCTGGTCATTCCAAAGACTGTTTACCACATTAAACATTGTTTAAAAGCTCAGTTGTATCAAACCGACTTGTAGCATTATATCAAGAGTACATTATTTTATTAATGCTCTTTCAACACACATTCTATGCAAGCTTGCACAAATTACAAATGTATGTCTTGCATGTATGATTCATAAAAGATAAAACCCCTATTGTGACAGATGTCTCTCTCAGTCCATTTTTGAATGTCTTGTCAGTTGAAAGCAGTTAAAATAATCTGAAAACACTTCCTGTTATGTGAAATTTAATATGTTCATGTACTAACATGGCAGATAACAGAAACAGAACAGACAGGAAGGTGAGAAGTTCCAATAAGACTCCGTTTCACATTAAAAATGCTAAAACCTACAATAAATAGCTGGATAAAATCCGAAACAGTGATTAGCATTTCAATGAGAAGATCCATTTATGGATTTTTCTCAATTGCCGTTCATAAATTAGACACACTGCCTAAAAACAAACTCCACTGAACAGAATCTAAGTTAAATTCTTCTGCATTCATTCAGTGTAACAGCAGACATGTGTTTTCCCCTGAGCCTACAGTCATTAGCGTATCACCAGAGGTCATCATTGGGTCATATTATCCCTCAGAGGAATTACTAATCACACCCAGATAGACACTCAGTCGATCCAGTGCCATGATTAAGGCTCAGACTAGTCAGCCAGTGCAGGGGGAGCCAGTCGAGTGCCTGGCTGCAACAGTGACACAACGTTGGTGCAATGCAGGAAAAGTCTATTTTTGGAGGGGTTGAGCAACAGAGCCGACACCATGGCTGGGAATGGGGGTGTGGAGAGAATTGGATGGGATGGATACTGTTATTTAGGGGTAAAGAGTGGGAGCAGACTGTAGATCTAAACAAGACAGAGAAACTGAGAAACAGGTAGTTGTTATAATTAGATGTGTATAAGATAGCAGTATTAGCAAGCCTGTATATGTTTGTCCATGTCGATGAACAATATGTATCTTGTCACTTCTCTGCATCTTTACAACCTTAGCTTAGAGAAACAGCTCTCAAGTGAATACTAAAATAGATACAACAGGCAATTAGAGCCGAACAATTAATCACATGAAACTAATTATGCTGGTGTCCTCCTGCAGAAACCAACATTTGTTAACCTGGTACATCTCAGAGCAATTAACAAGCCAGGAAATTCAATGTGGGGTTTTTTTCCTCCAAATTTGAGAATGCAACATCTGTCACAAGTCAGTTGTAACAAATTGAATTATGTAATAAATAATCTTAGTTGCATTGCATTCAAAGGTTGATTAATTTACATTTTGTTTCGGTATAATTTTTATGATTACGTCCCAGAGTCCCCGCCAATTTCCTCTCAGCTCACTTGATGCTTTGAAACTCAGCAGTGAACTGTGGTGAATTTCAAAACATCACCAGACTTTAAAATGATTTTTGATTTTCAGGCATGCCTTTGGCCACTACAACAATTAAGAGCCCTATTAAATCAAGTTTTTGGATGCTTAATGAGGATCTTATCCACTGGGCTTAGACATTTCTGTCAGTCTGTCTGGAAGACATGGTTTTATGGGTTTTTTTAGTCTGAACATTGTTATGAATGCCTAAAGTCATCACCAAAGACCAAAAACTTGCATGTTGGGACCTTCTTAATATCCTTTTTTACTTTTTGACTTGTCACAGCAGGAAAAGCACAGGTGTAATTAATACCATAAGATTCACAGCATGAAAAGTAGCATTGCACAGGGAAAAATGAATCAAAATAGTCTTTTGTTACTTTGGCAACAGCACAGAATAGCGATTGCTGGTGTCGTGAGTGAGCTCTTGGATTTTAGCGTCGAGACAACGCAATAAGCAACTGGTGGACACTGAAATTTTATAACACTGGACTAACTTGTTAAAATGTGCAATACAACATCCAATTGGTCCTATTTATATTTTTAGCCTAGCTTCTATCTGAGGAGAAGGAGGCCGGGCTGTATGACCTGAATCCCTGCATTTGTTTCCATTGAACATACATGCTCTCCAAACTATTTAATTTTTTGTTTTGATTTGTTAAAACTAAGAAACACTAAGATCCAAAAACATAACAGCTGCTCAGAAAATCTCCATGCTTCTCCATGTTTATCACTTGTTCAGACACACCTATGCATCTTGTGACGTCAAGTGGCAAATACCAAAACCAGCAATAACTCCTGCAGCGCTGCTATACTTAATTAGTGCTTTACTGAAAGCAGGTGCTTCCAGGAAAGCACCGGCTTTATTGAAAAGGTCAACCTGAAGCACATGTAACAAGTGCAAGGAACATTGCCATTTATGGTAAATTTACAGTAGTGTCAGCTCCCTAATTAGATTGATAAATAAAGATAAATACAGCTAAATGTATAAGTAGGATTACTGCTGATAATTAAGATGTTTTCTCTTACTTTTGACTGCCAATATTTGTGGCTTCTCAATGTGCTGTTTATCACCTGTGTGAACACGCCTCTGCAATTAAAGACGTCAATGGGGAAATACCAAAGCCTGCAATAAATTCCTGCACATCTTCCTCATATTTACAACAAGCAGGTTTATGTTTTTCTGAGTCAGCAGTTTACCTTTTAACCTGAAAAATGTACATTTTGTTTGTACACCCCTGTTTGGGCTGCTGTGTAATGGTGCATAATGCGTGGCATTTGCCGTGTGTCCTGTTGATTTTCTGTATTGGCACTTTAAGATAGTGAAAGTGGTGTTTTTTCAGTCGCTGCAATTGAATAATGACGGTATCAGAGGGAAGAGCAGAGTTGATTGCACCAACTGTTAGCGAAACTCGTCCTTACCAGATGGTGTTGTAGTGGAGATTGCCTCAGGTTATGGACCATTGATATTTCAGTACGCTCCCATCTGTACCTGTTCACGGAAAACAGTCTCATGAAGCAGTCAAAATAGATATAACAATTTACAATGGTGGTTTGTAACCAGATATTCATGTGGCTTGGTCCACCATCTGATTGAGCAGATTTATAAATGAGGGGTGATTTATTCTCTTTCTCTGTTGTGCTTGTTAAAAGTAAAACACTGCTAATTGGATGTGAATCTATGCATATTTTTCACACATATTTATGGGACAAAGAGATGAGAACATGCATACAATTATTAAATGGAAGTGATAGTTAATGCTCCTATAGTAAATGGTGAGCTTCAGTATGTAAACCTGGTGATTTTTAAGCAGTAGAAAAATGGAAGTAAGACTATCTTTACTGAGATGACACATTATTATTATTAGGTGCGCTTAACTGTATTATGACACTAAATGGTGTGTAGAATTTGTAGGTTTTTGAGAATAATGTAATTCATGGTTAACTGCATACCTTATATGCTGCCTAGTTTTAATCCTCTTAAAAGTGAAAAAAGTGAGATGTGAGACTACATGCACAGAATATTACAAATTATTCTGCCCCGAACATATATCTTCACTGATTACAGCTGTTGCTCTGTTGAAATCCTGCAGGCTTTTGTAATAAATTAACTCCATCCCTTCTGTCTTGTAGTCTGCCTTAAAATCCAGTAGTCGAAAAACCCACTCCACTCCACAAGTGAGCAATTTTTTGGCCACTTAAACATTCTTCATATTCTACAAATGGCCCTTGAAGCCTCCATGTCCCCCATTAGATGTGGGAATCTAATTACAAATATCTGATTCAAAGGGGGAATGAGTTAACCTTTGCTCAAATGCCACTGCATAACCATCTGTGAATGGCAAGAAGGAGGACCGGGCCCAAGGCATTTCTACAGCGACACACAGAGTGATGGACAGCCGGCCCACCTCAAAGGAACGCAGCATTCACAAAGACCCAGTTTTCTCTCAATCTCTAGAGAAAACTGTTTTCCTATTTGAATGTAAAGTATGTAGGACTTTTATATTCATATGATGATTGAGTAACATCACCACCAATGCCTGTGCTGGTGTGATTTTTCTTTTTCTTTTTATTTGCTGAATGCTAACTCTGGCATAGAAAGTCATTGGCTACACAGCAATTCCATTATGTGATTGATTATTAATATACAAGTCAGTTCACGAATTGATTTTGTTGTTCCTTATCTTACATTCCCCTTCAGGTTGTATGACCTCAAGAGTTGCATCACATGTGCATTGTTTTATAAAACACCTGAAACTAAAGCACAGGTCATGCCACAGGCAGACCATGCTGTTGGACCAGCTCTGTGATATGAACATAGGGGTTGTTCATCCCACGAACACTGAACATCGATCTGCAGATAAATGAAGAAAAGTACTTTGCTAAATGTCAGTACATGTGAAATCGATATGTACTTGTTCCGCTGTGTAATCTGGCTTCTTTCCCCTCTGATGGCCATTTAAGGCGAGCCATGTTGGAACCCTAATGTAATGGAAAAGGCCTCCTGATTAAAATATAATGTTATATTTTGTATAGACAGAGTGCGCCATGTTCTCTTTAAAAGCATGGGTCAAACATGATGATGGGTTAATACTCTGCCAATATCTTATGCCTGTATTATGTATCAGCTTTCTGTCAGGCACATATTGCTTCAAGGGTCTGTCACTGCTGCAAAACAATAAGAAAAACCCACTGTTGTCTTTCTTGTTCTAAAGATGCTGACATGTGCATCCGCTTCAACCCTCTCTTCAACTGTGTTTCTCTCTCTCACTGCTCCACTCCTCTTCTGCTTTTCTATCTCCTACAGTCTCTCTCTTTCAGGTTGCAGGAAGAGTCGTGACAGCATACCAGTGTTGAGCAGAACAGGGGCCAACAGCCCCCAAAGCAGGGGCTGAGATTATGCAATGCCACACACATCCAGACACATACACGCAGGGACATACAGAGTATATTCTATTATTAGAGTGCTGGCCCCAGTTTCCATTTGTACGCAAGATGTCTGTCTTGTTTTAAGAATAAATCTGAGAGACAGATGGAGAGTTTTTTTTCTGTATGTGTGCATAATGAATAACAGGTGCTTCAGAGCTTTCTAACTGCTTCCTTGTTTAACCTATAAAATCCCCTTAAATTGAATTTTTGTTTCCCTGTTGCTGTCTAAACTGTCAACCCTGCCCCCTTACACACACAAACTGCCCACATCCCCCCAGAGAGCTGCATTTCTGTCTTCATTTTTCCCCACAAGCAGATTCCTCAACATTCAACGCTCCTCCACCCTATTCAAAAGAGGCTGTTGTGGCTGAAGGTGCAGGCTTACAGAGGCTGTGAGGTGGTTTGACTTTTGGCAGGAGTTGAGAGGCTGCTGACGTGTGTGTTGGGCAGGATGTGTGTAAGAAGCGGTGCTGGATCCTGTTTTTCAGACCGCAGCAACTGGGGCTTAGCCACAGCTATGGCTTTTAATGCAAAACACACACACAGACACAACCTTAGTGTGCTAACCCCAACCTGGACTCATGACTTCCGTGCCAGCACCACTTGCACATTCTGTGCGTGAATTGATATGTGCATGCAAAGTCACTCATACGCACGTGCAGAGTGTTACATATACAGATATGAACTCAAAACAACAATGAATTTCCTGAATTGTAGAGTCACTGCAATTTATCTTGTTACCATAAAAATCAAACAGATATAAAAGACAGGATGACATTTACTATTTTTGATTGCTGTTTGGCTTATAGGCGGGATTACACACTCCATCTGGAGCCCAAAGCCACTGGTGTAAGAACAGAGGAATGCATTATACTGCAGTAAGGGCAATGACATCCTGTATAACAAGTTTCTTGAAACAAACATGCCTTGAGAGGCCCCCCTGCATGCTTTCACAGTAACACACGCACAAACTGTATGGCACACATAGACACACGCGTGCAGAGAAAAATAAGATGGCATTTGTTGTGTGGTTTGAAATTTCATGGTTCACCGGCATGCATGCAGACACTAGAGACAGACAGAGGGTGTGCTTAGAGTAGCAAAAACAAAAAACAAACTGACAGGGCAGCAGCAGCGCTTGCGTTGTTATGACGAAGGAGGGCTATAATAGAGACAAACACACAGTACTTAGGAAAAGAAAAGCAGAGCGGAAGATGGATTTAAGGGGAGGAAATGAGGGGAATTAGTTCTGTCAACACTTTGCCCCTATTACTTCATACAGTAGAGGCTTTCTCCATGAATATGTGTACTCGTGTGTATGCAAATTGTACATGTGCAGGCTTGTTCCTCTCTGAATGAAGTGGAGCAGCATGTGGTAAGAGGATCAATAGGTTTAGCTGACTGGATACTGAAGAAGCAGGCACACCTCTTACACAGGGTCAGGACATCCCACTGACTGGAGCAAAGAGGGAGGGAGGGGGGAGAGAGACGAGCAAGAGCGAGACAGAGAGAGAAGAGGAGATTCTGAAGAGACGCTTCACTGTTTTTTTTTTCTTTTTTCTCTTCCCATTTCCTCACTTCCCTCCCTGGGAGGTTGTGAAAGGGCAGAACAGAGCGGGAGACGCAAAGTAAGAGAGACAAAGGGGGCAAAGCTGAGAGGATGAATGTGAATGTGTGAGTGGCTCTGTGTGTAACATGCTCTGTCATGCTGGTGTGACTACCGCTGCCTCTCCAACCGGCGTCGTTTGCTGTCAGGAAAAGGAATGTTTTCCGGAGGAATGAGTCCCTGAACCGGTTCACCATGTGGATGTGGGACAGTAATTTCCAAACCTTTGCCGGAAGAATCCCACGGAAAAAAGAGCAGCGGCCGGAGAGCTTAGCTGGTCCTGCCGGGTGGCCGCCTGTGAGCTTGTGCTGCTGAGACACTCTTGCTTAGAGACAGAGTTCACGCTGGGCTCCAATCTACTTCCAGTTCTTCTTTTGTTTTAACTGTCTCATTTATTGGGATTTTAACTTCTCTTCTGGAACTCAGTGGATTTTATGGTGCTATGTAGTTTGATTTTAAAGATAGCCTTGTTGGATGCAAGCCAGCCCTTTTTGCAGTGATGCACTAGGACCAAACCAGTGAGGCTGGAAGTTCAGAGTGGGCTTTTTACTGGAAGACTGTTCTGAATGGGCTAATCACAGCAATGGACCGCAGTATGGGACACTACATGTGCTGGGGCCTGCAGATACTGTGGGACAGTGTCTGTAGATAGATAGCTAGTTAGATAGAGTGGCTCAAGGGGTGAAAGGTTAACCAGTTGGGGGATCAGTCCTGACACAGCTTCATTATGAAGCCTGGACAATGTCCAGGTGTTCCCAGTGACAGGTCCATGATGCACCTCAGCCATTTACCTTTTAGGAGGCACTCCTGGATATGGTGAGTACTGATAGTGATGATGGTTTTAGTAAATATGTGAGTTTGTTTACTTTTTGTCTATTATTTATTTTTTTATACATCATACACATGAAGATACACACTTTTACACCAATAAATAAGCGTGTAATTTAAAAAATATAAAATGTGAATTGGTGTGCAGATGCATTTGTTGACATGTGTGTTCTTTTTGTGGTACAATTAGAGCTCCCTTAGGGTTAACCAAGCCCAGCCCAGTGTATTTTTTCCCCCAGCTCAGATGTATTCAGGGAAATTTATTGTGAAATGGGCCAGACATTTCCTGTCATTTTCTCCCACACTAAATGCTCAAGTTGATCCACAAACTGGAGGGCTAGTCTGAAATAGCAAGCACATAGGGGTATTGTAATGCAGAGATGAAGACAGCATTTCAAAAGCCAAACTAGGTGGAAAAAGAGCTCAATAAAAGTGCTGTGTTGTCGGCTTTCTCCGCCGTCTTGTTTTGATTAGTCATACTTAGGTTGGGTATCTTATGGGAATTGTTGTCTCACAGCTACGTTATAAATTGGGAGGGACACAGAGGAGTCAGTGATGTCATCACAGTGGGCTGTTGGGATGTGAACAAGGCTCATATTTCCAATGTTATTTTTCCAGTGGTTTGAGTTTTTAATATCTTTTGCTAACCATGCAAAAGATATTAAACCCATAAAACAAATGGCAGGGGTTAGTTATGTTCATCGACCATTGACCAGACCTGTATGTCAGTTGTTTTCCTTTGCTCCTCCGTGGAGTGACAGCAAAGTCTTAACCGCACTTTTACTGTATTCTCTTTAGTCACAAACAGTCTTGCTCCTCTGCATATTCTTTGTACTTAGTTTTAAAGCAAAGCACAGACGTGCACCGTATTTCATCCTATTCTCTGTCCTGACAATCCACATTGCAGATCGGATGTCAATGCAATGAGCAGTATGAGGCGCAAATTGTACTCATCAATAGCAGCTGATCGATTCAACTGATACGTCTGTTCATATTGTGTAGGATGAGATGTGCCTGATAATGCCATTTAATAGGTTTTAGTGTTGAATTTGGCATTGCATAATAAGTGGAGTCGATTTTTGACTTGAATAAATAGAGGGGCGTTAACTGACCTTTCCAGTAGAGACACAGACAGAGCGCTGCAGAGAAGTAAATGGAGCACAGAAGAATAAATGTGGAGAAACGGATAAACTCCACACAGACGTCAGGGCACACACACACAAAAAAAACAAAACACATGAGCGTGTCCACCCAGCTACTCATACTTACTCATGTACACACACATCTTACGCACATGCACAAAAGAGGGCTGTCCTTTCAACATGCACAGGCAGACTGTATAAACATAAACTCAGATGCAGGCGTGATTGTAGTGGAAAGCTCCGATGAGTGAGCTTGTAATTGGTAAGTCACTGTTTTAATCAATAGACGTCACCCTCAAAGCTGCACAAAGTGTCTTTTTTATTTTTTTTACAGTGAAGTGTGACTATAATATGCACTCACTTAAATTTCCAACATAAGCCCTGAATAATTAAAGTTTAGTAATAGCAAATGATGTCACAACTCTAGTAGAAACATTATAGAAAAAGAGAGAAATTACGTTACGTTTAACATGCCCTCCCTTCGATACAGTCTTCCCCACTTGCTATAATTCCTTTATTAATTTGAGAGAAATCTGACTAAGAAGTGATTCAGTCTGCTGGAATGTATTGTGTTGCTGAATTGGATGGATGTAGCAAATCTAGTGACAGTGTTGCAACAACAATTCAGGGCTGTCATGGTTGTCAGAGTTGAGCATTAGTCACTGAAAATGGGAGATGAGCCTGTCAGACTCCATTTAAACCTCAGGCAGGGAATTTTTTTCCTCCTTCTCTCTCTACACAGTAAAGCTATGTACCATCATTGTCTATGTGAGCGTGAACGAGTCCAGAGGAGCTTTCAGGAGGATCTGTATTATTCATCTCTTGTACCTTGATAATGGACCAGTCCCCTTCTTTCTGAGCAAAGACCTGTGGTGCACAAGCAGAGCAGCACAGAGAGAATAGAGCCTGTAAAGATCACACAGATATGGATTTGGGTACTCAGTCACAAAAAAATATGTCCGAAAACATGCATTCACATTGGCACCAACTCGGACATGAACTACGTAAATGTATTTGTTGCATTTTTCAAATTTGTCGCTTTCAAATTCCACATCCATTTCACACCAGACTGTACTGAGGCCACTGTGGAATGTCATCCAAATGCTGTCTCTTGTTCTCTTGCTCAGCAGGTCACACTGCATTATAGGGTTATTGTTGCAGTCAGCATCTTTATTGATCACTATGCTTGTAGTCTGCATACATAATCGTTAATGTACAGTGTAGAGACTCTCGGGATGGTTGCAATAACGGACACGCTGTTTCCATCCTTCATTTTTGAATGTGTAGGGTGCTGCCTTCAGCGCTGCAATGAATAAACCGAGATGTATGATTGTCTGAACTTCATTAAACACTAACCAGAAAGGAAATGAAAAGTGTGTGTAGTAATCCAATTAAGTGAATCCAGTGCCTCAGAGACCAGGGGGAGAGGAAAAGACGCAGCTATATTTAGAAAACAGGCATTGGAATTGCAGTGCTGCATCATTTCTTTCTCCCTCTCTCCCGAATGTTGCAGGGTGTGTGTAGTCAGTGGATAATAAATTGTTTAAACATGTAATTTTGGTGTGCTTTTCTCAGCTTTTTTTTGAAGGCAAGGTGTTAAAGGACGAGTCTCACTCCCGTAACCACCCGTCTCCACTCGTCTCTCGGTGGCCCCTGAGGGGGGCTACCTCAGACGTGGCACATTTTGTCAGTAAGATAACAAGACACAAGGCATTGTTATCTCATTTCTTTGAGGCTTGCTCCCACTGCACATTGTCATTGATTCAAGTGCTGCTGGGTCAATCTCAGCCAAACTTTAGATTACTTTCTATCACTCCAACTTGTTGGGACTGAGGCGAAGCTTTAAAAATGGGCTTTTTGGAGACAGCCGAGACCTGCTGTCAGTTTTGAGGAGACAAAGTCATCACTCACTGCTGTCCCAGAGGACCACCAATACTGAGGGTGGGTGTGTGTGTGTGTTTGTATGTGTGTTGAATACGGAGCCACGGCTCACCTGCAGCATCAATCTCTGCCAGCACACTGTGCAGGGCTATGCTGATGTACTCAGCTTTATTAAGGGTGCTCTCAACTCACTCCCCCCTGATAGGACCACACAGTCTAACACTCCATCTTCCTCACACCTTTTCTTCTTCTGCATTTCCCTCAGAAACCAGGCTGTTTTTGTGTGAGAAGACTTGTAAGTGGGGATTAAAAGCAGGGCACAGTTTACTGTATCCCACTTCGCCCACTGACAACGGCATCTTAAGTTTAAGTCTTGTAAGTTTACTAGGATAAAAATTTTATTGCTTTGCAAGGACAAATTCCTCCTATATGTTTTCATTGTCATTATGAACTAAAACACTTAATCTGTAACTTATAATAATGTTTCTTAAAAACACCTCCATATTTTTGGCAGCCCATCAGATATATTATACATATATTTTTGAAAACTCAGACAGCAGAACAACCTAACAGCAGTGGGATAATATCAATATCTTGGCAAACATTTCCCCATTAATACATCAAGCAAATACAGAACAACATGAGTATTGATGTAGATTCTGTCCAGTATTCACCAGTCTTTATCAACTCTTTAAAGAACTCTTTAAATAAATTGTTGCTCTTTAGTTTCAGTTCAGCAGCTGGTTGCTAACTTTGTTGGCCATGCAAAGTGTTTTTAGCTTAAACAAAAAAGATACCCCCTCTTGCTGGAAAGGAGATTGAATAGAGCAGCATCAGGAGAGCAATAAAACCAAAACAATGAACTGAAAGAGGTTCAAAGTTCTTCAGAGTTTAGAGGAACTGCAGATTTATGATGTTACCCATCATTTGACCCCTTGGAAAAATATTTGTTTGTGCAACTTTAAAAATGCAGTGTACACCACTTTTAATCATGCAATCAAACATTTGCGTATGGTGTGACATCCCAGTGTAACCACCATATCTTTTGACTAATCTTTTGCAGCTCAATCAGATGCTGTAACACACCTTCTGAGTGGGGCACGACTTATTACTGTCTATTCACTAGTTTTAGTTTCAGTTCATTTTCAAGTCGGGAGTGCGGGATGTGAATAGGAGCTGTGATGGTGAGAATAAACTGGAATCTGTTGTTACCCCAGCTTTCCCATGAGGCACTGCAGTGATAAATCGATTTTAAAGTTGCTTGAAGCATGACAGAAATGTTCTTACTGATACGTTTGAGGCTCAGAAGTTTAGTCAGCATGGTAGCACACACTGCTGTTGCGCACTGTTTCAACTTTTTTCTGTTTGAGGAATTTCAATTAGCCCCTCTTTTGAATTGCTAAACGATCGGTTCATTATTTCGCACCTAATTTGCAGGACATCTTGCTGTTAGTGTGCACGTCTGAGCACGCACACTGAGTCAGTCGTTATTGGCAATCTTAAGACTCTCTGTGGCCAGGCTGGGTTATTCTCTTTTTTTCCAGCCCTCCACTTGCTTCATCATCCAAGTTATCTTTCACACTTTGCCGCTCTTGGATTTCTTATTGTGTTATTCTGCCACTTATTTACAGTTGATCCTCTTTCACCCTTCTCTTACTTTCTTCTATGTGTTATAGAGAAACACCTCATGTGTTTTCGAACACACCCACGCACTCAAGCATGTATGCACACACGCACACACACATATACACACACATATACATACACACGCCTTCCAGAACAGGTCAGATGAGATGCAGAGCAGAATGAGCAACATCTCGAGACGTTGTTGTCTTTAGTCACTGCCTCTCAAAGCCAAAAACACACTTTCACATTGGCAGACAACAATAGACGAACACAGTTTAGATCCATTAGCATCATTAAAATCATTTACCATATCAGATTTTTTTTTTCTCACCCAGACTGATAAAATGTGTCAACTCTAGTGCAAAATTGCCTGTTTATCTAAAAGCAGTGGGCTGCTTCCAGCATTTTCAAATAATCTGACTAATTTAGTAATAATGATATGTCTCATTTGGGCTATTGTGTTGATGTTTTTGCTTGTAATGAGCTAAAGTCTCGAATGTCTTTATTTAAGGATGTCTAGTTTGGTGATTTCAGCAGTCAGCCAGAGCATTTTCCCCTTTACTTTTCCTAATTGAAATGATTAATAGTTCCAGAGCAATAAGACAAAGGAACGACGTGCTCTCTGCAGCCATACAGTGTCACATATGAAACGCATTCATGACCACAGTGCTGAAAAGCCTGGAGGGAGCTTTGACAACACATTCATTTTAAATATCCATTTCATTTCAATTTTATTCATCTCGGCCTGCGCTGTCTCCTGCCGCTGTCCACACAGCAGCTGCTAGATAGGGCATTCAATCTTGTGTTCATCTCCGGGACAGAGGGAAGAAGATGGACAGATCAATAAGAACACAAGCGCGGCAGCCAGGCCTATTGGAGGCGGGGGATAGCTGCAGGTGCTTACATGAGGTCAGCGTAAATCAAAAAATAGAATTGATACAAGCTAAAGCTGGGGCTAAGGGAGCTGGGACTGGTAGTTCAAATGGCCAATAGTGAATGAAAAGTAGACAAATGAGACTTCATTTTTGCTTGAGTCCATGTTGTCAGCTGTCTGGCTGTTTTAGAATGACTTTGTTTGCACAAGTTGCTAAAATATAGTGAGTGCACAATTATAGATCATGACCAGCTGTACTGAAAAATGTAAGATGACAATGACTCTTACATCTCTGGTGGCTAAGGTCCTCTCAGCCATAGAGTAAATCAGATTGTTGATATAAACTGGGATCAAAGTTTCTCTCTTATTTTCCTGACATTCAAATGTCACAGCTGATTCAGTGGCAAAAAACAAAGAAATTAGGAAATATCATTACTCAGTCTCTGGTGAGTCGGAGTGCCGCTGTGCAGCTGTGTACGTCACTATTTGACCCAAACAAAACCTGCGGTTAGCCAACAGATGTTATCATGCTCTGGCCCTTTCCTGCAGGAACAAAGCAACTCTCTGAGAGCAGCTTGTTATATACTCCCACCACAGCTAAAAAACAAACAGTTGTAATGAAACAAAAAGATGTGGAGAACAGTGTTTAAAAGAAAACAGTGGAGGCCTAGCCCTGGGGTTTTCTTCAAGATACACTAGAGGGTATATGCGTCAGTACTCGCTCTCTGTCTTGGGTATGTGTGTGTGTTTGGAGGTGGGGGGGGGGGGGTCATCTGGCTTTGATTTCTTGACCGCTGCTTTTGTGAAAGGCCACAACTTAATAGGCAACCCCCTTTTTTCAATTTTGATTTCCAAATGTGTGTTTTATCTGATAAAATTCCCCTCACTCTAAGTCGGTCTCAGAGTCTGTCAGCTGTTTTTAGTTCAGCCACCTCCTCTGTGCTTTGCATTACAGGCATATGACACAGAACGTCACAAATGTTATGGGAATTACCACTTATTAGCATGAACGCATGATGGTGACCGTGTTCATTTCAGGAGGGAATTGCTTGTGACGATGATGGTGATTAGGATTGCCATGATGACGACCATGGTTATGGGGAGGCATACAAACAGATTAGAAAGGCTTAGGCTGGGAGAGGGAGTCCCCTCACGCACACACGTGTGCACACATTGCTGACTGGATTTAGAAATATTACAGACTTATACAGTATTATAAGTCCTGCTAATACTTGCTTGGAAACCCATGAGGGTAAAGGAAGGTGACTTACTTGTGCTGTAGTATTTTTTTTTTATTATTGTTTTGGTAAAGACAATGTTATTTGATAGAACTGAGCTGTAGAGTTCACACGGGCAAGTTGGTATAACTTGAACAGTTTTCTCTTTAGTCCAGTTTTGCAGGTTTGTCAGACTTCCTTTTCAAACACTGAACATCCAACTCTTTTTATAAATTATGTTTAGTCTACATATTTCACCTTCCTCTGTATTTTTGCATGCTCTGGCATATTATGAATGCAATTGTGCACCGCTTCCTTAGAGGAAATACACTCCCACTTGCACAACCCTAACTGTTACGCTTCTCATCCATCCGGTAAGACAGACTCTCACATTGCAGGGTGTAGAATAACACTCTCTCAGCAGGACAGGAATGAACACGGACAATGACAGAACATTTGTGACAACACTGAATATCTACACTTAGCAGCCACTTCATTTGATACAAACCGGCAGCACTGAACCCCTTTTACTAACTGTCCTGCACAGACTTTGTTTTTTCCAGCAGCACATCCATGCTGCTTATTTCATATCCTCAAACATGTGCTATAATTTGGTTTAGATTCGGGGACTTGGTGGGTTGATCTACACGAGCACTCAAGTCATTTTCTTGTGACATCTTGACAGTATAAACACATGGAGTATAAAGGCACCCTACACATTTACGGTTATATATTTGACACCAGACAGGTTAGATTCATGCTGTTGCCACAAAGTTGAAACCTAAATTCATCCGCGTCAGGCCAGGTGGTTCACTCCTCAGCTGTTCCATTTTGATCACATCCTTAATGGGCCACACTTCATTATCTTCCTCTTCACTGCTCTAAGAAAAAGTTGTTCTGAAATGCTCTTCTACACCTCATCGTTCCACTGTCACTTAGATCCTTTATTTGCATATTTGGTGGCTCACCTATCTACTTGAATGTGTCATTTCTCCTTAGTAGACACTGTAGTGCAGCAAAATCTTGGGACACTTACGGCTTTGACTTTCATCTAAATGGCTTGTCTATATTTTAGAACTCCAAGTGCTGACACAAGTCAAAGCAGCTGAGCTTTTCAAGACATAGCTGAACTCCACGTGTGTTATTTTTGAATTTGAAGTGGAAGTCAATAATAGCTGACACTTTGATTGTTGTCTGCAGTTCATTTCAATCCTCTACGTGAAGGGTCAACAGGTTTCTGTGAACCCTTTATACAGTCTTCTTACTCATCTGTCTGGAGGTTAGAGTTGTTTGCGTGAATGCGTTTGTATGCTTAATAACTGCATATGAGGACTTTAAGTAGCCAATGTGACGGTAGTGTTCCCTGTGTGTGTTTTGAAGAACATCTTAACCTGGATTACCTGGACTGCGTCGAGGGCACCCTTGGCGCTCACTGGCAGGGTATCCCTGTCTCTCTCTCTCTCTCACATACACACATATACATATTGTTCAGACATAGACACGCACTGTTCGAACTTCTCCATAAGCATGTGGCCTCAGCTCTCACACACTCTCAGCAGTGTGGTGATGTCATCAGGGTTTTAATGAGGGATTACTCTGACATCACTGGGACGGCCGCCAAGTTAAACCTATTAGCTTCACCATGTGCTTGCAGTGCGCTACAGCTAGAACTGTGTGTGCATCCATGTGTGATATGCAAGAGCCTATTGAGGGGGACATGAGTGTCTGCATCCGGTTATCATCCATCCATTCATCTATCCATTAATGTGTCCATCAAAACATTGACTGTCTGCCGGCCAGGACAGTCTCTGTCTTTTATGTCCATAACTGAGTGCGTGTTGTTGTGTGATGTTAAGTTAACAGCAGATTTTCAAAGAGCTTAGCAAGGCTGGATGGCAGGACTGATAATGAGAAGCAGTTAAACACCCATATCATGATATCTTTAACCAAGATGCACTGCAGGTACAAAAACTTGTGCACACAATCCCACACAGGCACATGAAGGGAAAGCCATGAAGACTTTTCATGTGAGGATTTGTTGTGCTGCTCAGTGCCCAACTTGGCACAACAAATTTCATTTACAGCACTGCCTTTGAGATTAATGAGCAACACTGTGATCACAATCGCTTTTGTTGGTGTTTGTGCCAGTGGATTGGTGACTTTTTATGTGCAAAAAAACCCTGTTTGCACACTAACCGCAGCCACATGACTGCAAGCAGCACATTTCAGTGTGGGTGTTTGATGTTTAAATTGGTTTAAAATTGTTGGTTAATTAGGATGTACCTAAACATTTCTTACATAAAGATACTAAATAAATACTTAAATTCTCAATTAATCAGTCAGTTTGTTGATGAACAAAGATAAACATTAATAATTATTTCATTTATGCAGCAAAAATGTACAACATTTCAGCCTCGACATAAAGACATGCAGCTTCTCTATGTTTTATGTTTGTAAATAATATGAATATTTTAACATCTTATGGGTTTAGTCTTTCTGTTGGACAAATAGCGACATGCAGATGTAGGTTTTAGGTAAATTATTTAAATATTAAAATTTTTAGAGGCATAAAATTTTGAAAATGTACTTATGAGCTTTGATGAACAGCAAGTCTGTATTAATATTGGCAGGCTGGGTTTCTAAGAGCTGTGCTGACACATGTGTTTCTTTGCCTCTTAGCAGATTTCTTCAGTTTCTCAGTACATGTTGTTTCATACAGTCCAGCCTCACTTCAGCATTAATGAATCACGAAACACTCATGTTGTTAGAGCATCTTGCTGCGTACGGGCTTACCATACACAAATGTGCAGTGCATGTAGGAGCTTTTGTTGGTTTTATCTTCAGTGGTCACGCTTCCTTTTTCTTTTGGGTGGTTGTGGTGGTGGAGAATGGGGGGGCGGGGGCCTCTAGTGTGTCTGTGAGACAAACAATAGTTCAGCTAGTTTAAATCCTCTCTGTGGCTGTGAGTCAGAGGGGTGTATAAATAGAGCACAGGTAAGTCATGCATGACTGCTGTGAAATATTAAGTGGCTGCTGTGAATAGCTAATTTCTTGGCATGGACCACAGTCACATCCCACCACTCAAGTGTTTAGGTTGATCATTTTGAGGTTGTGTTGAAATCATTAAACCTCACACAAAACAATCAGTGTTGTGTCACTTCACTCCATCGCTCCATGCTTGACCCTCTGAGAAGTCCGCTGTCATTCTCATTTTTTTCATCACGCTGTCTGCTGTTGTGTCCTTAGCAACTGAAGGCTGATTGGTTGTCAGGACCTACCTGTCCCTTTTGAATTCTGCCAGGTCACCATGGCAACCACATTATAAACATGAATCTAGCAGGGGACTGTAAAGGCAGGCTGGAGGTGCGAGTCTAACTGAGGCAAAGGAATTGCTCCTTGACACACATAATAACAGCTGTTTTCAAGCCACACGACTTCCCGAGAGCCACTCCATTTACGCAGATCCAGTGCTGCATGAATCTCTATTACCATTCTATTGTTGTCCCTTAATCACATTACCTTTTCTGATTTACATACTTGAAAACAAATATCCAATCATTGTAATCATATTCAGATTTCCTGCAACGGCAGAGGAGATGCAGTTGCCATGGCACTAGGCAGCAACGGTAGCTTTAAGCCACAATTATGTGTAACTTATTTTTCATCATGCTGCATCACACAGCTCCCTGTAGCTTACTTACAATTCAGTCAGCTCAAATGGAGCTGTTTTCTTGATGGACAGATCAGCTGTTGAACCGGACAGATGGACAGTGGAGAGCAAATCCCTCCCCTCCCTGTCACTTTCTGCTTTGTAACAGTGCACCAACTGAATAAGCTGCCATTGTCCTTTGTGTATGTGTTAGTTCCTCATGGTCCATGTTAGTGTTTGTCATTGGAGGGAAACACTATAAATCACATTCACTGCTGCTGTTTCAAGCATGTCATCTCACTTTAATAAGATTATCTCAGTCATTGTATCAGTGTCTTTATCCTAACTGCTGACCCGGTGTCATTACGTCAGTGAGCCTTATATGTAGAAGGACAGGTAAGACTAGTCCTTTTGCTGAGACCCACAGTACCAGTAAGTAAAGCCCAGTTGCTGTTATGCTGGAGATGCTGACTAGTAATGTATTGGACCTCAATACTTTTTGTTACATACCAGAATGTGTTTATGCCACCAAGTTAAAAATCTCAGCTATTGAAAGCTGGCATTGGCTGACTTGTCAGATTTATGCTTCCTAGTTCCTAGTTCCAAGTCAAATAATAAACATTTTGTCCAATTGTTGACCTTCTTGACCTCTCCTTAAATTAATTTCAGTACCATAATTTTGTTGATATGAGGAGCGATTCAGTACCAGAACTCTTTTTTTTTTAAGATTTAAAATGTAAAATGTACTACATGGAGCTCGTTGAAATGATGAAACCAGAAATTACCTTATTCCTAAAAACTCAGACTCAGACTTGAATCACTTGGACTTTAGGGATCTAACTGATCATGTATCCAGTAAATTTTCTGATAACAAAGATGAAACATTCCTAGCTCAGACAGCATCTAAGAGATTTTGTTTGGTTAGATGGAAAAAGTATTGTGAAAAGCACATTAAGATATTAAAAATCTATCATTTCATTGTAAAACTCAGGTAAACTATCAGCACTAGTATTATATGTATTATATGTATTATATGTATTAAATGTATTATATAGTGTTTGTTACTAACGCTGCAGTTCAGCCTTTGTCTCTCACCAGTCATCTTTTATTGACTGTTGTACATCCCTCATTTGCCTTTTATTCCAAGTTACCTAACACTCCTGTTGCCATCCTCCCTCTGCCTCTGTCCTAGTCCCAGTCTGTCAGGCCACATCGTCCCTAAGCCCCTAATGAGGTCTATGACCCTGCCAGTCATGAGAGGAGGAGAGTGCTTCACAAAACCCTCCCTGTCTCTCTGGCACACAGCCAGTCAATTAGCTGTTTATGCACTTTTGTGCTTAACCTGTAGGGTCCGAACCATGCCACCTCATTCCTACTGCTGATTACTCCATGCATGTTTGTTTTCCCTATTTTCCTGTGTCATAGTGTTTTTCTGCGCCTCTCTTCCTGATCAATTTGTCACATAGATGTGAAAGATGAGTTTCAGTCTTACATAACATCACTGATGACTAAAATATTGAATTTTCTCCCCTGGGCTGAACCACAACACATCCCCAGTAGCACAATCCATTTATAATATGTAATGTAATAATAACAAAATATAATAAAATAAAATATGTAATAATACAGTATCTCAAAATAAAACTAAGAACACAATTGAACTGTTTTATCCAGACCTGTGATTTGGAAAGGTGAGCTTGTATGTGCATGTTTCAGTGCAAAAAAACAGTTGTTCTGGTTTTATGGCTTTGAGCCTCAGGGACACAGAGTGACGACAGCCGCACCGTCACCTGGCGCTCTGTCACAGTTCGTCGCTGCCTCTGACAGTGTGTGGCCGACGCTGCAGCTAGGCAAACATTTGTCTGTGTTACAGGTTGTGTATTTGTATGTGTGTGAAAAGGAAGCAAGTGAAGTAGAGATCTGTGTTGTAATGTTGTATTGATCTATGTGCATGTCATATCTCTGTACATGTTGTGGTGTATGTTTGCCTATAGTACTTGAACTCAGTCAGCACTTGTATGTGTGTGTGTGTGTGTGTGTGTGTGTGTGTGTGTGTGTGTGTGTGTGTCTGTGGGTGTGTGCATGTGGAAATGTTCAGATGTTCAGTACGAGTGTGGAAGCCTGTTGTGTCTGTCATTGCGTCTGTGGCTTTGACAGCCTTCCCGTCCACCCAGGAGCTGCTGTCACATGCTGGCTGCTTCTGTCAGTGCTGTGCAGAAGCCGTATCTCCACAGAGATTCACGCCTCTGTCTGTTCGTGCTGCTCATGGTTGTTGAGGTTCTTGTACCTGAATTTTTCTCTGCAGAGCAGACTGCCCCCTGCTGGCTGCAGAGAACAGTTAAGAGGTTTATCAGCTAGAGTGATTTAGATTTTATCTTGATATTGTTGAAGTGTCTTAAAATGACAGTACACGATAAGAAATGACAGTAATCGCATTTTAAAGACCACAAATCTTCATGCTCAATTGATCCTGTCACCATGACACCATATCTACCAATGCAGCTGTGTGCTTCACTTTATAAAATGAAAATAATAATGTCTGTAACTGCTCTACTAATTCTTGCAAAAGTGTCTGGCCAGATAGCAGTTGCTGCTGTTAATTTGACAAGCATTTCTCATGATACATGGCTTTGTACTGTTGGTTCAAGATTGTTTATTGCGATACTCTGCTCCCCCCTTGTGGTGGAAATTAGATATAACAAAGGTTTGGAAGTGAGAAAGGACGGTGCACTAGGCTGACTTTATTCAGTTTGATGGCACAGAATTAGACTTCAAAATGAATGCTGTTATATTAGTTCACTTTGTTTTTTGTTCTTGGTTTCATCAGTGTTTCAAATTTCATGTTGAAATAGTTGATTTGCAAATGTAGAGTTCATTTAGTTGCATTGCTTGATTTTCTGACTTGCTGGGGATCAAATCAATTGTATATTTTTTTTAATGCACAATTTTATGTTAGCTATATTAAGCAAAATGTGTCTTTCTTCAAGGTGTCCCGTTCTTGTACTAATAATACTGATGCCCACTCTGTATTGGAAGAATATCCTTTAAAATCAGCGCATTTAGGTCTCAAACTGCATTTGGATGACATCTTATTTAAAAGGCTCTAAGTCTTGAAAAATGGTAAATGGTAGGATAAAAACATTTTAAAAAGTGTGTGGAAAGTTTGTTTTGGTTGAGTACATCAGGATTTGACACACACACACACACACACACACACACACACACACACACACACACACAAGAAGACACACACATCACTAGCAATCTTGGGGATCACCCAAGATAATTTGCTATTAGCGGCCATGACATTGCTCTTCCTCGCTGTACTCTCACATCTGTTGCACTTGTCAGGTTAAGAATAGACCATCCATGACATCAGTCCAGAAATAGATCAGTGTGTGCTGCCCAGTGTACAGCAATCGAGTAGGCGTTCACACACAATTTTACCTACTGGCAGTGTGCATGAAGGGAGAGGCGGTATTGAAGATTAAAAACTCTTTAAATTACCAGCAGTGGGAGTGTGTTTTAATCTAAATCTAGGCTTCTGATGGCAGTCACAATCAATGTGACCTTGGTTTTCATCTTTATTGTACACCCATTATCATACTATTCATGGTGATCAAAGCTTTGACTAAGGTAAATTTGCACTACATGTGCAGCCTTAATATGTAACTTTGGAGCAAGTATACTTCTTGTGGCTGTCGATGCTGACTGTTGATAGTTATCTGAGAGAAGAGATGAAATAGTTTGCTCTACCTCTGCACTTTGCTCCTCCCTCTCCTGCATCTCTCTCTCACTTTCTCACTCATTCTCCATCTTTTTCTCTGTTCAAGTCACACCCATGCTGATCCCTCTCCTCTCCTTTCCTCTTCTCACACATTCTATCTCTTCCTCTCCCTCCTTTTCTCTCTTCATCCATCTTGACAGAAGAGTGTGTGTGTGTCTGTCTGTGTGTGGCAGCGATTAGAAGCACCACCAAAATGAGTTTGCCTGTGAATTCAGATTATCTATCTTTGGAGAGAATAGCCCGCTACCGCCACGCCTGCTCCAACGGCTCGCCCTACGCCACGAACAAACCCATCGACATCAAACCTCGTGGCAGGAGAGGGTATGATTGCTCTTTGGGACCTAAATTTTGGAAGGGAAAGTGGGGAAGAGCGTGTGGATGGAGAAACTGTAACCTAAATTTTCGGTCTTATCACTGAGGACTTGTTTGTGTGCATTTTTTAAATAGCTAGATATCAGTGTTGTTTCTTAATATCAGCTGTTTCTTGTGTTGCTCCTTCTACAAAGTTCATATCCAACTGTTGCATGTGAAAAGTTGAATAAATGGAGTAAAGCGTTACAAGAAGTAAAGCCTCTCAGGACGGAAACTTAGTGATAGTGAACATCAGTCAAGTTTAAAACATGTCTTATTGCAGTATGTGTGGACTTGTGTTTGTATGACTTGCATGAATGTACACAAAGCGTGTGTGTGTTTTCTCTTATCAGAACATTAGCTGATGAATAGCTCCACCTGGACAACACAGAACTGGAACTGTGTTCACAGCCAGGCGTTGTGTAAATGGTTGTTGCTTGGTGGCTTGTTGCGTTGTTAGATCTCCGTCCAAGCCGTAGTTCTGCTGTTTATTCTGCTAAACCTACAGTGCTGGCCTGAAGTGTGTGTGTGTGTGTGTGTGTGTGTGTGTTTGTGCGCGCGTGTGCATGTTTCTCTGTTTTCCATGAGAAGCTGCTATTCTGCTTTCACAGAGCTAACAGCAAATGATGTATAAGCAGGATTCATCCAGTCATCATCTAAAGCATCAAGGTGATCAGGAGAACAGGTCTGTTCACTAACCAGAGCAGAGTGTAAGCTAATCATCAGAGCACTCTCTGTCCATTAGAGCTCAGGCAGAAAATGTTAAGACCTTGTTAGCCCCATTTTCATACTGCATTTCTCTCACTAATATGTACTCGGTGACCCCAGCCAAAACTAAGATGTGCCATCATCTGATGTACATCTGTGTGCACTTGTCTCTTTTTTGTGTCTGCATCAACATGAAGTTCAGCTCTGTATGTGTGTTTGTGCCTCTATAGTATTTGAATGTTAAGCAGCCATAATGGCTGCTGGCGTTTGTAGACATATAGATATGGATGGAGCCCTTGTCAATACTGTGGACCTGCCATCTGTGCTCTCTGTCTGCTTCTTGTTTAAGTGCTATTTATATCAGCATTTGCTGAGTGTGTTTATCTGCACCATATACTGAACCTGGTTCATGGAAGAGGTCTTTTTGTGAAACAAAATCAATCATTTTGTCAGTTACTGTGGTCAGTTAATCTATGCAACTGGTTTTTATGACATGAATTATACTCATTTTACCACTAGGTGGCAGTAGCATCCCTCTGAGTTGCACAGAATTGTAAAGAACCAGTTTTCTAGTGTGTTTTGCACTCATGGTGCTTATTGGACAGCGATATGTGAATTTTAATGTCCTTATCGACGACAATATAACCAGTGTAATGCTGGTTACATTCCCTTACGTGACTGCAGCCTCTACTGAAACTACTGCTGTAACAAACAAATGAAAAAAAAGACAAACAGACAATAATTTAGAAATCAAAATGATTTTTTTGTACTTGCATTTATACAGGTTTGTGTTACAACTGCACTTAAAATACTGTTTATAGAGGCTGAAATATATAAGATTAATTGGTGAAATATAAACAGTTTAGCTTAATGTATAGGAATACATTAAAAATAGTTGTTTTGGTAACAAAATAGATTTTAAAGGCTGAGGTAAAGATTGGCATATAATTGAGCTCCTGAGTTAAGATTGATTTTATGCTGAGTAAACAATTTAATTTTGACTTGAAGTTTGACCCTTCCAAAGTTAATGCATATTAAATACTAGGTTCATTATCTTTGTCTGTGCCTCATGCCTTTGCTTCTCTGGGAGGGCAGTGGTATATCCTGAAAGTAAATACTCATTATGAGAGATGGTGGGGAGAGGAAACAAGATCCAATTGACTCAAACTTTGTTGTTACTTCAACAATGTGAAATGCCAATTGCCTCTCTGTTAACACTTCTTGTCTTTTAAGGTAAAATAATGTGGCCTAAATGTGTTCAGTTTCTTAAATATTGACATTAAGGCGTGTTGTTTGTATAGTTCCTGTCATCACGTTGTCTGCTGTGTTTTCAATTGGGATTCATGTGGTTTCAAGGCAGAGGAAAAGACTGCAGGACTCCCCAGTTTTCTTCAGGAAACTGTTCTCCTTTGTTGTTCTTTCCTTGACCGCATGGAATGTGCAGACCGTGGTAATAGGATTAGTTTCACCACTTTGACCAAGCTATAAACTACATCATTCTGCCATGCTACAGTGAAAGCATTAGATGTGCCTGTTCAACTTTACTCTAACTCACTTCAAGAGCTCCATATGTGGTCGCGTTTTAAGCTGAACAACAGTGTAAAGCATAGCAAACATCTAACCTGCCAGCTCCAAATCAGCTGCTCTGTCCAAGAGAGACACATGGTGATAAAGAATGGGAACATCCTTTAAATCAGTATGTGGTTGCGCAGCAATCTGATTTCTCATGCATTTCTTACATTACTACACACAAAGTTAATTTGTTGTGTTTTTGTCCTTGCTATAAGGTGTCTGCATGTTACAGACTCATGTGTCAAATGTGCATTTTTCTGCATGTGCACATTCACAAAATTAGCACATGACATCTGTCCATTCTCAGTTCTGCTTCCTTTCTTGCCTGATATAAGAGCACATCTAATTTATTGTGAAGCATCAGTAACCATGAAGTGGATGTATTAGCAGTATAATCAGCCCATGGGTGCAATGAGCAATTAACGCTTCCCTTAGGAGAGCTGGAGGTAGATGCATTTCCTTTTTCTGTTGCTCTCTGTGTCTTGAACCCATGCCTCCCTTGAACAAAAGAGATGTGTCCTCTGACTGATGTCACTCTCTTGTTACTTACGTTTCACTATTGATGAAATGGAAATATTCTCAGGGCTATAATAATGTCTATGCTGATGCTTCAGCATTTCAGGTTACATGTGTTGTTTCCATGTTTGTTGGCTCTTGGTTTGACATTTTTACCTCTCTGCAGCTAAGGACCAGGGGATATAACAATTTATGTGATTTTGTCGATTTAGTGCTGTGTTTTCCCTTCCCCCAGTAGAAAACAGCAAAAGAGAGAACTACATAAAACCCCAAAATAATTGTCAGCAGCATGTTGAGTTGCAGGATAATGCTAGAAAGCAGGCAATATAATGGCAGTGCCTTAATCAAGCTTTGACAAAGAATCCTTACATTTGTCCCTGCGTGTGCACGTAGATGCTTGTATACCAGAATTTCAAATCCCGTCATAGCTGTCTCTTTATCTGATTAATTGATTATTTGATTCAGGTTGCACACATGGAGTGCAAACACAGGTGAAGTCGCTCGCTTGACATTATTCACTCGTGTGTGATTGACGTGCCAGACAGCTGACACACCTGTGCACCAGCGCCTCAACCCACAACTCTGACAGCAGACTATGCCAACTGAGCTACACACTCAGGCCTGTTTCGGAGACAGTAACTGATATATTCATTTATCGACGTGAAACCAAGCACATCTGTCTTGGGTATAATAAGAAGTAAAACCCTTCTGTTGGTGTGGAATATATAAAAAATAATAATAGGTCATTGAAGAGAGTGCTGAAATAGGTTTACTTGGCTCATAGACTCAACTGGATGCAATAAATACAGGTTTGAGGCTGCTGGGAAAAAATATGTTAATGTAGGGCATATCTTAAAAAGGATGCCATACTTCCCAAGTGCCTCTGTTAATATGCAGTATTTATAAATTGAAAACTAATATATTTCTCCATTAGTTTTTTTCATTTTCAATCATTTAGATATTAAGATGATGAATATTGAAACTCTTTGATCTGAGAAGTAAAAAAGACACTTAATTTTATGTATCATTCGACTATGGGTGAATCATCAGCTACACATGAATAGATTGCTACAATTCATAGTAAATATCAATTTTCTCCTTTCTTCCTTTCACATATCTTCCATCCCACATGAAGTATTCACAATTTTGATAATTCTACCGTGTGCCAACACATGCCCAACACCTATTTGTCTGCCAAAAAAGAGCTTTTTACCAAATCCCTTGGTTCTTTATTTATTTCTCCTCTTTTTGGAATAATGAAACTCAGCCAAATGCAGCCTTTGTATGATCAGATCATTGGCATGCTTTTGCTGTTGGTTTTAGGTTACTGTGGCAGCCGAGTGATTGACACTTGAGACGATTGTTAGAATTGCTTGGGGATACAAGTCCCGCCCTTCAAGGAATTACTACTACCAAAACAACTCCTCCCACTCCAGACATACCCAAGCTGCAGCTCCGGGAAACAGAGAGCGAAAACAGGAAAGTCATGTAACTCAAAGACAGGGACACTGTAGTATAAAGAGAGCAAGAGAAGACAGAGGTAGAGAAGGGAGGGGAAAAAATAATGTGGGAGGAAGGAGAGATCTTATTTCCAGCAGTCAGGGGAAAAAAACAAAACACAGGGACCTGAAAGTGAGAAGCAGAGTGAGAAAGAGTGCATGGCTGGATTAGGAAAGAGGACGAACACACACTGATCCTGCAAGAAAGATAAGTGCAAGTGAGTGACAGGGAGAGAGAGAGACAGAGAGAGAGAGAGAGAGAGAGAGGGAGGGAGAGGAGGCTAAACAACCACCTACTGTCAAATGATCGGAGCTCGAGGAGCAGCAGCAGCAGTGTGGAATAATCTTGGATGGTTTGATCTGACTGAACTCAGGTTTGCCAACCTGACCGCTCCACCGGACTGTCGTTGAGGAAAGAAGGCTCCCACTGGATCACTTCAGCCCAGTGAGGACTGTGGTCAGACCACAGCTGAGGGCTGGTCTGAGGGCTCCAGGTGGCCCTGAAGGGAGTGTGTGTGGCTCTATATGTGTGTGTGTTTGTAGATGTGATGTGTGTGGATGTGGAAGGAATAGCCCAACCATGAGTATCATCCTTAAACCGCGGTCGCGCTCTACCAGCTCATTGAAGAACACGGAGGGAATATGGTAAATAGACGGGGAAATTTGTCGTTTTGCCAACATTTTTATGTTTTCATGTAAATCCCTTTGTGTGTGAGTATGTTGCTGTATTGTGCTCCATCCACTTGTTTATTGCTCCCTGAAATACTTTTCCTCTCCCTCGATGGCTGTCCCAAGTCCTTCCTTTTTTATTTTACTTTTTTTGTCCCTGTTGTGTTGCTGTACTTTTTTTGTTTGTGTATCTTTCAACTGTCATCTGAATGCCAGCATGCTTCTTCTCTGTCATAAACCCCTGTGCCTCTTCCTGGGATCTGCACCCGGTAGATATGTCAGTTAAGCTTTCTCTGCACAAGGCATGACATGTTTTGTGGTCAGATTAGACCAGTTCTGTCCTCAACTCTAGTGTATTTTGTTCTTTATAACACCAATTCAATAACAACACTTCCTGTAGTCCCTAGTGTCTTACACTCGATGTGCCTTTATTGGAATTCACTGTCCATTCAGCCAGTGCAAATAGTCTAGAAACACAGGGTTGTAAAACAGCAAAGGCACCGTTCATTGAGGAATGTGTTGTGTCACTCCATACGTTCTCCTGTCTGCACATGGCTCCAGATAAATGCAGGATGCACAATGCCAGGGGCGCTGATCGCCCTCGCTCTCCTGTCTCCTTCCCCTTCCTGTCACAGCTTGTCCTTGCCTCTCAGCCCTCACTTCTAACTAAGAAAGCTGCCCTGTAGCTTTAACACTAGAAGTTAATATTCACAGTTTTTTTCATTGCGGTACTCTCAGGCAGAGCTGTAAATGGATGAGAACAACCCAGGTCAAATAAGCAGTCTTCACGGGTTGGTGACGGGTTGGTGGTTGCCCAGCAGCAGGCGTTTGAGCCCTGTTGGACCTCCCTGCAGGTTTCACAGTGTTCTCACGTTGTCAGTTTATTAATCTGCTCAACAACCTACCCAGCAGGAAATGACGCTTGTGTGAAATGAAGACATATTAATTAGGTCTTTGAGGGTAGTAGTTCTCTGTGCAGTCCAGATCATAGACAGCACGTGGCGTGATTTGATGCGGAGAGGGTGCAAAAAGAGAAGCCACCATGTATCTAACCATAAACCTGACATTAGTGTTGGAGCTGTCTGCAGAATGTAGCTTTTTCTCATGGTAAAAGCTGAGAATCTGGCAGTGTTAGGTTTGCATGAGCCATCCTCTTGAATGGCTACCAAAAGCAGTACTCAGCTGGACAAAGCATACCGCCTCCTCCATCTGTCCTGCCCTCCTCTCTTCTGTTTTATCAAGGCTTCTTTCACTAATTCCCATCATTGCTGTGTCTTTCATAACTGTTGTCACCGTGCTCACAAGATTGAAAGTAGATTTCTGACAAGTGCTATGATATCAAAACACCTGAATTGTAGGCGATAATTCAGCTGCTTTGTGTTAAGGTGGGTGTGTTTGTGCAATGTATCCAAGTGTAATGCAATACTAGAATGTGCAAAGTCCCTAAATCCACTAAGACAAGCACAGTAAACAACACAGAAGTTAAGTATCTGAGCGTTTCTTAGCTCCACATTGTGCGTCTATGCATGCTTGCACAAGTGTTTTCACACTTGTGTTTTTACGTGTGGACTTCCTTGCATGTCTACTTGTGCATTTTTAAGACGGTGACGTGGTCCTGGGTGTTTGACGTGCCCCCTGGCTTGACCAAACTCAAACAGGCCCCACTCCACCCAACCGTGTAAATGCAGGTTTGTGTGCACAGGCTTATGAGTATCCATCAGCTTGTTAGCTTAAGTTAAGAGAAGGTGAAAGATGAGGAGATTTGGAAAATGTCAGATGTTTATGAGATCGTCTTCAGCTTCACAACTCCTTTGCTACCTTTTCTGCACATTCAAATCCGGAGTGATGTTGTGATGTGCAGAAATAAAGTGTGGAGAAGTGGGGCGTATGTGACTTTGAACTAAAGTGTTTGCATCTGGCCTTTGTCAGTTTTCAGTTGGACATGTCAGGCAGGCTGTAAATGTTGAAGGTGTCTGGCCTCTCATAGGGGCTGACAACTGGAAAGTTATCTAACATGTTCTCCAGATTTGACCTTTAGTAATTCAGACGATGAATAGGACTGAAAATAGGCTCATAGGCTCATTAAGTGGACCTCTACGTATATAGGAGCAGAACTGGTTTGCTTTGAACCGTGTGACCAGAGATGACGCTGCATTGCCATGGTGATTTCTTTATACGTCTCTCATGATTGACTGAGTTTTTTGAATGGTGCAGTGACAGCGAGGACTAAAGCAGTGTCACGACAGAAGTGAAGGCTACACTTTGCTTATACCTTACAGGGCAAGAAAAACCAGAAGGAGAGAGAGAGAGAGAGAGAGAGAGAGAGAGAGAGAGAGAGAGACAAAAAGCAAGAGAGAGCCAAAACCAGTAAGGATCCTTTTGACAGACAAAACACAATATACTGTAACGTTCATGTAGCATGACTTATTTTTCCAGTGCAGCTTTCTGTGCAGTCAAGTCTTGTGCTGTATGTCAATTAGATTAAACATTTAAAATATTATAAACAATAAAATTTTCTTTTCGGTGTGGCAAAATCCTTATCAGTTTGTATTTTTAGTGTGTGTTTGCATGGTTGCCTCTTTCTATGAATGTGTGACGAAGACAGGGTGTGTTTCTAAGTACAGGCCAGATAGGGAAAATGTGTCTTGGTTATCAGTGAGTGGTCAGTCACTTATCTACTTGGCCTGAATGCCCCTTGGGTACTGGCCTTTTCACAATTAGTTTTTCTGTTACCTCCGTCTCATGTCTGATGTTTTCTGTTGGGAAAACACTGTTTAATCCTGCTCAACCCCACCAGTTTAACTGTACATACAAAATGATGAAGACGGTGCTGCGAATTAGAGGTTCACTAGCAGCATTGCCCCCGTTTGCTGCAGGTTCACAGCTGTACATGTGAGGATAGGCAATGTAAAAGAGATGATGGTCACGTTTTCACAGATACAAAATGTTTTTAACTGTACAGCTGGGTTAGCTGTGTTCAGTACCTAGCTTGATTTATCTGGCTGTTAAACGAAAAACAGTTGCTTGTACATGCATGCTCGTATACTTTAGGTCCAAATACTGTATATATGAAGAACAAAATTCTGGTTTACATATTCAGGCTACATATACATGTCTTTCATCACATTATACTCACATTGCCCTTCAGTAATAATGACATTGTTTGCTTGTCAGCTGTGATAAAGTTGTGATATCCTGTATGTGGTGCTTTTAATATCATTGACCTGAGCAAATTTTGTTTAGTTAGTCAACATGAATGTTTCTAATCTCATGTAGTGTCTCTGCTGGGATTCATTGTTCTCTTTGGAAAGAAGACTGAGAGTCAGAGCAGGTCATGTTCCCTAAATATGAATACTAATACTCATCAGGGATATAAACGTGTAAAGCTTAGGTACTTTGCAGTGTCACCAAACCGAGACAGCTTTTCCATTACGTGCAGTAGGTCTGAATGTTAGGTGTCTTTGGTGTGAGTGTGTCACCTTTGGTCTCTATATTCATTTCCCCTGTCATGGGTTGCTGTTCTGCACTTCGAACACTGTCAAGGTTACCACAGCACAATTTCAGGATCACGTACCAACACTCCTGCATGTATGCAGGAAAACACAATCCTCATAAACAAGGACCCTTAAATGTACTCATATGCATAAACAAACACACACGCACACTCACAGCACTGACATGTCTCTCGTTGTCCTTTCTCCACTGCCTGCTCCCCTCTCTGTCCTCTCAGCTTTCTAAAATAAATTGAGTGTCGTCTTCCCTCTGCCTGCTTCAACTCACAGCTCTCCTCTAATCAGCACTACTCCACACTTTCTAAACACATTTGTAACTGCAAGTTTTCTTTTTTAGGATCCTTTCCAGATTTGTATTAAGTTTTAGTTCAAGTTTTACTTTTTTCAGGTCTTTTAAAACAAATGCTGCTCATGATTGTTTGCATCTTGGGAAGAGACAAAAATATCAAGCTCGTATTGTGAAATTGTGAAAACGGCCTCACCGTCCTCCTCCTCAGATGATTATTTATGAGCGACACTTATGCCCTGACCTCTTTCTCCACTACGTCTCCTCGCAGTGCTGTCACGTCAACTCCTGTGGTGTTTATAATTGCTCAAGTGACCCAGGGCTGAAAATGAATGAGTCATTGATCCATGCCATTCAGTGAGTGTGTTTGTGTGTGTGTGTGTGTGTGTGTGTGTGTGTGTACTTATGCGCATGAGAGAGGAAGAGACAGACACAGAGAGAGAGAGAGAGAAGATGGAGACAGAAGTGATGGAGAGCCAAAGACAGACAGAGAGCCTAAAAGAGCTGTGCAGTGTCCTTAGGCATGTATGTGACCCAGCAGTGTCCTACAGTGTAAAGTCACGACAGCCACTACTCATCTATCTCATTGCCCTTACAGCCACTGTACAGTTCTTGTATTTTAACCTCTGTTAGAGAGCAGCTGAAAGGTCTGCCAGCAACTAACAATCCCTCTTTTTTCTTTTTTCCCCTCCTTTTCACCTCATGTATGAAACTCTACACTTGTGGGAAATGCCGTCCCTTCAGGGCGTCTATTCGTGTAGCTGTGGGCTATTGCTAAATTACTTACCACAGAGTGCTATTCAGGTTACGTTAAGGCTTTTATCTTAGTTTACCTGACTTGTTTTCATTTTCCAGTGAACAGTCTTTAGACATTAGACACACTGGGCTTTGATTACAACACAGATTAGCTGTCAGCCCCTCTGGCCTTCCTGTTATTGTCGCAAAAGAAATAAGTTTGTTGGACAGATATGATTATGCCTCAAACACTGGATACCAGTCATATGCAAGTAAAGGTTTTTGGAGAAGGATGGACAATCTGGACAGAAATTGACACCTGTCCTTTTTTTTCCAGGTGAAAATTTACTTTGATGGGTGTCATTATAAAGTAATAGCAAACTACATTCATACAGTCACATCAAATTAAATGTGATTATGGTTTAAAATAACAGTTTTACTATAACATTGTAGTAACCTAATTCCTACCTATACTCATACTGTATGTGTGTGTGTGTGTGTGTGTGTGTGTGTGTGTGTGTGTGGATAATGTAATGTAATACTCTGTCCCTCAAAGTTATACTTTCATTAGATTATGTTATTATTATTGTTTTTATTGTTGATGCCAGTGTAGTTTGCCTTGCCTTTTATGTTGTGGCTGCAATTAAAAGTTTATTATATTTTCTTATTATTTTCTTATTATTTTCACCAATACATAGACTAGGTGGAGTGACTAATCTGATGTATGTTTTGTTATAAAGTAGGGGAGTGTATTAAACCGTCAGCTGTTTTGGCTAGGACTGGTAAATGTAGAAATACTACATTAAAATACTAGATCTGCAAAAAAAATTGTGATATTTCAACCATCAATGTATCTACATTTACTGTACTGTATAGTTTACAGCTACTAGCTACAAGGATAGTCTTTTTTTTCTTTTCTCACTTTATTTCCTGGCCCGGTTGTATCTTAATTCTGCATCACTCCTTTTTGCGTAAATTGTGGTTTCTTTTTGTTGCAGCCTCTAAGTAATGCTTGATTTACCTCCCATCTCCACAATAATCCCCCTGTGAGTTATACTCGTGCTCATTGTTGATTCTCACAACATAGTCATAGGGGTGCTGACATTTTTCGTTTCTTTTTCTTTTTTTTGTCTTTAACTCATGCTTGCTCATCAAAAGGCTGGTGTTTTGTGTCAGAGCAAGGGAAAAAAAATCCCAGACGCTCCCACTGTGATGTCAGTGCTGGAGCGAATACCTCAGTAAATAAGTTGCGAAGATCATTTCTGTCATTCCCAATGAGGGCGTGTCTAGGGAGTCACAGTTTACACACACACACACATACACACACACACGCACACACACTCATACACTCATACTGGTAACTGTAATAACATGTCAGAGGTTTGGCTGAAAATCTGTATGAGCTGTGACGTCAGAGTAAGTGTGATAATGAATCAGTTGTTAAATGTATGCTGGGTGTTATGTTTCAGCACTTTCACTATGTCCCCGTCTGTTATCTTTGTATCTGTCTTGTTCGCAAACATTATACACGCACCCATACACCTATCACACACATCAGTCGCACACAACAGATGAAGAATGGCCTCACATGTGTCTGAAATGACGATATGGAAGTCACTCGTCTAAATCATGAGTTTCACACCAGTAAAGAAAACAGATGGATCTTGTCACGTGATAAGAGGGTGTAGATTGGGGGCTGTGTGTGTGTGTGTGTGTGTGTGTGTGTGTGTGTGTGTGTCTATAATAGATAATCCTGGTTTAGACTGATATTCTTTCCATCTAATACTAAATATGGAAACAGATTGAGAGGACTGATGGTGTGATGTGTGTAAGATAAGTCAAACACAACTGGTGAAAAAAGTTTGCTGGGGTCACTGCAAACTGTATACTACCTCTGCTGTGGTGGTGTGTGCGTGCGTGTGTGTGTATTAAGACCTAGTAAGAGGCAGAGATGAGGACAATACATTTGCCCTTTCCTTACTCAACAGGCAGACATCCAAACTATCCCATTCCACTGCCAAAGCTCACACAAACTCACTATGCTGCTGCTGCTCGCAGAGATCACAAAGAGATCACAGCATTTAACCGCTTATCTGTTGTGGAAAATATGCCAGGCAAGTCCTGTGAGTAGTTGTTGCTTGATGTGAGAGGCATAAAATCTGCAATCCCCTATCCTCACAACTTACCAACCAACTTTGTCATACACAATTTAGAGTGATAATAACTTGCAACTGCAAGGTCATTGAATCATTTGTGGTGGAGCCTGTGAAAAACCCTAAAGAAAACACACAAGCTGAAGATGGAAATTTTCTCATGGTGTAATGACGAGGAAAGTTTTTGCTCATTGCTGTCTATAAACACAGTTCACTTTGTTCTCAGCGTATCCTCTGCTCTTCCACATGCATATGCAGGCATGAACAAAACACTGACCTAAACAGGGTGGTCCTCCTTGGTTTAGGTCATAGATGACATTTGATAGAATCTGTGGCTGTTACCATAGTGAGGATGAGAATGATGATGATGACAAAGGGGACGTCACTCCCATGCATATTACATGTCGCGCTTAGGGGAATCCCCCCTCCTGACCTCAGCATCCACACCAGATGGGATTATGGGATTGCTTGATAGCCTTAGCGATGAGGTAGATATCCCTGGTGACAGGCGTTAGTCATCACCTGGATGAACAATCACCTAGGAGACTAAGGAGCTCATTGTGACATCCCAGTGGGAAATGGTGTCACAGGTTTTAGAAACACCTTTCAGCTGTGAGTCAGGGTGGCATTGTTAGAGCAGAAGTACTCCCTGTGGCCCCTTGCAGACTTTAAATAAAGCAACATTGCTTGTGGTTGTATGCAGATGACTTTGAATATTGCTGCATTAGTTCTAGCTGTTGATGATGTGCCAATTAGTCTGCCACCAATCATAATCATCCAATAATAAGCCAGATAATGAGGGACTGACTGGCTGATCATTTTAAATGGTTAAGCTTATGAGCAAGTTTACGTCAGCCAGCAGCGGCGCAGAGCCTAGCACACGGCCCACATGCACACAATGCACGTCATGTACAGAGTGGGCATGTCATGTTATGCTTTGGATTTCACAGCTCATGACCATGGAGCCAATTTTACAACAACATATGGAAATGCATAATGAGAGCCTATGCTGCTGCAGTTGGAGAAAAAAAATATTCATGTGGGTTTAGTCAGTATATGAGTAAGCTCTCTAACGTGTAATTAATGTTTGCATGAAGCCTTGGAATGTTTTAGATGCAGCTGTAAGTGCAATGTGTTACAAGCACTTCTTATATTAATGGTCTGTACATTAAAAAATTGATATGTAAAAAGTTGAAAACTGTTAGTTGAAATTGATTCTTAGAAGACTTGATCGCTGAATTGCTCATCTTATGACTGCTTAGCTTGCTATTAGTATTTATTTTTCTCTTCTAGAGTTCAAAGTGATGTTCAATGTTAACTGACCTGTCAAGTATGATCAAAATAATATTTATTTACAATACCAATCAGTATCCAGTGTATATAATCTTTGTGTCTTTCTTGTTCTCTCTTTCTCTCCACATGCAGTTTTGATGTGGACAATGGCACGTCATCAGGCCGCAGCCCCCTGGACCCAATGGCCAGCCCGGGCTCAGGCCTCATCCTGCAGGCCAACTTTGTCCACAGCCAACGGAGAGAGTCGTTCCTCTACCGCTCCGACAGTGACTATGACCTCTCACCCAAGTCTATGTCCAGAAACTCCTCCATTGCCAGTGACATGTGAGTGTTCGGTGTTTTTGGCTTCCACCTGAACCTTCACACAATGCATCCAAATGCTCCTTGTGAATGTGGCTAACTGGACTTTAATTTCTGCCTCTCTGAATCCATGTCAGGGCTGAATGTTTATTAGACCAGGTCTTAAAGCTGCCACGCCGCTAGCTTTGGCCCTGGTGGGAAGTGTGCATGACCAACAGCTGATTGTGTGGTGTAACATCTATTCTTAGACATATCCGATGGCATAAACAAGGTGGTCAGTCACAAAGTGTCCATAACCACAGGCTATGTGACTCTGATATTTTGCCATATTGGCAACTGTGTCTGCATAACTCATAAAGACAATGAGATGGATATGTTTGCTGCACTTAATTTGTTGATTTTCTGCATTTTTGTGATAATTTATTTTTTGAAATACTAACTTCCAGTTGCTTTAAAACCTTAGTTGAATGCACTCCACACAATCCAGCTGGCATGTCCTGGTTCAGTGTATATGTTGATAATGCATTCCTCATTTCCCAGTGGTGGCTATCCAGTTACATGTGCTGTTCACTTAGTGCTACAGGTAGTAGAAATATTGACTGAAAACACAGCTTTTCGATCCAGCCTGAAGGAAACACAAATAGACACTGGAAGGATGAAAAATAATGTCCTGCAGTAACCTTAGACTTCCTCCTTATTGCTGCCTTTTGCTCTGGAGTATTAAACCAATGACCCTTCCCACTATCTAGTTACCACGTTAGAAACCATTATTAGGAGGATTCATTCATCTTTCCTGCCTCATTATTTCATATCTTTTTCCCCTGCTGATTTACATATAGAAGAAAACTTGAGTGCAGGAGGTAACTTATCTTAACAGCTCTCCTTATAAATAACAAGGCTACACAATTAATAAATTGCACAATTTCTTTCTCTACAAGAAAACATCTTTACTGTCAGTGTCATATTTTGGTCTTGCACTGGGAGCACTTGACAAGTCAGCGTCTCTTTTGACTTAGATTCAAGGCATGTTGGCTCACGTGCCAGTGGGTGTGTGTATGACGTGGCTGTGGTGTTGTAGAACTGAGCAGTAGACTGATATGACAATAACACACTCCTTTCACCTGAATAAACGTTGACGGTGTTCCCAAGAGTAGCGTAGGTCAGCAGGACTCTGACTCAAGGTTTTACTGGTTAAATTTCCTTTGACTGGATTTGAATGAGTAATGCTCTCCACTCCTTTCACAGTGCCCACTGAGGTGCCCCCAAGTAATGCTCCACCCAAGCCATGTGGGCAATCACTGAAGCAAAGTCAAACACATGCTCAGCTGACTTTTCTCCAGATAAATGAAAGTCATTAGAATATGAAATGATTATGATGCAGCTACTCTCAAATCTTTTCACATCAAGGACCATTAAACTGACACAAATTAGCCCCAGGGTCTCTCACTGATCAGACAGAAAGTATATGAAACTCAAGGCCAAAATAGTCATTCATTTATAGATGCAGTTATAGTGAAAACACCCTCTGGAAACCCATCAAAGATTATGCTTTGAGAACCACTGGCCTGAGGGATACACACACACACACACACACACACACACACACACACACACACACATATATATATATATATATAGAGAGAGAGAGAGAGAGAGAGAGAGAGAGAGAGAGTTATGCAGTAAGTGCAAAGATAGCTAGCAGGTCTCAGAGTGTCCTTGGTGTACATATACTAAACTACTTTATGTGTACAGAGACATGACCACCAATGAATTTCTTCAGTTCTCTCCCTGAGACCTCCAAGTGTTCTGAAACTATTACACATTGTGAAGTAGGGCCTCAGCTGGTAGCTGACATGATGAGTAAACATGTCACTGTGATGGAGGGCATCAGAGACACTGAAACTAATCTAATGTGATGACCCACACTCCTCCCTCCCTCCCTCTCGACCTTCTCTGAGCATGAGCATGCTCCCCTCTTGTAGATTGTCAATATACTCTAGGTCTGCTTTTAATTATAAAGTCATTCTCTTTGTGTCTTTCAGTCATGGTGACGATATGATTGTAACGCCATTTGCACAGGTGAGTTTTTGCCATTTTTTTTATGCTGTCTTCTTGTTTTGCATTGTAATGAATTGATTTATACTGCGTGATTCAGTCCTAATCTTACATTTCCCTTCAGGTTCTTGCCAGCTTGAGAACTGTAAGAAACAACTTTGGTGCATTAACTAATCTACAGCAAGACAGAGCATCCAATAAGTAAGTTGCCAAGCTTTACTGTTTTTTCTTACAGAAATGAAATCTGTCTCAGTGGGAGGAGTGACTGGATTACAGACAACAATGGTCAACATGCCAGCATTTCTCAATATTTGATCACAGTCAGTATGTGACTAAGATGTTCTTCTAAGCAAATGGCAGTGATTTCCAGTCACCTATCTGCACTGTGAGTGGTCACGCTGGCTTTGAACACCCTCTGCTGTTTTTTCTGAGTACTACAACAACACTAGCAATAGTTTAAAGAAGTACATGTATAGAAATGATTTTTCAGGAACTGCTAAGACTCCTGTAGAGAGTTTTAAATATTTTGAGCAGTTAAGTCCCTGTTTTGCTGTTTTATGAAGCATTTTTTTCAGTGCGTGTGTTTGTTTCCCCCATGACAGGAGATCACCCATGTGTAACCCACCACCTATCACCAAGACCACCTTTACAGGTATGTGGACAGCAAGAGTAGCATAACGTCTCATGTCCTCTGTGTGTATGTGTGTGTGTGTTATATATGTGGTGAGGGAAATAATGAAGCAGATTTTGTGTTAGCTGATGTTGTGTAAGTCTCCTTATTAACTTTTTATAAGCAGTTCAGAAATTGCAAATAGTGTAAATATAAATACATTTGTCAACAACTGTAAAATAAAATTAGTTAATGAATGCACTATTGCTTACACATACTGTTTTGATGATGTTCGGTTCACATACTGCCCGAAAATACCTAATAATGAGACTTAAACTTAATCTTTTTAAAAATTGATACAAAAGATGCTGGAGTGGTTATTGGGGTGTTTTTATCTATAGTAAGTTGTCGGCATGGTGGTGATGAGTGGCTGGCAAGCACAGACATGCTGTGCACAGAGCCAAAGAACATGAACATAATATCCGGCGCATTCAGAATACAAATATGGATATGGACATATTTAGCAGAGGATTTGTTTAGTGGTGCAAATGAATGGCAGAAAAAAGATAAATCAAAAATGGTCAAAAGCTGCAGCTTTACTGTTTTCTTGGAAGTTTGGATATGGGTAAATTTTTATCTGGCCTTTTTCTTCAGTTCTGACTCCACATTTATTCAAATACAGCTTAAAATAAATCAGTTAAAAGATAAACCAATGTCTTGCAGCTATATTGTTAATACAGTATAGGTGGACGTTCAGTTCATGACGCTGACATGTTTTAACATTTCATCCATACCCATACACTTATCTAAATAATAGATGGCTGGGCCCTATAGGTATACAGTCCTACCTAACTTGGATAGTCTGATGTGCTGTAGCGACGAGACAGACAGTGTCTAGTGTACTGTCTCTCTGGCCTACTTTAAGAGCTTTTGTTGTGAGGAGGACATGGCACCGACAGTCTTAGATGGCTAGAATAGACTTGTCCTTGACAGTCACTTTGCTTTTTAGCAGTATCAATGGCTGTAACCTAACTGGTGTTTGCAGGACAGACCATATAACCTCCACCATTAATAAATAATTTCACTGTGTTTTGTTTGGTAAAATTATCCCTGAAGCATGTGAGCAGACACCCATAGAGTCACATGAACGCACACATTCACGTGTATCGTAAAGCAGGGTAAAAATCATTTATTTTAATGATTATTATAAGAGGAAAAAAGTAAATAAGTGTTAAGGGAGGCAAATTAGGGGAAGATCTGTCTAAACATTCCTCCCAAGAATCACATTCCTTATACATAACCTGTTTATATATGAGAAACTGGTGACTATTGTACTATATTTAGAACACAATCATACTGGTGCACAGCCATTATGGACCCTGCCATAAACTGGTGACAGCTGTGAGTCATGAGCGTGATTGTTTGAGACTATTGAGTACTTGTAATGCAAAAGCTTGCTCGTGCGGCAACTAAGTCATCTTGCAGATAAAGATTAGATGAGTGAATAAAGTGGATCAGTGATAGGACATCAGTGAATTAAAACTCTTTCACTTTTAGGCTTCTGTGCTCTTTTGCTACTTTCCTATCTATCCTCAACCCACTGTCATCCTCTCCAGCTTGCATTTTTCTGTCAATGATGTGCTGCTGTCATTACCATCATTTTATAAATATCCAACATCTAAAAGAGCTGCTGATAGTTCAGTGACCTGTCAGCTTTTATAGATGAGAATCAATCAGTAAAGAGAGAGAAATCCAGAACTATTATCAAATTTCACCTAATGTATGCAGATGATATTCTTTCAACATTTAAAATCTCGCATCCCACTATCCCCAGAGAAAATATAATGGGGGGAGTTCAAAGTTTTGGTTTGTATGCTGGATGTAAAGTTACTTCTTTAAATTACATAAGCCTTCTCTCTCTCTCTAATGCATCTTGAACTTATATATGGAAGCCACAGAGCTTGAGATACTCTTGAGATAGAGTAAGAGTATTTGTCCATTCATATAGGGCAAAGTGGAGGTACTAAAGACGAATGTTCACAAAAATATTTCCTTTTTGTCCAAACAGTATCCATTGTATTCCCACAACACTCTTTTAAGGATGGCAGTTTATTTTTGAAGCTCCATGTGGAGCGACTAAACACCTTTGGATAAAACATGAGGATGAGGAATGAATCAGAGGGAAGCTAAACATGAAAAAGAAAAAATAAGCTTTATAATACCAAGTTTTACCTGTAGTACAGGACATTCTATAGGTATAAGTGATGACAGCACATCATACAGTCGTAAAATGCAACCTAAGCTGCAGAACATTCAAGCATTTTGTCAGATGCATAATAAAACATATCTCGCTAGTGCGCTAGTATTATTTTATTGTAGTGCAGCTTCTTCTCTTTCTCGTCTCCTTAGTTCTGCATTTTTACTCATCCTTCTCCTATCTTCTCCTCCTCGTCCTCCTCCTCCCCTCATCTTCTGCCTCTCACAGTCCGACTTCACCGTCGAGCTGTTCCGGTACATAGTTTGGCTGCAGCCCTGCGTCTGTGCAGCAGAGTGGCCTCTCCGAGCGCCGGTGTCTGATGTCGCACTAAGCATGAGAAGAATGTCATTGACGTCAGTGCAGTTGCTGTCAGAAAGAGTAGCACCCCAGCCACTGACACCACACCAGGGAGAGAGACAGACTGAGAGAGACAGAGAGAAAGGGAGACTGAGAGAAAGAAAAAGGAGAGAGACAGAAAGGAGACAAAAGAGGGAGGAGGAAGGATGTTCAGAGATCAGCGGAGGAAACGAAGAGTGTGGGAGAGGAAGGGGACTAATGGAAGGAGGGAGGGAGAGATTTGTCAAAGACAATGAAGCAGGAGAGGGGCAGAAATGATCGAGAATAGGAGGTGACAGAAGGGTTTTAGATATGTTTAGAGGTGCATGTTTTTAAACACACTATACAATATATATTATATTATATTATTATTATTATTATCATTATATTAAATTTTAGTAGTCCTTTGAAATATACAGGAGCTAAGAACTACACGTGCAACCCCAGCACTCTAAACTTTGCATGATTTAATTTTACAGTTAATTGTCGCTGAGTTAAAGATAAGTGAAGAGGTAATATTTTTCCATGTATCTCTTAACAAATTCAACACTGCATTTCTTTCCCAAAAGCTTTATTACAGTTGAAATGCAATGTGAAATGTTAAGCTGATATGGCATCATGTGATTAAATTTGGCCCATTTGTATAGCATTAAAAGCCTGTGCTTTCCCAAATTAGTCAAGGCATCAATATTAATTGGCTTCTGACAAGGTGACATTTTCTGTTAACATAGGCTGACTTTGAGAAGGGAATGTCTTCAATTTTAAATTAGACACCGAAGGATACTTTTAGACGTAGGACATGTGATGCTAAGGCTCTACCATCTTCATCCTATCTTAAGGCATCTATTTGTTTACCTCTCTGTTTTAGTGTTTTTGTAAGCTAGACACAAATTAGCATGCATGCAGACACACAGTATAGGGAGCTCCCAGCTCTGGCTCCCCTCCTCTATTACTCCAGTCCGTGTTTTGTCACTCTCCCTTCCCCATCCACAGTGCAGTCCTCTCAGGCTTTAGGTACAGCTTGGGGAGAGCAGCACGTTTGGCTACCAGGGACGCCGAAGCAACAGCAGCCCACCCCCTATACACACACACAGCGTCTATAGGAAACACTATCCAGCACACACACAGCACCGGATTATACTGTTTGCTTCCCGGATACCATGGATGTTTTTATTGGCAGAGAGGCTAAGGAGACAAAATCATGATGTGTTATGGTTAGCATTTCGTCTGGTGTGAGCGTGCGTGTGTATGCATGTGTGTGTCTGCTTGCGTCCGTGTGTGTTTGTGTTTGTGTGAGAGATGTCTCTGTGTTTGTTAGGCATGTCAGGATGCTGTGAGCAATCTCGTGTTTGTTTCATGCTGGACAGTATTGACATGGATCTTGACTGGTTCTGAGCATCTCACTGGATCCTCGTTTCCACCGTCCCTGTCTTCCCTCCATCCCTCCTATGGCAGACATGGGCCTGCTAAGCAGACTGCTGTTCATCCTGCTACATGACTGGAATTACATCTCTCTTATGAATGACAGCGTAAACCTTATACACCTAGATCGCTGACTGTGATATGTGTGCTGTGTATGGGAGGTAGTGAGTGAGTCTGTCTTGTTTTTTGTTTTTTTTTTGCTCCTTTTGCTCTGTGGGTTCCCTCTGTTATTCTCTGTTGTGATTTTCTTCCTGTTAACATTCATCTGGACACCCTGAACTGACACGAGGTGGCTGTTTGCCATCCATCTGCAGCTATTTGGCTCCATGGGATTTTATCTGACTTATTTTAAAGAGAAGGAATCCAGGATTTGAACTGTAGTGCAGTGCAGTCCACTGGAGTTGGTCTTTTCTTCAAGGGAATCCGTGTGTTTTGCTACAGCTGACCTGTGACTGCTCATCTGTGGGTTAGGATACAGGACAACAAGGCCCTACTCCCAGGCCCGCACAGCTGGCCCACTTGTCCAGTATGAAGAGTCACCCATGTGTCTACTCGGGGTATCCCAGCTTAGCTGTATGTGGGGTGGGAGACCCCGGGCCTGGACCGTCCACTAGCCCTCTGAAGCGGGCCCTTACTGACCCCTTGCCCTCCTGTCTTGCCCCTGCAGAGGAGGCCTACCAGAAACTGGCCACTGAGACCCTGGAGGAGCTGGACTGGTGTCTGGACCAGCTGGAGACGCTGCAGACAAGACACTCTGTCAGTGAGATGGCCTCCAACAAGGTAAGAATGCCAAAAAAAGTTTATACCAACTTGTTGAGACATCTTACAAAAGTTCAGGCCAACATCCGTAGCATCTGTTGGATGTGTAGGTCCCTTTTTAGTTTTTCTTTTAGACTTTAATGCTTTGTTATAAGAATATTCAAACATTTTCAGAAGCTGCTACCCAGGATTCACCATGGTGTGTTTTTGTGGGGTTTTTCTTTTGGGCGGCTTGTGTGAAAATGCTGTGCTATTACTTCTGAGATTGGTATTTATAGTATCTTTACAGTGTAGTGCATTGCTGGAGGTTAATCTACTCATACTGTACAGCTATATGTATTTCTATCCATGAAAGCAGAAATTTAAGATACTGTATTATATAAAATGATTGCTGCATGACAGTCCAAGCAGAAATGCAACACATTTTGATTAACATTTTAAAGGCTATGCAACTGGACTTGCTTTAAGATGTTTTAGATAAGATATTACTTTTCATCCAAAAGGCCTCCTCAGCGCTGAAGAATCCTATAAAAACTGAACTGATTGGGAAGACTCACAGACAGGAGCAGATAGATTCAGTACATATTAATGTGATATATCTAAGATACTAGTAAATATTGCCCTCTCTACACGTGACCTGCTCCTTTGACATCAGGCCCCTCTCCCTCATTTTGTCAAGAGTTCACAACGCATAGTAGTCACTATTTGAGCCTACCATTATTGTTTGGTTGTCATGTGAGCTGTATGTACTCTGTTGCTTTGGTGCCTTTTTTCAGCACTCACCCATCAAAACGTACATTGGACTGTTGTGTTGTATTGTCTATGTGTTTGCGATAGCATCGTCATGCAGGCAGGGAGCTGTTCTGTGAGCATGCTCAGTTGCCTCCAGTGTGTGTGGATATATGTGTGTGTGTGTGTGTGTGTGTGTGTGTGTGTGTGTGTGTGTGTGTGTGTGGAGGGAAGCTGCTATGCCTCTCTGAATGCTGATCAGCTCTGGGCTCTGGTGATGTCACACACCGTGATGTCACACGAGGGGGGGATGGACCAAGAGGAGAGGCGGGGAGGACAGACAGACAAAGGAATTACACAAACACACATGCTCACCGCTGATGTTACCACAATCACACACATGACCGCGACATCTACCTCATTCAAAAATGAAATAATTAAATAATAATAATAATAATAATAATAACACTGTAACACACACTCACCATTGCTCACCAGCACAGCTATCTCTGGTTGTCATGGCAACAGCCACAGGCCCATCCAGTTTCACTCCAGCAGCACACACACATCACACACATAGGTAATACAGTCACTACATCTCCCACTCATAACCAGTATTTTTTGTCTGTATCCTGCAGACTTTCATTTATCACCATAACACTCATCATAAACTGTAATCCATCAATGAAGGAAAGCCTGAGATTAAAAAAATATAGAATGGGATTCCCCTGACGTAAATTAAATTACAGCAAATTCTGTATGTCATGTCCTCTGAATGTGGTGTGCAAGGAAAAGCAATGCCTATATTAGTGATGTACTTGTGTCATTCAGCAGTCACATCACAAAGCTGTTGTTACCTTGCATTGTTGAATCAGTGCAGTTCTTTCTGCTTTCATCATACTCCTGTAATGACACCAGTCCGATTTTGACACAACATGGGAAAATAAGACATTCATCTCTGACCATCATCGTACTCTCAAGTTAGCCCTTCAGGCCCATGGGGGCTGCTTTACCAGTAGGTCAAACAAGGTGACATACCTGTTTGCCCTGAAGGATTTCACACAAGCTGAAACATATACACAACAAAATACATAAATTCAGTTCCCCATTCTACATTACAATGTCATACACAAAGTGGATCTTAAAAGTGATCCAAAAGTAGTAAAATGTGTCCTATAATAATGTTGGAGAGGTACGCTTCTATACCCTGGAGTTTAGGAAGCACCTGTTGTTACATGTCCATCCTTTGTGTGGTGGGTGTAGGTGTTTCTGGGATCAGCAGCTGATCTTACTTTGACTCTGCCTCCGGAACAGTGTGTTCTGGTAAAGTTTGATCGTGAGGTAACTTTGCAGGACTGCTTGGACCAACCTCAGGGTCGAAGGAAGATAATATTATCTGTAGCAAAACTCTCTGTTCTGATTGTGTCGTGATCGAGATTGTTGGCAGCCTCTGTTGAACTTTGGCTCTAGCATCAGACAGTAACAAGTCAAATGTAGATTCCCATCTTCTTGCCTTCATCATTTCATCAGGATTGTCAACAGGTTTGCTCTGCAGGTGTATTAGAATGGGGGCTCAAAGGTGCATGCCTCTCTCAAACAATAAAATTTACGTTGTTTATTTTCAGTGCTTGTTAAACGTATAAAGCAAACAAACTGAATTTTTGACATTGAATAATATCAGTCAGTGTTGGAGCTTTGGTGTAAGTTATGTGTCACATAGAAAGGTCTGTCATGGGTTAATATCGACAGCCTCAATACTGAGTGTATCTGTTGCAATATTAAAAACATTTTGTCAGTACTCACAACAGTTTCCAACATTCACAGATGGTACAGATCGAACTTAGGTTCTGTTTGATTCAGCCAGCCCCTAAAGGACATACTCGTGAACTTGAGACAACACTATATATTTAGCAGTCCGGTGTCTGATGTCTGTTCCATCCACTGGTGAGTCACAGAGGACATCCATCATCAATACTTGTTCATTTCCTTTTCTTTGACTTATTCAGGTGCATGAGTGTGGTCAATACATCTGCTTTTTCAAGTTGTTTTTCTGGCTGTACGCAATAGTGTACTCGTAGATGAACGGCTCGTGATCAGTACAGATGATGAATGGGTACCCACACAATTATATGGAGTTTATGGAGTTGCTTAATTCCAAGCACACCTATTAGTTGTTTTAGTTTTGTAAGTTGCATCTCTCAGGAGGTGATGGGCAACAAATCTGTCTAAACAGGTTCTCAAGCTTCGCTGAAAGTTTACTGTAGTAGTTGGAAAACCTTTGTGACTAGTACATTGTTTGAAAAGGAACGTCCACAATGGTTTTTACTTTTTCTATATTAGGAATTACATCTCATCTATCCGTCCATGATACAATACATGTAAATCCTGGAGGAAGGTGCACATCATCACCTGATCTCCTCTAGTTTTTGTAATCTTTACTAATTGTTAATGTATTATCAGATCGATAAAATGCTACTGTTAGCATGCTCTGCTGTAGTCTTCTGTTGGGGTTGCAGGTTCTGCTCCTAACTGTTGTTACTGTTATTTCCTCAAAAGTTAGATCTAATTTAGCCAAGAGATGTCTCTGAGTTTGGTCATGATTCTTTAATTTGTTAGGCAAACATGACAGTTCAAAGTCAAGTCTACAGGATCTCTTTTTCTAACCTGAGAGGCTTTGGTTGATTAAAATGGCTCTTTTTCCTCTCCATTTTTTCTGGTCATTGTTGCCTCTCTCTCTCTTTTTTATTTGGTTTTTGTTTATTTATATATTGTTCTGTGTCTTACCCCCTTACCATTACCGTTTAGCTGTTTGAAATTTTTCCAACATTCTCTATAGATTTCCCTTTTGCAGATTTTGTTTAGATCGTGAATGGACAGCAGACTCACAGTCAGAGGTACATTCATTGAAAACAGTAGCGGCAATTAGAGCGCTCCTGCTCTGTCTCTGTATTCTGTAGCGAGGGGGCGTCTGCCACCAGAATAAATGTGCAATGTGAGAAAAGAAACAAATGCAGCAGATATCTGGAGGTGTCGTGGGCTATATACAGCAGGGAATGGATATTTTTGGTCACTCCGCCAAAGAACAAATTACACACAAGTCACAGCTAAGCTTGGTGTGACACTTTCCAATTTTTACCCAATAGTTTGTGTTCACACCTCTTGGCTAAGCTATCAATACGTGTGTTTGTCCAAAGGAGAGAGGGAGTTTGTGTGGATAGAAGGGGTGTCTGTGGGCATTATATTTGTGTATATGCTTCTGCAGGGAGTAAACTCTGTGTGTCTGTGTATGTGTTGGTGCATGTGGTGGGCCTGTGGTGGCCTGCTTGGCTCGGAGTCAATCAAAGCTGCTGGATCTCAGTTAGCCAGTTGTCTCATCTGCTCCAGCGTAGCTGTAAATTACTCACAGTGCCAGGCTGGCTGTAGAGGTGGGGTGTAAAGTAAGCAGAGACAGGTTTGGTCCCTTTTCAATCCCTGTAGCCACTGAAGCATCACAGCCACACAACACATGCATGTACCCATGTGCGCTCACACACTTTGTCTCAGGTTCATAGGAGGAAAATCAGGATTCAAGATGAAACTATATATTCTGCTTTTTTATCATAAACTTTCATGCCTGATCTTAGTTATGTGTAATATATTGTCATTTGTCACCATTTAAATTGCTTTAATTAATGTTTTTATAATAAAAGTCTATCAAAGGACAGTGTAAAAGCAATGCCACACTGTGAAAGGGGTCACACAGAGAGTTATCACCTCAGTCTGCGGCTCCTCTCCTCTTCACCTAGTTTCAGCTCATTGTTCACTTGTTCGGCCCCAAAAGTATCCAAAACAATCAGTTACTGCAGGTTGAAACTCTGTTGATCAAAGTGTGTTGCACTTTATGACTAATAACTAGTTTCATATGCCGTATGTCAAAGTTAGATGGATTTTATTAGTGACAAAAAGGAATATTCACCGCATCATATTTAGGAGTGAATCTGAATCTTAAAGCAAAGTATGTCACATCCCAAATGTTATCAAAATTTTAATATAAGTGCCAAGAAAAAAAATTATACATTTTACTTTGAAATCTATGATATAATTTTTGACAAAACAAGCCAGATGTTAAATATAATCTTATAATACTGCCAAATAAAATGGTTTTGAATTGCCTATCTGCTGATTTCAATTAATGTTTGATAAAAGAATGATGAAGAATGTGTGTGTGCGTGTGTGTGTGTGTGTGGTTCATCTGTGGGTTGGTTGTGCAGTTTGTCTGTGTCTTTCTGGACAGCGGGTGGTTGTCTTTGTTGTTTGCTCTCTTATTTTGTTATCATCTCATGACTCTCTGACGTAAAGCACATTGAGTTTCTTTGTATCAAAAACTGACAAATGGATAAAATTGCCTTGCCTCAAGCCAGCTTGTCAGTACTCAGCTCAGTTTACTCAACAAAGTTTTGCTACTTTGACGCACATGTTTATATGTACATACACATCGCTTATCATTAATATTGGCAATACAGGATTCAGGAGCTCTTTATGTTTTTGAATGCAACACTTCATTATCTGATGTTGTATATGACCCTTGCGTTCTTGATTGCTGGTCATCTGATTTAATGTTTTTTCATGTTTGTACTGACTGACAGCAGATAATTAAGGGCTAGTGGCAACAGAAATGGCTGCCAGAGACGTAAAATATGTTCATGACGCATGACTGTTACACACAATACATTTTATAAGGGAATCATTCATGCTGTTACTGATGGGAAAATTCCATTAAAACTCTTCCTTCAGTGTGGTTTGATCCTTGTTTTCAAACAATGCTCGTGCTCCTCTTGAGTTCATTGACACACACGCACAAACACACACAGTAGCAACCTGTGTGGACACACCGCTTTCAGTTTCTGTCCTACTGAGCCCACTTCAGCTAACTGTGACGCTCACTCTTTTTGCAAGATTAATTGGTTTTCATGTATTTACATCATCTCGGCAATGATGTTACTGTGACTCACCTCGCATGAATACTGGAATGAAAGCTGACCTCAGTTTTTCGGTATTGTATCGTGTGGGATGAGGTAACCCGTGCTTGTGTGTGATGGTGCACAGAAGGTCAGGTCAGTCAGTAGGCAAACAGGTACACACAAACATACTGTACATGTAATGTAAATGTGCCTCGCATACATGCAAAGGAACATGTACTGTATGTACACACGTTCACCCAAAATCACATCCCGCTGCACTGTAGGAATGGAAGGAAAGGGAAGGGGTAGATTTTCCACTGACTTCAGTCCCAACCAATCACACAGCAGGTGACCTCAACTCTGTTCCAATCCGAGCCAATCAGAGGTGATGATGAGCTCACACTTCTTCCATATCTGGGCCCTGATTTGCTGCTGTTGTGTGACACAGCAAGAGAAGCAGCCTGTGCTCTTCACATGGGAGCTTGTGTCATACACACATATACACACGCACATACAGGGGCAAGCAGGCAGGCAAGGCAGCCCTGTTTGGGAGCTGTTGACAGAAGCATTTTTGCTGTCCTGGTGCTTTGGCATCTACCAAGCATCATCAATTATTTACAAACTCAGCAGTGTGTCCTTGTATCCAAGTATTTGTTTGTGTCTTTATGACTGAGTGTGTGTGTGTGTGCATATGTCGGTGTGTATCACAGCGTGTGTGGTCACGATATGCTCTCATCGGCTCTTTGGAAAGCCACGTTCCCACCGCTCCTCTCTCAGAATCTGCTTTTCCTCTCTGCTTCCTGGAACATGGGCTCATTTCTGTGGATATTTCTGGGACAGGAACATGGCACTTCATTCATGGAATATGTGCAGCAGATTTACACTGAACCTCTTCAGGTTGAGGTTTTTTACTGGCAAGAACTGCGGACTGTTCTTGTTTTGTTAGCTGCCTAGTGCTTTCATCATCCGAACTGTGGACTTGACTTGACATAAACTTGGGCTATAAACCTTTACATCCCGGCTTCTGGATCTGTTTTGTTGATTTGTCAAAATGCCTGAAGCAAATTATCTGCTCTCTGTGTCCTGGGGATATATAAAGGTAAGATGTGGTATCTGATTAGTGCGTTTCAATTGATTGTCCTGGTGTCTTTTCTCTACATCTATTTAAATGTGATAGTTTAAATTGATTTCCAGAGAGAGGAAGTATCTTTTTGTAACTCAGGTCTTTCTTTGATCCAGATTTGGGATTTGGGGTCGGCAGGGTTTTAAGACCATGAAATAAAAAGCACATACTGTATATAGCTCCTCGCCAACATGTCGCCTGAGGGACAATGCATCATAGGTGTGTCATTTGTGGATCCATCATCCATTTTGATGTATCTGTGATGGGGAGAACTGCTTTGAAAGGTATAGACAGAGCTGGCTGTACAGCACGGAAAAGAAACAGATACATTTTTAAATGAGTTTGGATTTCAAAGCACAGACACCTTTACTACACCTGTAAATTGTAAATACTAATATGCCACAAAGACTCTGATAGATGGGATAAAGCACAGAGGACTTTTTAGGTCAGCAGTCCTCTGGATGGTTGGTTTGCTCCATATTTTTTCATGTAACGGGGGATAGGGTTTTTTTAGGTTAGGTACAAATCTAAATTAAAACAGCAAATATCTTTGAATTCTTTAATAACCATATTTCACTGTTATTGAATTTATTTGTTTTAATAATTATCATGTAAATACAGCTCTACTGGACATGTATTCGTCGCTTTTCTACTCTTCTGGCTCTTATTACCTGACAAAAGCACACTACAGATGGCTCTATGCCTCTTGTGTCTCCATTTTAAAAAGCCTCCAAATGAATGTCCGTGGGTGTTATTCAATAGGATGTCAATACACAATTGCGCAGTAAGCTCTCTGCAGCGTTTAATGGGCTATTTTAAGTGATCAATATTGATTGTATAATTAATCAATGGGCATACAAATATGTGTTTGGGCCACATGATTCAGACAGTGCAGCGACTTTGTTTCAGAGGTTTGCGTTTTGCAACCACTTTGGAAAATACCTGATCTCAAGCATTCTCCTCCACATTAATCAGTTTGGTCTCCAAATCAAAAGCTGGAGCTAAATTTGGGTCTGCCACTTCAATTAGACACGGGAGAGAGTAGAGAGAATGGGGTGAGGGAGAGGCAGCGAGGAGCAGAGAAAAAGGACTGAAACTGAAAGAAAGAAACTGGGAAAATGGGTTACTGATTACGTACATCATCCCTGGCAGTAGCCCCCTGACCCACTGTGTGGGTGTGTGTGTGTGTGTGTGTTACACCAGAAATGGTGATATTCCTGGGTACAGCTTCTGCGAACTGACTAAAAAGAATCCGTTATTAAAAAGGCCGCAGCCAGCAGGATGATCCGTGTCCATTAAATCATTTGATTTCTTCACTGACGTCATGAAAATGTATTTTTAATAAAAACGGAAGGTTTCCTATTAATGGCCTCATTCCTTTTTGCCTGAAACATATTTAGAAGCTATTAAAATCAAATGAGCATAGCTTATTTGCACTTGACTTGCGATTGTGTTTTCCGTGCATTTATTTAAATCTGTGTAGGGAACCTCTGGGTACCAGCTGTAATAAAACAAACTGTGATCTTTCCGCTCTGCATTACACACTGTGAAACCCCTAATCTGAATCTGTGTGTGTGCACACGTGTGTGTGTGTGTGTGTTCCTCTTTCAGTTCAAGAGGATGTTGAACAGGGAGCTGACTCACCTATCAGAGATGAGCCGCTCTGGGAACCAGGTGTCTGAGTTCATCTCCAGCACCTTCCTGGGTGAGTAATGACACAGGAATATAGACTCACTGGTCTGAAATTTAAAAAAAAAACAAAAAACAACAAATTCCATCATAACTAAAAATTAAAAATGTATATAAAAAAATAATCATGCCAGGCTTCAGAGTGAGTCACTGAATTCCTGTTTTGTAAATGGCAGATAATATAACACATGCAGTATACACACATACTGTCATATTAAATTCAGCTACTGCTACAGGAAGAAAGCTTGTTTGTTTCTGGTTGAACCACCACTACATGAACCCAAAATGAAGAGTACAAATAAACCCCTTTAACATCCTTATATTCGCCCTCAACTTGTGTTTTACTACATCTCTCTAGACAAGCAGCATGAAGTGGAGATGCCATCCCCTCAGACACAGAAGGAGAAGGAGAAGAAGAACAAGCCCATGTCTCAGATCAGCGGGGTGAAAAAGCTGCAACACTCCTCCAGCCTCACAAACTCTAATATCCCTCGCTTTGGCGTCAAGACCGAGACTGAGGATGAACTTGCGAAGGTGTGTTTGCACATTCACATAAATACACTTTGTTCAGATAGTGTGTTAGATAGTTTGGTGTATGGGCTCAGGTAATACTGAAGGATGATGTTTTAAATTGCGTGTCTCTGTGCCATTTCAGGAGCTGGAGCATGTGAATAAATGGGGCCTTAATGTTTTTAAAATCTCAGAGTTCTCTGGGAATCGGCCACTGACAGTCATGATGTACACGATATTCCAGGTAACAACCATCGCTTCTTCTTTTTGTCTTAAACAAAACAAAAAGCACAAAATAAATGCCTGTTCAATCCTGATATTGTTTTGACCATAAACTCCCTCCTGTGTGTTCTGCTTTGCAGGAGAGAGACTTGTTAAAAACTTTTAAAATTCCACTTGACACCTTTATAACATACCTGATGACCTTAGAAGACCATTATCATGGCGATGTGGCCTACCATAACAACATTCATGCTGCTGACGTCACCCAGTCAACTCACGTGCTGCTATCCACCCCCGCCCTGGAGGTCTGCACACCACACGCACACACAAAGCAAATGAGCACACCTACACACATGAATAGACATATACACATATGCACAAACACGCAGCCCACGCTCCCACAATCAGCTTCAATCAAACTGCAGCTCAAAGTCCAATCAATGGCTCTTACTTGCAAGGATATTTTTGTCCAACGATTTGATTCTCTCATCAGTGCCCTCCCTCCTCACTCCTCCCTCTTCTGTGCTTGTTTTTTTTTTTCTTTCCAGGCTGTGTTCACAGACCTTGAGATCCTAGCTGCCATCTTTGCCAGTGCAATTCACGATGTGGACCATCCTGGAGTCTCGAACCAGTTCCTCATCAACACCAGTGAGTCTAAATACAGCATTGTCTTAGCAGCTTCGTCAGTGACTCAGCAGTGTCATTGCTGCATATTCACAAACACAAGCACACACTTACAGTCTGATACCCAGGTGGGAACATGTACTCTGTGGCATCTGCCTCACTAGCAGATACATACACACAGTAGCAGATTGCAGACAATTAACTTTTCTCACATAATGAATGTGCTGTATGAATATATACTGTATGTGGATGGCAAAAATATTTAAACCGTAGCATGTGTGCACATATGCAGATATTGTCATTATGGTATTTGTGGGCAATGGCCTAAAGGTAGAGAAGCAAGGTTATGACCAGGAGGTTGAGGCACAATACACAGACTGTTGGGTAAATCTGTCTCCACCAGCATGTGTTTCTTTAGTCAGGCGTGAAGGCTTTGATGTGTGACTCCAAAGCAGCTGAGATCAGTGCTGTCCTTGATAGTGCCCTTTCCCAGTAACACATTACCATTCTCAGGAAAAAGAGGAAAAAAAACTTCCTACTAAAGACATAGATACAGTCGGCCACGTGGCATGTGAAAGCCTCCTGACATCTTGTGTGGTATAAAAGCTGTTTTGGGGTTAACCAGGTAGAATAAGAGGTCTGCCAACCAAATCCATAAAAATACAATTTAATAATTAAAACCAACTAAAATTATTTTGCTAATCAGACTAAACATTTTGGTCTTATTTTTCCCTGACCTGTCAGCAGTGATATATCCTTGTCAGTAGAGACCAGGCCAGGTGTAAACCTGGTATTAACATGGGTCTTTGGTAATCCAACCACAAGTGGACTGCTCCAAGTATCAAAGTCATACCTGGCTTCAGGATTTCTCTCCAGTGTTGATCCATTCGTCATCAGATGTCACTTCCTTTCACTGTATGCAGATAAACTATGTATGTATGTATGTATAAAATCAGACTTTAGTTGAATATTTGGTCCTTTGGTGTGGCCAAGGATATATATGTGAACACATTGCTAAACAGATGTGGCCATATGCAGCCCAGACCACGTCTGAATGTGGTCTGATATTAATGCATTTTCAATGAGTCTTGAGTGTATTTACAGCTGTACTTAGAGCTTTCTACGTGTGATAGAATCAACAAGGACACAGGTTAATGCTGCACCAACAAGCAGAAACAATACCTGATTTAAATTTGGTTGCTATCCCTTTTAAAGTGTCCCCCTTAGACAGCGATACACTACTTCTAGCACTCCTGCTATGCTTGGATTGCCCCCTAGAAGTCCTGTTATGTAAGACCTTTGTGTTAATACTGTGACCATTAACTTAAATATCTTTTTGGGGGTGAGTAGTGCAGGTGGGGGGACACCAGTCGTGGTGATACAGCTGAAAAACAGCCAATAATGAGCACAGCAACAGACCTAAGCATAGAATCAGGATGCAGTCTAATGAAAGTGAATCAGATTCTACCTGTGGTTTTCACTGCACTGGAAAAAAAAATCAAGAAATCAAGAGTAACATCTCTCTCCCTGTTGCTCTGGAAAAGCCACATACCTCATTGTGAATGCACAGAAACAAAAAATGTTCTGTGGATTTCCCAGAGTAATATGAGCTATGATTCATTGGAGAAGATGTAATTGTTATTTTTATGTGTTTATGTATATTTCCTTTATTTTTCACCTCGGTTGTAAAGTGGAGGCAGAAATCACAAAGACAGATGTCTCAAAATCTGTAAAACATAGTCATAACTATGTGCATAACTCGATGCCACCGAGGATAGTGGGTTCATGGTGTTGTATTTGTAACTGAAGTGTCCTCAAGCAAGAGACTGAATCCCTCTCTGCTTTAACTGACTCACTCATGGCTGGAGGTGCCACAGATATCGCCCTGATTTGGCAATTTAGAGGAAAATACAAACAAATAAAGTTCATATCCACTGGGTATCTCTTTAAAGAGCCATTCTGGACCATTACAAATGTGAGTGTTGCATAACAGTGTTAGTAATACCTTATCAGGACAGAAAAGACACTGCACAGTCTCACACACTGAACACACAAAATGTGTTGTGCTTCCCATAAGCCCAAATGGGGAATCCCTGCAGTAAAGGCAGTGTGAGTCATCCGAGTTAGGAGCCACCAGAATGATCTTCTGTCAGCCACAGAGCCGGATCCCCTTTCTCCCTTCTGCTGCTCTGTTCCACTGTGGCCAAGACTAATGCATCTTAATTGAAAATCTAAATACAGATAGAGGACCTTCAAATGACCCAGAGAGGGGAAACCTCTCAGCGGAAAACATGCTGGTGCTTTCTTTTGCTACTCGCACGGCAAAGGATAGTACATGTGTAACCACAACACATATTCACTGCAATTAGCCCCTCATTCTGTTGAAAAGAGCTACTGTTCATGCAGCACAAAATAACCAGAATCATTCAAAATGTATTTCTGAATTTTTTGTCTATTTCATTTTTGCTTCTTTATTTGTCACTGTTTTCAAACCTGAATTTCACAAACTAACATTATTTACCACGTCTTCTGTGCAGATTCAGAGCTAGCGTTGATGTACAATGATTCGTCCGTGTTGGAGAACCACCATCTAGCAGTTGGTTTCAAACTTCTACAAGAGGAGAACTGTGACATCTTCCAAAACTTGACCAAAAAACAAAGACAATCACTGCGAAAGATGGTCATTGACATCGTAAGTGAAAAGATTTACATCGCTTCCATAAAGCAGAAATAAAGTGAGGAAGATATAAAGTGGAATGCTTTATGTGCACAGTGCTTTCAATCACTGTTTTCTGAATTGAATACTTAATATTTGTTCTGGTTACTTCCAGGTGCTAGCAACAGACATGTCCAAGCACATGAATCTACTGGCTGACCTGAAAACTATGGTGGAGACCAAGAAGGTGACCAGCTCTGGCGTCTTGCTGTTGGACAACTACTCAGACAGGATACAGGTCAGAATAAAGCTCCCAACCAACAGAAACTTTCACACATTTAAAGAGTATCTTCGTCCTGCTGAGGATACTGCAGCACGACAGCTCCTGAAAGCTTTTCACATCTGTTGAAATGTGACGCAGTAATATGATTCATTTGGTTTTAATCTGGTTTCGCAGTTGGTCAAACACTGAAATCACAGGACAAACTTACTCCACGTCTGCACGCAAATTCACTCATCACAACCATTAACTGTGTGTGGAAGACGTGACAGCTCCCCAAGAAACCAGTACATCTCTATCGCCCCCTTGTGGCTGGGTTCTGTATAGGTCATTACCATTGGTGTACTTGTAAGTTGTAGGTGTACCCATTGTTAGTTTTTTCTGCCACACTGATGTGTATTCAGTTTTTTTGATAAGTTTATTTTTCCTTTGTTGTTTGATGCTACTGAAATGGGTTGTGGTGTCATCACTGACAGCTTGTGTTCAGAGGTCCATCTTTTTCTGATCACAACTACTTCATAAAAATTACATTTCAGCCTGAAGTTTCCCATTTATATTATTCCAGCCTGTGCACTGTGTTTTAGACCTTGTTGTCTGCTGATGTACAGGTTCTCCAGAACATGGTGCACTGTGCAGACCTGAGCAACCCCACTAAGCCTCTCCAGCTGTACCGGCAGTGGACGGACCGCATCATGGAGGAGTTCTTCAGCCAGGGTGACCGAGAGAGGGAGAGAGGCATGGAGATCAGCCCCATGTGTGACAAACACAACGCCTCGGTAGAAAAGAACCAGGTAACACACACACACAAATGTGTATGGTTTGTGCATTTCTATATATTGTGCACAGACAAGCACACTAAGTGGCTTCTTTTTCCCCCGTGCTTGCTGTAGGTTGGTTTCATAGACTATATTGTTCACCCTTTGTGGGAGACGTGGGCTGATCTGGTCCACCCGGACGCCCAGGACATCCTAGACACATTGGAAGACAACAGGGAGTGGTACCAAAGCACCATCCCCCAGAGTCCCTCTCCTGCCTTGGATGAGCCTGAAGATGGCACTCGACCCCCAGGAGGGGACAAGTTCCAATTTGAGCTCACCCTGGAGGAGGACGGGGAGTCGGACACTGAGAAGGACAGCGGCAGTCAGCCGGAGGAGGAGGAAGAGGAAGAGGAGGAGGAGGAGGAAAACAGCTGTACTGACTCTAAAACACTCTGCACGCAGGACTCTGAATCAACAGAGATTCCCTTGGACGAACAGGTGGGGGAGGATGAAGAAGAGGAGGAGGAGGAGGAGGAGGTAGCGGAAGAGGGGGAGACACCCTGCTCACAACCATGTGTCGTGGAGGAAGAGGTAGCGGAGGAGGAGGAGGAAGAGGAGAAAGAGAACCCCCCCCACTCATAGCAGTTTATGGACAGCACCTGATTAACTGTTCTTCTTAGTAATGACAGATGATTATTTATAGAATATTTTTTGGGTTTTGTGGAGTCTGTGTTTTTTATAAATCTATGTTTATGGTTCCAAAGCGTGCGCTGCTCTCCACCTTGGCCAATTCTCCCGTCAGCTTTGTTCAGACACGCCCACCGGTACTTCTCCAAGTTTTTTTGCACTCAGGAAAACTCCTCTCCATTCCCGTCTGTACTGAAGTGGTGTGTCTTTATTTCACTTTTACACCTCCCCTTTACGAGCTTAAGTTTAGGACATGGGCGAGCAGTTCTCAGTCTGCTCCATGCCGTTCATACGATACATAAATCACATTTTCCTTCCCTATGCTTCGTCTCCGCCTTGCCTGAAAGTTTAGCAGTGTTTCCGTGTTTTATCAAGTGCCCATACTCTACAGAGACGGTTATCGGCGTGTTCAAGGAGAATCTCCCTCTCAGTTAGGTCATTTCCTCCCCACTGCGAATTAGGGGGCATTTTTACGCTGCCGTTCCGCTGAAAACCTGATGGGACGCCGCAGAGATGAAAGCTGCAGCACACTGGGGAGCTTTTCGAGACGCATTTCTGATGTCGGAAGTCTTCCTTGAAAACCTGACTGATACAAAGCTCAAATCTAAACAGCCATGATGCTGTCCTAGACCTCTTTAATTTTTGTATTGTACTGTATGTAAGATTCAGATATTTTCTAGAATTTACTTTTGCAATCCTAGGCTTTCTTTTGTTAGCGAAGATGACTAGAGAACTTTTGGAAAACTAATGGGGAGAAATGTGTCACAGTGTTTTGAATGGGCTATCTTCACGACTGGATTACATTAGGAGTGTTCTGAGGTGCTTGCACTTGCTCCAATAGCATTTATACTACTATTCCCATGCCACTATACTCATATTTGGTTAGTCCTGTGAGTTGAAATTTGGAATTCATAATAACTCTTATTTTGGTGAGAGTTTTCACTGAGAAGGAAGCAGGAACCTGAAGTCTTATGCTTTGCTCTCATTGAAATTGTTTGTGATGTGGATGAAGCCTTTTGAATTTTATTATTGTTGCCTGCAGTTCGTTCGAACACATCCTGAGACAATGCAATGCTTTGTAGTTGATACAAAAAGCACCTTTTTTTAGAAGCTTGATTAGTGCTCCGAATATACAGAAATAGTAATGGTGTTTTAAAAAAACAAAAAACTACTGGGGTGATTTTATACCAATGTTCTGAAAGCTTTTATTATTATTTTTCTTGCCCATTTTGTCTGATGCACACATCACCAACAGCAGCACACCTGCTTGTTTTCACTTCTTTTTCCGTTGCGCTATGAGACAAATTCAGATGCATCACAGTAATGATTAATTTTGCCACTACAACATAAAACCCAGTTGCTGTCTTTGTTTTCTGACAAGACAATCAGCTCCACTGCATAGTCATCGGATAAGACTATCCTCTTCTTAGATACTCGAATGCACTGATATATTCATATATCACCACTTTAATATTTTAATACGTTTCAACTCGCCAAAACACTCACTCATGAATACTTAGGCTTGAACAGTGCTGTCTTACACCTCGGCCGAAAGTCTCTTCCTCATTTTTTTCACTTTACACCTGATGCTATTATTTATTGGTATATTTTTCTATTTGTTTCGTTGTTTTTGCAATATAAAGGTGGTACAGTAAATATTTCACTGTAGCATAGACCACAGTACAGGCTTGCCAGTTACAATACCCAAATATACTTTTTTTTTCTCTATGTACATAAAATATAGAAAATCAACAAATGTAAAAAAAAAAAGAAAAGAAAAAGAAAAAACACTTGAAATACTGCACACTGCTTTTTTAAGAGTGCTTGTTTTAATTATGTGTCATTTCCAAACTTTTTATTTAATCTTTCATTTTGTGCCAAGATTTTTTTTTCTCTTTGTTTTTGTTTTTTTTTCATCCTCACCCGATGCCCTTACCTGTAATAAAATTTTCTGGTTTTATCGCTGTTTACAAACATATATTTATTGTGCTGTATATAATATATAATTATTAATGTTATTACTATCATAATGCCGTTTGTCGTAAATGGTTGATTCTTATCATCCCTTTTGGTGATGGTGTGGCTGTATTACGTACCTCTTGTTGAGAGAATGTTTATTACACATGAGCTTCAGTGTAAAAATGATCCATCGACATGTTGCTTATCTGAGAACTAGCTCAGTGAAGAGAGGGGGAAAGCCAAATTGTTTTTTAAAAAGAAACTGTTCCTTGGCCCATGGGCTGTGCCTTAAATTCAACGCATGTCATTTACTTTAGCCTTTTTTTCTAGTTTATTTTCTAGTTCTCTTTTGCTGCATTAGTGAATCTTTGAGCTTGGGTTGGCCTGATCTCCTGTTGTGAATTTGAAAAAGTTGCCTTTTTACTATCACAGCCAAACAAAAATTGCTCTATCTAAAAACATGGCACTGAAAAAATATGTTGTCAGTGCAGAAGCTTGCAGAGATTCAGATCAACCACAAGTTTTAGATTTACTATTTGAGTGATGTGTGGCCTATAGCCGGATGTCCAAGAGTCGTATTTGCCGTAGACTTGGTCTGACCAACTGGCACCTTCCTTACACCCTGCCACTACACTCAAAGATGTGACACAACCTCTCGGATGTGAGCGACACCGAAGTAACCCTGCTGTCAGCTACACACCCATGCGGCTGTATCACAGCTACAAACACTGAATGGGGTGTGACGGGAGTGTGCAGTAGCTGCTCGACCACAGCCTACAAAGCACAGAGGCTTTGAGACACATCTGCATGTTCAGCCACTGCTGCATTAATTCTGGCTGAAACACTGACAGTGTGTTGCTTATCTATGCTCGGCCCACACTTCCACTCACATTACTTGCAATATCCAAAACCACTGACATTTTTCTGCCTGGACAGGAGAAGGGTCTAGTATATATTTCTGTAGTGAAGGGGTTGGGTTTGGGGGAGGGTAGGAATAGGAGTGAGTGCATCATTGTCCCGAAACAGGGACTCTTCTTTTGACACACATACTGTAGATTCTAAACAGCCCTGGACCAATGGAAACAGTGGGTTCTTTTCTCATTATGTGTTATATTTTTTATGGTATGAAAGGAAAACACAAACTGTAACTTAAAAAAAGGTCTTCAGGACAATTATTTTTTTGGGTTATGTCTTTAGAATGCCAACTTGTCTGGAAGTTTCACAAGACAATTAAAATGTTATTTTAATGGATTCCTTGTTAATTGCAGTTTATTGGATAGCACTGTAGATCATACAACTTTATGTAAAAAACATAAAAAAGAATGAAAAAAAAGTTTTTATATGCAATGGATTAAATAAAAGCATGGGTTGATTCTGCCTACCCACTTGTTTCTTGTTGTCATTGTTTTTGAGGGTAATGTGCAGCCAAGTGTGGGATGGATGCACTGTACATCAGTATTAAAGGTGGATCACATCCCGAGAGGAGTTTTTGTAAAATCCTGTATACACTTTTTTTTTTGTTTTTTGTATTTCAGCAAATCCGTGCAGACTTCTTTGGGTGGGAGACACACCTAAGCCAGTGGGTGTGATTTGTAGTTTTTCTGCCCTAAATGTATACTGTGTCTTTAAACAGCAACAGAGATTCGTATGAATAAACCTACATTTTAATTGGCATATACATGTAATTGAGCTGTTACAGTCTTTGTGTTGCATCTTCCTTTTAGATGTTGTGGCTGAAGGACATGAGCAGTAAATTCAGCTCTTCATTCTGACTGAACGGCAGCGTTATCTGCTGTTCATCAGTTAACAGTCATCAGTGCAGCCCTGATGGACGATCAACATTCACCATCACTTAGCCCTTGCATCTGTAAGGCTGTTGTACTGGTATGTTTTTCTTTAACTTGACCCCTGTACTGGATAAGACATAAGGGAAAATATATATCATATATAATACTCTAATAGTACAAGTTACAAAGTGATTAATAAATTCTTATTTGCCGTGCTGTTGGTGTCACATCAGTAATATATAAGTTTTACACACTTATATAAATGATATATTTGTTTTTTGATCCTTTACTAAAGAACAGTAGTAATGAACATTTCTTATAAGCAAGGGTGTAGGTTTGGTCTCAACGATGGTCGTGACACCATGAAACATTTGTTCAAATATTGGTATGGACAATTGTAAAATCTCAAAATATTTATAAGGACATGTCCCTACTCTCCTAACCTAGGCCTTTGCTCATGAGCAAAGGTCTTGCAATAGGGAAAATAGCACAAGTATAGCAGCAAAACGTACTTAAAGAATCAAAATCTAAAGCAGTAATAGAGTTTGCAGATGACTGGATATTTATTACTGACGCATTTACGTTTAATTTCATGTTGTAGTGCTAGAGAGGTTGAAACTACTGCACAATTTACTTTCGCTATAACCGTTATGTATCTTTGCCTACAACAATGCATCACATTTTCTGAAATTATCACACATTTTGTTTGTAAAATCTTCAAAGAAGTAGTAACTCCAGGTTTATCAATATTTCACTCTTGGTATTATATTATTAAATATCAGATCAGATCCGTTATTACTAATGCATGAACATACAACTGGCATTTTAATGTAACTGTTCAGGTGAGAATGACTAACTATTTTACATTACTGTTGAGTCAATCCATATCAGTAAGTTGCAATCAAAACCTTATTTTGCAGTCTAACTCTGTAGACTTTAGCTGTCAAGTAAATTGAGTTAAAAGTGTAACGTTTGTCTCTGAAATATAGTGTAGCAGAAATTTAAAGTAACATACAATATTAGGAATTGACTAAAGTGCTTGAGCAAATGCTGCATTGGATCACTGGACGTGGGCAAATCAGGCATAATGTTTAACACTTAACATTCATCACCAGCAGCAGCATCTTGGTGCAGGTGTAGCACTCCAGCACTAGGTGGTGTTCATAGCCAAGAAATGCACCGAGACATCTAAGTTGCTTTAACAGAGGAGAGCTAAGCCACTGAGACAGCAGGTCCTGGTTAGACAGCAGCCACAGAGTCTCTCCTTCATGTTTTAATAAAGTCAACAGAGAGCGAGAGAGAACACAGAGACCCACTGATAGAATTTGATTTATTACCTATAATCTCAAAAACATATTTCTTACTTTGCTTGCACTCCAAGAAACAAATATATTTAGTTATATGTAAAGTCTTACTGATCTAAAATGAGATTGGACCAGGGTGACCGTTTGGGCATCCAAACTGCCACATATCTATTCTTCTATTAAATTAATATTGACTGGAGATCAATACGATTTATTTCATGGCTATTAGCATAAAATTATAATATCGCACACATACACAGATGCACACGCACGAAGCACGTGTACATACATATGCGCAGGGTCTTGAACTAGTTTATGTGTATCCTTTGTCTTGGAATTACAGTATATGGCATATGGCGTGGACTACGTTATCTCCCTGACTATCTTTCACAATAACACTGCATTTTGACATGATAACACAAGTTCAATCAACACTCAACAGTTAGCAGGAACAGCATATAGTACGTGAATACATTTGTACAAAAGGTATACACAAACAATACACTATGTTACGTAATTTGTCTGTTCAATATGGCAGGTACGCACACACATACACACTTACACGCACACTAAGTCACACATTCAGTGGCTGCAGTTACTGAACAAAGCACACGCTCGTTTGTTTTTAGAGATTGTACATCAGTTTCAGAGCCATTCTGACCACACTGTCACTCACATACTGCAGATCGAGTCACTGTACTCGAGGACAGGAGGAACTATGTACAGGGTTTCATTCATAAAATATTGCACTTATTGGCCCATCGCATCTCACAGCGAGTGCTATGACAATGCTCCTAAATCTGTAACACAGAGTGATATATACACTATCTTATCATATAAATCTACATAGATAAGTCAGGACTTGAATTCATGCAATTTTTTGGAGCTTTTAATTAACTATGCGACAAACAACAAACGATGTTAAAGGAACTGTGATGTTTTGGCACAAATATTTTCTTTTCTTCTCCTGTGAATTGCAGAACTGAAAGACTTTCTGGATTTTAACATAAGCTACAACTTTTGTACTATATGGACTTAAGTTATCATTGAAACCATTACAGTACTGTGTACACCTGGCTATGTGCGGAAGCTTCTTACTTTAAACTACTGTATGTCTACAATGTTTTCCGTGAGGTTTTTCTTCCAGAGGGGATTTAATTTTTTAGCACAAACATGAAATTTTTAGCATGCTGATTCAAAAGTTTAACAATATTTTTTTTATATATGGCTGTTTCTTCCATGCCAGAGCTGATCACTTGTTTTACATCACACGCTGTACTTTGCTTTACAGTGTGAGATGTTAATTTCATGAAATGCTGGATCTTTTAAAGAATTAGAGGACGCTAAGGGTCTATCTTTAGATACAACAGTACATATGATTGGCTTTTTGGCAGCATGCTCGGCGCATCAAACTATAAAGGGTGATCTTAGAGGCTAAGCACATAGAAATAGTTGCTTTTAAGATTTACAGATATACTTAGCAGAGAAATCACACATCTACAGACAGCAAAACATGGAATAGTACTCACATCAACATTATAGGTACTGGATTCATTCCAAGAGTAATCATGGTCTTACAGAGGAACATACAGAGGCCGTGTTGGAGATGCTAAAAGGCCACTTTTTTATCCAAGGTAGATGATTTTAGATGACTAAGTCACACTCATTTGTGACGTAAAACTCACACTCATGCAAACCCACACTCACATACTGCACAGTCACACAACAGGCACACACTCATTACACAAAAGAAAGCCGCTACATCCTATAGTGCACTAAATCATAGATTTGGCAGCTTTAGGAGACAAAATAATTCTATAAAAGGAAAATACATACTGTACAAAAAATAAAGATAAAAGAATCATTAAAGCATTCACTGACTCTGTCCCTCATTTCATAATTACTCTAGGCCTTAAAGATTTTAAAGGTCTTAAGGATTAACTGTACATCATGACTATGGACTATTTCCAGCCTTATCAAACATGGTTTATAACCATACTAACTAGTTAAAGGAGGAGAATATGGTGTCTCTATTATCTAGATATCCTGTAATGTTACACATTTTACAATAGCCATGTCTGTTTGTCTGGTTATTTGCTCTTGATATAAGGTGATAAAGTTGAGAGATAATACAACTGTATTTTGTAATTCTACTTCTAAACAGGTTTTGAACTGTAGTCCAGGAAAAGCAGCACTAGCAGGAATGATAACGCTGAGGGAGAACAAAACTCTGCACACTCTACCACCTTACAGGACCTGCGCTGCCCTCCCTTTGCTCCCTGACATCAGTCACTAACAGTTGCATCCAGGCTGCTGGAGGGGCGGAGCGCTGTCTGTGAGTTTGGCAGTAGGAGCTCCTGTGGTGACGGCCGGATCAGTGTCCAAGCTCTCAGACATCTTGTCGCAAATTAGGTCAACGAGACGTTCGAAGGTCTGCTTCACATTGATGTTGTCCTTGGCGCTGGTCTCGAAGAATTCAAAACCTTGTGGAGGGGAAGAGCAAGTAACATGAGAACATGAGGCCCACTATGGTAACTATAACATGAAAAACATTTATTATTTCATTTTTAGGAAAAGTCTTGACAGCTATTGTTGCTGCTGAAGGTGACCAAAGCTAGCAGTGTTTCTTATTACATTCTGTAGGAGAACAAAAGTACCTGCAAGTGTAAAAACACTGCTTCAAATATCATAAAGTGGCAAATGTTGCTCCAATGCTTACCCAACTGTTCTGCCAGCAGTCTACCACTATCCACTGACACAACTCTCTCCTCTTCCATATCACATTTATTTCCAGCCAGGACCACCTGTGCATTATCCCATGAGTAGGTTTTTATTTGTGTTGACCTGTGTGCAATCAGAAAACAAATACAAAAACAAAAAAAAAAAACATCACAGTGTAAAAAATACAGTTGCTCAGTTCTTGTGCCACTTTTTATTGGACAGGAAACTAACATGAAAGATGGCAGAGTGATGGACATGATGTAAAGTTTGTGCACCATTTGGATCGGCCATGAACAGTGATTACATCACCTTGGCATCACATAATATTTGAGTCACTGATGGCAGAAGACAAAAGTGGGTCAACTGCTTTCCTGTGCTAATTGCTATTATTTGCTAATTTCTAGTAATTTGATATTGATATTTGTCATACTTTCCTTCATATTTGTTCTTTGGCTCCTACTAACTTCTGATTGGTTAACAGCCAGCAAGATATTTTAGCTACACGATTAGTTATTTTCATAGACACACTTATGGGAAACACCCATTTGTCAGCTGAGACTGTGTAATGGCTATACAGAAGATGCACACATCTTGCAAATGTTACCTACAGTGGCTTGTTATTTGAGATTGGTCTTTTAAAGCATTTAATAATCCCTTGTGTTGGGTCATTAATATTGTAATGCCACAATGATAAGTAAATCTGTATTGCAAGTGTGTGAGTATGATTTTACATTAGTATATTTATTTAAAATTTAAAATAGTGAGGAAAATTATGGGTTGATCATTTACTACATACCAAATAGGACAAGTTTCCTATATATTAAATGAGGAATTGCCTATACCATATAGGTGTATATTGCATTTACTTCCTGCAATGTTCCTTCAAATTAACAATCTCAATCTCAATATTTATATTTACATAAAATTAACTGAGAGATTCAGAGAGGTGCTTGCACTGTTCCAACCTCCAAACACATCTCAAGAAGGAATTTAGGAAACAAATATCTCCTGTGGTGTTGCTGTTTGACTAAAAGTAGGGCAGCTTACACACCACCGGCTGAAAGCAGTAGAGAGAGAGTGCCTGTAAGAATGAGAGAAGAAAACAACGACTCAGAAAGAGAGAGAGAAAGAGAGAGAGGGCAGCATGATGCTGGCACTCTTCCTCTCTTTGTCCAGTTCTGTCCTTTGTAGCAGTTCAGATGTGGGTCATTTTGAATCCAACTGCTGATAATGTTTACTGACAGAAAAACAAGCATGTTTGTATCAAGTCGAACAGAGCTACATATGCAGGCTATAAAGAGTAGTTACCAAAGATTTGTGAACATTTTGACCTCTGGAGTAGAGAGGACAGATGGAAAAAGTACAGTGAGTGCACTGAGATGAAGCCAGATTCTTCATGTATAATCTGTAATTCAATTGCACAATTTCTTTAAAGTCCCACATTTTATGTCAGCGTTACAATATTTCCCTGTTTTGTCTCTGTCACAGGCAGGAAATGAGCACGTCACAAGCTTAATTCAGCCACAGTCGGGGAAGGAGCCGTTGCCATAGCAACCTCTTTTTTCTACAACCTTGTCACAAGGAACAAGGGAAAGAGAAAGTGGAATTAAAGCCTGTGGCAAAGGCAAAAAGGAAGAATCCTGGTTATATGAAGGGTAAAAAAAAAAAAACTGAGCCTCTTCTCTTGTATACAACTGACTGATTTGTGGCCTGTCTGGTAATTAAGCTCACAGGTAACTCTCCAGGATTGTCGCTGCCAGTGACACACTTGGCTCCATTAATTAAGATACCCATCACAGACAGTGCTCAGACTGCAGTATTCCATCAAAGTGTCAGACAGGCCTTAAAAGAATAATAGGTGTGTCTGGCTCCGACCTCCCTTTACAGGAAAGCCTTGTTTCCCTTGTGTGTAATGATAGAAAATTTATTTCAATACAAACTGTCTTGATAAATACAAGCTAAACATTTAACAGTGAATATGTGTTCACCACGGTTCAATGCTGCTGCTTTAGCCATGACAGCTGCTTCCTAAAGCAGCTGTCAAGTGCTCCTAGCTAAGTGATGAGAGCAAAGTAGACACTGGCCTTAATAGTGATTGTCACACTCCCACAATGGATGCAAGCCACATGGCATGCAGGTAAAGTGTGAACTGCAAAACTATACCACCCTCTATATCACGTCTGTGTGAGTCATATCATCATTTCCATGCTGCTGATGGGAGGGGAAAATTATGAGAATATTGCTGTGATGATTCAGAAATATTTCCTCTCAAAAAAAAAGCTCATTCTGTGCTGCCGTAATCTCTTTGGGCTGGCAGAGAGAGATAACTGCATTGGACAGCAGGGTGTAAATAAAATAAAAGATGACAGTTTCTCACCACAACACCTGTGGAGAGTCAGGGTGTGAGGTTGAACATCAGCAAAATGTACATCAAAACACACATTTATATCTTGAGCTGAAATCCCTCTGTGTTTCACCAAAAGCATCCTGGCAGTTATGCTGCACTGTTTGTGCTGATGAGAACGTACTTGTTTCTAGAGCAAGAATTCTAACCCAGAAACCTGGTTTCTGCAGCCGTTTGAACGTCGCCTTCCAAGTCCTGTTTTAGACATGAATGCATCATCATAAATCACTGACATTTGGGCTTGGCTGAGAGCTTGCCTGCAGACGCTTGTATGACTCATGAATGGACGAAAGCCATGACCTTGACAAGTTTCCCTTAGATCTCCAAGCCTGACAAAGATGCACAAATAGATACTACATAACAAGATTGCCACATATTAGAGAGGAAGGAATCTGCTGTTGCTGTTTGGAGATAGGGATGGTAAACTGTTAAGATTGCAGATTTGTTTTGTAAGAAGCAATATCAAGTGTGCAGGAAATAAACTTATTTCATTATAGCCACAGACAGGAAACTCTTTTGATATGTTGATATGACCCTCACAACAATCCAATATAATCCACAGAAAGAAACAGGGTAAGAGTATCCACTTATTGTTTACATACAAAAAATGTCAAAAAACAACGCTGACTCCAGATGACCCAAAACAACTCACCAGTCCTGCACAGCGCCAAAGGACTCCTCATTGGTGATGTCGTACATTAGGATGAAACCCATGGCCCCGCGGTAGTAGGCAGTGGTGATGGTCCTGTAGCGCTCCTGGCCTGCTGTGTCCTGCGCACAGACAACATGATTTAGCACCACTGTTAGCCACCTGACTGATATTTGCTCTGTCAGGCTCAGCAACATTAACATGACCCTGCCCAGCACATATATGCAAGTCCACAATTATGAAGGAACAGACATTAATATGCAGCTATTTATACACACTGAGAGATTCTTTGATTTAAATCAGAGCAATAGGATATTATCTACATTTCTACATTTACATTTACTAATGGAGACATTTGTTGTGTTGATGACGTGGAAACAATCATTATGCTAATCGCCTCACTGGCTTTGCATTGATGAGTTGCCAAAAACAGCGATTCAGTTTTTGCTGAAGTGATTGATCCCTTCCTCTCTTCAAATAAAATAATCGCTCAGCTGTGTTAAAGACTCGGTGGTGCAGGATTCAGACCTCAGCTTATGGCATGTATTACTTAGAAAAAAAGGCAAAAAATTTGAGGTTAAATGAACATTGAGAAGCTGCTTGCTGTTCATGATAAGACTGAACAAACTGCTCAAAGGCAAAACAAGCGAGTGATTACACAGCATTCGAGGAGCAGTGCATTGTACACAGATTGCCCTGGAAACAGGCGCTCGCTGCAGCCTTTGCTACGAGATGTCAATGAAAATGCTAATGGATCCCATTTCAGAGAGATGAGGCTTTTCTGCAGTGAGTGTGTCTATGAGGAAGAAAGAGAACTGTGAGTAGTTTTGCCTGTTTGATCTTTTTTTCTTGAAGTGCCAGCCAAGCAATTGTTCACAGATGTTTACATTTGTTGTTTTATGATAAGTTATATAATCCTAAATCCCAATGATGTCCCTCCTGTTTATACTGTATGTTTACCGAACTGTTGTTCCACCCACAACAAGTGTGTTTGCAGGCTTCTGTGAATCATGATGGAGGACTTCTGGCTGCTCTACTTGGCTCTTGTTAAACAGAAGCCTGACAGGCAGCACTGGATTGTATTCGCCACATTGGTTTTTGCTCTCTATCAGTCTGCACATGGCTGCAACAGTGTGCCTGTTATGGCCAGAGGACAGCTCTGACCTTCACTCCACAGAGACAGAGCTCACATTCTGCCGAGCTTACGCACACACACCACAGCTAGGACCTTTTGTCAGTTTACAGTGACTCCAAAACTGAATGTGAATATGTGCATTTTTAATATCAGCAGCTAGAGTTTGGTGTATAAATAGCATCTTTTGTGGAATGACATTCTGAACAACATAAATATGGATGTTAAAATGTTCATTTATCTTCTATTACTATCATGGATTTACCAAGTCATGATACTTTGTGTACAGCTCATCTGAATACTGTTTTCACCTCTGACTTTTTAGCATCCTATTGATTCTTGTCCGAGTGCTCAACAATGACCTTTGCATCTGCAAGCTATTTTAGTGAGCCGGTTCACTTGTTCTCAGTTAAAAAGGACAGGAAAAAAATAATGCTGAGTCCCTTGAATTGGAGCTCCTTGAAAAGCTTCGCTTGTAGTCTGCAGTTGGCCAGAAATCAATCAAAGAAGCTGACTACTTCAGGTGGAGAGGTGGTCAGCGGAGGCTGATGCTCGCCTCAACTTTTCCTCATTCAGTAAAGTGAGTTTCAGTTTTTTTCACGAGGCTCATCTTGGCACCGCTCAGCGTTGTGTTTCATTCACTTCAGCCAAATACAACAAGAGGGGCAACTCCATGATGCATTTTGACACTTTTATCTCTCTGCAGATTAATGGTGTGACCACCACAAAGACATGAGCCAATAGCCATCACCTTAAATGGCCACTCACGGTACAGTAAGTCTCAGCTCTTTCGGAGCCCAGTTAAAAAAGACAGGCCAATTATGTGGATGCAAAGGCAATCCTTTTTCTCTTTGAATATGCTTGTCTTCGCTAATGATGAAAACACATTATCTCGATTAGCCAATCATTTGACTGTTCAAATCCAGTTTTCACATCCTGCTGGAGCACTTCTTTTCTTTTCTCTCTGTGTGATTAGCAAACACTAAGTGTCTGGGGACGCCTAATTGCTGCAAAAGACAACTATTATGACTAGAGACAGCGAAGCCTCAGAAGGAAAGTTGGCATTTGGTTTGGTACAGAAAGAAAGAAACAGAGAGAGAGTGACATGAAAGAAAATGAAGGAAACAGAGAGGAACTTCTACATATCTATCCCCTCACTATCTCAGAGGTATTACGAGACAATCAGCTTCAGCAGCTCAGATGAACTCCTAATTAAACAGCCTCAGACATTCTCCAGTTTCCCACACATTCTGAGAAAGGTGTTGCTTCTGTGTTCTTCCCCGCTGTGTGCCAAACTAACACTTACTCGTCTCCCGTCAGTAATGTTGAGACTTCCATCTGTCTCCATACTTACATCGTAGAGTGTTAAACCAAGACGACACAATACAGCTTTTCCTGATTCTTTCATCAATTAATTAAGCGCACAGCTGATGTGCCACATGTTTTTAAGACTAATGAACAAAGAATTGAACATATTTTTTTTTGGTGTGATCTGAGATGCTGAGATTGCTTGTGATGACACCATTGTGAAAGACATGAGATTGGCTTCACATTTCTGTCCTGAAAATCCTAAGATTGACTGAAGTATACATGACGCAAAGCCTCTCTGTAACAAGACATGAGAAGGGCAGCATGTCCAAGCATACCAAGTAAGCATGATCTGGCCTGAGAGCCAAAACCATAACTGTAATTGAATTAATGCACAGGTGATCCCATGTGTGCAGGACTTGGCTAAGCAACCAGCCATCAAGTCATAACCTGTCACAGTCCTTGAAACATATTGATCAACAGAGAAAGATATGGGTAGAGGTCAGGAGAAAGTGGGCATAGACTGACAGGCTTTCACAGACAGGAGTCACTCCACAGGAACACAAAGACACGAAGAACAAGAGGAACGAGGGGGCAGGGCATCTCTGAAGAGCCCCTTCCCCCTTAGAGCTTAGGTAGTCCTCCAGAAGACCTTGGGGTGGACAACAGAAAACTGATTCCTTACAGACATGAACTGTGTTTTAACATGCAAATGCTTAACTTAGATGGAAATTTGTGCATGGTTGCTATGAGGGACAAAACTGTGACATGAAAGGAAAATGTAACTGTTGCTTGTTGTTTAGCTGTTGCTATGTAGTCTAGAACTGTTTTCTCTCTTTAATAAATTACCGTAATAAGCTAGTGCACAAATCCAATATAGAGTTTGGCTTTTAAAATCAAAGGACGTTTAGGGAAAAACAGGCCCCTCAAGATAATAAGTGAGTTATTATCTGGGGTTGACCATTAAAGGCTACAGATAACTAGGCTAGATAACTACACTGCTTTTCTGTTTTGGTGGGAAATCAAATATTTCGTGGCTCATATCTAAATTTTTAATGGTCAGGTGCTAATATTTCATACCCAGATCTGCAGTTTGATCCTCTTGTCATTCTTGTACACAGTCTTCACTTTGAAGTCGATGCCCACTGTGCTGACGAAGGCCGAGGTGAAGGCGTCATCTGCATAGCGAAACAGAAAAGACGTTTTGCCCACGCTGCTGTTGCCGATGATCAGCAGCTTGAACATGTAGTCGAAGTTTTGGTCCCCTCCCTCTCCCTTCCCTTTCACATCCTGAGTGGCAGCCATCTGCAATAACAAAAAGAAGCAGCAGAAACAATTGCATTTAGAGCTTCACCTTGAATTAATGTGAAGCTTTGTGGAGCCATGACGCACAGACAATGTGAACCCATCTCATTATTTGTTTTTCACTTGACGGCCTAAAAACTGGTTATCTGGTTGATGTGCACAGGGTAAAAGTTAAAAAGAGAGAGAGAGAGAAAGGGCTCGTTGTTCACAGAGTACAGTACAAGCTTGTTAAACAGGCCATAGATCAGAGGTGACAGAAGGCTGTGTCAGGCAAACCAGCATGACCAACACAGCAAGCTGTTGTATTGATGAGTATTAGATAACTAGGATTTTAAAGAGCTGAGTTCGCCTGCTCTAAAACCACTTTTCATTCAAAACAAGCCCTTTAATAAACCTAAAGTATTCTCTATATTATTATTACAACACAATTCAGATTCAGTACATTTTTATACTTAAAAAATACTGTTTTACATTTTCAAAATGGCCTTATATTTTATTGGAACACAACACTGTTTGAACAACGATTTTAAATCCAAATTGAAATTTTACCATCTACAGTTTCTGAATGTGTGATGTTATTCTTTTGACATTTGAAAAGCTCTCCTACTAGAAATACAATCAAATTCCCACAGACATTAAATCTTCTTCATTATTAAACTGCTACAGCCTACTGTTGTGCACGGGGTATAATACAGATGAATCTTTCACCTTAACACAGAGCATTTCCATGCATGCTGTCAGCAGTCAACGACCTAAGAGGACACGAGTACTACGAGCAAAATGACAAGAGCGCTGTGATTTTTTTCCCCTTTTTTCCTTTTTTTTTTTTGCTCCAAGGTGAATGTTTTGACAACGCCACTGCGCTTATATGCGAACATGGACAGGCAAGGCTCTCCTTCTAGCATATCCAGCGAGTATAAAAGATGCCGGACCTCGATCCTGCACATCCTGCACCGGGTTTCTGTTCGCTTCCGTGTATGAAAAAACACCCCCCACTTAAGCTATATATATTTGCAAGGACACTGCTTTCAAAAATATCAGTGCAATGCTGGCATTTAAACACACCGCGATACAATCAGTCCGTCTAATATGAAATTACAGAATGTAGCTGAGCAGGGAGCTGCATGCCAGCTAATGTTAGACAAGCAATTCTGGGCAGGAGGTCATTTTACCTATTGGTGAAATTCTTCCGTACAACTAATTAATAAATGAAACTACCAAAACGCGTTGAGGACATTGTCTGAACAAACCTGTTTTGAAGGCCTCGGCTCTATGTGTATCTGCCCCTGATTTGCAGAATACGGTTTTTATATTTGTGTATAATGCAGGCGTTGATTTCCTTCCCCCCTCTGTGTCTCTCTTTCTCTTTGGAGCGCCGACCAATTTCAGCACCTGGGAGCTGTCCCCTCCGCTTCGGATATGGCACGCGCCCCTGAGCTGACGAGGCTGGCTCGCGTGAGATGAGCACGAGCGAAAAGGAAAGTGCGTTTCGCGAGTCTCTCTGACGTCACGGTGGAAAGGGAGGTAGGGGTGTGGGGGTTAAGAAGATGGGGGTTGTAGTTTTTGTCCGGAATCAGCGAAGAAGCGGAGGGCGACATCAAAAGTAGATATTCGACTACATTACTCAGCATGCAGTGCATCACAGCTGTCAACAGCTGTATGATTTACTGTGGAAGCGCTGGAGAAAAACCTTTGTAGTTCATCTTTTTTAATAATCGACAGACAGCTATTGCTCCCCATCATGCTTCTTAAATAAACACTAAAATTGCATTTAAACAGGAAACCTTTGCTAAGTCTCTCGCTGCTCAGAACACGTCTGACGGTGCTTGATGCTATAATAAAATCGTGCAGCTTACCTTCCCGTACAAGTCCATTTTTGGCGTCAGTAATATCAGTCTGTGTTAATATTCACTCCAGTAGCTATAATAAACTCCCAGCTGGGTAGCATAATTTTTTTTCAGGAAGCAAATATAATGGCCTCTCCTTTTGCGTCACTCTCGGTTGGTCTTGCGGCCATCCCCCGCCCATACAGCCAGCTCCGCTACACAGAACAAGCAGCTGAGCAAATAAGAGAGGCCTGAGTGGTGATGAATATTATTGCTATAGGCCTTTCAGTGGGAGCAAGTGCGGGCTGAGACCGCGGCGGAAGTGAAAGAAGGGCATGTTTGCAATTGTAATGGCATCGGCCTCTCTTTTAAGCAGAATATTAATACCTGCATAATTAATTTGAGGGGTGCAAATGAGAAACTGTACCATTGTCATGCATAGGTGAACACCAGCATGCTCAAATCAGCATCCTTCTGACAGTATCTAAACAACCAGCCTTAACCACCTCCTATCACTCATCTTACACCTGAAGCCGTCATTGCTTATAATAGAGCACCGTGCACTAAGAACCACCACTACCAGACACAACAGACATTATATAAGCGTGGACTACATCTTGGATACAAGCCGTGGCTTTGGCTGACAAGCGTCTTTTATCAGCCAGTTAGCAGAGACTTGATAGGGCGTGTATGAAGTTATAGGGCGGGATATAGTGCTGACTGACTGCCCTTTGACTGGAGGATCGGCGCGTGCAGGCTGCTGAGTGCGCAGCGCAGCAGACGAGGGGGCGGGTCAGGTAGGCTGCTCAAACATGTCTGTCTCCACGTTTTTTAAAAAGATTTTGCGTTAAAACTTAACGAATGCACCGAATTCGCACCCTGTATTTGTGCAGTTTTGCTCGTAAGTAAGTGAAATATTCATCGGATCGTTCGTTGACTTGCAAATATTGTGGAACGATTTCGTCCAGAATCAGTAATCCTGAAAAACTGGCGTTTGAGCGCTACAGTGTAATAATTTGCAGTGGTGGAGCTTCTGCCTGAGAGACTGGGAGAAGCTTGTTTTGGTCGCTGAACATCTATTGTTTCAGATAGTTTCAGTACGTGACCCGAGCGTGGTAAACAAAACTTTTCTAGAGGTTTCTGCATGAGTAGAGGCCACAGTGGCACCATCTGCTGTCGGAAACGGTGCTCTGGTGCCATTTCTTTCTTTGCAGCTCTCAAAGGCTGCCATGTGGTGAATGATTAACAGAGCAATATTGACAGAAATCAAACAACTGTTGCCACATGCAGAAGTTCTGAGTCTGAAATGAGCTTATCTGTGTGCAAAGCGGGACGGTTTAGTTATTATTTACTAAATTAGTGAGTAACCTCACTAACAGTTTTAGATAGGCAAGTGAAATGCTATTACACACATTTTCTCTGCATGAAATTAAGAAAAAAAAATGACTGGCCTTTTAAAAAAAGTTACATTTATACATTGGACTCTTGGAATATCTAAATTTATACACCAATAATTATGTTTTCACAAGAGAAGGATGCTGACACCTAAATGGTGTCTGGTTTATTTACAGAACACTAAAGTCAATCTTGTTTATCTGTAAGATTTTAGAGCTTGACAGATGTAACGGTGTGGCTGATTTGGGATTTTCTGTGTCAGTTTAAACCTAGCTCTACCTTTACCAATAATTATCAAGAAATTACAGGACAGATATCGAGGTCAGTAAGCTACAGTGTCTTAAGTTTGTCCATGAAAAAGCACTGACAAGTATATTCATCCACTGTAAAACGGCAACCTGATAATCAGACTGAGTTGCCATCTTGTTTCACTTAAGTCATTTAGCCTGACATGGTGTCCATGGTAGGGCTTTTTTTTATCGTTCATCCCAAACCAATCATTGCTGAAGAATGGATGTCTTCACTTGTGTTGTGTTCATTTCACATTGAGGATGCAGTAGCGTTTGCTGACTAAACAATTTTTATTGCTGATTAAAAAATATGTTGATTTAAGAGTTTTTATTTCTGACCTACAACAAATTGAACAGTTTGAATAGTTTCATCTGTGCATGTCGTCATTTTACTGTCCCTAATTTTCATGAATGTAGCCACCCTGCTAGCTCGCTAAGAATGTCCCCATCCTGAATCCCACATACTAAGCTCTCATTGGTTGACTCCAACCAGTAGAAACATCTATTAATGGACATTACAGAATAATCACCCATGTTGGTTACAGTTTGCAATGGAAGACTCCATTGAGATGATTCTGCAGGACCATAGCAGGGTCCTCTCTACCAACAGACCCAGTCGCGGCCTCTTGGCCTGCATGGGTGCTCTGCTGACAGGCGTGTATGGAGTATGGACCCTGTTTGTAATGCCTGGATTTCGCAAAATCCCTTGGAACCTCAAGGTGCTTAAAATTTCCCATCTCTGATTTTACATGCCTGCTTTGCCTTTTCTCTACTCTTTCAAAAATTCAAATGCTGCATGTTTGTGTGAAATCAAAGAAAAGACTCCAAGACATAATGTGCTACAGCTTGCTCAATAACAACAATTTGCTTATTTTGGAGCATAGTGCTCCATGCTAGCAACAAATGTGGGAAGAGAAGAAAATGGTAAGTCTACAATTGTGATTATTTTTTATGGAGACCTGCACCATCTTATGCAGTACCTTAATCTGACATGCGTTTTGTGCAGAGATCCATTTTTGTAACATAACAGCACATACACTATTTTTCTTCGCTGTCAGTACAAGAAAACATGATGATCAGGAGCAGATAATCACAAGTTGGGTAACAGAGACATTTGTTGCTGCTTGAAAAATCTGAATATGTTCTGACATTATGCAGCAAGAAGAAAGTTAATACCACTGCTTAAAAATTTTGTGTTCATATGTCACATACCTTTGTGCCTCTTTTTTTTAAAATAATGGCATGATACTATGTTTTTCTTAGCTGCTGTATCTCACATAAAACATAGAAAAGTGGAGTCTTACATAATCACTGATCAAACCCAGTTTGCCTCAGCTAGAGAGTGACCTGATAAAAGTATCATTCAGACAGATATTGTGGAAAAGGCTCCACTGACAGCGAGTGGGTGATCAGATTCAAGGTTATCCTCACAGCACTGAGACGACTTTGCTTCTGTGAACAAACGGAAATTTAATATGAAGCATATCCAGGGATGTTTTCTCACCGTGGTGTATGAGATTAGATTAACAGCAAATTTATTATATAATATACTCAAATCTCCCATTTAGTGGAATCTTATAATCTACAGTAGGAAGGCTACAGATTAAAGAGTCTCTCACTTATTAACATGATAGCCAAGAGTCTTTTAATAATAGCAACAATTAATAACTGTGGCATTTGTCATGTGTATTGACTCACTGTATGTTTGCACTGTGGTCCAGGTTCCTTATTTGCCCTCCAGTACAGAGCAGACGCTGAACATTATGAAGCTGCTCGAGGGACGAACGGGTCGCTTAGCAGATCTGGGATCAGGAGATGGAAGAGTGGTGAGTGGGCTGCAGCTGTGCCAGGCAAAAAAAACTTCATATGTGTCCTGGTGTGTTGTGGGCACTTGTGTTGTCGTATTTGACATCATCTGAGTTAATTTCTGCAGGTGTTTGCGGCCACTTCTGCTGGTTTCCAGTGCACAGGCTTTGAGATTAACTCCATTTTAGTGGCCTACGCCAGGAGCAAGGCCCACTGGACAGGAGTGCCCCATAGCCGGGCGACCTTTGTGAAAAAAGACTTCTGGAAGGTAAGACGTCGACAAAAATGACTCCTTTCTTTCAGCCGGATCAAAGCTGGTAAATGACAATGTCTATTTCTCACTTCGTTCATAGACTGACTTATCTGCGTACAACAACGTGACAGCTTTCCTTGCTCCAGGTGTGGTGAGTATTGCTTTCACCTCATGTTGCTCTTTTGACACTGTTTTAACAGCGTTTGGCATGACTGATTTAGTCTTTCCTGATTGGTTTGCAGATGGGGGTGCTGGGTGAGAAGCTTTTGAAGGAGCTTCCTGATGATGCGCGTGTCATCGCCTGTCGCTTTCCTTTCCCCGACTGGCCACAACAGTCATCTGTTGGTTCCGGTCTTGACCAGACTTTTGCTTATGACATTAGCAGCGTGCGCTCACACCTGAAGAAAGCTTCGAAGACAGTGGTGTAAAAAGTTGCCTTTGCTAGGTTAAATATTTCCCAGCATCTTCATTCTGTCATTCTCTACTGCACTAAATGCTCTAGACACTTTCTTTGTTGGACCACAAATTGGGGGAAAAAAAGATATTTTAAAGAATGCCATTGAAAGAAAACACATTTTTTGCACAGAATCATAAAAACTTTGTTATGAGCGCTGATCAGGAATGATTCTTTTGAAAGTTGAACATTGAAAGGGCAAGACAGGCTGTGACTAAGCAAGATGTCAGGATGATTTTGACATCGCTTTGCCCCTGCAGTATTTGTCCAATCTTTTCACCACCAGAACAGACTGAACCTTTGACATATTGCTGTCAATCTTGTTGTAAATACCACCATGCCCTCCTCTCAAGTCTATGACTGTAGCTCTCTAAGAACTCTAATGGACCTCTTTAGCGACATGCTTCAGGAGAGATTGTGAGGTGTTGTTTAGTAGTTTTGTGCTTTTTTTTCTCTTGTGGAGTCGTAGTTAGATTCATATGTTGTGTTTACTTGTTTATGCAAAAAATGAATGACTCCAGCTCAAGGCCATATTGAGATTTGTTCTGTCTGTGGCTGTCTGGGAGACAGCCACAGACTGAGGCTCAGTTATGCTGTGCACAGCCGCCTCTCAGGTGCTCTGTGGTGATGATCTGTGTCACCTGATCTGTGAGGGTCCTATGAAAAATGTGATTTGAAAATAGGTACTTTAGTCTGAGAATAATGGTTATGTGTAACCGTCTGCTTGTTTGTTGATAAGCAGTAGAACAAAAACGAGGATGTCAATAAAATGTGGTGGAAATGTGGCCATTTGCCAATGAACGACTGATTGGTTTTTGGTTTTGTAGCAAAATTAAAAATGTTATCGTATTGTGGGATACAGTATTTTCATGCACCCTAATGAACAATGTCGGGCTCTGATTTTATTTGCTACGTGTGCAGACTGTTAAGAGGAATTTTGCAGTAACAAACTGTTCACTGTAGCACCTGCAGTGAACAGTAAAGCTGTTACCGTATTTATTCAAATGGTTCATAGACCACTGCAGTATACCTGCAGCTGCCAGCCGGAACAACACCAACCCTCCAATGTTTGTCTCCCCTACAACCGTATCACACATACATATGCCTATGTCACACTCCTGTCAACAGTCTATTAAACCATACATATTCGTGCGCGCTTGGTATCCAAATTGTCCACCAGAGAGTGCTAGTGCTCCAAACTGAGTTGGTGTTGAAACACAGGATGGAGGGATCCTGAGCGGAATACAGATAATGTTGATCCTCTGCATAGTGGATATATCATCGACCCAATGCATCAGACTTAAAAGACCATGAATTTTGTTTTGCACCAAAATGTTAAAGGTCTATACACCTGCCCCGATTCTATGGACAAAACAGGTAAACAACACAACATGTCTGGCTTCGTAATTATTGTGGATTGTGGTCAGAGATGCAAATAATAATATAACGTCTCGGATAACATAATGTACGCGATGTTTTGTCGCCTTTGATTTCATGTCCGTGCCGTCAGCAACACCTATGTACATGCAAGGTAGTCGATATCAGGCAGACCTCATGCTCTAATTTCACACCGTGACGTCAGAGAGAGGGCGGCAGACAGCGGGGTGGGGTGGGTGCCAGAGTATAAAGCCTCGGAGACGGGCTCTCCGGGCTGCATTCTGAGTGCGGGACTGTAAACCACCCCTGATGGAAGTACGGAGAAATAGCGGACCCCAACAGACGAACAGCAGCAGCATGTGTGAACCGGCGCAGAGGTCGTGCGAACCTCGCCGAAAGAGAATGGATGATCGCAGTGCGCCCTCAGAGATGGCCAGGATAATCACTGATCCTGCCACTGGGAAGTGTTACTGCCGTGGAAAAGTTCTGGGAAAGGTAGCCCAAGCACAGAATCTGTTGTCGACTTTTTGGATTTACCACTTAACCTGAAGACAGGGCACGTTAACAGTGTTTCCTCCCCCCAACTCTCTCCAGGGAGGGTTTGCTAAATGCTATGAGATGACCGACCTCTCCACCAGCAAAGTTTATGCAGCCAAAATCATCCCACATGCGCGCGTCTCCAAACCTCACCAACGGGAGAAGGTAAGCGTGCAGTCCCGGTGCTTGTGCGCACTGGTGTGACTGAAAAACACTTGCGTCAAAATTTCCTGTCAGTTACAATTGTAACCATTGTTTTGTCTCTATCCTTCGGTTAGATTGACAGAGAAATTGAGCTGCACAGAGTACTGCACCATAAACACATTGTGCACTTTTATCATCATTTTGAGGACAAGGAGAACATCTACATCCTGTTGGAATACTGCAGCAGAAAAGTAAGTGCAATTTGTCACATACTTAAGTCTCCAACCACTGCTCCTTATCCTCTGCCACTGCTGTGTTTCTGATTTGGATAATACGTGCACTGCACCTAAAGTCAATGAGGCAGCACATAGGAAGCTTTCACAGTCTGCCCTCACTGCAGAGGACTCTAAAGATAATTCCCTATTTTCAAATGAGCTTAAAGAAAATCATCAAGTGTCTCAGGTTTTTCATCAGAAAAGAAAATAAGCATTTCTTTTGAATAGTTCCACTGTGTAACCACTCTCTTCTGTCTTCTTACAGTCGTTAGCCCATATACTGAAGGCTCGCAAAGTGCTCACTGAGCCGGAGGTACGTTACTATCTAAGACAGATTGTGTCTGGACTGAGGTACCTGCATGAGCAAGAGATCCTTCACAGAGACCTGAAACTTGGTAAGGGATCTTTATGCAGCAACAATACACTACAATGTTGAGACACTTTGTGCACTATTGTAAAGATGCTTTCTGTACAGGGATCATTTTTTTAATCAACCAACTTCTTTTATCAGTCCATGCAGTATTAAGCCTTTGATCCAGGGTTGAATATCAAATGCTCATCATCTGATTCCCCCTTCTTCCCTACAGGTAACTTCTTTGTGAGTGAGTCGATGGAGCTGAAGGTTGGGGACTTTGGTCTCGCTGCCAAGTTGGAGCCAGCAGGAAACAGGAGGAAGACGATCTGTGGAACTCCAAACTATCTGTCCCCTGAGGTGCTCAACAAGCAGGGCCACGGCTGTGAATCAGACATCTGGGCCCTAGGCTGTGTAATGTAAGTAGGCAAACTGTACATTCACCATTAGGTAGTTAAAAAGCTTTTGTTATTGTCATTGATCATTATTTAATAACAGATAATCAGGTTATAAAGACACATCAGCATCTTATTTCATGGACTAGCGAGTTCTTGTTTTGCTTCTAATCACCACTCACATTTGCCTTCTGTCCTACTCCAGGTACACCATGCTGTTGGGCAGGCCACCATTTGAAACCACTAACCTGAAGGAGACATACAGGTGTATTAGAGAGGCACGCTATTCCCTGCCCTCCTCCCTGTCGCCACAGGCTAAGCAGTTAATCGCCAGCCTGCTTGCCAAGATCCCAGAGGATAGACCCAACCTGGACCACATTCTTAGGCACGACTTCTTCACACAGGTTAGACACCTTTTTCACCTCTGTATCTGTCCGTTCTGCCCTCTGGCTGCCTGTCTCTAAATGTCACTTTGTAGGGTGACCCCCCTCTCCCTCCCATCACAGATACACTGACCCACTTTCGTTCTCCGCAGGGCTTCAGTCCAGAGCGTCTGCCGGCTAGCTGTTGCCATTCGCCACCAGATTTTCACGTCTCGAGTCCCGCCAAGAGCTTCTTCAAGAAAGCTGCTGCTGCGCTCTTTGGTGGGAGGAGAGACAAGGTCAAATACTACGAGACTCTGAGTGAGTATTACATCAACCACTAAGCCACTCATGTGCCACTTAAAAATGCTACTTGTCACACCGGCCGGTTATCTTTCTCTTTGGAAAATGATTGCCGATACAAGAGGAATCATTAAATCTAGATTCTGAGATGATAACGAGCATGTTTCATATTGTCTCCATACTGAAGCTGATTGTTGTAGAGGTCAGGTTCTAACCTTTGTGCTTGGTTATTGCCGTTGATAGATAAATTAACCAAAGAGGAAGAGGAGATCTACAAACTGCAGCACGACCTGGAGAGAACTGTCATCAGTCAACAACAGAGCAAAAATATCTCTGAGGTAAGTGGTCATTTATTCAACACGAAACAGGATCTGCAGTGCAGGTGATGTTGCAGGTATATTAATCATAGAGCCATTAAATGAATGGGTAGATTTGAGATATCATATTGAGGAGAAACCAGTGAGTCACACTGATGCTGTACTAAACTTTATAACAAGCGCAGTTTCAGAACAAACTAAAAGCACTTATTTTCAACCTTTTAAGCCAAACCACTTTGAATCCGTGGGTGACTGCTGAGTCATAGTAGGAAGAGATGATCTAAACTCGCAGATTCTAACCCCTGTCGTCACCGATTCCCACCTCAGAATGGAAGTCTACTTCCGCCATCTGCTGAGAGCCCTGTCGCCCCGGCAACAGAGAGCCAGTCCCCGACAACGCGAGATACCATCCGTCTGATCGTCAGAGGGAGTCTGGGGAGCTGCAGCAGCAGCAGCGAATGTAAGTTCACCTCATTTCACACATGCACGTGAGATACAAATAGGTTTGATATCATGTTTTAACATGTTTCTGGGAATTATGCAGGAAAATTCAACAAATGCTTTTATGATCGGAGAAAAATCTAAAAGACAGCTCGAGTGTAAAGTAATTTCAAATGACCTGTAATTGTTGTTTTTGTTCCTGAAGGCCTAGAAGACAGCACAACAGGGAGCGTAGCTGAGACCGTTGCAAGCGTGTTGAGGGGATGTCTGGAGAGTATGCCCAAAGGTGAGTGGCCTTCACATATAGTTATTGACCAGATAATTCCACGCTGAGAGGTCTCGTGATACAGCTAAATCACTTTACCTCTTTTTGAACTTGAAACGTCTGAAGAGTTAAATGATCAAAGGGCTTTGACTAAGGATTACGTGTTGAATCGCGTCCCATATTTTAGTTTGCAAAGATACACTCCCTGGTTTTGTTAACACACCCAAGTTTCCTCCCAGAAGTTGAAGTTTGTAGAAGATCATAGATAAGTTTCAGAGTTTAGTTTAGCTTTGTGCTTTCACAAACACATACAAGATTGGACAGTTAAGTCATTTCTTTAAATCTTGCCTGTAATTGCTCTCTAATCCTCCTCCTCTGCGTTCTCACCCTGCAGCGGACGACATTCCTCAGGGTTCAAACAGCTGCAGTCTTCAATGGGTGACTAAATGGGTGGACTACTCCAACAAGTACGGCTTTGGCTACCAATTGTCTGATCACACCGTGGGAGTTCTCTTCAACAACGGCACTCACATGAGCCTCCTGCCAGACAGAAAGTACGCACTATTCTGCACTTTCACAACACTCCACCTTCAATTTGAAAGTTATTAGTCACTCCATATAATGCGGTTGGCTTGTTTAAGCATGCTGCAGTACATAGAACTGCTTTGAAGAACCAGTTAGTGTTTTGACATAAGTAACAAAGTGAAGCAATGGCTTGACTTGTTAAATTTGAGTAAATTATGTTTTCTTTGCTATAAAGTGAGGAATTCATGGGAATATGTGGGCTCTTTTTAACTGTCTTCAAGCAAGAGCAGTATTTTCATTTGATTTCATTTAATTTTAATTGTTGACCAAATTCTCTTATACTTGGTTTGTTTATATAAGCCGTTGCCTAACTCTTTATCTCCTCTTTATCTTCAGGACCATCCATTACTATGCAGAGCTGGGCCAGCGCTCTGTCTTCCCCACTTGCGAGGTTCCCGAACACTTTGTGGGGCAGGTTACTGTGCTCAAGTACTTTTCCCACTACATGGAGGAGAACCTCATGGATGTAAGTGAATATCTCTATTCCCCCGTTCCTCTGTTTCTGTAATCTATCTCTTGTGCTTTTATGTGCCTCTCCACCCCCTGAAGCATTAGAAAAAAGATCTTTCATGTTGCAGCCTGTCTGATCCTCATGTGCTACTCTTTTGCTTTCTCAGGGCGGGGACCTGGGTAGCATGACAGACGCACACATGCCCAGACTCTACCTGCTGCAGTGGCTCAAGTCCGACCGCGCCCTCATGATGCTCTTTAACGACGGCACTTTCCAGGTAAATACACAAAGCCGTTGCCGGGCATGCTCAGAGGAGCACTATTATGGTGCTGTATTCATATATATCAACAGAGTAGGAGGGTAGGGCCACAAATCAAATAAGAAAAAGATAACTTGGAATGGTAATTTGCCAAAAATGGATGCAGAATAACCTAAAAACCTTTTCTCTTTTTTCTCCACAGATCAACTTTTATCATGACCACACCAAAATCATCCTTTGTTGCCAGAGGGATGAGTACATGCTGACATATATCAACGAGGACCGCGTCTCCAAAACCTTCAAACTGAGTTCCCTGCTGACGTCTGGCTGCCCCACCGACCTGCGGGAACGCATGGTGTACTCCCTCAACATGCTTCTGCAGAGATGCAGCTAAACTGACAAGTGACATTGTGTTTTTGGAAACGGCACAAAACAGACAAATCTACCCATAGTGCTTCTGTAGCACTGCAGTGGAACCAGGCTTGGGAAGGATCTGTGTGCGGAAAGGATGAGTTTTGTGGATGGAAAAATAAATTAACATTCCTTCACTGATGCACCTTCGTGACTCAGCAGAGGTGCAGGTGAAAAAGAAAATAATAAGGATGCACTCTGTGGAATGGGAAATGAAATGTAGCACAATGGCAGTGGATGATTAAGAGCTGATGTGTATGTTGCTTGTTGGAGAAGAGGAAAGGATGAGCTTGTTGCGAGTATGTTGGTACAAATGTGAACCCCATATGTCTTTGGGGTAAAAAGAGGGATGTTTGGGAAGTAAAGACAAACGCTGGGCTGGCACCAGCTAAAATGTGTATAGTATAGTCAATGCTGTTTTATAAAGACAATCCATAAAACTGATGCTCTGAATGTAACCAGAGCTAGACTGTGGAAAATTGTAAATGGTGTACAGTGTACGTCACAGCCAATTGAGCAGTGCAGAGAAATGATCTGCTAATGTGTATGGATGCTCCAGAGTTCGGCTGTTTCTGTGTGCGAATGTGTGTGAGTGGGAGGGATGTAACATCACACCAACTTTTAAAACTGTGATTTGTTCTCTTTACTGACAGATGGACTCAGCACATTGAGCTGGGAACCAGGGGGGTGATGTGAGGGGAGAGATAGGGGAGGCAGGAGGAGAGAATGACATTTAAAAAAACAAAAAACAGTTCAAGGGATCCTCTAAGGATCTTTCAAGAGCCATTATCACCTTGGTAGAAAATGTCCTAAATAACTTATTGTGTAAGCAAAGTGCAGTATTTATTTATTTAATAATAAAGAGCATTTTCTAAAAAAAAATCTACTCCAGAGTACTTGTCCTTCTCATTGAGTGTTTGTACCCATTTTTATTTTCAGAAACACGGAGTGTTGTCTACGGCTGCCCAAAGATGTTGTTAGATGTTTACTGCTATTACATTTTCTGAGTGTTTCCCTCAAAATTGATTCCTGGTATTAGGTTTTATGTAAAATATGTTTTTTTTAAAAATGCATTTAAACAAACTTGAAAGTGAACTGTGCCTGTGTTCATATTTAATAAGGGTCCTGGGTTCATGCACAGTGCAGTGTGGTGGCCATTAAGATTCATCGCAATCATATCTGTTTACTGGTCCAAGTCAAAGCAAGTGTTTTATCTTTAAACTTGTGTTTTCAACAGGAAATGGGCACATGGAGAGAGACTGATGCACGATAGAGGGCATGTTGTTTATTCTCAGGTTCAAGCCCACCCCACCCCCCCCCCCTGCACTCAGCCACATGACTATGTAATGTAGCTGACCTCGTCTGACACAAACGTGCACGCGCACACACAGGCGCGTGTTACTTCGCATACAAACAAGGGCACTGATCAGCAGATACGCTAGCCAGGGTGGATCGGAAATCCAAAAGGAAAGACGGCCAAACTGTGACACGCAGCTAGAAGGAGAGGCAGAATAATAAAAAGACAGACTTGGTCATACTATGTCAGCGATTGCATCAGAGCTGTTGAGGCAAAGTGACTACAATCATTCTTGGACATCCTTTCACATTCGCTGACTGTAACCATGGAAACAAGCCACCACTGACCAATTTGGTGAGAGTCGGAAATCAATGAAGACTGCGTAAAAGACATCTGGCGCAGCTTCTCTTTGCTCAAAGGCAGTACTCGTGTTCTGACATAGTTTTGAAACAATAACTCGTGTCTTTTGCCACTGATTGCTGCACACTCTCTGTTCTCTGCATCTGTTTTCTGTTCCAGCCGTCTGTTGAACACCTCACCTTCCAAGCTTATGTAATGATGGAAGTTGAACGTGGATGTTTGAGTCATCCCTTTAGATGTTCACTCAGAATATCTGTGCTCTTCAGAGTTCAATAATAAATGGCTCATGCATAAACATACCCACACAGACAGAAGCAGAACAGGAAGTAGCCTACAAGAAGAAGGAGCAGGAATTATTCATGACGACACCTCCAGGTCTGAGTGCGCGTGTTTTGACAGTAATGGCCCCTGGAATGGATGCCTCAGTCAGACAGAAATAGATTTTGTTGTTGATGTGAAGTTTTCTGGCCTTTAGGGGCATTTTTACCCCTGGTCCTAACATCTGAGCAGAAATACACCAACTCCATCAGAGGGATGCAATGGGTTCGACGAAATTAATAACAGACTCCTGCATCTTTCAAAGCAAGAAAGAGGGAAAGTGACAGATTCTTTGGGGTTATATGAGTTATGACACTTTATTGTTCAGTGTAGATTCAGCTCCTGCAATTATTAGTGTAAGTGAAAATTCAGGTCAGGTCAAGATCTCCTCTGTGAGTCAGCAAATGTCAGCTGATCGTCATTATTGGCCTCGTGGGAACTTTTTACATGCCCGTGTGCACAGATGATGATGATGATAATTGGAAAACCCTATGGAGTTCAAAAAGCTAAGAGTGCAAGCTCACTTGATGTTCTTAGTGTCATGTGAAAAAAAATGTTTATGACAGTGCTAGTTTTCAGTATCACCCACACAAAGCTGCTCTTCTGTTATGCCACGTTGACTGTGGGAAAAGTCTTGTGCATGCGGGCAGGCTTAGCTTTGGGATGAGTCTAAGCTGGAGTGACAACAGGGATCTTTATACCTCAGCTTCTATCATAAAGTTCTCTGCAGGCAGTAGAGTGAGTCATTTTGGCATTAAAAGTGATAGTAGGCACATTCTGCCAGAAAAAAACACATGCTTTGATATGTGCACACACAGGGATGCACTTGGGGGATTAGAAGGCCTTTGCATATCAAATGTCAGCACTCCTCCTCCTACTATGTGGACAAAAACAGATGTAGTGTAGAGGAAGCCACAATGACTGTTGCTTTGCCCATTCTCTTTAGTAGCCTACAGTATCGTTGACAGAGATTAGCGATGCACAGCAGTCAAACTTGTAAAGTTGCCAGCTCAGACTTGGTCAAATATTGTACCAAGAAGTGTCTTCTGAGGGTGTTCACGCAAGCACAAAGGTGTGTGCGTGTTTGTTCCCAATGTATTTTGTTTCCTTCCAGGTGTTCAAATGTGTCTAATGTTGAGAATGAGTCACTGTGTAAGATGCAGTGGCCACTTGTGCTGAAGAGTGTGTCGTTCATGCTCCCTCATCTGATTCCTGTAATTTCCTACAATCAGCTCTCTTCAAGAGGTCTTTTTTTCCTGCCTGAAAATAGAATCTTTTTGGATTGCTACGAGAGCTTCTTGGTTTATTCATGGATCAAAGTGTACCAGCAAGTCAATGTCTAACTCAGCAGTGAAGAGTGAAGGCGTAACAGAGGTAGAAAGAGAAAGAAAGAAACCTTGAATTCAAACAAAAGTGCTTGAAAGGAAAGCTCGTAGCTTCTGTTAATTGCAGCTTGTATTTTCTTTCTGTCCATTTAGCTGATGTGAATGTGTTGAATTTTTAGCATTTATCTTTACATGTTCATACTCTTTCAACATGCATCCCAATGTAATCGATGTATATAAAATTTGCACAAAGCTCTTCTCATTACTTGAATGTTTGGCCTTCATGTTTTATTAAATGTGGGTAATTATCACATAATTGTATGGAGGCTTTTCTTTATTCAGACATTAATCACATGTGCCAGACTAGCTCAGCTGGGGTGAACTGAGATGAACTGCTGAATGAAGCCTACGTCACATTGCTGTTGGAAAGGCTTGTCGTGTATATTATTTTAGCTTCTATAACAGCAACTGCACCAGCATCCTCCTCTGTGATGTCAGCAGAGAATGTGACTTCTTCAAAATAGGCCAGCTAACAACCTGCTGACTTCTTTAATAAAAACATCACATGGTAGTGGTTGGGCAGCATTTTGACAAAGGGCAACGATAAGACTGTGGAGGAGAAATTGAGAAAATCTCTGCAGGAACTTCCACAAAATGACGAATCCAACACATTTAAGCTGTATTCAAACCATTATTCACCATAGAAGACACCATTATAAAATACATTGTCTATATTATTACAGGCATTTGCAAGTATTATTCCAATTTTAGTGACTGTTCACCGACTCCAGGTCCACTCAATCAGTCCAGTGTTTATGCTAGATCAGTAATATAATAATCACACATCAATAAAATTTGTATTTTGGTCAACAAATCCATGTCAAAACCCATCGACCCTATTTCTGTCCTTATTTGAGCTTTCTTGATGCAATTCCTGTGGGAGCCGAAGCTTGTCCAAAAGTCCTAGAGCATCAACCTCCCCATCCTGTCATTATAACATAGTAGTTTTACAGATGATCGTTGAAATGCTCTGGGCTGGGAGATAATTACTGTTTAAGCTCTTCTTTGGTAAAGCTGCAACAAAGCAGAAATTGCATTCCATCCATACCAACAAATGAGAGGGTGTGCTATACTGACTTTCTGAAGTTTGTTTCTGAAGCTCAAGTTCCTCTTTGCAAAGTTTCAACTTGTCTGTATCATTGGCTGCTTATCATTGTCAGAGTTTGTTACATTTTATTTGGGCTAATTGTCACTTGCAGCAGCAATTTTGAAGATGCGTTTATTTTTTATAGCTCTATAAAATATATACAATCATTTCTTTCTGCCTCAAAAAAAAAAAAAACTTGAGCCATGACCAGATTAACATGTGTGGTCCTCCTTCGCTTCTACCACTGTAACAACTGTAGGCACGTGGTTTAAAGGCTATTTTAGCAGAGCTGTGATGGTGCCACTAAATGTGGATAGCAAGGCATTTAGCAAAGATTTGTGAAGTGTGGCAAGTGTTTAAATACAGCCCTGCCTTGTGGAGGGAGGAAACTCCAGAGGCTTCAAAGCAGTGTTTCAATCCTGTGACTCACAGCAGCGATAGATGGACAAAGCAAATCCTACACACACACACACACAAATACCATCTCCCTTTGGATTTAGGTGGGGCTGCATTGCTCAACAAGTTAACAGTCAAATATTAATGTTCCTGTCTATGTTCATGATGGTGCTTTATTTTCTATTGTCATTGCTAACTACAGTACAGTAGTAGTTATGTAACAATAATACAACATATAAATAATGTATAATCTTATAAATATATGTACAGCAAGCAAATGTAAAATTGCTGATTCAAGGTTACTGCTCGATTCAGAGCTACAGTTTCAACACTGTCATAACTTGCCTGTGAATTTTAGTGCCAATAAAAGTGCAAACCATATATCATCAACCCTCCTGAGTAAACACTGTCTATTTATTACAAGATATCACAAGTATAGTATAGTGAGTATAGTGTTTGTTCACACAGTTTCAGAAGTTTGGACTACAGTATAAAGTTTGTTCTGAGATTATAACTGAAAGGTCTGTGACATAACCCATGCACCTTTGGCATTTCTCCGAGCCCACATTAACCAGTCCTCGGCCGATAAATGCCAAAGGTAATGTTATCCAAATTGCTGTTCTCCCAGCATGCCCGGGACAGATGCATGGGCGGACAAATAGACTGTGGTGCCGGGTGGAGGAGTACCGGCTTCATGATGTCGACTGAAGGAAGATGAATCTCCACACAAGGCCAGCTTTTAAACTTTGATGATGCTGCAGAGCGTCGGCATTTCGTGACACACACAAACAAAAACATTTTCAAAGCACCTACTGGTGAAGAGGGAAAAAAGTGAGCTTTTTAGAGCAAGTCATGTTCAGCTGTAAGTTTTGTATGGCAAACATATATGTTTATTTTGTGACGCAACCATCGAACTATGTGAGGGGGACCGTGAACTACCCTTTATTCACATGTTGTTACATGTAGTGTAACAGCTGAATTTATGCACTAGAAGAAAGGACAACCATCCCCCATTATTCAGCTGAAACTGCTTTAAGAATGACTGGCTGAGTGAAAAGTCCCTTCAGTTTAATGCAGATAGAAGTTTCACTGCAATCACATCTGTCTGTTGAACACATTCCTGTTCTCTTTGTGTGCCTAGGTGCTTTCATTCATGAAAAATCTCTGCCCACTTCAGAAAAAACGCAAAATGCCAGAGGACTGGTGTCAGGTTACCATGGCAGGGCAACGTTTCCGGGGATTCATCTGACAGCCCCATCAATGAGCCAATCAATGCATCATCTCTGATAATATCGGCAGTCTCCACTTGCTCTCCCATTGAGCTGAGTGGGAGACACACACTTCTGTTTCCATGGCAACTGGTATTCTCATCATCAGCCGCACGTACAGATCCAGCTGCATTTCATTTGGCTGCTCTCGGTTAGTCATCCTGTATTGCGTGCACACTTCCTCGGTTAAACGTTTCAATCATATTATTTCATAAAATTGGTGACGACTCTCACAGTGTACATTTGTAACACTGTTTTTTTTTAAAATCAGAGCTGAATGTATTTACGCACACATGATTTGAATCATTAGACAACTGTTAATGCAAAATGTTTGCTGGCAGTCCAGAACAAAAATCTTGTCTAAACTTGATAACAGCAGAAGCCATTCTACATGTCTACAACAAAGCTTGATTGTAGTTAGCATAGTTTAGGGCCTTATTTCCAACTAATGAGGTCTTTTTCCATCATAACTTGTCAGACTTGCTTTATCTAATCTTTTTTTAGCCAAAGTTTATCTTCTGTATGGCTGTCGCTTTAGTATTATATGCCTGTTGATGTTGCTCTCCAGATGCCCACAGGAAGTGTCCACCCTGATAAAACGTTTGCAGAAATTTGTTGCTAAACAAACATCGTTATCACATTCATGCTCTTTTATATGAACCCTTTTTAGCTGCAACATTAATCAATGTCAGGAACTTCAAATTACTATGAATATCAATAGAAAAGTAGAAATAGATCAAATAGAGAGGTCAATTTATAAAAAAGTTTGTGACTCTTAAATCATGTGTTTAAAATATTCATGTTGCTTTCAGCTGCTAGAAGTCATAAGGTATAAATTGGAAATCATAGCTGCACGCTTGGTATTACATAGTGTGCAGCAGCAGCTGACATGATTCTAATGAATGATTGAGAACGCCTGAATAATACTTCAACTAGTCAAATATGACACAAGAACTGCTGACGAACTGTCATGCCATTTACTGTTAACCATGCTGCAGGACAATAGCTGTTCTCACTGTTTGTATTCCTTTCAGGGGAAGTGAAAAGGGACACATCCTACTGGATATCCTCTGTTTGGCACGACGGATGAGATGGGAACAATAAACCAGAGGGAGAAGAAGGAGGTGGACTACAGTCTTTTAAAGAACCCTAGCATAATAATAGCAGTAGTGTAGTGTAATAATACAAGGGTTAAAAGCAGATAAGAAAGTTAATAAGCAGCTTTACAAATCACTACAGTTAAGTATAGCCTATGGGGCAAATAGAAGGAATGCCAAAACAACAACAGACATTTATTTAATATACCGAGAATCTAAAAATATATTTTAATGTATTTTTTTTAATATACCTTTGATGTATGCAATGCGCTTTATGCTATACAACTGATGTCATACAGTTGATGTCATGTCTGATGTCATAGTAAGAGTTGGTATTTCCCCTCAAGGTGTCCAAAGATGAACCTAGGCGCTTATGCAATAATTAACAGGTGAAAGGGGGGGGGGGGAATCTCTGTTTACACCCCTGGTGACTAATTATCTACATAAACATAACATTCATAACTAAACTACACAAATTATTAGTGTTTTTGGGGTGATTTTTAATTGTAAAAAAAACATAAATACACAGTCTGAGAAGTAAGTGACAGATAACAGTAGACAATGTTTCATTTTAAAGAGTCACACATGAAAAAGTCTTGGAAGCACTAATGTAAGACTACTATGAGAAAACAACATCCAAAACGTTGCATTTGTCATATTTTTATGTAACAAAAATGACAATGATTGACACCAAAATCTAAAAATAAAAGCCAAACTTTACAATTGAAGATATTGATAGAAAAGATAGAGATTACAATTTTGATCAATTAATTTTTCAGGTTCATGAAATTTTCATTGAACAAAGAGAACATAAATTCTTTTCCTAAAATGTAATCAATACAATATAATATATTCGTAGAAGAGGGTTTGTTTTGGCTTTGCAGAGTTTTAACATCCATAAAAGGACTTGCTGTCTGCCCACCTGATGAGTTTACTTTGCGTGCTGTGGAGCAGGTGTCATCATGCACACTGAGGCTCTCCCGAGCTCACCTGAGTGTGACTACCACAGTTAAGTGCAGCAACACAGACAAACAGCTTTACTCACCATCAGGTCAGAATGATGTGATGACTGCTTGTTATTCTGAGTGTTGTCTGTCCATCTGTGCATGTGTCAGCTAAAAGCTCACCTGTAGACCCATATCTAAGCTTGGCTAACACCATTTAAATGTAACCTCAGTGTCATACACATTGGCAGGTATTGGACAAGCTTGGTGGCTCAGCGGCAGTGATGTCTTCATGTTTTCCTGCGTGAGTGTGGGTTTTTCCCGGCTTTTTTTCTCAGCAGGTTCAAAGACATGCAACATGTGTGAACAAAAGACTATGTCCTGTAATGGTCTGCTAGCTTCTCTTAGGGAAGATTCCTTATTTATGAGAACCCGTAAAAACATCATTGTTTAGTCCATTTATGCAAGTGCTGTGATCAAGGGCAGTTTTGATGTAGTTGTACTTCACTTCAATATTTCCACCTCTGCAACACTATCCTTCCACTCCACTTTATATTTACAATGATTTTACTTTTTCATTCAGTACATTTATCTGACCATTGTACTTACTTACGTTTTTTGCAGATTATGGTTTTATATACAGTTTAATTTCATGAGGTGAACAATTAAAATCTAATGAGGGAATGAGCTACTTCCAATTAACCGTACCCCCACCATCAACAATATTTAAATCTTGCCTACATCTTGGTGAATTATTAACATGTTCATGTTTAATACTTTGCTGATAATGCTTCTATATTTACACTATGTCCTGGGGTGGGGAGGTTATACTGTCCTTTTGTTACTTATATATGAGTATCTGAATGCATCATCACCACTGAGCACAGGTATAATAACTACTCTGTATCCACACAGGAATGACTGTGCTGATATAGGTGGGTGTTTCTGGAGAACTGAGTGTGTTGAGACATAGTTTCGGAGGGAAGCTCATCTTTTGGTCTTTCCTCACTATGGAGTGATGGACCCCCTCCTCCCTGCACCCTGTTGTCTTGAATAGGAATAAACAGCTGTAGAAAATAGAAGAATACATTAGTGTTCATTAGTAGCCTGTGATTTTTGCTGGATACTGTCTGCAACACTACGCATCAACAGTTCCAGCTCTGTCAGCTATCAACAGTTGGACAAGAGTGGTAGAGTGCATTCTCCTTGACTACTCCTCAAAGGCAGAAATATGTTGTGTGTAGGAAATCATTGCCACAAGAGCCTTTGAAACAGTATGAACAAGTCCAGCCATGCCTCAGAGTCCAACTCTCAAACCTCCCATATCAAGAATGAGGAAGATACTTCACGTAGTTGGGCAATTGCTGTGCCTTGGAGTGTTTTTATCGGCAATCTGCCTCCACCATCTCTGAGCAAAAGAGGCTGTTGTTCATTGTCCCTTATGTTTCTTAATGTGAGGATCCATTGTCCAAAACCACAGGAAGATAATGATACCCAGATCCCATGTGGAGATGTGTGTGTGTGTGTGTGTGTCATAAGTCATGAGCTGGGCGCCAGCTATCTTCTTTTAGACACTGGGGATTAGATATCTATTGACCTGCTGCATTTGGTCTCGACATCCAGAGATCTCAGTGGGAATACACACAGTGAGAGACAAAAAATTGCACACAGAAGCACACATGCTCATACGTCAAGGCCTTTTCAAACTCTACGGAAGTATTTTCAGCAACCAGGAAGCGCTGCAAAAAGCAACAGAATGAACATCGTAATTATTGTCAGTTATTTTAGTTGCTGTCAGTGAAATTCAAGCAGAATACTGAAAATAGAGGGCAATTCAGATAGAGGATTCTCAGTGATGTTATCTCTGATTCAAGACCTGGGAATGAAGGCTGTCACGGTGCGTATCTCCATTCAGCGCACCAAAAGATCTTGTCAGGGATTTTTGCCTTTTTCTATCCACTCCCAGATTTCACTCAGCTGCATTTGTCTCAGGATGTTTCCTGCATAAGGGTGATGTCATTACTCACCAGTCACAGGACACGCACAAAATCAGATCACGTTTCCCAGGTCCATTCATAGGAGGTGGACTCTATTCCAACTGGCAGTAAAACTCAAATTTGGAACTGTAGGCGTATGACAGTTTGTCTCTAACATATGTATGTCTCTCTCGTCTCTCTCTTTCCCTCCCTCCTTGTTACTCAAAATAAATTGAATCTCCCCCTCTGACGCATTGGCTAGACAACGTTATACGACTAAGGCTGACTTCAGCATCAGCGTTTGTGTCACAGCCTCAGCCAGAGACATTTTACTGTCACAGGCCCTGGGGGACTGGTGCCTTTAAAAATACATTAGGCTTTTACTTCTCAAAGATTATGTGACGTGAAGTAGATGTGTTGTGTTTAGTAACTGTATTGCACTTTAGCCCACAAGCTGTAATACAACACCACCAGCATCTGAGCCATTCACACAAAAAGTGAAAAGGAGAGTACAGTAGTGTATTTACAGTTTACATACTGATTGTATGAGAATGGGTTTACTCATAATAATATTTACATAACACATGCAGAGGAATGCTCTTCATTGTAAGTTGCAGTGAAGTTTTTTACCGAGATGCAAGATCATGTGTTTCAGCACGGTCATCAACACGGTTTGAGTCCAGTGTATTGTGAGAAATAAAATCATTGGACATATAACATGTCAACGTTAACTTAATTTGTGTATTTGTGAAGTAAAGATAATTTTAAGTATGTATATTTCAGGTATATTGTAAGTATATATATGTTGGTGGTAAGTATACTAAAGTATACTGAAGTCATTTTCCTCTATGTTGTCAGTGTGTTACAGAAAATGAAGAAAATAGAATTTCAGCATGTGAGAGGGCTGAGTTCCTAGTAGTGTTTTGTTCACTGTGAGCTAAATGAAAATGTGACTGTTGTGGAATTAGGAGGTGAAAAGATTGGTGGTGGAGGGGTGTAATTGTTCTGACTGGGTAGGGAAGTTGAATGACGATGAGATGACGCAGGAGGCTCACAGCAGGACCTATGGGTTCGGTCTATTAGCAATCAACTGTCAGACCGCTGGGGAAAACTACAAGCTATACAGCAAGGCAATTATAGGGCAAAGTGTGTGTATGGTGTATGCGTATATGCATGTGTGGCACTGTTCATGACTGTTTTTCTAACAGGGGAGAAAATATAACATAAAGAGCTATGTGAGATCAATCAAGCTCTTGCCAGAACAGTCAGTATGCAGTAGCCTTTATTAGTCCATTTTACATCTGAAAAGTGCAACACTAATAAGAAAAGGTTGCATTAGTCCTGAGAAATACACAGTACTTGACCTCACAAATGTCAGACTTAGATGCCTAGTGCAGATAGGTAAATGCAACCAAATGACAAGTGAGGTGCCATTTGTTTGACAAATTTTCACAGCAGTGGGACACATTACATAATAAAGTCTTTTTTAATCAGAGGGGACCTCAGGAATATTAACTGTGGGTGCTAAGAGGGTTCCTTTCGTCTCCTGAAATAGACTGAGGATACAAGTTCATTAAAAGTGCAGCTTGGAGCAGCTTTTGCACACTCTGACAGACGTCAGCAGAAATGACAGCTCATTATTCAGCCGTGGGACTGCTGCTAAACACTTTTTCACAACTTCAATAGCTCTTTCCCGTGTTTGCTGAATCATTTGGACTGCCCAGGAATGGGATGAGAGCTCAAGAGATCAGCCAACTGATTTGAGCATCATTGTCCCAAGCATGTGCGCAAAATACACTGAATAACACCAAGACAGCATTCTTAAAATGCTTATATTGTGTGAAGGTGAAGCATCTCAAGAACTAATCATTAGTGACTTTCAAGCTCCACACACCAACTAGACAATGTAATTGTCATGCCCAGCATACTTATGGGTGTCTGGTTTCTGAGGTACCTCAAACATGCTTGATATTTGCTTTGTGTCTTCTGCTGTGAATAGTTGAATGAGAACTGTTGAACTGTCAGTCTGTGGCATATGCCACCGCTTACATACTTACCAGCATATATTTCTTCCACAAACTAATACAATTTTTTTATTTGCAGGTAAACTAAGAAACTGTATCTGGGTCCAGCTAAACCCTTGATGTCCTGGTTCTTGGCTGTACGAGCCTAACAAAGAGAAGCATACTATTCAACACTTTTTCATCTCAGCCCTGCAATCAGTTGAGCTCACAACTTGGAAACCCAGATATTTGTCATATTCGTACATTGTTGTTTCAAGGTATTAAAGAATTGGTTCAGAGTTTACTAACCATGGCAAAGTCTTGACTGTCAACTAAACTTGCCCTTACAGCACAGTATGCATTATGTACTATCATACCCCTATGATATTGTCAGGGTTAACAGCATAAATCTTGACCCCCATCTACACTTATATCTATAAATACAGATTGTTGTGGTACGTAAAAGGATTTGCAGCTGCAGATCACTGAATGCGTAAGCAATCACACCTTTCCTTCCAACAGGAAAGAGTTGGCTGTCTAAGCACAAGGCTTCCTGCAGCCTAAATTAACCCCATAGTTCTTTTCCTGACAGTGTTTCCTGACATAATGAGCCATTGCTAGCTGCTTACAATGGAAATGTGCAGCTGCAGAGACCTTGCTTTGTGTGTTACAGTTCAGCAAGGCTGTTTGGTTTTTAATACACTTTTGTGCAAGAAATCAGCTTTGACTTTCATTTCTCTGTTCAGTGAGCCACACTTTGTTGTAATCAGTCTGGCTATTTATTAACAACTTAGTCGCTCATTCGCCCTTGTTCACTATCTCTCTGTCCCACGCAGTGTTTACCCTCTGAACAGTGGGTGGAGCGGATTTGGCCATGCTTCCTGCACAACAGGAAACAGAGAGCAGGGCGAGAGAGATGGGAAGGGCTCAGAGGAGTTGATGGATGAGCTCCTTTTACCCCATTGTCTCTGCTTTCCTCGACAGGTGCACTTGAGCCTTTAGCAGGATAACAAAAACAGTGCAGTGGCTTTTCTGCTTGTTCTTCAAAGATTAGGTGTTATTTTGATGTGGCAGAGTTTAAGTGTACACACATATACTGCATTTATTTACATAAACTGTGTGTCTGAAAGTTTCTCTGCAACCAAATTGCGATGTTAAACATGACAGGGAGGCAATGGTGAAGTAACACGAGACATCACTGAAAAGGCTGGATACTGTTACCACAAACTACATAATTTTTCACAATTTAAAAAGCAATCCTCAATCACAGCCTTCTGTACATGCTCAACCCCTATCAATAACCTAATTACATTAACTGATCAATAAGGCTTGTTTAAAGAGACTAAATTGATCCCACTGAAGTACTGCCCCCCTCACTCACAAAACACTAAAAAAACACCCAGCAATGTGTTCTTTAAACAAAATGTAAATGTGTTTTTCAATCTCAGAAATCTCAGTTCTGAAATACACGGGGGGATTTGGGGGTTTTATAATGTTCTAAAATGATTATTCAGAATTGAATTACTGTCAATTATAAATTGCCAGCAATATGAACTGACAGTTTATTTATGGAGAAGACGTCACAAAGTGCTTCACAGAGAAAAAAGTTAGAAAAATGCAGAGGATGAGTGAATAATAAAATGTAATAATGGAGACAGTGCTTTTAAGGCCGTGGCTTCAAGGCACAGCCTCAACCAGCGGATGCAGTCACACAGTTTCAATTTATGATGATATTCAGGATTTTGTACTTGTCGTGCAGTGCTAAAGAGAGACTTTCAATGCATGACACAGACTTATTTGATTTGTTTTTATTCAGCAATACTCTAAGGTTAATATTTTGACTGTAGTTCTACCTGTTGTCTTTCAAATAGGTCCTTCATCCTGACAGTTTGTTAAAAAAAGAGAGACTGTTGAAGGAATACATCCCCATGATAACACAGTGATGTGTTTCTATTCATTTTAACTTTTGACCTCTGGCTATAAAAATGACAATAAATAAAATACTATTCCTTTTAAGGAACTGTTGATTTAAAACATAAGCAGAGACATTCTAAAGTTGTAAAATGTTGATATTATGGCGCTAAAAACAGATAATCAGCTGTTGGGTTGTTTGTCTAAATTATAGGTGTCTGCTACTCTTTGCTCTGTGCCAACACATCAGGAGCTATCTGATTGTTCGTGATATGTTACATGTGTAAAGCTCAGTGTTGGTTCTTGTGTTGTAACAGGATTAGTTGACTTTTCTGTCAAGGCTTAATATTGAGCTGCAGCTACAGAAAATGTCCAGACATGTCTGACATGCCGTGCAAGTATAAAAGCCAGAATGAATTCCTGAACTGTTTGTCAGGCAGCTTGTCTTGCCGAGAACCTCTTTTTATACTGTCAAAGTTAAAATATTGCAAGTTCAAAAACTGAAGATCCAAGAAACAGAATGTCCAAACTCAGCAAACAGTTGCTTCAGATAAAAATAATTGAAATCATTTGTGTATTTTTGCCAGATTTCGAGATGAGTGGCCAGACGAGTGAAGCAAAGTATTAGATAACACACATGCAGGACATTTCATTGTGTTTCCTGTAGCATCAGTATTGGTTTGAAGGCCTTATGCTTGTTGATACCAGCCATTGGTTGCTCAATGGCATACCAAGAATGCCAAGGCTAAATAAGGAGAGGCTACACCAAACTTTATTTGTAGTATTTTAGCTTTTGAAAGGCTTCTTGCAAGAGACAATTTGGGTGTCTGATTTGTCCTAGAATGTCACTGTTCTCACAGGACCACAGCTTGAAATGACATTGTCACGGTGCTTGGAGGGCTTTGTGGGAATACAATGACTTTCAGGCGGGTAAAAGAATGACAGATAAAGGGAGAGAGGAAGTTGATGTACAGGCCTTGAAAGAAAGGCTCAAACTGGAGATGTTGGTGTCATACAGTTCATGGAGGCAGCCAGTATGATTCAGCTGATAGCATGAGTGTTCCTGTCGTCATTCGCTTTCTGTTATTTGGATCTATGTTCATTTCTGACCAGACAACATAACGATAAACCCAGCATGCACATACAAACACAGAAGCACCACTTGATGTCAATGACATAAATACTGAATGCAATTCTGAGTAGGTCAGCGGTAAGTTTACTGAGTTCATTGTATTGATTCACCTGGGTGGCACAGAGGGATTCTCAGCAAGTAACGGAAAAGTGAAGCTGTGGGTCTGATAATGGCCCTGTATCTACAAGAAGAGTCAAATCTGAGAAAACTGGGGTAAAAACATACAGTCTGAGATATCTAAAGTTATAACCTTTTCAGATTTTTATGAAATCAACCCAGTTGTTGATGCTATTTAAGGACAAAAAATGTTCAGTGTTATTTTTATTCTGTACTCTCTTCACATTAGCTATTTTTTATTGTTAGTGACGGGTTCCGCCACTTCCCAAGAGGGACTTAAATTGCCTTTACACACACGTCACAAATCTCAGTCTTTTTTTTTTCTCTCTCCTCGCTCCATATCAGAGGTTTATTAAATTACTGCTAGTGCAAACCCAACATTTCCCACTCCTGCTCGTTTGCATTAATCACATTCACCTGGTGGAAACACAGGGTGGCTTTTACCGTGAAGCAGGCACAGGACTACACAGCATTGTTCATCAAAAATGCATTGAGAAAATTGAGCCGTGGTCATTTTTGGAACTTTTTTAGAGCAGATCAGCTTTAGGCACGGCGGGGAATAATAGAACAAGGGGGGGGGCGTTTGTGTGTGTTCTATGTTTGTACTGCATGTCCACACATTGTCAAGACCTACGACAGATCTCAGCGACAACATCAAACCTTTGATAGTCTTCCTAGCGATGGCCTGAGGGTCAGATTTCTGCTTTGGTTTCTCAGAGCTGCCCTTGTTTGCCTTGCATGGCCTGACTGCAAGACAGAGAGAGAAAAACATGGAGGCTGTGCTCCTGCAGCAACACTGAAATTATCACGTTTCCCAAGCAGGAGCTGAAGCATCCTGCTTTGCTTGAGTTGGCATTGAAGTGAGAATTAGCATATTCTGCTCCACTGAACATTTGAATGTCTTTACAAATGCCATCTGGGTTACTAAGATACAGCAGATATTCAGTGAGGAAAAAACAATGATACAGCGCAGCCCAATCTTTTGGGATGCAAGGTTTATAGTACATGTGGATTTCACTTGAAAATCAAAGTGCAGTTTGGCTGGAGTACTTGCTTGACACACATTCGTCATTTATTTCTGGTGAATAGAGCTGTTGTAATTTCAAGGTGATTGTCAAGATGATGTCGTGCTGTGTTTTCCCTTTTATACTTTTTTTTTTTTTTGCCTTGTCATGCTGTGTTGTGTCGTGCTGTTGGGCGCTGTATGCTGTGTTGTGCTGTGTCGTGATGCCTTGGGTCTGTGTTGTCCTGCAGGACTTATCAAGGCAGACACTGAGACAGGCTGCATTACAGCTCTAATGAAATCTGTCAGCGCAGATTGCACTCAGGGGCGCCTCGCAGTGCAGCAGCACTACTTACCACCACGCAGGAGAGGGAGAGAGATAGTGGGATGAGTGTGTTGTGTAGGGGGGTGGGGGTGAGATACAGCGATAGGTAGAGATTTAGCAGAGGTTTTTTGTGTGAGGTAGTGTGTGTGTGTGTCTGTCTGTTTGAGTAATTACACACTGATGAATAAAGCGCTGTGCCATGCTGGGGTGCCTCACTCCAGTGGGTTCAAACCAGAGGAGCAGACAGCCACAGCTTCCCTGCTTAGACCAACCAGGACTGAACAGAATACTAATGGGCACAGGAGGCAGAGCAAGGGAGAGAACGAGAGAGATAGAAGAGACGTAGTGATGAAGGGAGAGGAGAGGGAGGAAGAGGAAGCTAGCATGAGAGGAAAAAAAACAGGGAGGGGTATCAAAGACTGGGGTGTGAAAAGAAATCCTTAAAAGCTGAAAAGACTACAGAGGGATTGAAGAAAGGAAATGTGTAGGGGTCATGGACGTGACGCCTGAATCATAAGAGATAAAATGCCAAACATGGGTGAGTACGGGAATTATCAGAGCATCATGCAGTAATGCGATGTATAGCTGTGAGACGGGTTCATAGAAATGACATCTTTTCAGCATTCTCAGTGATGTTACAGTACTGGAGTCAGTAACCATCATAGAGTTTATCAGCAAGAAAGTACATAAAACAAAGTCAGATTTGTATCAGTGAGAGTTTACTGGGTTTTTTGTATTGCCTCAGAAGAGACAATACACTAGTGTGTGTCAGTGTTTACAGTACATGTCAAGGACAAATTACGCAAAATCCTTGTTTTTTTCATCGTCGTCAACAAATGAAAAGATGGAGGGTTTTTAGAATTATCAGTGCGTGAATCATGAAAATATCTGAAATATTACAAAATGTGTGACAGTGAAAAAGAACAGAGGGGGAGAAAAAAGCAGCCTGGGGCAAATGTGCTGAATATAAATCCTGATGCCATCTCACTTTTCACAGTGTCTCCTCCATTTACTCTCAACAGGAGACCACTGAATCCAATTCAAGTTTAAATCGAATAATAAAACAAAGTGATGGATTGTTTAAGCCATTTCTAACAGGGTACGTAGTAAAGATGGTGGCAGAGCAAAGGAATGACATCATGCCTGCTGCTTGTGTCACATGATAGTTAAAGAGCATTAGTATGCCATTCATTTACAGGATGTCACTTGAACACTTATCACTGAAGTTGTTAAGCTGCATTCCCCGAATACCAACACAGGTGCCTTCTGTTGTTATCTGATTCCAAACATACTAACATTCTCAGTTTGGATGGTGTGACATTTTCACGTAAGGGATGGGTACATTACAGTTTTTTGGTGATTCATTCTCTGGCTGCCCTGACATTTTATGCCCTATTACCAAATACAGCCCTTCAGTTTTCATTAAAATGTCTGTGATTGGATTTGTGCTGCTAGATACACCTTTTATCCCTGCTTTCCGGCCTTTGTCTAAGTTGCATAGCAACTCCTGCGACAATCAGTGCCCCCCAGGTTACATTGCTTTGGCACACATTATGTAACCAAAAGGGAGTACTGTAAAAAAAAAAAAAAAGACAAGCTTCCCTCTTCCTCTTGTTGAGGTCTTTCCCAAGGTTTAGCTGAAGCTTTGAAATTCAAATTCATATTAACCACTGAGCCCCTTGAACTGCAAGGGTTTCATCTCTAGCTATTATTCATTACTGGCCGCCATCACCTGTACTTGTAACTGCGCTCTTTTTAAGTTGCAATAAAATAATACAACATGATACTCAATCAACATGACACTGTTTGGGGCGAAAATGTTTATCAGGTGCTTCCAGTGCATGTTTGCCTACACACAGCTGAAACACATACATCAAGGTGTGCTAAAAGGCATAGTCATGTTATGAGACAATGGGCCTCTGGACCAAGCACCTCCCACAGTCATTCTGCTGCCAAACATGTCTGAGTTACTTTGCTTGTTTCATTGTATGGTTGATGTAGCCCAAGTGTGTGCTGTGCAGCTGCAGCGGAAAATGTACAAAACTTCAACAGATCGGACACGATATCAGCAGATAATTAATATTTAAGAAAAAAACAATGACTTCAGACAGAGGCTTTCAGCCCCTATAAGCTCTTGGGTTTCTAGGACTTGTCTGTATGCCTGGTCAGTAACACATGCAGACTGAAAAGGCATTACAGTTAAGGTTATCTTTAGTATTGGGATTTCTGTTTCTGCTATTATGCATTTCTTCTTGTTTGTTTGCTGATTATTGAAAAAAGAACTTTTTTGTTTGATTCTGTTGGGCTAACTCAAGTAGTTTCACTTAAAATATCTAGTCTGAAGTCACAGTTGATGTTAATTCTCACATTTATGCAGAGAAATAAGAAGCACTAGTCTCAGAAATCCAAGGCCAAAATGTGTTATTTCACAGTAGAAAAACTCTCTGAAAGTCTACCTTTATAACAGTAAGGGATATCAACTGAAAGCGAAGAGAACTCAGAGGGCAACATCACCTTGAAATCCCACCTCACTTGTTACAGATGCCTGATCCACAGTGTTATTGAGCAAGGCTAAAAGCTGCAGTCTCATCTAAAACTTTATCAAAAAACAGCGTCATGTCTCACCATGAAAAAAGTGTGTAACCATGACGAGCTCCACCAGTGTAAGACACACCATAGTGCGTTTGGTTTAGATCATCTAAGCTCAGGTTTGGCTTGGTTCCTGTCACCGTATCCATGGTGACACATACACAGATGATGTATCCAGGAGCCGTTTTTTTTCTTAAGGTCACCTCTGTCAACTGCAGCCTCCCTTGCTTACGTGAGTCACTGCTGATGCTGGCACTGCAGCATTTCAACACTGAAATCAAATTAAATCAAATACAACCAAGCTCTTGTGATGAAAAAAAAAGAAAGTATTGTAAAATAACTAGGATGCTACAGAAATGTGATATGAAAAGGAAAAAGTCAATAGCAGATCTTGCAGATGAGAAACACTATTCAGCCTATGCAGTATTGAAGATAATAATAATTATGATAATAGTGGATAATAGTGGATAATACTTAATGTCATTTGAATAGAATAATAATAATAATAATAATAATAATAATAATAATACATTGTGTCAAGAATTATTTTAGCAATGATACTGATGTTATTATAATCAAAAAAGAAAAAAACAGTATGAGAAATTAAGTCTCTTTTTGCAAAAAAGACAATATTTCAGATGATGCTGTGAAATATAGTAAGATAAAGTCATCCAGTGACTGACAGATTTCTGTGATTATGTAATCAGTTTATATAATTATATCAAGAATGCAAAAAATTACAAACTCAACCATAATGATGAATTTGATATAAATTTATTATAATAATAGTTCTTTTCATTGTGGACGCTGCTATATGCCATGCAGTGTTCATCTATGTGTTCAGAAAAAAAAAAAATCCACATTCATGCTGCACAATGTTTGTGCAAAGCCTCCATTAATGCCCGGGCCAAAATTCAGTCAGAGGAGCTTGCAGTTACTGTCTGCTCTACTGAAGCCTTATAGCCACACACTAACACACACAGACACAAACACACACACACACACAGACACTTTGTCAAAAGTCATCGTGTTCAATCACCAAGCAACACTAGCCACCCTTGCCCCATGTGGCCGTTTCTTAACACTTTTGGTTAACACGCACACGTCCAGATACATGGTGGCATGTGCACATACGCAGACAAACAGACTGCAGGTTCACAGATGCACGGTACACACACACTTACACAGTATGCTCTTCTCAGTATGCACCCAGACACACTCACACACATATAAGTTTACTAACACACTGTTTTTGGGCCCTTTCCCTTGATTAGATTGCAGGCTGAAATACTATACATCTGATATTTTATTTTTCAGGCTGGTTAGTTTAAGGAGAAATGTTTTACCTGAAAAACATACATCTGAGTCAAGTTCAACTTGTCTTTGATGCTGGAATATATTCAGTTTGCAGCAAAAAGTGGAACACAGAGATCAAAAGATCTCTACCAGTGACAACAAACAAAATACCTCCAGGTTAATCCAACAATAATATAACATTCTCAACTTAGCATTTGTCATTTGATTGCAGACTCATGTACTTTTCTTCTACTATACTGAATTTACACAAATACACAGTGCCAGTTGCTCCCACCCGCTGCCCTTGCTAACTGCTCAGTCCTCTCATCCAGATGGAGTAACATGTAATTACAACCAGTTAAGCTGCCCAGAATCCTCTCTGACTCTTCAGAGAGTTTGAAAAGATTGTGCTGCTCTTTCCAATCTACAGTCTGTCTATTAAAGGTCACCCACTCTGTTCTTTGTCTTCTCTCTCTCCTCCATCTTTGTTCTTTTTTTTTGTGCAAACCTTTCAGGGGGCAGTTCCTGCATAGTAACAACAAGACACTGTTTGAGGACTGACCTTTTTTGTAGGTAGAATCAAGTGATGTTTTTTTCAATACATCCAACTTTTTTTCCCAGCATCTTGGAAGCACTGCCAAATAGTTAATGTTTAAGAGGCAACTTCTTACAACTTGTACAACATGCGTCTTTTCCAGAAAACGGTTGAGTGGCTGACGGTCAGAGGTTCTCAACTGAACCAGGGACTTTTTGACGTGCTGAACTTTCCTCCACTAACCACAGGGTTCAGAACAACAAGCCCCTGTGTGTTGTCTGGCTAACTGCACTCTGTGTTTTAATGAGGACACGTGTAGCTCAGTAAACAGAAGTGGGAGCCAGATGATGTGTTGACGGTAAAGAGGCTCTGTGTGTGGGTAAACACAGTGGGGAACAGGCCTGGATTAATGCTGGCTGCATCAGACGTAGTAGGAGACAAATATTTACAAACCAACAAGGTGACTCATTAATCATAGAAATTAGCTCACAATAGCATGGTAAAATTACATGGCTATATGCAATCCATCGTGGCCATATCTAGCAAAAAGTGTCCAACATTAGTGCGATTTGTCTGTGAGGCACTAATTATGTCAGCAGATGTTCAGCGCTGGCAGGCTGCAATCACTGAATGTTGTACTTGACATGTAAATTAGACACATCTGAAAAGATGATGCAACGTATGTTGGATTTTTGCAATAACTGTAAGAAAAAAGGCCCCTGATGTATCAAGGTTTACATATTTTTCATCCACGCCTAAAATCCTCTGATACTGGCACCACAAAGGTGATTCCAAGTAGGTGTGGGGGTGCAGCAAAGTGTCATAATTTAATTTTGCATGCTGTGAACAAAATAAAATCAATCTGTGGTGACAAAATGCCTTTTTAAAGATAGTTTGAGCCAATTACAGCCCATGACTAAGCATGATAGACTGTAGAGAATAGAACAATAACAGGTTGTGACAAAGTGAAAATAACCACACTTCAGTGCTGGATGCCAAGAACATTGCACCCTCTCCCCTTGTCTCTCTCTCTCTCTTTTCTTTCTCTCTCTCTCTCTCTCCCTTTTCTTTCTTTCTCTCTCTCTCTCGCTCTCTCTCCCTCCCTCCATGATGGTTGCCACTGATGACTCAGAGCACACCGGAAGCTCAACTGGATAGTGAGGGATAATTATGAGAACAATGACTGTTAATAAGCTTTACCTCAGCTGTTGGTGATTTCACAGACGTGTGTGGCTGACAGTGTGAATGACAGGTCTTCAAAGAAATATTTGGGAATATCCAAATCAGCAGAACATTTCTGCGCATAAATAAGCATATTTATTCTAATTAAACAGGAGTTTTGTTATCACAACAAACACAAAGTAACTGTAGACTGCAGATGCACATTATAATGCAGCATTGACCAGCTCTGACAAATCACACAAAAGAATGTACTCGTGATGTCTAAGACTCTCGTGAGGCTGTACCAGGTGCATCGGCGCTTTCATCTAAGTGCTAACATGTTCACCATATTAGTGCTGATCAGCACTAAACACAATATATAGCTGCACTGATGGGAATGCCATTGATTTTGCTGGTATTTTGGTAAAAAAAAAAAAACAACAACAACAACAAAACAACAAATTATTGGACAATTTAAGATTTTGACCTGTCGATGGTGCCTATTAAAAGGAAACAGATATGTACCAAATTTTATGGCAATCCAAAATTTGCTGATACATCACTAAGAACATATATCAAACTCTTGCTAGCACCAAGCTTAGAAGGATTCATCCCCTGGAGACCATGAATAGCTCTACCAATATTCCATGCCAGTCCATTTAAGAGTTAAAAATGGCCTTTGCAACCTAAGCCCTTTAATAGAAACGTTGACTGTGACATTCATTATTTCTGATGTCATGACAGTTTCTGTCATGGCTCTGCTAAAACACAGGCTGTCATATTATCCTGCAGGTACCACAGGGACTTTCCTGAGGGAGTGGTCATGTTTATTCCTTTCACTGTGTGTTTCACATTATTGTTTTGCTCCTACAGCTGCACACAGCTAGTAGTCCTCCCCTTCCTTTGCTCTTTTTACCTCCCCCTGTGTTTCCTCCACGTTCAAAACATCCCTTGAAGAAAAGCAATTTTTTGCCCCAAGAGTTACCTCATCCATTGTTTTCTGGGCTTAACGCAGTAACACTGCTGAACACTGACACATTTGAAGACATATGCCTCAGACTGTATCTTGTAAACAGCCAGAGAAACTCCATGCTGATACAAAATGCTAAAAAATATTTATCAAAAGAAGTTGTGAATCTGAAAAAATGGAAGATTATTCATAGGATTATATATTGAAAAAATGGTCATGTGTAGGTCAACATCTGGATTAGATATATGCAGCTTTATTTTCCAGCTTGTCCGAGAAAAACAGAGTCTATTCAACAAATCCTCATCCTGTTTTGTTTCAGGACTTTTTGACCTCAGTTGTTGAGAAGAAACGTGAATCAGACCTCAGAGAGCCTGAGGGAAGTGAACGTCACAGGAGGATTTGTAATTCAGCAACTGTCCTGACATGACACAGTCCTAAATTTTGCAGTAAGTATTTAGGAATTGCGGGACAGTTTATAATGTTATTAGCCTCTGGTTTGCAGACAGATCCAGGAAAGTGTAATTGTTTTTACTTCTACTGCATTTTAAATGCCAATACTGCTGCCCAACTTAGTCTACTTTAGGATCATTAAAGAAGGGTGGATCAGTCATATAAATGCACACTGGCAGATGACTTCACCTGCTCATATCCTTCCTGTGTGTTCTGAACAGTGACCATGCATTGCAGAGGAAATGCAGGAATAACAAAGACACGACAGATGTTTAATAAACAGTCTTAGTTGTAATGCCTTGGCAATGTCATAAAAACATATTCATATCTTTACACATTATTTATAGTTTATATCTAGCATTTTTATAAACATAGTTTATTGTCCTTTACTACCTTCTTATCTCATCCACTCATCCACATAGTATACATGCAGAGAATCTTATGAATTACATGCGTGGTGCACACTTCCTGTTAGAGAAAGCATCTTAACATTCTGCAGCTTTAAGAATGTGACACCACTGACTGTGTCCATGCCAATAGCGTGACACAATCGTCACGCAATACGAAGGTGACTCTCCCTCCTCTCATTCACCGAAATGCATCTGGATCACTAGAAGCTCATTCAGAAAGCAGGCTGGTGTTTTAATCGTCAGAATGCAAAACAACCTCGCATAACCCAGCCTGCTGGAGACGTAGTTGTATTTCTGTAGGAGAGAGCAGTACTGTCATTGCTTTTTTCTTTCTTCTCTGTTGGTGTTTCCTGCTGTACATATCTGTTGAGTATTATATACGCAAGTACATCCTTGATGATTTCACGCCCACTTCCACTTATATCCTCTACTGTCACATTTAGCCAAGGCTGGGAATGACATAAAAGGGTTTTACAAATTCTGGCTTGCTACATAGACATACACAGGTGTGTGAAAACTACGCATTCACACATAAGGTGGTTGTGCAAGCCAGTTTGCAGTTTCTCAGGGACATTCCCACACAAGCGTGAAAAATCAGCATAGGCCTTGTGGAGAATATTGGGTAATGTTTAAAATATGCCAGAAATGTAGTCATGTATGTCTCTTTCTTTGCAGAAAGTGGCACATGCTTGAAGGTCTGACTTTAGAGCAGCATTTTTCACTAAAGAATGCCTTTTCACTGGTGAGCCAGTAGGAGCAAACAAAGCTCTCTGCATTAATTCTTAATGACTCTGAACTGGCTGTGAGCCACAGCATTCAGGTGATTTACAACAATTAGAGATACCCGTGCTACCTGATTGACCCCAACTTTCAAATCCAGATGTCTTGATTTTCGACCACAGAGGTGAATGTTTGGCCTGCAAGAGGAAGTTCCCTGGATCTCACCTATTCATCCTGTGGGAGAGGCTTCCTCTAGAGCTGTTGAGGGGGAGGCTTCACCACCCTGTGTGTTCATGGGATCCCAGTGATGATTCACTGAGCTTGCTTGCTCGCAAGCAAGTTATACTCTCCTCTCTCTGCCAGAACCGAGCAACATTTCACACTCTTCCTCCTCTTCCACCCTTAGTCAGAGAGCCGGCGCTTTTCTCTATGTGAGTCACAAACAAATCCACAGATTTAGATGTACTGTGTGGGTGGATGGTGCCCCCCATGCTCAACTGCTGTTATTGCATCTATGAGGCCCATCCAGCCTCATTTAAAGACTCCATACAAAGTCACTTTTGCCATATTGTTCTTATTTTAATTGAAATATGTTTGCAATGAATTGTCTGCAATATGAAGATTTAATGTTCTCCACAAGTCTCTTGTCTGTCAATAAACAAGATATTGTTTAGCATGTAGACTGACAACACATGCACAGTGCACAGAATCAATCTTTCCTTTCATTGTTTTTTGTATACCTTGGCCTTTTCATTTATTGCACTATGGATCCTTTTTTGTCCTTGATAAAGTCATTGTTATTATAATTATCATTCTTCTAATCCCTTAGACTATTATTGCCAAATAATATGACAGAAAATTCAGGCTGTGTTGCATAAGATAAGCTTACTGGAGAATTGGATAAAGCCCATAGCAATATTGAGATGCCACAATGTCGCAGAGGTAATTTGCTTTTAATAATTCTGAGGTTTCTTTACTGTTTCCACAGTCCCTTTCACACACGAAGGAGTATCCATGCACACAAAAAAATGTATGTAGTGCACACCCATAATGCCTCTTTGTACTCAACACTGAGATGTAATCAGGACTTAATGTACGAAACAGTACCTCTATACAGCACACCCAATCAAGACTTCACAGCTGAACTTGACTGGGCCATGGGTTTAAAGTGAGGAAAGGGTGGAACCTTCAGGGTGGAGGAGGTGTGATGGCATCCTTCCTTATAGGAAGCATATGGATGGTTGGAGAGAGGAAACTAGCTCCTCCAGAGGGTAAAGCAAAGGATATGGAGAGGAAGTCTAATTAATTACAGGAATGTGAGAGATTTAGTTACATTCTTGGGAGAGTGAGTATCCTAAAGACACTATTTCTGTGTCTTTTTGAAAGGTGTCCTTTTTAGGGAATACTAAAAGTATTAAGTTACAAAACACGAAAACGAAGAACACTTTAAGAGTTAATTGATTACATTAGTCACTGGTATTGCTCATCATCTAATACTGCCAGTGAGGGCTGGTTAATTTCGAAAATGTACTAAACCATTAGAGCGTCTTTGGCAGAGTTTAAAAATTGAATCTGAGGAAAAAGTTTTCGTAATTTATTAGAGTTTGGAAAAACTAATATTGGCATAAGAAAAAAAGGACGTGACTGGTGACTGATCGTTATAATTGATGATCATCCCACACACCAGTGCTTAGTTTTGTGCTACATATAATTGCATTTAAAAATATGTTCCTCAAATATGCATTACATCATACCGTCATCCAATTGCCAACATGGAAAAAATATTTTCTGCAGCTTTTTTTTAGTCTATGAGTAATCAAACATGTGCTTCAAGGACTGACTAATGCCAGTGTTAATTAACATCAAAACTCCTACTGAAATTTCCAAAGGGGATCATTAAAATAATGTAAAAGTGAAATGTAAAATATCTCATGCTTCTCCACGTGTTTCAATGGGTTCCCTCCAAATCTTTCAGTTTCCTCCCACACTCCATATCAGATGGACTGCAGTCTAAATTGCCCATAGGTAAATGAGAGGGTGTATGTTCGGCCTGATGCACTGGAAAGCTGTCCAGGGTATTTTCCTGCCTCCCACCTAGTGCATTCAAGAACAAGTTCAGCTGCCTGCGACCTTGGGAAAAGTGGGCCAAGTGAGGACCAATTACAGAGAAATTATCAATATGACATTCAGTCATGGAAATTAGTTCCACTAGGCACCAGCAAACTGTGAGCATGTGAGTGATTTGCTGCATGAGTGATAATAAGCAGCAGATTGACAACAGGGTGGCATATCAAGCATCCATCAAACATTCAGTTGGCTCAAGTGTCCGGAAAACTTTTCAATTCCAGTTTTTCTGGCTCTGGCCTTTTGCTCAGACCTTCTCTAATGCATAACGATGCTTTTGTCCTTTGTGATACTAAGCGAGGCATGAGTCATTTTAATAAAATGTCTTATTCCTCACTTTTGAAAAAAGACATTTTTGGCTTATATACAGTCTTATTCTCAGAATCTTAATAAGAATAGGCCCTGGTGCAGGTGGGTGAATTTAGGCACAGCGTGGCTGCTTAGTAACTTAAATTTATGCTCTGTAGTTGCAGAATTTGGCTATAAACAATTACAGCTTTACAGGGTTGCAATGGCTGTTGACTTTTATTTTACATTTCTTAAGAAAAAGTGGTAAAATGGCAAAATAATAAAAAAAAAAACTTTTAATAAAATTGAAAATGTTTCCAGATATTTCAGTCTCCCCAGTGCTTAGATGGACAACAACAAGCCTGAAGAATGAATGCTAATTTTCATATCTAAAATGGTAATAAGTCACTTTTGGATGAGCTTAAAAGAAATACTTTGAGAATAAGTTGGAGCTAATAATATAATTTTGGATAGCAGAAAAATTACTTTAACAGAGGTAAAGACAACTGTATTACTAAAATGTATTTTGGAGGGAGTGATTAGTTCCTATATTCAAAATAGTAATTCTTGTAAGCAGGAAAAGTATGACTGTTTTGCAGAATTGACAAGTCGAACCCTTAACTAATTCTGTCATATTTAATCATGTATGTTTAATATGTTACCTTAAATATTATTATTATCATTAGTAGTAGTAGTAGTAGCAGTAGTAGTAGTATTTTAACTACTGTTATTGTTTCTCTGTGGTATTGAGGGTGCTGTATTATTTAATCTAGGCAACACAGATAGACCTCACACAGTGTTGTCACAAATATCTAAATATTTGCTGAAATATATTTTACATTTAATGTTTGGTTGATCTTCACAACGATGATGTAATAAAGTTTATACCTATACAAGAAATGTTGGTCCACACCACTCTGGTCATGTCACCACCACAGTTCAAGCCACAACTGAGGCTCGGTAGGAAAAAACTAAATGTTGCCCGGTGGCGTAGGTGGCACTGTCATAAGATTAAATGTTTATCAGAGCTGAAAAATGCAACAACCACAGCCAACATGGTGCAATAATTTGTGTCTGTCTGAACTGTGTTTAACTGGGTTTATGTTTTTGTACCCATCAGGAAACAACAGCAGACGCCTGTGAACGAAATTGCTATCTTATGCTGCAGAAAAGAGGAAAGCCATTCAATCTTTCGTTTATTTTAGTTGCCTGAGCACATTACATTTGCAATGTTCCTTTTATGTTGTCAAAGTCCTAGATTTCATTACTGTGAGTGGCCCAGAAAGCAGAAAAAACATCCACGTTTTCCTTTATCACCGGTGTCCTGGAGACTTCATCCTGCCCTGAAACAGAATCATACCTGCCATCTTATGGCAAAGAAAAGAGGAATAAGATTATATTGATTATATTCTTAATTTATCATTTAGTCTGGTTCTCAAAAAACAATTCAGACTGTGTCTAAATGTCTAAATGTCAAGCTCTCATGACACAAAAACATGTTACAATGATTAACTCCTACTCTGATAAACTACTTTGAAACTTTTATTTTCTTTATATAAGTATTATTACCTATAGTAGGGAATGACATATATTATTTGTTTTGCTTGACATCGTAGCAAATACAACTCATTAGCGTGATCTATCTTGTTCAGCTCCTCTTGGATTCATCACTGTGTCTAAATGTCAACATCAAGAAGACTAAGGGTGGAGAAGCTGGTGTCCAGGAGGTTTCACCCACCTCTTAAAATTTTGCGTTGGCTGAAACTAAGACTGGAAAGAAACCTCAGTGGCTGCAGGGTATGTTCCAAAGAGCCAGTCACCACCTTAACATTGATGCAGCTGAGCCCAGGCAGCCGGGCAGGTGTCTAAACAGACTGGCTGAATCCGATAACATCAGTCTGGGGGGGGGGATATATGGACAATTAGCCAGCACAGAAACAGTGCAGTGAATCCCTTAGACCAGCATCGGCAAACGGGGAAAGATAATATTTGGTAAAGAAAAGGAAGCTCTCTCTGCTGATAGCTTTATATGCTATACGAGTTAACCAGATTAGATTGTAGTTTGTGAAATTAATGTGGTGTTTTTTTCTAGATAAGAAAAAAATATCTAAAAATCAAAGGTTTCAGAAAAAAAACAGATCAGCATGTCAAATACACAGTAACTACAGTCATTAATTGTCCCTGCATGTGTAGCAAATAGTTGGTAACTGTTCTTTTCTAGACTCACTACTCTCTGGTGAGCATTGTCAGCCATTTGGGCTCCACAGTGCAGTCTGATAAATGTGTGGTTAGGTTTGGCAGCAACACGTTAAGAAATGAATCAAGTCTCAAGGATTAGGAATTGACTGCCTGTGTCTTTAACAAATGTGTCCTTTCAGTTAGGTGCGTGTCGGTGCTCAACATGAGCAGAAATCAAGTGACATTACAGACCATGGACTTACCTACAGCAACAAGGATGTCAGTGAAACAGCGGAGGAGGTTAGAGACATGTTAACTTGGACAGTTTATCTTCCTTATCAGTGACTGTTTATTATTAAACAACGCTGTGTGCAGTGATGACCAAATTCCCAGGTATGACTCTACAGAACAACAGAGAAAATGCAGACACAGTAACTTGTCAACTATCTATGAAAATAGTCTGTAGTCACTACCTCAAGATATGACCTAAAGACATAGGTCATGTGAAACACAAATCTACAAAATTAAAAAAAAACAAAAAACAAAACTGTATTCTGTAACTTATAAATTAATAGAAAAACTCCTGGGCAGACATTCATCAGCATCAAATAACCTTGGCTTCATGATCTGTGTGAACTGTGCAACTTATCAACCTTGTGAGTGCTTGCAGACTACATGGTTATTAAGTTGACTTCAAATCTGCTAAAAGGCCCAAGGATTATCAGGATCACTGCACAAAAACAATAACCGGCGCAGATAAGATGTCTTGCCAATTGTATTATCTGTGATGTAATTGTTGATGACCAACTAATATCAACATCCATTATCAAGAACCTTTTTAACACAGAAACATGAAGGCATGAGTCCCTTGGGAGGGGTGAGGTCATTGGGTGTTTTCTCACGCTGGTATGATTGCCTTTATGTGAGGATCTGTCCTCCATACCATGGATGAGAAGCACAGATTCACTTACATTCTCCCATGACAAGCACGACAATGGGAACAAGCATGGGAAACAAAACAAGCAGACAAAAAACAAAGTAGTGATTATAAGAATGAGGCACTGGATAAATTCATTGTCAATGGAACCTAAAAATATCGCACAGCCTACATAATCTCACTATACCTCAAATGATATCCAATTATTCCGTCCAACAAGTTGTTGTTATTTGTTACATTTATGCTGTTAGGTTACTTTGACCCCAGACATTTCTGGGTTTTGAGCCTGTACAAAATTACCTGTATGTTGCAATATTCCCTTTCAGGAATGCTTTTGCACACGTGAATCTTACGTACAGGCAGGGGTTTGGTCTTGAAAAGGAAAGCAGACGTGCTTTTGGCTTCATCCACGGGGTCATCCTCGCATAGAGTGGGGCATCCTGAACCCAGGTTGAGGGGAAGCTCAAAGGAAGGGGATGTGTGTATACTGTATACTGTGTGTGTATGAGTGAATGTGTGTGTGCATTTGTGCCTGCAAAAACTCTTAAGTTCACAGTGCTGGGAACAGCTGCAGGCAGGACTTCCTGTTCTTCCACAGGAAACAAGATGGCGGAGTATGGGAGGCCTGGAACAATGCTGTGAAAGTCAGCACCACCCAAGTTAGGGAGCGAGGTGCTTGTGAATCAGAGGGTAGAGAGGTGAGCAGAGCACGTCCCATTGCTGCTGCAGGAACCACGTGTTGGAGAACCTTTCCTCCTCTGGCCTTTGTGTCGAATTCAAAGCAGTTTCCAGGGCAGGTAAGACAACACAGATCATGTGTGAACACAAGTATCAAGACACTTTCTTGTTAAATGTTTAAAAACCAAACAAATTACACATGTTCACTGTAGTACCCAATATTCATAAAGGGTCAAGGTAAGTGTTGTATGATTGTTTAGATATTCATCTGCCATTACCAATGCAACAGATCCACTTCATGAGTTGCAATACATAGACTACACAGTGAGAATCAGGAGGTTAAGTAGGCTGAACTGCATACATCCTGATATAATGTTTAAAGCACAGTGAACATTTCTGCATATAAACAAAACTTTGCCTCAAAAAGCAATAAAAAGTAATTACAGCCAAACCAAAACAATGAAGTAAACAGATTACAGTCACCTACATTTGCTTACAGTTTCCTCTCCCAGACACTTTTTGTCACAGAGAATTCAGGCTCCCTGCCAGCAAGACTTTTGTCATGAGCATTCTCACGTTTCAGAACTGATCAGAATAGCAAGGAGGATGGAAGTTTACAGTTACGTCTTTGTTTTCAGGATGTTATCCAGGCACTATATTTAGTGTCTTAGAGATATAAAAAAAACTGCTTTGTGCCTGTTTTGTGTCCTTTGTGGATAAGAAACTGTTTTTCCTATCTGCCACTCTTCAGTGACTGGAGCCTTGTTCTCAAATAATGGACACTGATACTAGCTGGAAAAGAGTTATAGCTTTAGAGGGCCTAATATTAAGCATAATTATACCTCTTTATTTCCAGTGGTGCATTAGTGATGGTGTAGAGGAAGAGATGGAGGTAGTCAGGAATTTTAGACAATAGAAATATGTAGGCCAAGTTACCGCACGGCTTAGAAAACTGAGCTATTACGTAACACTGTAACACTAAATGCTACTCCACCAGAGATTTCCGTACACTTTTTCCATTTTTCCAACCTAACCACCTACGGTCTCCTGATAATGTCCTCAAAAATAGAGGTGTGATAAAGGCAGAATTAGAAAACCCAGGGGGAGAGTACACATTTTGAACATTGCGCTGAACTTCAAACACTCTTGATTCTCTCAATTCTTGAGTGTTATCAATGAGTAGCCACTTAAAAAAACAGAATTGTAATAGTGTGGATGTTTTCCGGTAGACTGCTTGTTTTTTTTTTCTGAGTTACTGTTGGCTCACTGCAGTATAAAAAGAGTTCAGTGGTACTCGACTGGTTATGTTCTGACACATTTGGAGCTATTGTCCTGGGAGCCAGTGTTGCAGAGAACATCCCTTTGACATTCTTTTCAGTCAGACTTTCTTTTTTCAGTTTTGCCAAATTTAAAACACAATCTCACACTCCTTTAAGGATTGACAGGCAGGCAGAGATATTTTGTCATATAATATTGATATCTGCACTGCAGAATCGTCCCCCGTCACACATCTTTGTGAACAGAATAATGAAACGGCACAAAACACTGCTGTGCTGTCTCAGCCGAGGGGATACAATTTTCCAGGTGAGGAAATAGTTAGAGACACTTTTTCCTCCCCTTATCACAGTTCACAGATGGCTCTCACCTCCAGACACACACCTGTGAATACATCTGAACTTTCTCTTTACATAACTGGCCTCCTATTCAGCTCAGAAAAGATAATGATGAAAGGCAGCTCCCTCAGTATAGATAAGTGTGATGTGAATGTCAAATGTAATGGAATGTGAAGATAGGAAATATTATTCTGGTTCCTTTAAAGTCAAATTCATAGTTTTTTCTCAGAAATATCATGTAACAAAGATTAATTATATCAGTTAACTGCCAGCAATGTAGGATATTATTAAGTTAAGTGAACTATAATGACAATCATCTAAGTTTATTTTGAAGTAAAGGTCCTCTAACAGCTTGTCTTTCATCCTTTAATCGTAACTTAACTTACACAGAGAACCACAGCCAGATGGCCAGAACATCAAAAGTTATACTCAGCCAGAACTAATTGTTGAGCTAAAATTAGATCCTAATGTTCTCTGCCACTGTTAAACTTGCATAACTCCATCCTAAATCCATTTCATGGTGTTTTTAACCAGAATTATAGAACATCACAGTAGTTTTATATCATTATCTAATACCTCAGTGTCCTGACTTTCAAATGTTATGCTGGTTGTGCACATACCATACAGTACAAACCCATAATGTCTTCATGTGGAAAGAGTTTTATTTCATGCCCGGTTATGGAAATAAGTTTATCCCAGTCATGAACATTAATTGCTTTAATATGTTTATTTATCTAACCTTCTATTTTCACTGTGGCACTCTATGCTGCTGGGCAATATTAGACAAGTGACAGCATGTCCCAAATAGAAATTAGGATAAGAGTTTGTAATGAGAACACTCTGTGCATGAGCACACATTGATTGAACAGAATTGCAAACTGATGAAAGCATTTGATGAATCTGGTTGCTACTCTTTGTTTTTGCAGCACGTACAATAAACGGAAAAAAAATCAGCTTCTGTGTTGCATGGTTATGGGTGTGTGTAGGTAGGAACACATTTTGGGGGAGTGACTAAAGAACATGAGAGCAAAGGGATAAGGATCTGCACAGCTCGTCTTCATTATCTGCCTTTAACTTTACATTAGCCCTGTCACTTCTTTCCATCATGTTTACATACACTCTGTGTATATCCAGCATCTCTTTCTCAAAAGAGAACTGTCTGCAAATGAATTCACAGATAGTATGATGTGACATTTGAATTGAGCAAATTTAGTTAATTAAGGTTAAATGGATTAAATAAAATGTAGACATGGTACTGCTTCCAGGACAAGTGATTAAAAAACCTCTAAGTGATGAAGATTTTCTCGGTAGCAACATTTTTTCCTTTAATTTGTTGTCCCACTGTGTTTCCTAAATGTGCATTAAATATTTTTGACTTACTTTAGTAGCAGTACACACCATCACCATGTTTTTGTCAAGTTTGCAACCAGTTGCCTTACTTTGTTACTTGCTATTTCCAAGTCCACAGTGAAGTGTTAAACATTCTTATTTTCCTGGAGGAGTACCCCAGACCCCCTGCCCCCGTAATACAGGGCTCCGCTCTGTAAAGTATGGTTCTTTTGTGTCCCCTGATTTATTTATATCCTAGATCCACCCCTGCTGCTTGTGAGACTAAACCTAAACAGTACAGCTATGAAAACAAACTGATGAGCTAAAAGATGCTGAAGAACTCTGTGGAGCCACAGGGGACTGCAGAACAGGTAAAATACACAAAGTGATTACATATCAATGTCTCCTCTAATAATATTAAATAAATGCTTAGTGCAGCTTTTGATTGTTAAAATGTTTTCAACGGAATGCACTGAGTTTGATGTTAGTCATGTTTACAGGTTTCAGGCTCAGTCTAAAGGATTTATAATATATAATATCTCTTTTTAAGGGGGTTTGCTCCCATGGCTTTTACATTTGAATTAATCCAAACATAGTGGCATTACTGGCTTTGTAGGTGGATATAAAAATAAAGAGTTTAGCCAAAACAAAAGTCTTGCTCATCGTTGTCAATCTCAACAGTTAATAATTCAAATTGAACAACTTGTCAGAAAACTGCCAACGTCCTTAAACAAGGAATGATTGCCTAATTTTATGATGGTCTAACAATTGCATGAAGTCATTATTAAAAACCACAGTCTCTTTTTCTTTAATCGTTTGGGAGTCAATGTGTAGGAGGTTAGAAACGACAGCACTCCTTTGTAATTTGGCAACTGCAAGAATGTCTCTGTAGGAATGGGAGTTGGATGTGTGACATCTGAATTCATGTGTACTCAAAGAAGTGAGAATTTCCCAAGTTTTCAGCCTCTACATCTTCTGTTCTCCTCACAAACTGTTCCTGTGGTAGAATCCTGGGTTACCATGGAGACAGAATCACCCACATGTCTCGTCATGAGGAGCCTCTTATCCATGACAACACAGCTGTTTCCTCTATCCTTCACATTTGGTAGGTTGCTCATCGCTGCATATTCTGCACAATACTTGAATCAAAGGAGCTTTAGAGCAGCACATCCTGCCTAAACTGCTAAAGACCTTCAGCACTGCTGCCATGATTAGTGGTTCTGAGAACTGTCACCAGTGTTAAGTACTTTTCGAGTGATACGACTACGCCTTTGCTGCTAGCCCCTCGTGGCTGAGCTAAGAAGACATACATTTGAAATGATATTTCCCAAAGGAGCATTAAATATAAGAAAGGAGACATCATATATATTTATTGCTTCTGCAACTAACATCTTGAGATCTTATTGGCCATGGTGGAGATTAAACTTATCTTCTATAGCTAGTTTATGGGGTTATTTTTTAATTTCTTTGGACTGGAAATTCTTCTAAAGCACCTTTCAAGCACTGGCTCTATGTTGTCTTCACAAATATGGGCATTTCTACAGCTGCCGTTGAAAATAAGTCACTCAAAGAAGTAATCTCATATAAAATATGTGAGCGCACAGCATGACGCAAGTTACGGATATATACAAACACCTACACAAGTAGATATTGCGTCTGACTACAGAAAGAGAGGAAATTGCAGTGCCCACTCACTATTACTCCGCCTTGAAGTGAGCTCGTTGCACAGTGTTCCAAGCATTTCGAAAAATGAACAGAGCACAGACTGAACTGCCAAGTTTTTACTACAGGATTTATACAACATTTCCGACACTGTCTGCGCACTGATAAACAGTGTAGTAGGATAGTAGGATGGATTAAAACACATTTATCAAGCATTTAGTGTTGTTAGATTAGACGAATACTTGCTATGCTTATCTCTTTCTCTCTCTTTTGCTCGCTCTCTCACTCTCTCAGTATGGAGCCAGGGAGAACAGCACTGCTAATACTCAGACTCTTGGTTTTTGCATGCCCTCAAACTCACCAACCCCAGCGTCATCTGAGGAGACATGACAGATCTCCAGTAGACCGGAGACGTCCATGTACCAGCTCATAATAGGTGCATTTAAATAAGGGTGATGGGTGCTTTATGGTCTGATTAAATGAATAACCTCTCAACCGTGCTACACTCTGGGCTAGTGTGCTTAGTATTTAACGTTAAAAGAAAGATCCTTTTTTCCACACATTTTCTGTGGTTGATTGAGCTCATGTAAATAATACTAATAAAGGAATATATATACAAGATGCCATAACAATCATACCAGTTCACACCATTTCTGAACTCTTAAGGTTGTTGTTTTTTTTAAGTTCAGTCCAGATACACAGTGCATATGCAACATACACCCCTAATAACTATGACCTGACAGTTCAGGTCATGGAGGCCAAGGTCTGCAGCAGCTAGGCCAACTGCATTATGCATTTATATTGAAAACAGAAAAGATTTGCTTGTAATGTCTTTCACAGGTAGTTGCTGCACACCCTCATTATATCATAAGAAAATGCACAATATGGTACAAGCACTTAACAACACACTGGTGCTTGTGGCCAGCAATCCAGTGGGGGTAACAGTCATTCAGTTTCAAAAAAGGTTTTCAATCATTTTAGAAGTCTGCAGAAGAATTTTTAATGCTCTTCTTCTGTGTCCTTGTATGCACTGAGACACACCATGTGGGATGAGATTAGCTCTCCAGACAACGTTCTCACAGCAGTAATAAAGAGCAGCATTATGGCACAATTTGCGTTTAGTTGTTTAGCGGAAGAGGAAGGATACACTGTACTGCCTTTGAGAACATCATGGTCATGGCCAATCCTTTTAAAGGTTCCCTGATGCAGCCTGCAGAATGATCATGGTCATGCACGGCATTGACACTTCAGCATAGTTAAGTACCTTGACCTTTTTGGGGTCGACAATTTGCGATTTGAAGTTGAAGTTGACTGTACTTTTTAAAAAGAAGCTGCACTGGGCAAAATTAGCATCTTTACACATATTTGTAGAGATGGGCTGTGAAAAATTCTTCAATATCTAATTTCATTTCCATAGAATCCTTTTCATGGAGAATTACACATCCACTACAGCTGTTACAGTTAGAGCCTCCACATATGTATCTGCTGTTACTAATGTGCCTTTAATACACCACAAAAACCTCTTCAGGGACTGAGTGGGTGCATTCAAAGTTAGCCAGATAGACCTGTTTGAGATTTCACTTAGCAATTCTATTTTTACACAAACCCATCTCATGTTTGTGTTTATTTTGGAGACAATTATGAGATGGAGGAAAAATGGTTAGCCAAACAGCAGATTTTAATGAGCTGGGCTTCTTGTGTTACGTTTTTAAATATGTTAGATAGTTGAGGTTGCAAACGGAGCTATTAAAGGCTAGAAGGGCTGTGACAGTAGGGCAATAGCTGTTGAACATAATTCTGTAATAAACATTCAATTCTGGGAGACGCTGATACATGTTATCATATTACAGCAGCACTGACTCAGTCTAAGAATAAATCTACAAACCCAAAAGATGAGTAAGAGCTGTTTGTGTCTAAAAAGCCTTTGGGCTTCACAGTCAATACCCTTTTTCCTACTGTAAGACATTTCTAGATGTAAGGAAATAATGCACAATTACCTTTGCACAGCACAAGCACAGTACATTTGATAAAAGATTACAATGTCTCAAGTATGTTATGAAACACACCATAATTCATGCCTCTCTCCCTGCTGATGGCAGGATTTCTAGGGTATTTATCAGTAAGCACATCAATGCCTGAGTTGGATGTGTGGACTGTGCTGTTTACTGGTGCATGGTCTGCAAGTTGCCTTAACCAGAGATCTGCTAATGATCTACTAATGATGTGATTTATTTATTGTTTTATTGCAAAGACATGCAGTGCAAAATCCTTATCCTTCATGCTTTTTTATAAAAGATAGAAAATTGTACATGCAACAGCTTTTGAGCATTAAGTGATGCTTGCATTCACCCTAAGCAGCTTGTGTTTGTTGCTCATCAGCAATGTAAACATAATACTGGATTTGTATTCACTGAACAGGATTGTTGATGAAGCTGAACTTTCTTCACAGCTGCCAATTGTTTACTCTCATCTTCAGCCACTACATGTCATAGCGTAAAATAAATTTAGATGTGAGCAACAATTTTCCAGGGTTTCGTGAAAATTGCAGAAAGTACAACAGCCTGTTTGTGTTTCTCATGAGTAATGTAAACTTCAAACTGACTAAGTCCTTCAGAAAGGTTTGTTGACACCACAGGACTAGCTCCACAGCTGCTGGCTGTTTGGTGATCCGCATGTGGATCAGTAAATACTGCACTTGTAAACACACGGAAATCTGTGTCACTGCATGTCGGAGTTTTACACAAGTCACCCTTGAACATCAACACAACCGGCAGTGTGTGTTAATACAGTCATTGTCGCAGCCTGACTGAGGGTGGTGTTTGGAGCACAGAAGAAATAGAAAATGTTAAAGCTGAGTCATGAAGAACCCAACCCAAGTCACACATTGCCACCTGGTGGCTTATATACTTTACATAGTCTCAAATTGTGTCTGTAAAGTACATGCTGAATCATTTCACAAGGCTGATTTGAGTCCATAATGGCACCAAATGTACAGTAAGATTTGAAGATATACTGTATGTGGTTTCATCTTTCTTCATTTTCAAATGCCTGATGCTCTGTTGTTAAATGTAGTTACTTCTTTATACATTGTCTTTTGACTTCCAGTCCACCACTTTTTAAAGTAGATCAGACACTTACAAGTCTTCAATTGCAAAAAAATTGAATGTTATTATAATCCCGTTATTTATATTAGTTTTCCAGCTTGAAGCATTATTCAATATAGAGTATCATATAATTGCATTTGATTAATTTTTCAATCAAATCTCAATGTGCACAAATACAGTCAATACTCCTATATAGAAGAGGGTTTTATAACAAAGGTATATTGAGCCGCATTACTCAGTTTCCCCCTGTTTGTATGTGCTGGGGTGCAGGTCTAAATAGAGCTTTGTTCATGTACTGACACCATCCACAACAAATATCAACAACACTAAATGTTTTCAAGACTCACAGTTCCCTCAGTGCAATATCCTCCAGTGACGTATCATATTATAATTAATAAATATGCAGCTGATGTGTGTATTCTGCCTGAAATATAATTGATAATTATGAGGAGGTTATTAGTATTACAAAAGGTTTCCTGCCCCTCAGTCGCTCTAATGGCACATCAGCTGAGTAGGCAGTCGCAGGACAATCACAAAACCAGTGTAGGTGTGGGCCAGTGTTAATCAGCCACATCCTTTTTACACTGTAACAATGGATTGTGACCCTTTGTCACCCATCTCTCCATAACGTACGTCACAGGATAACTTGTTGACCTGGCAATTTCACTCATTAGGTGAGGGCCCACGTCTTCCTGACTACATTGTTCTGAAAAAGTAGGCTTCAAATGGGCTTTAAAATCATTATGGTTGTCATAAATTAGCCACTGAGAAAAGAGAGAGGAAAGACAGATAGTAATGGCTCTTATTTTACTACTTGTACATGCACATGTGGCCACCTGTGCACAGGGAAATACAAACAGCAACACCACCACCAATACTACTTCTTAGTAGAATTAAGGTTGGGATTAGAAGAAGAAAAAGAAGCACAAGAAGAAGAAATAATACTTTTGTTGAGGTAGCAGTTTAATATTTTGATACTAATAGCCTAACTTTTTCTGGTCCAACTTAGCTCAGGTAAGAATTTAACAGATGTGGCCTGTTGAGGGATGTGCATCTGAACTGTCTAAACACAGTGACTCATTTGTTTGTAGAGTCCTCCAAACGAAGCCCACGCTGCCCTTCCTACGCCTTATGGGGGATTCTGTTTTCCAAAGACAGAAGTGTTTACCTGATGTGACAGGCTTTAAAATATATAATTCCAGTGACAAATTAAATGCAACCAGTTTGTGACTGTTTGCTATACTCTAACTGAGGAGGTTAACACCCACCATTTGCAGCCCATGAGTCAGTATAGCTGATAGTTATATATTCAGTCTAGATAAAGATGTGTTTGTGCAAGAAGTGCATATAGGTTTAACAGAACCACATGAAATGTCATATTAATATACTATCACTTAGTGTGGTTGGATCTGGATTTTAATAAAAATGAATGAAAAGCGTGAATATCAGATTTTTAGCCATTGCAACAGAGCAGATGTGGCATCCAGTTTAATGCTGGCAGCACATACAAGAAACACTGTCATACTTAATGTCCCATAAATGAGATATCATTCCCACATTCTGTCTTCTACCTACAGGTCTTGCCTTATTTTTTCCTGAAAGGCCAAACTGATTAAATGTAAAAAATGGAGCTGCATATATGGCTTTTTTGCAGACAAAACACAATGATGATGCTCTCTACACAAAAAAAGCCTTCACTTTCTTGCCACACATGTAGCCTAATCATTTGACACAGCAAAAACAACTCTGTTTTATACTGTAGGAAGGACATGCAATCCCTGTTCTGAATCTGCATTAGCCAGGAACAAACTGTGCACAAACATCTGCCTTACTCACATTGAACTAGTAGTGACCTTTAAGTGTTTCAGCTTGTGGTGTCCTAAGTATAATACTATGGAAGTATTGTAAGAGCCTGACAGACAGTTTTCTCAAGAGTGTAGAGTAAAATCCACCATATTTAGCACTTTTACTCCTGCCTGCCCAAATAGTCTTCATACATTACTGTTTTCACGTTTTACTATATGATTAATTATGATGAGGTTTCACAGTGATCCAAAACAGGATGAGATGGAGGAGGGTTAGATCATAGTTGTGTTCATAGAACAGCAATACTTTCAAGGGGTACTCTTGCCCTCTGCTGGAGTGAACACTAAAAACCAACCCATTCAAATATATTTCTGATACAAAAAACTATACATTAAGTCTGTTAGTATTTTGCAAACCACATTATTTTAGATGCCAAGCCCTTAATTTGAGATATTAACGAGCACTTGCTAGTGATATTGTTAGATAGAAAATGCCTTTTAAGCAAAAATGATCAACAACAAAGGATGACAGTTAACCAAAAATTAGGTTTTAATCATCCACAATTGAATTCAATATATCTCCCATGCTTGATGCCCCTCTCAGAACTCTCTATAGAACTAGTCATCAAACTATTATTTCATTCAGTATGTGAGTAACTAATAGCCTACTTTTTGATCTTAATCGGTAATCGGTTTGATCGGTAAGCGAAAAAAATGTGCTGACATTTGAATAAAATTGAAAAAAAAAACAGCTGTTACAACAATATGAAAAAACGTTGGGCAAGATTATTCAAAAGATAGGCTGTATGAATTTTCTTTTTTATCATTTGTCCAAGATATACATTTTTGTTTTGTATCAGATGTGAATTGATCAATTTGACACTACACCTCAGAAAACTATATATGGGACATGGTGGTATCCTATGCACTGACATTATGTGTAGCCTGTATAGGGAAATGACATACAAACGAAATTATACAAGAAATTACTGTAATGTTGTGGTTTAAGAATCTCACTAGAATTCATTTAACGGAACTGTGACCTCTATTAAAATTCCTAGAAAAATGAAAACACTAAATTATAACCCAGAGCTTTGAAATGTCACAGCTGCGATGAACGGTATTGCAGTGAACAGGAAATCAGCTGGGATGTTCCGAGAACATTCTAGGAATGTTTTGGAAAAAATGCCATCGCGTGGGGTGTTGACACGCGGGTACATGTTACGGGTACATGTTGGATATATACTGGTGATTTCATTTCTACATTTACATTTGCTACATTTTCATACCGTAGATTTATCGTGTATAAATTATTACCGTTAGTCTGATCAGTGGTTGGTTTGAACGGCGTCACGACTACAACGGTCACCTGGATCTCTGATTGGCTCAGAGCGGTGATCCGGGTACTGCGCTAGAACGAGCCCATTAGCTAAAGGTACCAATATGGCGGAGGTAAGAGGGAAAACAGGGGAGAAGCAATCGATCTTAAATCGATATTTTTAAATTTTGTGTGGGGTATTTTTCCATTTTATGTTATCGATTGAATAAACAATAGTTTTTTCCTTCTGTATAGCGTGTTTCGTGCTACAATTGTGATTTTTATTCCTCTAAAATATGCTTTAATGTCCGGACTGATCCTTCACTACAAGGCCGCTGCGCCTTCGCTCTCTCAGCTGCTTTGGTGTAGCGGCTGTGTAAATTGATACGTAAATTTAACGTTAGCTTGCTGGTTAAAGGAAATACAGATTATAACGTGTTTGTTGTGAATGAAAATGTATTTTTTCTATTTGGACTGACTTAGCGGCGTTTATACTAATAAGATCAAGAAGCTTTGTCGATTGCTGTGCCGCGCAAACGAAATTAGTGTTTACATTTTTCGATGCATAACGTTGAGATCAGCCTTTGGTGCTAGCTTGTCGGCTAGCTAACTGATACAGTAGCCGACACTGCGTAAATTGTGCAGTTCCCATCAAAATGTTCATCTGTTTGCTTCGATCGTTCATAACGAAATGAATCGTTTTAATACTAGGGTTTCAAAACAATATTTTGCTCACTATCGTCTTCAGCGTGTCGCGTTTACCGCGGCTAGGGTTGTATTAGCCACCTATTTCAGGTAAGGTTAGCGGTAAATGCAGCGTCCCTACCCAAGTGTTTTCGACGGTCATAATAAAGACAGTTTTTAATTGCTTCTCTTGATTGAAATGTTTAGGTCGCTTGCATAATCGCTGAAGTTTTTACTGATGTACTAATTTCTGCACTGATTTTATTTTTTGCAGGCTTCCCTAGGGAGTTCAAGTCCAGGTAAGAACACCTTTGCTGTATTGGTATCTAAATGTATGTTCTTGTTTTACTAAAATTGAGCTATATTACATTGAAATGTTTTTATATATCAGAAATAGGTAAACACATTTCATTTTATTATACACTTTATTGCAGAAAAGGGACTTTGAAACTGACCGAATTTGTGCTTTTGTAATTGCAACATAATATTGATGTGAAAGCCAGTCTAACATCTGTTGTCCAGTGTACGCATATAATTTTACCTGTGAAAAAGGTACGTTTTTTATGCCACGACTGACACATTTATTGTAATTTTTTTCCCCTCTCACTCAGTTGGCTCTTTATCATCAGAGGACCATGACTTTGACCCAACGGCAGAAATGTTAGTTCATGAGTATGATGATGAGAGGACCCTGGAGGAGGAAGAGTCTTTAGAGGGAGGGAGGAACTTCCGTTCTGAGATTGCAGATTTGGAAAAGGTAAACCAATAAGTTCACAAGACACCTTAAAACAGACTTCAACAATGTAAAAAAAATAAATAAATAATGAACTAAGAGACTTTTTTGTAATCAAATCCGGATTTATGCATGTGTATTTTTTGGTGTGAATGTTGTATTATGAAAATAATAGGGGTAAGAGCTTTACTTAATTTAAAATGAATTTGTCTTTTCTGCCTTTTCTACCAGGAGGGAAACATGCCTTTGGAGGAACTGTTGGCCATCTATCGTTATGAAGCCTCCGCAGGCTCCAGTATAGACAGCTCCTCTGGGGACCTGACTGATGAGCTGCCTGACATGACTTTGGACAAGGTAAATAATTACTGTTATGCTGTGATTTCTATATTTACAGTAAATCAGTTTGTCAGCATTTCACAATTGAGATTGCTCGGGCTCTTTAGGAGGAAATTGCTAAAGACCTGCTGTCTGGGGACTATGAAGAGGAGACCCAGTCCTCAGCTGATGATCTGACCCCTTCAGTCACCTCCCACGAGGCAACTGATTTCTTCCCAAGAACACTTCGATGTAAGTGGCAGGTTCGGTGTATTAAAAAGTACCATAGGTCTGTAACCTTCCAGGATTAAAAATGCTAAGTAATGCTGTTAAATTGCCATCAAATAATTTAAGAAATAAACGACCAGATCTAAGACAGTAGGGTTGTGACTAACTATAATTTCCATTACCGTTTACTTCTAATAAAGAAAAGCAACAAATATCCACTTTAGAGTTGATGCAAACACAGTTTTTGGCATTTTTTCTTGATAATTGATTATACAATTAATAGATTAGAAACAATTGTCTGTGATTAGTTTTCTGTGTACTTGGTTAATAAATTGGTGTTTTTTCTTTCATCAGCAAATGCTATCTCTGATGGTGATAAGGAGTCCGAGTGTGATGAAGATGGCCCAAGCCCAGAGGACTCCAGAAAGGTAAATAAATAAAGATGTACCTTCGTGTTGAAGTTGACTCAACACTGTGTTTTCATGCTCTGTATTGACTTATTTTTTGTTTTGTTTTTTTAGGAAATAATGGTGGGAACACAATACCAAGCAGATGTTCCTTCTTGTCTCTGTCACTACAAAGAAGGAGAGAAAGGTGACTTTCTGCTGCTTTTCTGTTGTCAGCTTGCGTACCTGACATGTTCTTTAATGTGATAGCTTATGGTGTTTCCATATCATAAAGGCAATGTCATACACAGAAAATGACTAATGTAACTAATTAATGTAAATGTGCTTTGCGCTGCAGTTTATGAAGATGAAGATGAGTTATTATGGAGCCCAGGTACATTGCCAGAAAACAAGGTTAGGAGTTTCCTGTCTGAGGTGTTGTCACGGACAACAGATGAAAAGACAGGATGTGACAAAGCAGGGATGCATGTCCGTGACAATGAGCAGGTCAGTCATGTCTTCATTTATTAATCCTTCCATGTTGTAACACAATGATGAACATGGTTTTAGCAATGTATATGCAAGCTTATGCAGTTTACGTGTTTTTTCCACTTAACATATTCTGCAGAATTTATACTTTGAATTCCTCAGATACATTTTTTTTTTCTAAGGCACATATGGTTCTGTTGGCTAGCTTTCCAATTTTGACCACTCCACTTTTTCCACACAGGCTTTGCGTGAGCTTGTCAAGTGCAACTACAACACCCGTGAAGCACTAGAGAGATACTGCAACCGTGTAAAGTCCTCAAAAGGTAAGCAAAGGAGGGATGTCAACCTAATCTTAATGTCTCAAAGGTGTGTAGTTTCCTTCAGTTTGATCTCCAGAGTCAACATCATGCCTGTCCAGTCATTATTTTTACAAGAACTGTTAGTTTCTGAAAAACCAAAGAAATAAATAAGATGAGCTTTTTCATTGATGGATTGATAAATTATTTTTTATCACACCTTTTTAATGAAAAAACATCTTATTACACCAGGGAATATAATACAGTTTAAAAGCAATATTACAATTCGTACAGGAAGTTAAATGTGACACTGTCACATTTAGTGATGTCATTCATTAATGCAGTGTAACATTTGTAGTTGGATCACATTAACATAATTATGCATTCCTGATTTTGGCATGTATGTCTATGACAGTGTTAAGTGGAGTTTTTACATCAATATTCTCCACCCCACTGGGAACTGATACCACACCTCTCTGAGGTGATTGAGATCTTTCTTTTGATGTGGCAAGAGGTCCCTCTTGTCAGTATTCTACTCAGCTCTTAGATTTTTACCACCAAACCACATTTCCTTGAATATTTTCTTTTCTTTGCTTACATTTTTAAGTGATGGTAATGTGCACTAATGTGAAACTCACTCAGGGAGGAGTATGATTGTAGGAATGGCCTTCAAACCCACTCCAAAAAAACCCATTTTTGTAGGTTATAAAAATTGTGGTTTTCAGTTTCTTAGTGGGAACTGTTGGGTTTAAGGAGTTTGGTCTAAATCTGTTTTATATGCAAAGTGTCCTGAGGTAGCCTTTGTTGTGATTTGTCACTATACAAACGCAACTGAATATAAATAAATATATAAATTCTTGCTGTTTGATTTTTGTTAGGTCTACCTGTTTGTTACCCATGGAATGCATGGTTGTGCACCCACAATGCCATTAATGTCTTTCTGGTTTCATTTCAGAAAAATCTCCTCCGTGGTCAGAAGAGGAATGCAAGAACTTTGAACACGCACTACAGATGTATGACAAGAACTTTCACCTCATACAAAAGCATAAAGTGAGTCTTATTTCACAAATTGACAGGATTCCCCTTCATACACAGGCATAAAAATGTACACACAGAGCTGTGAAAGTTTCATCCCTTCTAATTATCCCTTTATTTTTCTTCCTCAGGTCACAACACGAACTGTAGCAGAATGTGTGGCGTTTTACTACATGTGGAAAAAGTCGGAGCGCTTTGACTTCTTTGTGCAGCAGAATCGGTTTGGGAAGAAAAAGTACAGCAGCTATCCGGGTGTAACGTAAGTGCCTGTACCTGTTTGCATTACTTTTGTGTTTTTGCTCGTGTGTAATAAAATGAAAATGCAGATAAATGTAGAGGAAATTTACAATGAAACCTGTTTCTTTGGATCCAGCGACCTGATGGACAGGCTGGTGGATGAAGCAGAGGGACTGGCAGTGGACAGCTCCTCCTCTGTTTGTTCAGGAGCAGGTGGAGGAGGAAGGCTGGAGACCACCACAGACCAACAGCTCAGTCTGCTCAACTCCATCACTGCCAGTGACCTCACAGGTTAGTAATGTGGAGAAACACTGCTGTTTCAGGCAAATGATGTGAATTTTCTTTATAAGTCTCTCAGTTCCAGTCATTCAGTGTTAACTGAGTGCCCTGTCTTCTTGCAGCGTTGAGTAACAGTGTAGCCACAGTGTGCAGCCCTGCAGAGGTTAGCTGCCTGGACTCCTACAGCTTCACGCCACTGGACAGTCTCCATCGCGGGTCCCTGAACCACGACGAATCCCTAGGGTTCCCCTCCAATGGCGCAGACCCTGACTGCCTCAACATGCTTGACGCCGGCTTCTACCACTCTGACTTGGGTCAGCTCGGCGGAGTGTGCGTCAACAAGGACTGCGAGCGGCCCTCCAAGAGACTCAAGATGGCCCTGCCTGACTCCTTTATCAATGACGTGTCTGTGGGTAATCTTGGAGTGGACTTTGAAGCAAGACGGACAGCAGCGCACCACCACCGAATCACTGGCGCCAAAATGGCGGTGTCTGTCACAGACTTCGGGAGCTTGGCTGGCAGCAACGAGCCCAACGGGTTCCTGGGAGCACATGCACGGCATCACACACAGCACACTGCGGCACTTCAGTCAGAGTGATCTTCCTCTTCCCTTGTTCTTCCCTTTTGAAACCCCTTATTCTGCTTGTACATAAGACTGACCTCACTGGAGAATCTGATTTGTTTAAATTCTATTATATATATATATATATATATCTATATATATGTATATGAATATACTTTGTTTTCATTTTTTTGTGTAATATGACATCAGTGATGTCTATCATATAGAACTAAAATCTTGATTTCTCTCAAGAGTTTATATAGCCATTTATTTTATTTTTGTTTTGCGGTCTTGAGATGTGTAACGTCCATGTACAGTGGGGCCCAGAGGCTGCAGTAGGAGGGTTGTGTATCTTCCTCCCTCACATCTACAAACAACATCTTCAGAGCTACAATATGTTATCCTGCCATTCTTTCCAGCTGCCAAAATGGCTTAGTTTTCTGCCTCTAGTGTTAGTAATTACTTGCTTGTCTTTGTTGTTTTTGTTTTTTTTTTTTGAAGTGGTACTGTTTCGTTTTTTCAATTAGTGTTTGGTTTACAGGTACTTTTTAGTAACCAGGCTGGTGCAAAAGGTTTTATTCTCTCTGAATGAAACCTGGCTAGACTTTGTATGAAGAGCAACACTAGCAAGGAGATTAGTTTGGAGACCAGGAAGTGTCGTGGCTTCAGCTGCGAAGACCTTCCAGTTTGGTTTTCTCTCTTTTTGTTTTCTCCTGTGGAAGCTTGTTTTTAATGTGTCTGCTAGTTTACTTTAAAACTGTTCAGAGTTGCCAAACTGGAACACACTGGAGTTCATTTTTTTATTCCAGGTAGTCAAACCCAAAATATAGTCCTAAATGAATCGGTTTATTACATTGCATTACATCCTAGGTGACAATGAATACATTTGAAGAGTCCAAAAGGAACAGTTTGATGTTTAAGGTTTTTTTTTTTTGTTTGTTTTTTTTAGTGCTACTTTTAGGATGATATCAGTCAGACAAGCAAATCTTAACAGCAATATTGTGATGCAGAGATATTGGTTGGGTTAAGAGTTAAACATCAGGCACCGTAAAGTGTGTATTTATTGAGTATACTTTTACCTTTTATGAGATTTTGTTTAATCTTTTGAACTCATGTTTTTCGCTCACGCTATTATTAGACAAGCGTAGCCGTATATGTCCTTCAGTTGTAGTAAAACAATAATGCTAGAATATGCTCCTAAATTAAGCAACGCCATTTCAGACCATTTCGCACGCTTGGGTAAACCTGCTAGCAGTATTATCTCTTTATTTAAAGCCACTCTGTTTTGTATTTAACCTCTGCCTAACCTGTACTGACTAGAGAATGCCTTGTATCATCTGGTCGACAATTTCTTGGAGTCTAGTAGCAGAAATGGAGCTATTTTCTCCTGACTGAAGTCCATATTTGTGAATTGTAAAATGTTTAGCGGGTCATCGTAAGTTGATTGGATGCAGTAGTAGTGTTTACTTAATTTATCTATGCATTGTGCTATGAATAATTAGTTTGTTTCAGGGGTACATCATGTTTGTCATGTCCATAGATCTTGTAATTCTCCATTATGTGTGTACAGACAGGACTCATGCCTTTAACCCATCACTAAGTTAGATCAAGTAATTCATTTTTCAAGCCCAGCATCAGAGATATTCACTTCTGCATTTCATGTAAATAATTAGCAAATAGCCTTTAAAAAGTCTATTAACTGACCTCCTACACTTGTGAATCTGTGTTAATACAAAGGTTTTAATTTGATTCCTTGTCAAAAGGCAATAATTTGTAGATATGTACAGCTATTTTGGGTTTTGCGTTTTACCAGTTGACTTGGTGTTTTAATTTTTCTTTTTCCTATCTTTGGCAAGTCATGATAACCCAGCCCCCCCAGGACCCAGCTGAAACCACGCATGCCAGCTGTGTCTGTTTCTCAAGTGTACCACTGAAAGCGGCTTTACCTGAAGACGTATTGATATGACTCAGTGTTGCAAATTTGCATTGAAAACTTGCAGCCATGTGTAAAAGACGCTCATCTTTCTTTCCTCAAAAAAAATCTTTTTACATGTTGTCGTCTATATTTGTCTTGATGGTAAAGGGATGGCTGCTGCTCTAAGTATGTGGAGAGCTAGTTTCTCTTTAATGCAATGTGCATAATGCAGTAGGTCCTCCAAGCTCTTCTAGCTTTAGCAGTGCAGTGATATTTATTTCACCTGTGGTTTGTACAAAGACTCAGAAAAACTGTCAGAATGTAAAGGCCATTAAGTAGTAGAAGTAGGTTTTTCACCACCCTGTGAACTCTCGAAAATGTGATATTTTATTGATATCTCTGGTATGAGACTTGTGTGTGCAAGCAAGCACTAAACAAATTTATTTTATATTTTGTATTGTGTTTTGAAGTTTAAAAAGAAAAAAAAAATTATAGCAGTTGTGGTTTTGAAAAAGAAAACTCTCAAGTCCTTTGATGAAAACAAAAACACCTTTGTGAATAAAAACCTACAAAACTTAAAAATGTATATCCAGAAATATAGACAATCAAAAACTTCACTATGAGAAATGTTCAAGAAGCTATCTTTATTGTTTATAAGAATTGTACATAAGCATTGAGTTGTTCTTTTTTTTTTCTTTTGTTAAACATTATTTTGTATTTTCTGTTGTACTTTAATACCTTGTGTACAGCTCCAGAAATAAAGCTCTGGAAAAGGTTCAGAGAAGATCGCATGTTCTTAACCAACACACACAATCTGAAAATTTACTAAGTCATATGGAAACGTTGCGGGCTTTGTACGAAGTTAAATGTTGACATACAGAGCAAATACTGGCAAGACTGAAACTGATTCTTCATAACTTCTTCACAATTTCAGTTTGACAGTTTTTTTAAAAATGGAGTCTTGTTTTGAGGCTTGCTAATTGATGCTTTCTGAAATGGTTAAAAGGATTTTAGACTGTCCTTTCCAACTCAAGTGAACTCAACTTTTTTCTTAAGTTTGTCACCTTAGCAGATTACCTTCATCAGCAGCTATTGTCATGAAATCCATTGTAGATGTGTAAACTTGACCTTCACGTTGCATCTGCTTATGAAGAGCCTGTGATTCAGTTGAAAGCAGGACCAAGCAAGCAAATGAATATTGAGCTGACATTGTTGAGAGTGACTGCTGTTTCCAAGGTCAGGAATGAACTGTCAACTTAAACTTTGGTCATAGGTGCACATGGGAAACTTGGAGACAACTCCATCTACTGACAAAGACAAACATCTTAAGAGCTGGTAAGTGATTTGATATTGATGTGAGATTATCCTTCCAGTTGACAACTCATTATGTTCATTCAGGTTTTGTTAATAACAGATTATCAGCTCAAAGTGGAGCTAAAGCAGCACAAAAAACATACAAGCATGTGAAAACATTTCCCTTGTACAAATTAGTTTCTTTATATATCTTTAATTTCCAAATCACAGAATGATAATAAAATTGAGCTTCAGATGGATCAGAAGTTAACAACTGTAAAGACTGAAGACATATTTTTAATATCACTTCATTGTTAAAGGGTACAGCAAACAGACACAACTGCAACTGATCTACTGCAGAAAGTATAAAAACTTATAAAAACTGAACCGGTTCATTGTTTTCATCTCTTTAGAGGAACAGGCAGAGTCAGAAAGTCCTCAGCCAGAGTCACTTCTACACCACTGTCCTGCAGAGCATCTTCAGCCTGTCTCTTGAGCTCTGAGACATCGTCCTCGTCCCCTTCCTTCTGCAGTGAGCAGGGTTTGTACCTCTGACTAAAGTGGTACAGCACCAGCCTCCGTGCGCAGCAAGCCCGAGCCACTGCCGCTGCCATCTCTGGAGTGCTGTGTCCGTGGTCCACTGCTTTCTCTCTATGCTCATTCCCAAGTGTGGCCTCGTGAACCAGAATGTCCGCCCCACTGCACAACGTCAGCGGTCCTATTCCGAGAACAGAGCTACAGTCCCCTAAAATGCAGACTTTCCTCCCAGGAATGGCTTCTTCCAGCACCTCACTGGGCAAAACAATGCGACCGCTCTCCAGAGTTACAGGCTGTCCTGCTTTCAGACGCCCGTAAACTGGTCCTGGTTTCAGACCTGGGACACACAAAATTAGATCATTCACAAAAGTCAAGTTCCATTTGAGTATACTTTTTTCTGATTCAACTTCATAATTCAGCATTCAAATAATTAACAAAAACAGTATCAAAATACTCATGAATTCAATATTAAATTTTAGTAAAAGTACAGAGGTAGGCACATTTATATTTATATTATCATTATTATTAAAGGTAATACGCCATTGCAATGTTAATGTCCTTGGCAAGTGTATAGTTATCTATTATAACTAATTCATTTACTTTTAGCAGTTTAATCTGTAACAATGGGTCATATTTAATGTGTAAAATCTTAATGTGAAAAGTCACTATAGCTTTTAAATAAATGTAGTAAAGTAAAAAAGTAGAACATTTAAAAGTATAAGGTAGAACAAAATACAAATACTCAAGAAAAGCAAAAGTAGCTCTACTGAAGCACTGGAGTAAATCCTAGCTATCTTTCACCACTGCAAGTGTGCCATGACGGTGTGAAGCAGACTAAACTTGTTAAACATGTTTGTGTCTTTTAATAGTTTTGTTATGGTCAATGTACAATCAGGCCAACAAATGCATGATGAAAAATAGTTTCCTAATAAAATCAGCATTACAACAAAATGACAAGTAAAAATCTATTTTTTCTATTTTTACATATTGCTATTGCCAATCAAAGTCAAATTAGGAAATCTTAGCTGTGGAATCACCTCCAATGTGTAACTGGTACTGGAAAGGTGCAAAGTACATGTTTTTGTCCTACTTTAGATTTCTATAATATAAAAACAAAATTAAAAAAAAACACAAATATAAACACACAGTGTGTTTTTACCTAGTTCCTTCAGGAGTTCAGTCTTCAGTCGTCCGGGTCGGTCATGCTCCTGAATGCAAAACCCAAAGGAGGGGATGCGATGAAACAACCTGAATGCCTTGACCACAAACTTTTTGTCTTCAAAGAGGGAGTAACAGTCAGTGGAGACATCCAGGGAGATCGTCCTGCCTGGCTGCTCCTGAGGGTGCAGAGGACCACACTCAGCTGTCATCTGAAGAGACACAAAATATTATGGATTAAAGGCTGCAGTGTATAAATGTATAAATGTAGTGTATGAATATATTGGTCAGGCCTTACTGAAAGTGTGTTATATAGTGTGCTTTGCACTATACACAGACGAAACACCAAATCCAAATCAGTCACTTACCTCCAGGCTGAGCTGTCCCTCTTCTGGACTCTGGTCAGTTGTGGGCTCCAGCTCATGCACTGCAGCATCATGCATAGTGAGAATGAGATGAGAGGAGAACATTACAATTAAGTACAAAAACACATTAAACATAAAACAATAAAGTAAAATCAAAAGGAAGTAGAAACTCCATTTATTCTGCAAAATACAGCAAATGAAGAAGACAGAGATATTTCAGGTTTCATATATTAAAGAAATAAGTAAACATGATACCTATAGCATTGCTGTGGTTTCCTACTGAAGGTTAGGATTAAGGAGCCCAACCAATATATATTATACTTATTACATTTGCATAACCATATCGGTCCAAAATTGGCGCACAATCTACATAGAAAAGGTCAGGTCGGTCGGGCTAAGAACTAAGAAGTTGTGAATATACTCACTAACAAATTGAATATTCATTATGCAGAGATTAAAAAAATGCATAATGCACATAATATACTCTACCTAATTTTCCTTTCATGAGAGGTTTCTGACACATAATTTACACTAAGGTGGCAGATCAGCAAAACTATCCTAAAGGTGGGAATCATTTCAGAGTGAAAGGGTTTAACTAGTGTGCCTTTAACACACAGTACTTGTAGCAGACAGCCAGGGTGTTTATATTGGCTGTCTGTGCAACAGCTCCCAGATCAGTGTTTAAAGTCTGCAGGATTGCGGATACATTAGAGCTCTGCTTGTGCATTTTGGACCTGCCTGCATAGGGGAACAGTAGCTGTGAGCCTGTGAGGCCAAGTGTCACCCTGAGAAAGTGCCGGAGGCCCCGTGGCCCATAGATGTCCACACAGTTAAGACTCTGCTGGGGGTCAGGGTTGGTGTTGAGGCTGACGGTGCAGAGGAGCCCAGGCAGACCAAACAGGTGATCACCGTGCAAGTGGGAGATGAAAACCTTGGTGATGCGACCTGGGTAGAAAACACAAAATAATAGTAAAAACTACAGGTGCTCTGATGGGAACATCAAGGTCAAGCAATGATGGAGAGTAATTTAGTACAGTTACTCAAGTGTACTTTACTTACACTGTCTACACTGTCTGCTACATCCACTCAACTACTTTGCAGATTCAGACTGAAATTACAAATTATAATCAACAAGCTAATTATGATCTAGTATTATGTATAGGGTTAGATGATCCCCAGGATGAAATCCACAAGCTACCAAACATTTACCAGCTGCAACATTAAAACAATGTAATAAGCAGTGTAATGTAATCATAAATTAATAATTAAAGAAATGTATTCTGACATGCCTTGTTTTGCATAATGATACAATACAGGGATGTAGTGTGAGTGGCAGGTATATTTGAATCAAAGTTTACTCAAGGGTGGGGTTTTCTTTTTAGACTTTAAGGCCTCGTTTTTGTTTTCTACACACTGTTAAAGATGAAGCAGGCTGTCCGAGGAGCTGCCGGGACTCACCGGCTCTGAGTTGGCTCTTCATCAGCTGTGTCTGGGTTCCCTCCCCGCAGTCGAACAGCCAGCACTCCCCCTCTGTCCGCAGCACCAGAGCCGAAGCGCCGCGGTGAGGAGACGGGTAGGCCGAGCCGGTCCCGAGGAAGGTCATATCCATGCTCATCCTTCAAACGTTACGAGAAAACCAGTGGGAACTGTATTCAAATCCAAATGAAGCGGTGTGCCCATGCTCACTGTAAACAGTCACATGTTGATGACGTAGGGCGAGCGACGTTGCGGCGTTCATGGAAGTTGGATTTCTTGGATTTAAAAGGTACCTTAAATTAAAGCTTATGGCTCTCTGAAAGTCTAGCACTGCGATAAAACAAATGGGACATAACAGTGCCTTAATCTTTTACAGCAGGGAAAATAAGTCGTGTTTTAAAAACGTTGCTCAGTGACAAAAAAATACATTTAAAGAAGCAAAATCAGCAGTCAGAGAAGGCAGTAGCTGCAAACCCGTTTTTATTCTGCACTCTTAACAGCACAAAGTTATTAAGAAGCAGCACAGACGTGTTGCTTTCTGAGTACAAACGCTGATTCAATATTACTATGCAACAAAAATAAATTTCAGAGATGCAGACTGAAAGGACACGGCATGATATGAATGCACACTTCACTGAAACACTGACATTTTTTTCTTATGGGGACAACAATTACACAAGCAAACCAATCACTGAATTCTGACACAACATAGTTAAAAGTCATACTGGACAATTACAATAATAACGAAATAGACGCACAGACTTGACGAGGTTCAACAGTTCCTAAATAGTTCCTTTAATAAAACTATTTTAAAAATATATGAGTAGTTAACTTTGCCTTCAAGTGTGTCTTAAATGGTCACAAACTGAAGCTGCACATTGAAACCATTATAGTTACATTGTTTAGTACAAAACAACAAGCTTTTTTATTTTAACAGTGCTGTTGCGCTGTTTCTCAGCTCTGCCTGCAGCATGCCGTGATGTCTATGTCATGAAACACGAAGTGGTTATGAGCAGACACTGAACATCGTGCAGGCACTTAATGCAGGTGGTTAGACGGTCCTGATACAATATCCTGAGATAACAATTTAGACAGCAGTCTAATGTATTTACACATATGTGACGACTAATACATGATACTGCCAATGCCCTTGATAGCAGTGTGTTAGGCCATACTGTAAATGGTAGAGACTAATAGGTAGTTTCATTGTAACAGTTTCTTTTTTCAGTCTTAAATACATTTTAGCTGTGAGGGTGTGTGTGTCCAGTGTTTATGATAAGGGTTTCATTAAACTTAAGCCAGTCTGTGAACACACAGAGCAAAACATAATGATCTTGTACACAACCATGGCAGGTTGACCATCTCACTGAGATAAGTGCGGCACATCTATTTAACACATGTATGTGAAAGATTTGGAAACTATGGAATATAGTTAATAGGATATTCTACTTTAAGAAATGCATGTTATAAGCTGCCATTTTCAAACTGTGACTATTAAACTATTGAATAGTGGGTTTAGCATCAACTCTTTAACGTGAAGTACTGTACGTACGTGCTGGTAAGGATCTGGTAAAAAAAAAAGCAAGCAGTTGTTTTTTTTACACGTCTAGAGGTTTCTGACCTTAATTTTCTTTTTTATAAATTCTGAATAGCCTGCAGTCTAAAGTATGTGCAAATGGCATCATTTAAATCAAACCATCTCTATTGACCTGTGCCTTTTGCTTAAATTCAATTTTATACTATTTATTCATATTTTTTTTATATTGTGCACAGTACATTTATACTTAATCTTCTGTTTAACATATTTCATCTTATTTTTTACCTTCTACATTACTGTTTACATACAGCACTAACAATTCCCTTGTTAAAACAGGCAAACAAATCAACTTTTCTTACCTAAATTTCTATTTCGAATATAGGTTGCATTAATGTGTCTGTTCTGATATGATCATCTTTATTAATGATCTAATTCAGAGCAGTGAATAGAGGCCTAGTATTTGTACTTTTGTTGTCTTTCTGAACATGCTCCAAGGTGCAAATCCCATCCACCATCCTGCCAACACATACGCACACACACGTACTTAACACAACTTTATAAATACTTTTCCAATTTTCACGAAAAGGACATGTACAATAAAGAAAAATAGAATTAAAACAGAAAATAATGTTTATCCAATCACTGCACTGTTTCTTTAAAAATGTATGGGATACTTTATACTTCACACTTAGCCAAAATAGTTCATCTTCTTACTGCAGCACATTAAAGGAGTGTTGATGACAGGCTTTCTAGTATGAGTATACAGCACAATGACAAAACAAATGCAACACCCCAAAATAAAATACACTATATTCAGCAAAAAAACCCACAATGTGACAAAAGATGTTCAAAAATAATAAAATGCTGGAGTGGAGGTTGGTTTGTAAAGTGTTTTTAGATATAAATTTAATTTAATTTCCCTTCATACAATTTCATTCTTCAAGGTCTTTCTTTAAATATTTACTCCATTTCTCCCCTGAGCAACATTGTTTCCTCTTTCCTTCCTATTTGACATCAAAGTACTTTAACCCTCTGCTATACTAGACTTTGATAACCAATGAAGCCTGATGTAAGTACATGTTAAAAAAGTGTCTTTGACCAAATGTCTTACACCAGGCATTGGTTGGACCACCACCAGAGGCCCACATGATGTAGAAAAAGGCAATGTCCATCCTGCATGTTAGAACCTGCGTATTTAGTTTGGCTTTCTATTGGTCAGTACATATAATTAGAATACTAATAAAAGAACTAACCTCTGCATAAGACCTGTACACAACAAACCTATTTTGCATCAGATTAGAAGGATCAGTTTAAAAAAAGTACCTTGCCATGACCCCTCTGATTTAAGTTGGTGTTCTGGTTTCTGTTTGCTGTATATGAAAATCACACATTTTTGTTTTAACACAAAGTATAGATCATTAAAATATTTTTTAAAGTTTTAGCAATGTCACTACATTTCCACACTGCCTTTTTCCACCAGGAGGTGGCCCTCTGGGTACAGCAGGGGTTGAGTGATGTGAAAATGGAAATTTCCAATCAAATGTCCTCTTTCAAAAGCCACTTTCCACTTCACCTTTTAACAAGTCTAATAAGACTGACGTCGTGCAAATACAGTAACACAGCAGCAGTAAGGGGCTCCTACTGCCTTTTTTCTGAGCAGATGTTTGCACTAAAGTAACTGTGATCATCTATAAAGATGTGTAGTTAAAGAATTTAAGTGAAAAACAAAGGAAGAGTGACATTGTGACATGAGGCACAGTGGAGGTCTGTTCTACTTCTAGTTGGTCTTGGGGCTGAAGCTGACATCTGGCCAGTTGTAGGTGTCTGGCAGGAAGGAGTCGTAGTGAGTGTTCCACACAGTTGCACGTACAAAGCTGTTCTTGTCCACAGGCTCAGGGTAGCGGAATGCCATGCCTTTAGCATATACATAGTTCACCACCTAAAGCGACAAAGACAAAGTTTATTATGGACTAAAACTGATAGGCAGAGATAAAAAGAAAGGACAGGCACACAAAATACAGAGAATAGGAGATGTGGGAGTTAAAACTGGCCAAACATTATTGGATAACTACAACAAAATATGACTAATCCTGAGAAACCATTTAGTGCTAACCAACTTTACATTATGGCTTATCATGTGTGCCAGGCTGTGGTGGATTTTGAAAAACAGGTGATGACTGATGGGTTCTGAAGTTTGAACTAACATTTATACGTGTATCAGTTGCTGAAACAATCAGCCAAAGTTGGACAGTGTCATTTCAGGAGACTTGCCTTGACAGCCATCTGGACAGAGACTTCTCTGATATTGGAGAGAGGAGGGTAGAGTCTGCCTTCTTCCAGCTCTTTATCTGTCAGCTGCTCTGAGAGAGTCTGGAAGAAGTATAAAAATACTTTCAGGCTGAGGATGTATTTCTAGGGTCCAAAAACTAGAAACACGAAAACTATCTACTATTATTTGACTATGGCATACTTCTATGTTGACTGCAGACTAAAAACAGTATGAAACAGCCTTTAAAAAGACAAAATAAGAAAAAGTGTTAGGTCAAGTGACCAGAAATGGCCAAATACTACTCATATTATCATGCAAAAGACAGTGTTTTCTTCATGCAAAACACTTGAATATTTATTTTGTGTCAGCAATAAAACATCTTGTGATTTTTATCATCAATTGCAGTGATCAGTGTAATCAAGTAAAAAGCAGCTCGGCCAAAGAAGGAAGAACACAGATGGAAGAAGTGCAAAGCAGGATCAGCCTTTAAAAAGCTCCTCATCTGTTAGTTATTAAGGCAGAGTCTAGAAAGAGAGGGAACAGGAGACATCAAAGGGTTAAAGAGGGTCAAAGAGGGTTTATATGACTCTACATGGCGTATGAATACATAACAGAGTTGGCAAGTAAGTGAAGGATGGGGTGAGGACAAGGCAAACATGAACTTTAGAAAGGTTAAAGCAGATCTAGATTGAGAAATACTTAGTGATGACTTCAGACCTTTGCAGCCTCCAAGAAAACTGTGTCACTGATGTGTCTCACTCCACTAAGGATCACAGCCAAGGCTACCCCTGCAACACACATACATCATATGCTTTAAAACCACCTGTGTTTACTTTTTGCATTTTGTTCATCATTCAATTTTTTTTTTTTTTTACCCAAAGTGCAAAAACATTGCAAACAATGTTGATAGAGACATTAAGTTTCTCTTACCTGGGAAGATGTAGGCATTGTTCCCTTGTCCAGGAGTGAAGACACGTCCGTCGCTCAGAGTCACTGGACCGAACGGACTACCGCTGGCAAACAGACATCTACCCTGTGGGACCAGAAAAAAGATTGGTGACAGGTGATGAGGAAAAAGAAAATACAGTAAGAAGAGTTAATGCTTATTTTCAGAGTAAGTGGAAGTGGAATAGAAACCAAAAGAGGGAAAGGAGAAAGATCGGTGTACATCAGTGAGTCTGTAGGCGTCCTCTGCAGTGCATTCTGCTTTAGTGGTTGGGTTACTCAGGGCAAAGATGATTGGTCGTTCGTTCAGGGTTCCCATAGACTTTATGACATCATGAGTAAACAGACGACCAGCTCCTGCCACACCTGGAAGAGGGAAAGAGAAATGTTGGTCAAGCTGTGATCCATCATTACTGCTCATAAGGCCGCTGCAATCACAGCACACTGAGCCATGACAGAACTTAAAATTAGAGAAAAATAAAAAGACACAGACAGCTGACCTGATCTAATCTCCAGCTTGGATAAAATTAAATTAATAATGACAATAACAATACAAATTCAGTTGTGTGTTTCCATACTGCAGTGCCTTACAGTTGGACAAATAGAGGCAAATGCTTACCAATAATAGCTGTGGGTTTGATGGTGTTGACAGCATCTAAGAAACTCTGAACATTCCCCGGACTGTCGTGGACAAATGCTTCCTGGTTAGAATCTGTTTCCTGTGGTCTGTCCTGGAGTCACAGACAATAAGTTGGTGGAAACAACAAATCAATAAAAATAATTTTGTATAACCACTTTTCACCAATTACAGAGCCAGACAGGAAGCCACACAGACGTATAATCGTGTGTTCTAGTAGTTTATGTCTGTGTCACTCACACTCAGACACACTCACATACACACACACTGACCTTTACTAGTAAACCATGTTTATCATACATCCAGATCCTTTTTCTGGCCTCAGCTTGGGTCATCCCTGTCTCCATCATGGCCATGACAATCAGATTGGCAATACCAAGGGCAGCCTAAAGATAAAACAACATAACCAAGTTAAACATTCAAAGTACTTTCACAGTCAAGCTTTAACTCCTATCATGAAACAAAAGAATGAATAGCAAATCTTCATATTTCCCTAAAAAGTTCAGGTGAATGTCAAGCATTCTTTTGTTTATTTCATGTGAGTGAGTATTGATGGACTACCGTTTATATTTATTATTAATATTGCCAGCTCTAATCAGTAGGGGGCAGTAGGGCTCTAACAAATGGGTCTATATTCTGACACTGTTATATTGCACTTCCACATTTCAAACAAGGGAAAAAAGAAGAGTAAATGGTAAAACATAAGGCAAAATCAAGAGAGGGTGAAATGATTGATAAATGGATAGATATTATCTTACCTCCCCAGCTCCCAGGAAAAGCACCCGGTGTTCAGTGATAGGTTTGCCAATGGCTCTCTGAGCTGCTAACAGACCGGCAAGAGCTACAGAAGCAGTGCCTGGAACAATGTAGAAGAGGACAACAATGAGTCTTCAGAGTCTCTCCCTTGCAGATTACATATTATTCAGCTATTTGTTTATATTAATCTTTTATTTTAGGACACCATAACTCATGAATGCAAATTCTCAAATCACAGTTCTCAGTGGTTCTTTTGAATGAATTTCCCCTGCTGCATACACAAATGGGTTTCCTTGCAGCAGTGACAAATACTGAATGAACTGGATGTTCACTTCACCAAAGTTCCAGGCTTCTGCTTTTGTATTAATATGGTTAAATGAAAAGACACTAACATGGTTTTAAAAAGATCCCAAACATAGTAATTTAAAAAAGTTGGGTTAGGTGGAAACTTTCACAACCTCCAGAATGTTTTTTAACACTAACTGAACTGTATTTAACTTTATTCAAATGTAGATTTTCACTGAATATGTAAATTGGCTTTATGACAAAGTAACAGCTACCAGCTATGTGAAGTGTTACATGTTAACCTTGGATATCATCGTTGAAGGTGCAGTACTTTTCCCTGTACTTCCTGAGGAAGCGGAAGGCATTGTGGTTCCCAAAGTCCTCAAATTGGATCAGTGTGTCCTGCCCGTATTTGTCAACTACAGCTTCCATGAACTCATCAATCAGATCATCATAGGCTTGAGAGCGATCCCTCTTCTGGTACAGGCCCATGTACAATGGGTCCTTGAGGAGAGTCTGATGGGAGAACGTGTGAAGGATGATGAGGTTTCTTAATTTGCTAAAGCACTTACATGCCTACATTATACAGAAAACATACAAATTCCTACCTCATTGTCTGTGCCAACATCTATCACCACAGGCAGACATCTCTCAGGTCGAATGCCAGCACAGGCAGTGTACAGGCAAAGCTTTCCAACAGGGATGCCCATTCCATAAACACCCAGATCCCCTAATCCTAAAATACGCTCTCCATCAGTTACAACTACTGCCTAAAGGAAAAAAAAAGGGGGGGGGGGGCACCAGTCAGCAAACTGTAGATTAACATTTTACAAGCACAGGCAAAGCAAACTGTAAGTAAACTGGACATTTGCCAGGTGATTGTAGAAAATATGGCCAGTAATAAAATTAACTGAAACCTCCCTGTACTAATTATTTTTAATAACTGTCTCATGTCTCAGGTATATGTATCTGTATATTAGAGACTAGATCATTTCTAAAATTCTCAGCTGGTGGTTTGACCCTAGGAGTTTCCTTTACAGCATAATATACATATTAGCTGAAAAGATACTACTGTGTTGAGGTTCTCAGTTACTCACGGCGACATTAGTCTCTGGCCAGTTATCCAGGATTGAACGGACATGCCCTTTGTCAAGAATGGAGATAAACAAGCCTCTGGAGAGAAACAAAACAATAGTTTTGATGGTTAAATCAGTTGATGGTACTTAGTTGATAGTTAAATTTTACATACTGCAAAATAGAAAAAGAAAACAAAGACATGCAGGTGGACAGGCATAGTATTTCTGCCACCAAAGCAAAATCTGCATTAAGGGCTAAGATTGCAATTTTTTAAAAAAATCTTGTAGTTGGTTTTTTTGCTTGCTTTCTTTGTAATGTGCTTACTTGGGTCTTCTGAAGATGTGTCCATATTGTGTGCAGGCCAGACCTACAGTGGGAGTGTAGACAATTGGCATCAATTCCTCTATGTCTTCCATCAACACTCTATAGAAAAGCCTCTCATTTCTTTCCTGAATGCCCATCAAGTAGATGTACCTGTGTGGAAACGTGTGAAAAAGAGAGCAAAAGTTATAAAATATTTCATACAAATACATAATCAATATACATTGCCGGGTTTTTTACAAAATAAGCATTTACTTCTCCAGGGGTTCAGTCATCTTCTTGAGGTTATTCTGAAAACGCATGGCCTGAATGTCCTGGGTCTCCACTTTGGGAGGCAGAAGACCATGTATACCCAAAATCTGCCGCTCCTGTAGAGAAAAGGCCATGCCCTGTGTAGAAAAAAGAGAGGAGTGAAGAGGGAGACGGGGGAATATACCTTGTGTCAACTGCTCATTGTTAGGAAATAACTTTCAGTTAAGTTACAATAACCCGAGCGTTCCACAGACAGCACTGTCAAACATCAAACTTGTAATTAAGACCCCTGTTAATTGTACACGCAAATTTAATTATAGTGTATGTTCACATCTCTGCCTGCACGAAATAACTAATTGAAAATTATGAGTGAAATGCTATCTCTGTTGCATACGTGTATCTGTGTAATGGCAAAAGATCGGCCCTTCCATTGAAAACAGCTGTTGAATATTTTGCTGCTTGTGGTATTACGTATCACTTAACACTGAATAATATATACTATTATACATTATATACTGTGTGGAAAGGTACATAAAATGCATGACTTTTACATATTTTAATCTAAATTAATTGATTTCATCTTAGTAATAATCACACTGCCCATTTTCAGAACTTCCTGTGATTCAGTTTTGTCACCACAGTTTTTCATTACCCACGAGACCATAGACATTAGGGTTGACCTTTTGACTCTGACCAGGAGAAGAAAGGCAGCTGAGTAAAAAAGGAGGAGACCACATGAAAGCAATTGTGCACTTGAGAAAGTAAAGAGGTGAGAGAGGGCAGTAACCCTTAAGCAGCCAATGAAGAGAATCTGGGCAGAAACACCCCATGTATGAAAGAGAGGATGGGAAAGGACGGGCACAAAGAGTTCACGTTCCTGCAGTGTATGTGCATGTTGATCTAGAAGCCCACCTCTGAATGAAATATGGGTGTAACACATAGAAGCCATAATGTCTGGGGCTGGGGAAGGGGCTGATTACTTTGTGCGAGTGATGAATGCTGGGGCTCCCCTGACAAAATGCTGAGTCATGCTGATGGAGCATTTTACTTCACTCTGCTCTAGTACTCAGTTCCTCTAAACATAATGCAGCACGTGCCAAACCTCTGATACTTTATGTAGTTTTTGTTTTCTGTAGATCTGGCAATGGTTTGTCTATTTGTGTCTATATGTTGAAAGTAAATAGAAGAAAGTAATGCATAAACAGACAAAATGGACATTGTTCTGAATGGTTCAAAGTTAGATTTTAAAAAGCTCGTTGTACACTTGCGAGTGAATCACTGGTATAAGCCCTTTTTAGCTTATCGTTGATGGGTTGATAAATGTACACAAAATCATTGTGTTTATACATTTTATCTCCCAGAATCTGGACCTGCAAGAATTGATCTTACAAAATATATTTCACTTCTTTTTTATTTAATCTTGCTGACTGTGTTGTGTAATAAACAATGCTTTTCTGTAACACTACGACCTTTACTGCTGGGGTACAATAAGTCATGAGAGTCATGACGATGCAGTCTGCTGATACGAGTCACATCTGCACTAGCAAAAATGATCTCTCTATGAGTAACCAGCGTGCTGCAGTTTTTGTCTTGCTTCATGCAGTTTTAAAGTGTTTTTGCATGCAGCACACAATGAACTCAATTACTTTTAAAGCTGGAAGTAATTCTCTCGTGTAAATATATATCACATCCAGAAGAGCATTTAAATGACTTAAACCTTCTTTGAGCTAGTTTTAATGAGCAAATAGGTTTCTAAACTAAATTCAAAAAGATAAAAGGTAGATAAAAGTGCAATGTCACTGTAGCTGCAGTGATCAAAAGCCAGCTAGTCTGCGACTAGTTTACATGTAGGTTGGAACGTCTGTTTTTAGGCCAACATGTGCGGTCTAGGCTAAGTTTAGCATAACCTGCAGAGAGTAAGAGCATGTCATTTCCAGCAGCTACAGCCTCATGTTACAAATGTCATTTGTAACTTAAAGCAGATCGGCCCAGTCACCAAACAGTATGATAAATTTTTGTGGCAGGTGTTACATGTACAGTATATTACAGAGCATCTAACACCAGGTGGAAAATCATGGACCATTTTTCATTTAAAGTCACTATTTTGCTGCTGTAATACATAAGTGGCACTACTGTTGGGTGTGGTGACCACTACAGGGGAAGGTATTACAAGTTTATTTGTATAGCACCTTTCAAATACAGGAAAGTTGAAAGTGCCTTCATGAGGACAAGACATCATTAATAATGCTGTGAGAAAAAAAGTTGAATGAAATGTGGCATCTACAAAAAATTAAAAGAAAGGAGTAACACAGCATTTCTGAGGCCTGTAGAAATATAGCCCCAAACTTACTGAATGGTGGATGCCATGAGCTATGATTAACACTTTTGACAACATCCAACAATGATATTGGGTGTGTTCAGAAATCAGCAGACTTCAAACAAACTATCCAGCCCTCTGTCAAGCTAGTATAATTAATGAAATGATCTCAGCTTTAAGAAGCAGATTATCTCAGAAACTGTCAGTAATTATAGAACAAAACTCATGTTAGGCTTATGTCAACAAGTACATCATTAGCTATTATATATTCTAGCAAAGAGAAATGTACATTGTCAGTTTTATTCATCTGTATTTGCATTGCTAACAATTCTGCTTACAGTACTTAAAAATGACAAAACCAGTATCGCTGGTTTGGTGAATTTAAAATCCGATGACAAATGAGTTTAGCTTCCTAAATGCCTGAAAACATCCCCTTAAAGTCTCTACTTAAGCCAAGAGGTGGAAGATTAGCCATGTCATCAGAAATTAGCAACAGACACCAATTGGCTGATGGAAACCTTTCGGCTATGGGCTTTTCTAGTTTTTAAATAGTACCAATTCTGATTTAGGGCTGGGATTAACTGATGCAGTTTGACTGTACTTTATTATGCCATGTTGTCTGTACTGTAAACAAAAAAAATAAATAAATAAATAAAAAAAAAAAATCACCCTGCTCTGTGAAACTGCACGTGCTTACATAATCAGCTCAAAAGTTATTCTACTACTAAAGTAGTTATTCTACTACTTTTAGAAGAATTATAAAAAATTAAATTTCATCCAGCCTATAGAATTTTTTATATATTTCTGTTCATTTGGATATAGAAAAACATAGTCAATTAAAAGACATTATTAAAAAGTAATTTCAAAATCTTAAAGTCAATTAAAGTCAAAGTCAACTGCAATACAGAAGTTATTCGTATCCAGTAACACAGAAACAGAAATACTGACAACTGCTAGGAGATGTGGGCGCGTCAGAGGGTTAAAAGGGTGGAAAAAAATCTCCATCAGGTCTCAGGAATATAAGGAAACTAATTCATGTAAAAAGACAGAACCTTTGTTAAAAGGAGACATTTTATAAATAAACAGCATTTTCTTTTGTTCATGCTCCAGTTTTGATTTGCGGTACATTTCTTATTGTTATTTTATCTCTCCAAACTAAATAATATTATGAAATTCTGACACGCAATGCAATTATTTTCCGCCTGGATACACAAAAGACCTATGCCAATTAGCCTTGTTCACCACGTGGCATAATTGGCATGTACTTAGCACAAATGGGCAGACACACTGAAAGATACATTAATAAACCTGCCATCTGTTTCACCACTATGTCCTTTTAAATTTGGCACATCCACATAAAGTCAGTAACTCACTCACTTTGTTGGTGCGAGGGTTGAGCATGAGAGGCTTGCCCTTCTCTTTGGTGTGTGCCCATCTGCAGACAGAGACACAGGGCTTCAGGGACCAGGTTGTTCTCAACCTGGACAACATGTCTGACAGTCACTGGTCTTGGTGGTCCACTGGTAGAGAGCTACTGACGAAAAAAGAAGAGAAACAATGCTGATGAAAAGACCAACTTCCTTCCAGACATATGACTATTTCCATCTTCATATTCATGCTAAGGAGAATCACAGTTGATTTGCAAGAACTGGTTGTGATAAGCAGGTGTTCAGGGACATTTAATATTACTAGCAGGTCTCCTAGCAAAAACATTCTGTAGTAGTTCATAAAACCATGAACAAATACTTTAAAACAGTCTTTATCCTTTTCTCTGTTCAAACCTGTATATTACCAACCTGAACAATGACTATCAATGAAAAACAAATATATTGCCATCTCCTACAGTTTGCAACAATACTACTAAAAAAATCCAAATGTCAGTGTGAATGTTTATGATACAAATGTGAAACTATTCCTCAGTGTCAACGGGTTGCTGAAATTTATTGCTTTCAGGTTAAACTAATCTTACTTCTGACAGATAAGACCTGAAGTGCACTGCTACCACAACCTTTGAGCATCTGACTTCATCAGATCCTTGTCACACCTCAGTATGACGTTAAGCTATAAGCAGTGAAGACTCTCGGCCCACTGACACAAAGCCTACAGAAGCCCTTGGCGTGTATGGAGAATCTAACACTTAAGGATTACAAATGCTGACAGCAGTGGCTAGTCATTAATCTGCATGTGGCCAGAAGTGATTTGGTGCGTGATCTGAGAAACAAAGCTTTGAAAGATTGTCATAATCCTTTTTGCAATGAGCTCCACATGAAGACAGAGGACAAGCTAAATCTGAGTGACAACAGTTGACAGATACGAAAAATGGGAAAACAGACAAGATGTTGTACAGCTTGGAAGGAGAACTGCACATAACAATATCAGAAATTACCAGTCATATCTGCAGGACATGCCTGAAGGATACATGATTTCAACTACTCTGGATAAACAAATGAACAAAACCCCCAATCACCCAAATGATGCCAAATCGCTTACCACTACTGCCTGGGCACTTTACATGAGGGCCCCTACCCTTCTTTCAGCGGCTGTTGCTGGCCTAGAATAGTATCGTCATTGTAAGAGCTATGTCATGCATGTGACCTGTGATTTGTCACTATGCAGTGCTGTGTTAGGATCGGTGGAGGAAAATGAACTGCGAAAGCTACTCTGATATACCTTTGTAAATTGTTGACAATTGAGTCAAGTAGACCACAATGGGGATTTTGCTGAATTCACTCTGTTTCTCGTATTTATTTCAGAATTCAGCCAAAACCACTCAGGCCTCCCTTAAGGTCAGAACCTGACCCAGAGGAAATTCAACTGGACCTGCAAGCAAGTTATGTGGGGAAAAGCAATGTGAGCATTATTCCATGTGGTTTCAAAAGAACAAACAGAAGGCTAGTTCATGTGACACACAGCATTCTGTCCACCCATGTTATTATAGTAACACACCACAGGACAATGTAAATGAAGGCAGAAAAAACAGAAAGCATTCAAACAACATACTCTTCTCAAACCTCACCCAAATAACCTTTGCAATTTTTTGTTTTTATTTTTTTGTGTCTATCCCTGTGTTAAATGACAATGTGCTAGTTTGGTTTTGATAGGCAACTAAACTACTTTATAAATTCCCAGGGACCACAGAAAATTCTTAGCAAACAATAGCAATAGCTAGTGCAGATTCAAAGGAAGCACTGCGGTCTGATCACATGCTCCCTTTTTGACCAAAATATCAGATGAAATAAATTACAAGCATAGCAAGCTGGCAGAGTCTTGGCTTACAACTACATAACTAGGAAGCATTGCCTAGAAAGCAGCATCAAAGCCAGGGCCAAAGTGGCAGAATGTATAATCAACAGATATTTTAATCTCTGTTGATTTTGTACTCAAGAGGGGAATCAGCCTTGATGCAGCCTCTCTGAATTCCTGTCTTTGTTAGAACATTTCCTGGTTATCTGCATTAAGTAAAGCTCCCTCCTGTTAAACATATAAAGCCTGGACACCTTATTATGGGTCAGTATTTGATACAGTGGAGCTGCTAAATTCTTTTCATGTAATTCCCCCAAAGGCTCCACCAGTGTGTCAGATCTAAGGAATCAAACATGCTGAGATGGTCTGTAATGGCTCGTTTCATACTGTCTGCCAAGTGGCAAGATCATTCTGGCACAGAAACCAAAATTAGCATGCTTGTATCAATCCTGGAAAAGCTAATGTGCATGTGCTACCTGGACACTTTCCACCGTCAGAAAAGGGTCTGGGCTGTTTGTAACCATAATGGTTTACATACAAGCTATTGTACTGGTTATTATAAGCTTGTGATAAGATTATTCACTGCCAGCTGACATGCACCATTTCAACTCACATATCCCATATGGGTTACAAGTTTAAGATTTTTTTTTTTTTCTAAGCAGAGTGTAATCTATCCAGACTATTAAGATTTGCATTACTGCGTCTGGAAGGAGTCCTAATGTAGACATAATTTGTTCAAACCATGACTGTATTGACTCAAATAGGCAAAATGTCATAACAAAAGATTTCACTCTGGAAATCATCTAACAAGAGCTCTGTTATGCACACCGTGCATCCTCTTTGAGTCTACCAAGCTATCAATCACTCTGACATACTTTCATGCTTTCATTCATATACTTTTAATAGTCTGAGAGATGGATTTTACTGGTGCCAGATAATACTTGTGTGAAGCAAAAGCAGAGTAGTAGTATATTTTTGTTATCTTAAACAAACACAAAAACAATGATCATAGTTATTGCACAGCTAGGTGTGGCGTTGCTGACAGGTGTTATTATTCTCCTCTCTGACAGCTGTACCTATAGTATTTCTCCACTAAATACCAAAGCAAATGTGCAGCAGTTAGATGTATATAAAACCTGACAGAGTGAATCTGAATTGATTATCTACTAACTAATGGTGACAGTCTTTGGTCAGTCATTTCTTTATATTCTCATTTTACTTAATGCGTAAGTCATGTAATGAAAAAATACATTTACCCCTCACCACTTCTACCTCCATCTTGTCTGGAGATGAACGTGGAGAAAAGGAATGTCATAGTCGGGTGAGAACATGTAACTACTGTATTTGCACAAAAATCAAATGGACATGTCAGAAAACTGTAAATATAACTCACTCACAGTGGTAAGCTACTTAGTTAGCCTAGCATTCTCATACACAGCGACATACAAAACCGCAGCTAACTAACTACAAGCTAACATGTGGCTAGCCTGCAACTAAAACAGCTATATGAGATATATCACCACCTGTTTCACCAACGTGTATATGACAGAGAAGCCCACGGTGCTAATGCTTATAAATATTTGTTAAACTGAGTGAGCACTCCAACGTGAAAGTTGTTAGCCTGATGAGTTACATGCTGTCATTCATTCAGACCCCTCACTTGCTAATTCTTGGCACAGAAACGGGAAGTTCTTAGATGACACACAGACTTTCCATTTCTTAGTGAATAACGGCTCGTCTTACCTGCTGCTGAATATTGCAATATGGCGGTTACTTCCTTTGGATAGTTTTGTGTTAAAAAATCATTTTCTCTCCTGGTGTTCGCTGTAAAACCGCCGTCGTTTTGACCTCCTGGTTTGTCCCTTAACGGCAGCCACAGATGCAGCTGAGCGTTGGTGAGGAGAGTAGAGTCTCGCGCAGTGTGGAAAAGCTTGTCCGCTCATCCAATCACATGCTGGGATTTCCTTCTTGGTTACCGTAAAGAAAGATACATGCGCAAGATATTTAGCCACATATTACTCGTAGTTACTATAATAGAAAGTGAACATGTTTTGACTATAAGTGGGGTTTTTTTAAAGGAAATATAAGTGTTTTATTTTTCTCAATAATAATTCTTCCAGCTGTATTTTTTGTGACTGAAATGACAAATAGTTTGTCTGTCAGATTAAGCAAACGAAAAAGACAACACGCAACAAAGCAAGGCAGCAACACCATAGCATTACCATCTGAACAGTAGAGGGCATCAGCGGTCTTGATCTGGTCACCTCACCTCAGATTTCACAATATATTGCTTGTCTCAAACTGCCTTCACTACATTTTACATAGGGATGGATAACCAACGGGCAACAGTGGGTTTTGTGGTAATTAGATTCATTTTGAAGTTTTAAAACATGCATAAAGTACAACTCCACAAATGATAAAACCCGTAAGGTGGATTTTGTAATATTACCTGTCCATTCATCTACTCTCACAGAGGAGACCAGCATCCAAAATTTACACAGTACATATTTCTATATAGGTTTTTAAGCACATTTACCAGGCCTACAGTTAATACTTTCCCTAGGCACACCAATGGATTAATCCCGTCATGCAGCCTCTCCCTCAATACAGCAATTACAGAAACAGTAAGACAACAAAGGGATCAATAGCATCAGCTCAAACAGTTTTTAAAGATTGATCGCTCATGTGATCATGGATGATAAAGTGATTTTCCTGTAGTGTGTTTTCTGTTTGTGTTCTGTGCTATGTGTATATGTTTTCCTTTTGAGCTGTGACAATAGGGATGGGTATTGTAGTCCAGCTTTGACTAATTTGGCATTTGTTTGTACATTGGTCGTACAATGCACTTGTCCCTCAAAAAGCATTATAAAATACAATCTTAGAATTATATTGCGCCATTGCAGCATAAATAATGAGGTCAAATAATAGTTTAAGTATTGTTTTATTAAGTTTTCAGCAAAAGCAGAAACTGCAAAAGGAGATACTATCAATATTGAGCATTTAAAAACCTCATAGCTATTCTCAAATGAAAAGCTGAGGCATCCTTGAAGCGTGAATACAAAAGAACTAAGAGCCCACAGAAATATGACTGTTAGTAACACGTAATAAAACCAACAAAATTTAAGCTATTTGAGTAGTAGTGAAAGCCATGCAGAAGGGAGAGGATATGTTACATTCAGCAAGCTGGAAGCATCGAGGTGTACTGAGGCACATTTTCTACATTGCTTCACACACTTACAAGAATTAAAGTCGGCTCAATAACCACATGTGTTACTGTATGTTTGGAGTTATTTGTCAATGGAGTTATTGCTGGCTGAAGTTACCTGCAGAGGAAACAGAATAATGCAATACATGATTATTAAACTTGTATAGGCTGAAAACTAGACTTCTTTTAATTAGTTTGACTGCAGCACAGCTTCAATCCATGTCTATAAACAGAAAATGGCTCTAGATCAAAAAAGTCAGTGACACTTCCGTGAGTTACTCCAGCAGCTTTGCCCAGATATGGTAAAATCCTTGAAAGAACATTATTGATAGAAATAAACATTGACAGTGGTGGATTTTCACTTGTTGCTGAGGAAAAACCTGTATTTCTAAATGTGCTAGTGACTCTAAATGTGCTTTATGTCTATTGTGAATATAAAAGAAAATACCTGGCTTTGCTGCACTGTTAAAAATTATTACATATGGCTGGATCCTCAGTTGGGTATTCCCGTGTATGCCTGTTTATATCGACTACAGTCAGGGTACAAATGTTTTGGAAGTAAACATTTCTACACCAACTTAGCATAAATGTCAACAGCTGGAAATATATATAATTTGTGAGCTTCACCTAACAATGTTACTGGGTATGAAAGACTTGTTGCTAATTGTCTGGAAGTTGGTCAGTGGGCATCAGACTGGACTGAAAGATCACTAAACAGATAAAACCTGTGTCACTCTGGGGTGTTGTAGCTGTGCTGGCAGTTTTTACATTTTAGTATTGTGCCTCTGCTTGCGTTTCCAAAAACCCCATGACCCATGTGTCGGTACACTTGCAGAGTATTTGAAATGCAATTTCCATACAAACACTATTAGCTTTCCAGTTCTATGAGTTAATTGAATGTCAGATGCAGTCCACTGTGAATGCTTGTAGGCACATGCCGCAATAACTTCCATCTGACTGCATCTCTGTACCTCATCTCTGTACCTGACTTGGCTACCTTGATGGGGAATCATCAGATGCTGGAATAAATGACATTCTGTGGGTCTACTGTCTAACACTCAGGATAGAAATGTATTCTAAAATATAAGATTTGGGTATTTTGGGTATTTTCTGTTCCATATATCAATATGGCAACTGGGCAGCATTGAGGATTTTTTTCATACAAACCAATGTTTCCTATAAAGGTTGTAAAGGATCTACATTCTCCAAAATATAGGCTACTGTTGTTTGCATTATAGCTTCCTGTGGCTAACATTTAAGTGAGCAATAGTGCACGGATAGCTGGCTAGCTAGCACAGAGAGGATAGTATCTTTTCAGTTTACAGCAGACTATGACCTCATTTGGTGCATCAGCAGACAGGATATAAAACTATTTAAGACTGAACTAGAGCAAAGTTTGCTGAAAAAGCATAAATTATTACCATAAAGCATTTCACGTTTAAAAATCAAAATACAACACACTCAAAAGGAACATAAAATTGTGCTCTAGCATTCAACAAAGAATACAAGAATATCTCAGACACAAGATTATCATTGACAACAGTCTTGAGAAACGTACTGTAGAATTAGATATGACAAGAGATTTTTTTTTTTACAAGTTTACAAGGCATGTAGCAGTGACAGAGCTCATTAAGTCACTGTGGGTTAAAACAGCAACAAAAAAAAAATCCTCATCTTTCACCACAGAATATAGTTTGACTGATCATTTTTCAGTTGATACATTCAGAGAAACTTGGAAAAAACATTTCCAGTGTGAATTTCATTATTAGGTGAACATCACCATTGGAAGACTGTCTGATCATACGAAAAATGATCGACTGATGCGCAGTGAGGGATCGTATAGAAACACAAATCTAAAGCAAACCTCAAACAAACCAAGTATTCCCTCTCCATTAGGTTACATGTATCTAGCAAACAACAGCCTGGGTTCTTCTTGCTAACAAGCTGACTGTTTGTGTAACAGAATAAGTAGCTATCAAGTCAAACCACATATAAATTAATTAGCTGATTATCTCTGAATCTTTATCTCTGAATCTTTATCACTGATCTTTGCAGTGCTAAGCATGGTTTTTCAAGTGCTTTCTGACCTCTTATTGCCTGAGATCGCCTCTTAAAACAGCTGCAGGATTGCTTGTTTAAGTGAGGGTTTGTAGTCACAGCATGTAGCGTAGTTGCAATTGTAACAAAAAGACAGCTGCTGCTAACACTAATGCCTAATGTTTAAGCAGCATACTCAACCATGGACACCTCTCACTATGTGAAGCACTATGAGCATTGGGAAGTGCTACCCATTATGATGCTTTACTGTGGTGGACCTGAGGTTGAACTTCATGAGTTGGGAGTCTGTGGTGGTGGAGTCCTGTGCTCTGGAAGTCTGGGCACCTTTCGGTTAATGCTCGGCTGCTTGTTTTCTTCCCTCCATCCACCTTCTTTTCCCTTCTTCCCATCGGCTTTCTCCTTATTCTGCCTGCACAGTTTCAGAGCTCGGGATATAAACACGTCCAAGTCAAACAGACGCTCTTTTTGCTTGACAGGAAGGGACTCCAAGGAGTCGGCATTGCCTGGCTGAGAAATGGAGGAAGTAGAGGAAAGAGCTTGGGACTCGCGAGGAGGAGAAAGTGGCGATGTTGGGGGAGACGTTGTATGAGGTGACTGAGGGAGAAGTGGAGAGGTGGGAGATGAGGGGAGAAGTGAGGGAAGGGAATTAGTGGAAGATGTGACAGGCTGAAGTGGGCTCAGTCTGTCTTCATCATATTCAGTTGATGGCTGTCGCGTGACTTCTGTGTAGTGGAAGACTGGAGTTGGGAGGTCACTCGGGGAGAGAGGGAGAGGGGGAGAGGAGGTGTAGCAGGAGGGTGAACGTGGCTCCAAAGAGGGACTGGGACTGGGTGAGTGCAGACGAGACTGGGTGCTCTCCACCCAGCGAGAAATCTCTTGGAATAAATCCCCAGTCTCTTCTTCCTCTGCCTCCTCCTCCTTCATCTCTCCCAGATCCTCAACACTGCCCCCTATAGGCTCAGCAGGCAAAGGGAGGCTATTAGTGTTAGTGCGCTTCCAATGAGACAGATCCAGTATCAGCTTGGGCTCTGAGTAATGTTGAGGTTTGCCCTCCCTCCAGGCAATTTTGTCCAGATAAGAAGGGGAACCCACTTTGTAGTCACAGGAGCGGCCACAGTCCAGTTCCCCATACCCTAAACCACAGGCCCGTTCCAGAGAGGAGTGAGAGTTTTCCACGAAGCGTTCCGCTGAGCTGCTGTGGGAGTATTTGCGTGGGTCAACCTGTATGAGATAGATGAGGAGTTGCAGTTGGGGTGGGAGAAGGTAACAAATAGGGAAAACAAAGTGATTAATTAATTCCAGTTGTATTATGTGTTGAACTTGTTTGATTCATTTTAATTATCCTGAAATGGTGTTTTGATTTCTGAAATGCTGTGTTTGCTGAAATGTTGTGTTCCGAGCCTCAAAGCCACCCTAATGTCTATTTTGTGACAAAACAGAGTTAATAAGAAATGTGGTCAAAATTCAAGCACTTACAACGACACATTTGGGAAACTGAGGCTTCTCAATATTTTAGCCAGGAGCTGACCTTTAACCTAAACTGTTTTGAAAACATCTTCACAAACTACTTCCATTAAAGTCACTACCATCCAAAAGGACACCCGTGGACACACAGTGAGAAGGAACTTGAGTACAAATCGGTCAGTACAGGGGAAAGTGACAAAGCATATCCAACCTGAGCTTCCTCTAACAGTGAGGTGGAACTGGCCCGGGGATCTCTCTGCACCTCCTCATCCTCTGTGGTGTCTCCCAGGTCAGAGGTTAGGTGTCCAGGAGGCACGCAGCGACACCTCCCGCCTGACTGCTGCCAAGAAACATCTGTGGACAAACTATTCTCATACCTGCAAGAAGGCAAAAATTAAAGTAATTTATTTTACTTTTTAATTATGTATTGTGCAGTCTTTTATGTATTTATCAAATTATAACATCATAAGAAGAAATTAAAAATGGAGTTACCTTCCCCATCAGTATATAATATAGTAGATCTACACACCTCTCCCAGTGGATGCTGGAGGCCTGACTGTTGCTGTTGCTGAGACTCTGCTCAGAGATGAGGCTGTCCTCCAGTTCGTCCTCAATGCGAAAAGGGTGCAATGAGGTGGGCTCGTCTTCTGGACAAGAGTACTGCTGGAGAAAGGGATGGGATAGTGCTGCTTCAGCGGTCAGTCGATCCATGGGGTTAAAGGTCAAGATGCGCTCCAGGAAGTCCACAGCTGAGAAGAGACAAAGAAGGGAACCGTGAGGGAGGAAGGGGAGGAGAAATAAAATGCCCTGGCCATGAAGTGCACTCTTTAAAAAGTATACTCATTCATCTTCTCTCATCTGCATCCTACTCTATCATCTCTTCATACGTCTGTATCTTTTTCCTCCTCACATCTTACAATACTCTCTTGTGTGCCCATTCTACTTGACACTGCTTGACCTTTCTGTTCTTCATGGTACTCAATTCCCTGCGCTCACCCTGAGCATCCACTTCAGGCAGCAATTCAGAAAAGGGCTTCTTGACTCTCCATCCATGACTGACATATGAAGGCATCACCTGGGAGAAGGATGACAGCGGGGTTAAAATATGTACATAATTTTCTTGCAATTATTTCTTTTTGCAGATTTCTTGTGCACATTTAAGCCTGTCTGTAGACTAAGCTTTTGTAGTCTAAAGCTGCAAACAGAATATGACAATGACACCTTGTTTCCATGTTTAAACAGTCAACATGCAGACACATGACTAGCAGCAGCCACTGAAGCATCACCTGTAGCAGGTCCTGCCTGTCCTCCTCTCTCAGCACTGGCACAGTGTCGAGAATCAGCTGCATCTGCTCCAGCTCGTGAGCTCCTGGGAGAGCAGAACCGACCAATCAGAGACAAGCAGAGAAGAGACTCAGGGATCAGTTACATAAGCAGAAAGGAAAAAGGTGACCAATTAAAGTCAAACAGGAATAACAAGGAGGTGTGAGCTGTCAAGAGAAAGAAATGGTAAGGTAAGGGTGTTCAATAAAAATATGCTCTAGGTATACCCTGCAGTCGACTAATACAATAGTATTCTTTTAGAGAATTACCATTTTAAGACACAAATAAGATAACATCCCACTTCAATTCAAGTCTCTTCTACCATCTTCATTTTTTTCTTTGCCCTCTGATTATTGATCTGTTTAAGAGTAAATCCAAAGCAATCAAATGCTGGTAGAATAGTAGAGGTTGAATGTTGTTTTTCTTGTCAAAACCATGCAGTAATACTACAGAGGGTACAGCATTTTGTACACCGGGGAATTATGTTGTCCACCAGTACAGGTGCCAGCTCAAATCTGGAAAAAGTCCCTAAAGGGTATTTTACTCATGGCAAACGATGATGAGCAGTTATTTTAAAGTCACTGATCGTGGTGTAACAGGCAGCTCAGCATGCTTGAACTTTTTAACTGCGGGCAGAGCAGTGCAGTAGCATTTTCCACCTTATGAGCCAGCGTGGAATTGCCCTTAAAATGTTTCCATCAAACCAAGAAACACCAGCAGGTGGTGCTATATCGATACATTCACTGCTCTGTGAAATAAGCATGTTTCTTCCCTCAGTGGTAGACAAATAATACACTGTGGCATGTATACTGCTGTTTGCTGAGTGCAAAGCAAAAGAACCACATCTGAAAGTTGATCTGTGAAAGTCGAACAGGGAGATACACCATAAAAGGGATGACACTGCTGAGTTTATGGCACAACCTCTCCTGTGGTGTAGAGGGCTGGTGGAGGTCAAATCAGCCTGTCATGAGGAACTACATCTGCTTCAGACAGACAGAATTTCTCTATCATCATTGTTATTCTGGTCAGGCAAAGAAGTAGCCTGCAGACAGACAATAAAGTATCTTTGGTGGAGGACACTCTGGATAGAAAAAATCTCTCCTTGGCTCTCACTTGATGTCACCTTGTGATGTTGTCTTTAAGCACCTGTTTTTGCATTTCAGCCAGACAGAACTTAACATAACACAACAAAGTCTGAATGCAACTGTGTATTTAATTTTACTTCTGTATTCACTTACCCACTCAGGGATGCCTGATAGCAATGCTCTATCTTATTAAGGCTGGAATCTATTGTTGCTAAGATGGTCTGATGTCACTCTCTCATACTGTGCATACTAAGACTGCAGATACTGTTGCTATGGATGTACATGCAAGAGTGCTAGGCTCACCCTGAAAACTTTGCATGTGTATCTGTACAGAACATATCCGAGAAGGCATTGCCAGTTCCTAGAAACACATTTCCCCGAAAGGTCTTGCAGGACTTTTTAGTATTAAGATGTCTCTTCTGATTGTTGATGACACAATTGTATTCCATTTGGTCTTCAAATTAATGACTGGCAATTACATTTCTGCAGGACCTCAAGGTCATGATGACAGTGTTTTGGCGGAGGTACCTGCAAACAGCATGCGTCCAGTGAGCATCTCAGCCAGAATGCAGCCAGCGGCCCACATGTCTATGGCCTTGGTATAGTTGTTGGGGGACAGCAGCAAACGGGGGGAACAATACCATTTAGTTACCAGACCCTCAGACAGATAGCCCTGGAGAAGCAGGTGAGGGGGTGAGTGAGGGGAAAATAGGAGAAAGAGAGAGAGAGAATGAGGTGAGTTAAAAGAGGTTGAAGTCTGATTAGCGATGAGCATGCAACAGCTTGGCTTGTTGTTACCATTCAGGAGGGCACTTGTAAGTCTGCATGCATGTGTATGAGGCATTCAAGTTGATCTTGTTCATCACAATCCAGCTGGCAGTTTGTCGGTAGTTATTTTTACTGGAGTGGAAACACCGTGACGTTGGTAATGTCAGCTCCAAAAAGTAAGCTTGAGCTCACAGGAGATATTTATTTTGACTTACATTCAGAACAACTTCATCATTTTATGTCACCTAGGATGAAAATGTGCTCCTGGATACACTCTGCGGTAGAAAAACAAAAACCATTCCCCTGAATCTCTACCTGTAGTTGCAGAGTTTCACCGATGCTTTGATGCTCTGCTGTATAACAACACATCTCCTCTCATTAGGGCTGCTCCAACAAGGCTCCTGTCTGCTTTTACTCTTGTAAGTGTGCAACCTCCTGAATAACACTGATGACGCCGTGCATGTAGATGAGCCAAAGAGTACAAGAGTACTCACATATAAACCAGATTTATTTATAATGAGCTGTTTTTGCCTGTTGCGGTCATTGATGCTCTCTTCGCCTCTTACATATTTCTCCACCTCTTGTATTCTGTAATTGCTCCACTCTCCGACCTTGCAAAATCTCAAAATCTCTGTGCTACATGATATTATTCCTCTGGCCTTGTACGTCCTCTCCAGGCAAAGTTTTTACTGCCCCATGTTCTTAAAGATCTTGACAGTCACAATATGAGAAGACTAAAGACTCTGCAACAAATTATTGTAACAATTAGGCTGACACAATGTCTCACACTTTTATATTTCTTGGTATTTAACAGCTCTTGATTCATGATGATAGGCATAAAAGACACATTGGACATAGAAAGTTCACCTTTTTCTTCTTGGTATACTACTATTGTTCACTTTTGTCCCAAAATAATGGTAATAAATCTTCTGGGCTGGAAAAAGGGCCACAAATTCTCAACTGCCTTCTCTTTCTATGTCACTGCTGACCTTACTCCCTCTCTATCTGCCACTTCTCACAGAATTATTCTATATTAGGACTTACACCTTATAGACACCATGGGATTAATCTTGGCCCAGATAAGTTTTCATACTCTGATGGATGTTAAATATTTTTTTAAAATAAGACAAAGTTCTTTTTCACAGCACTCAAATTATCTTTGTCTACGCATGACACCAGCATCTCACCACACTATGCAGAGCTTCTGATCATAAGATTTTACTTCACAGCTGATATTTCCTCCCTCATAACTGAAGATACAGTTTACACGATATAGTGTCTGATACAGTGATAACTGTGTCTGAATCAGCAGGGCTCAGAGTGTGACTCAGAGCCTTTATTCATTGTGGGCCCACATCAGTGTTCCCACTCATACATCCCCTCCAGCACTGTGGCCCTACATTGAATTCAGCGTGTTTTTTCGAAACAGCTCTATAGAGTTTTTGGGCCCAGCTGTCATGAATTACATTAATTCACTCCTTGAATACAAGATGTTAAAAGGTTGCCCAGTTGCACAGCAGTAGTGTAGCCATCTTCAACATTGCAGTTTCTCCTCAATAAACTCTTTGCTCTTCTTCCTTTCCTCTCGTTCCTCTTTTTTCTTACTCCTACGTCATCCATGCCTACTCGGCCCTGGCTGCACCTTACTTACCGTCCTCCCTCATCACTGCATGTTTTCCTCTGAGTGTGTCAGCAGATGACAGAGCAGAAACTAAGCTGAGTGCTCAAACATACACTCACCTTGTCGCTCTCTGATTCTGATCATTCTCAACATCTGAGCTCTCCTCTCTGCTTCCCGGACGGCTTTTGACAGACAGTGACTTTCAAGGTGATGGTCATGTTTCATATCAAAGCACAACATTTTGAGGCTGGAATATTATTAAATAGTGAAAGCTAAGCACAAAAACATCTTTGAAAGTTGCCTTGAACAGGAAAAAGAATCTAATTTAAGCCTCCGTTTCACATCTTTTTAAACACTGAATCACAGATATTCACCATTTTAAAATGTTCATTGGCTTCCTTAACTTCTTGTTTTCCCTCCTCCTCTTTTTCCTTCTCCCAGCTGTCATCACCTCCCACTTTCCTCTCCATCCGTTTCCTTATTCTCAACTCACCTCAGCGTTTCTCTACCTCACCATCACTAGCCTCCCCTCCCTTCTTCTTTTCTTCATGCTTCACCCCATCTCTTTTCACCACCTTGCCTGCTTCACCTCCTTTCTCACCTGTTTCATCCCTCCATCTCCTCATGCCAGTTACAGTTCCACTCTGCTCACCTTTACCCATCTACTCCTGCTGTTATATTCTGTATGTCTCCCTCACTTGCTTCCCTTTTGATCCTTACTTTTCTCTCTTGCTCTTTTCCAACACTCTCTCTTTATATACCTTTCCTCTCCTTCTTTCTCTCTGTCCTTCATCCAGGTCATGAATAATTTCTGGGCAGATCCAGCGCTGCCTCAGCAGGTGACAGTCTCACATACACACTCACAGAAACACTTACTGCTGTAAACAACATCACAAATAAGGTCTTCCCAGTCTTTGTTTCTTTCTGCTCACAACTTCTCAGTCACCTCTCTTTGCCTGAGTAAATGTTTGTCTGTGTAGTCGGAGGGGCACATCTAGACAACTCGTCAAACAGCCTCGTTTCAATGTGCCGCAGAGTCACAGTGTGCTGACAAGCCCACACAACCTGCGTATCATACAGTAGAGGCTTTTTGGAGCTGTTATAGTTAATTGAAAAGGGGACACATTATACAATGGTGAGAACATCTAAATGACAATAGAGACCTGATTAAGGTCAGTTGTAATGAAGGGACCCTATTGAAAGCAATATAAATGAGTCATAAAAACACACAGGCACCAGTCTTTTTATGGCCCAATGTGTAATATTATTTGTAAATTTCAATCACAGCTGGGGTCAATACTGCTCACGTCCATTACCACAAAATGTTTGAAAAAACAGCACTTTGGCTCTGCATTATTAAATAAGAGAGAGGATGCTAGCACATTCACTGCAGGCATCTGCTTTGGTGTCAACACTGCATCACAAATAGCCCAGCATCGTCTTACGCACACATCATCATATGCGCAAGCACAGAGACACACATAAATAACTCTGGTGCTGTAATACAATCTTATGCTAATGAACAATGACAAACCGAAGCTCTGCTTGCTCACAGACACATCAGCTGGGACAGACTCCACTATGACAAACTCTAAATATCAGAACAATCCAAACCACATCAGCAGTGCTGTCAGGAGTCAGTTTGAAGCACTCTTATTGGTTATTAATGTATCCAGTTATCAAAGCTTTGAGAATCTATCTATCTATCTATCTATCTATCTATCTATCTATCTATCTATCTATCTATCTATCTATCTATCTATCTATCTATCTATCTATCTATCTATCATGTGGCAGTGCAGCAGTTTAAGCCTGAACATTGTGTTCTCTGACAGACACAGAATAGTTTCTGTGGGTACACAGTGTGAGAGCAAAGATATCCAAATACATGCACAGAATGGGGAACAGAGTGAGACATAGGTAAACCTTGTTTCTGCTGTCCCGTACAAATCATCATCTCTTTTTCTTCCATCTTTTTTTGCCCCCCCCTTCTGTTTCTTTGTTTCTCCTCTTTGCACTTTAGCTCATCCTGCCTCTTTCCCTGCCTTTGTACTTTTCACCTCTCCCTCTTTCACCCTTACATGACTCAATATTCCTCACCCTTGCTCCTCATCTGTTCTCACCCAAGCCCTGCCCCCTCCCCAACACCACCCCCACTGCCCCCCTCCTCCTCTCCAAACGCAACCCCTGTGTCTGCACCCAGCTGATCCCCAGTCCCGTGTTCTGAGCTGACAAAGATCGCCTTTCACAAGAGCTCCTCTCTACATGCCCAGGCCCAAAAACACACACAGTCATACACACACACATCCTGCCCTGCTAGTGTTACAGTATTGCTGTGGGATCTTTGCGCATAAAAGAGCAGCACAATGGAGCAGTAAACAGTCACATTAATCTCTCAGAAGCCTTCATCGACAATGGACAGGCTAATCACAGGATTTGATAAGGGCAAAACCTGATACCAGGTTTGGGAGGAAGACGTTAATTGCAGAGTTCGGGCCTAATGTAAAAGACACGGGTCGGCAACATCAGACATAGCAATGTGTAATTGGAGATGCCAGACATGGAAGAAAAGATGTCTTGGCCACACTGCAGTTACAAAATGCAGAGTCAGTCTTAGAGGTGGAGCAGGTATACACTTCTGAAAGTTTAGGATTTTGATAATCCTGACTGCATTTGGCAAAGCTCTTTGTCAGAATCAGACTGCTGATGTCTAAGATGTCATCTGAGACACCACAGTGAGATGACACCAGGCAGACACATTCATTATTCTGCTCTTCAACTGTGAGGAGCACAAAACATGAGCGTGAACCTCCTGATTTTCTGTGAGAGTAGAGGGATTCTTCTGCAACAGTATCCCAGATCCGTTTCTACACACAGACAAGGGTTTGTGCGCCGCCGCCTGATAACCACCCAATAGCGGGGCTTGAGGAGTCACTATCTCTTCACGTCTAACTCAATACGAGGCAGCAGACATAATGTTTAATATTCCAATGCTCTCCCAAGATTCATTCATTAGCGACAGAACAGCTCTTGCAGCATTGGAGCAATGAAAAGACTGAAAAATCCTCCAAACTTGATCAATTTTTGTGATTTGAATATTTATGGTATGATTCACTTTCCCAGTAATAAGTATACTAAACTTTTATGCTGTCTTGTCCTCCAAGGATTATGGATTCATAAAACTAATGTAAAACTTGTTAAGAGAGCATGAGCCTAAAGAGAATAATGATCACAGACATTTATTGGACTAAAGTCAAATGAATACTTGGCACATCTACTACATTTACATGCCCTAAAAAAGATCACTAAGAGTAATTAGGTTGAGACTGGAAATGTTTGTACACGTTTTTATAATAAACTAAACTAAACTGAACTAAAATATTATCATAAACTCCCAGCTTATATGTTATAAGTGGATCTATCAAAATCTATACTGTATTTGTATACATGTATAACTAAGCCAAACATCATGATTTCTAAATCAGAGAAAGAAATTCTTTTTGTGTGTTTTAGATGGACATCTTTAAAGTCAGGTTACTGTTTATGGCAGAGCGTGAAGAGACTGTGCGGTGTGTGCATGAATGGAAACACAGTAACAACATTTCAAATGTAAATTTGCATTGTAGATTTCTATGGTGAGAGGGTTAACACTAGGTTTTTCCTTGTGTATCTCTTACCTTGTGAGAATAGTGAGGGTCTACTATCCTGGCTAGCCCAAAGTCTCCGATCTTAAGCAGCAGTTGGTCTGTGTTTATGAATATGTTGGCAGGCTTCAGATCTCTGTGCAGGACGTTAGCAGAGTGGATGAACTTCAGTCCCCTTAGCAGCTGGTAGAACAGCAGAGTGGCGTGACCTGTTCAAGGGCAAAAAGCAGATATGAGGATACAGCACACTGCTTCTGATCTCACTCTACAGTGCTAGTGTGTGAAAAGACACTGTATTGGCACATTCATTGAAAAGATGTTTTGTCTCACTCAAATACTCACTAAGCCTTTTTTGTGAAGGGGAAACAAACAAGCAAACAATGCGAATGAATATAATGTGATTTTGAAACGTGTGAATTGTGGATGCGGATGATGAAGCGCTGTGTCAGTAAAAGAGTGTCTCACAAGCTTTGCTGGTAAATCCAATAAATCACAGCGTAAACAAAGCCAGCAGCGCAGCCTTGCAACAAAACAGGAGTCAACATGAAGCACCATACTGTTGTAAAAATGAGACTTTAACTGTCAAAACTCAAAGAAAACAATATTTCTTACAATGTTTCTGTGAAAAAGAAATTGAAATACCTGTGTGTAGTGGTCCTTGCTCCAGCAGCCGAGCCAGATCCGTCTCCATGCACTCCTGGATAATGTACAGGGCACTCAGCTGGGTTGGATCTCTGGGTAGTGGTCGTCCATACGGTGCCAAAACCTCATGAACCCTCACCACATTTTCATGGTGCAGCCGCTGGGTGATTTTGACCTCCCGCAGAGCGTGTTTCACTGTCACAGCATCACGCATCACCAGCTTTTTAATCGCCACTCGCTGTCCAGTGCGCTGGTCCATTGCAGAGAGGACAAGGCCTGTGACACCCATGCCAAGAGGTTGAAGGTCAACAAAGTGGCCAGCCAGGTCAAAGCCATGGAGGAAGAGGGGGGCGTCTTGTCTGGCCATGGTAGCTCAGGACAGATGATAGATAGATCCAAGGTAACAAACTAGATGCTTTGTTATTATCTTTTGCACTGTAATGTTACATTGTGCTGGTGAGTCAAGAACGTCAACTAGAGACCTGACTCTTGTCTAGGTAGCTGGTGCATGTTAGGTGTCTGTTCTAATGTAGAAAAGACCCTCATTCAGTGCCACAACTAGTCTGGTGGTGGCAGTTACAGTGGCCCACAAAAGTTCCAGTAGGCTTATTTTATCCAAAACATGAGACAAAAATTTCAAGCTGTGCTCAGTTTTGCAAGCAGTATTTCTTCCAGGCCAAAGAAGTGTCTTTGTGCATCATCTTCACCTCCTGTTCTGGTCCTGTGTGGGCAGATTCTTATCAAATCACCCTCTTGCTGAACTAGCTGATGCTCTCTTGAACACAACCTCCGTTGAGGAGTGTATGAGCAACAAATGGGATGTCAGAAAGGATCAAAATAAATGAAACCAAGTGAGGAAAAATCTAACATCTGGTTTAGTAAGTGATCTTGCAGAACCAGGTTTAAACATGTGCTGGTAAAATAATAAAAAATAATAAAAGAACTTCTTTCTCTTGACACCTGATGTCCTTCTTTGCCTCCAAAGATGTTATGTGATGCTGTAGTATGCTGCAGGGATCCACCTTTTAATCTCTTGCTGTATTTTCTTCACGCACAGATAGTTAGAATATCAGTGAGTCTTATTAATACAACCCAGGGCAGGGGTATCCATAGAAACAGCCCTCTGTGAGGCTGATCCTGCTTTTACATGTGTAGATGCATCATGGGACAGCAGCAGGCGGATGCTTGGCTCTGTACTCCTCTCTCTCTTCCTCTCTCTCTCTGCACACTGTGTTTTTTATAAGTCTGTAATCCTCATCGACCAGTCAAAGCCTTCGATGGTGAGGCAGGGGAAAGGAGGTGGGGTTATGTGAGTTACAATCAATGAGACTCTGTCGGCTCCTCCTCTTCTTCCATGATACCAGAGAGAGTCTCAATCAGTCAGTCAGTCAGTCAGTCAGTCACACGAGTTCATTCAGTGTAAGATCCTGAGTCGGACAGTGGTCTTCAACTGTGGTACTCTCTGTGTGTGCATGTGCATACGTGTGCATGCGTTTAATCCTTCAGTAATCTGCTTCCTGTTGCCTCCTCATGAATGCAGGGATTTCAGCATCAGATCATGATCACTGTGGAAAGATACTGGTATTAGCTGCACATCTGCTGCTGGGGAGGAAAAGAGGAAATGTGAACAGAACAGACACACGGAAGATAAAGATGAAAGTAACACAGCAACAGAGCCAGTGTGTTAACAGGGTCCGTGTCGCAAGAGAGTTACCATTATATAACACTGAATGGCAGTGTAACCTTATCTATACCGGTAACTTAATGTTCTTATAAAGGATGATTAATTCAGTGATGCTTTAATATCTGCTATGATGCTGTTGACATAATGGGTGCATCTTTTTATTGGTGCTTATTTCTGATTAACACTGTTTAACTTAATTTAAATTTGAGAAAATCTGTCTAACTGATATTTCAGCTCTATTTCCACACTTTAAAATGTCACACTGGAAACAAAAGGAGCGGCTTTCTTGCACCCCTGGGCTGTAAGAACTCAAACAATCCATCAATCCATAAAACAAATCTCTTTGCTGTCAAAGGGCGGCTGGGGCAGGCTTGAATATCGGCTCTGTGGCTCTGTTTCTCTCTAGAATGAGCCCTCAATAACTGGACTACAACTGCTCTTTAACAGCCCCCTCAAAATACTTACAAACACACACGCACTCCATGTTCATGTGAGCCTCAGTCAGGGCTGACTGCGAGTGTAAGGTGAGAACACAGAGGCAGAGAAAAAGAGAGGGGGGAGTGCTGACAGTGGTGCTGGGTGGGAGGTGCAACACTGGGCTAACTTAATATATAATGCATAAACCACTGGAGATGGCGCTTGGTGTTCTCTCTGTGCCATTATTCTCCATGTTTCTGCAGCATATGCAACAAGAATCCACACTATAAATAAGAATCTTGTGCAGTTTCTTGATGCAGTGCAGCAAAATGTTTTAATTTGAAATTATGAAGCCCATTGGTAATATTCATAGAATTAACACACTAGCTTTAAATAGCCTTTAATTTAGGTTAAAACAGAAAAATGAAAGTATAGCACTCAGCAATATGAGCCAATATGATTTTAAAGATGCGGAGGTGATGGGATCAGACATGGGTACATCCTGTTGTACTCCAGCTTTTGTGCAGCTGCCTCCGTGTCTCTAACCGGGTTTTCTTTCCTCTGTTTCTTTTACTATATTTACTTCCCAAAAAGCGTTGAGGCAGTTTTAGTTGAGATGGGAAACGCTGCATCCTCTCTGCACACTGGTTTCATGCAGCTGCCTTTGTGTGTCTACACGGACTCCAGTAACGCCCCTCTGACAGAACAAAAACACTCAGATTGATCTACTAAAACACAAAGAAGCTATTTCCTAAAAAATGAAAATAATAAATAAAAAGTATACCGGCGAGAATCGGGCCCGTGCATCTTCTTTTCTTTCCTCAACTAGCCTCACGTTATCTTATCTATCTCCGTATCTGTGCAACAGCAAGAGGAAGAAGAAAGAAATCCACTCAAAGATAACAGCAGCGAGCATCGGTACTCACACAGCCGCAGCCCGCCGTCCACAAACAAAGATCCAGGGAAAAGAGATGTGACAGATACGGGTCCTTGGAAGCAAAGAAAGTGAAACACGATCGCATCTCTTTCTTGTGTGTGTGTGTGTGTGTGTGTGTGTGTGTGTGAGAGAGAGAGAGAGAGAGAGAGAGATTCAGATGGGTTTGGGAGGGGGGGCAGTCGGTACGGGTCGGCACCGGGGGCGATTCGCCGAGATGAGATAAGCCAGAGGCAGCTGCTATAGAGTCGGTTATTGTGGGAGAGACTGCCCGCTCTCTGTCCGCGCTTCAGAGGAGTGATCCGAGAGAGAAGGAGGAGAGGAGGGATCACCCCGATTCAGATACATCTACTAGACCTGAGTGACTTCACACACACACACACACACACACACACACACACACACACACACACTGCACCATGGATGATTAAGTACCCATCTCTCTCTCTCTCTCTGTGTCTCTCTCTCTCTCTCTCATGACCTCACATAAACCTTTTTTGTGCGGGACCCTCTGGTCCCCAAGCCAAACAGCCTCCAGCTTATTTATTCCATCTTAATTATTCCAGCTTGATTATTACCACAGTCATCTACCATTCTGACAGGTGCAGGATTGAGAGAGGAAGCTAGAGAGGAGCCCTTGTTCATAGTGAATGCTAATTTCATTTATTTATTTATTTATTGTTAACAGCAGCAAGAATGCCACTGCATGTCAAGGAGAAGTTTGAGTAAAAGAGATCTGAAGAAAGTCTACACTGTAGGGAGATACAGAAAATGAAATGCATAAGCATGTCATCTCAGTCAAAGTATATGCTTATATTTGAAAAAATGCAGCTGATTTTCCTTCCTGGTTGCTTTTTATGAGACAAAAGATGCTGCTTTGTCATTGACATTAAAGAAAATGAGAAATGGTGAGAAGAAGCAGTTGTCAAGCTTTGTCTGTTATTGTTTAAAGTTATTAACTTCATGATGAAATTAAATTATCTCACACTTTTTTTTCTTGCTTCTTTTACACAGCAGATATATCTCTGTTCAAGTCAGTTCAGCTGCTGTTCCACAAAACCCCACTAGAGAAATTAACAATTTCAGGTCAGTGATCATTACAGACAAGAGAGAGCTAGAGACAACAAAACAAAGAAAACAAAAGAGTGCATTACTGTGATAGAAAAAGAAAAGGCTGCCCTCACACTTTGATTTCCATTTTACTTTTTCAGGGTAAAATGGGTTTTTGTGCTGAACTCTTTTAGTTAAGTTTATGATAACTTCCTTTCCCCCAAACTCACCACTGACAACTCTGGAAAGCTGTGAACTTGATGCACTGTGTGGGTAGCCAGCCCTCATAAGACATGCAGAGCAAATAGAGAATAGCAAGAGCAAAAACAGAACCTTCTCCTGTGGTTGTGATGTCTTATGGCTCTACTGTATAACAGCCTATTGTCCTGTAGCCTGTGGTTAGTATGGGTCGGTTACAGGGTTCTTGTGATTGCAAGAGAAAGGAAAAGAAAGAGTAGGCAGGTCATAGCGAGTGTGATAATGATTATGCAGAGGCACTGCAGGATTAACAGTGAAGGGAGACACTGTAAAGAGAAATGAGACCCAAGAGTCACCTTATGAAACGAACCCAGTGTAAAGAGAAGAGTAGAGATAAGTTGCAGGGATGCTTCAGCATCTCATGCTATTTCTGCTTCATTTAATGACACGTATAGGTGGAAATGGGAATCCTCAGCATCCTGTGACCCCAACAGTGGTCTCCCTCTCTCAGCTCTCACCAACCTGGCGACCTCACAGCCTTTTTACTTTGTTGTGTCATTGCCATTTTAGTAGAAATCTGCTGAATAATTTGCCAAATGCAAGCTGTTAGATGATGGGTCAGCAACCCCATTGTGATTACAGAACAGAGGTTATAATCAGAGAGCTGTAACAGAGAAATGCTCATCCCTTCCCAAAAAACAACTGTGCAAGTCCTGTACCCCATGGATAACTGATCTTAGGTGAAGATTTCAACTTTACATCTTCCAGGTGTGTGTCTGCTCCTTCTTCTGTGCGGCAGGAAGATAAAACAAGTTTACAGATGGAATGTAGTGAAGAGGAAATTGTCAAATGCTTTGGTTGCTTTTACGTCAGAGTAAAGTCACCAGCCCAGATTTTTTAATTTGAAGGTTTTGAAGATCACGAAGGCTCTCAGAAAATCTTTGCAATAAAAGACAAAGTCTTTTCTTTCACCTTCAACATCGGTCAGTGTTCTTAAAATGACACGCATACCACTGGCTCAGCACCAAGATATCACTGTTGACTCCTCTGTTTTTATATTTTGATTTGCTTCTGTTATGACTCCGAGACAAACAGTGATGCAGTTCAAAAGTGTATCTACAATCACAAAGACATTCTGATGTCACCTGAGTGTATTTGTATGTCACTGCACTGACACAGCGCCAGAGACAACATCACAACAGAAAGATGAGATGATGGGAAAGAAAACAGTGCTCTGATGGACCCGTTGCAATAAACTCTTGTTCTTCTAGGGCATCTGTGATTTAGATTCCTGAAAGTACAACCAGGGAGGGAGGGAAATGGGTTATATTATTGGTACTTTGAAGGCAAAAGCAGCTGGAGGGAAAGGGGAAGTCACTGGCCAATGGAAGTTAGCCAAAAACAAGATAAAATCACTGGCGTGTTTGTTCTTTTAAAAAATGCTCACAGGAAACTCTAAAAATAGAAAAACAGAAATAGAATAATACAAGCAGAGAAATAGATGACATGAATGAAGGAGAAGCAGTCAGGCTGCTCAAACACATCTCTTGTAAAGATTTCAGCTACGATGAACCTATGAAGGTGATACATAATGTGGATAACACCATGATCCTGCTGCCCATTTAATTCTTTTCCGTCTTTCTTCTCTGTTTCTGTTCTTCTTTTGGATTTCTGCCCCCTCTAATTAACACTGATAGCATCTGACAAATAGAGACATCACAGTGTCAGTGGTGGGTGGCTATTTACAGAAACACAGAAACACACACACACAAGTACGCACAGGCACGTATGTTGTCAGCAGCACCTGCTCCTGGTCTTGACACTGTGTGTTATTATTTATGGGTCTGCCCTGAGAAGAAAGGTGAAGGGGAGAAATTCAAATGAAACCATGACACTGTACTCATTCCTTATTTGTTTCCACCATTGTTTCATAAAAAGCAGACTTCCTCTTTTTTCATATTATTTGTGACAAATTTGTAACAATGCAAGAAAAATCCAGAAAATGCATTTCATATAAGGAGTATTAGTCATTCCTAGACAGGAGTCCTAAGATCTCTATACAGCTATATGGAAAGCTTCAGTAAAGAGTGAAAAGCAGTGGTGTGTGTGCTTGTCCTCCTCAGGTTACCGCCATCTAACAGATCCTCATCCAAGTGGGAAAGGAAATGAATAAATTAGAGGTCGGGTAGAAACATCCCTGTGACAACATCTGGCTTAGTGGGCTTGCTTGGTGTGCGTTTGTGCTGAATGTTTGTTTCCACGAAGGTGATGGCCCAAAGAGGAGGTAGACGAGGGCTCATCTGTAGGTGTGCAAATATGACTCATGAGGGAATAGCAAACGCTACAGTGCCAAATCACACGCACAAGCAGCTCTAACCCCTGTGAACTCAACACTTTTCTGTTCTTTGCTTTTACCTCTAAGGTGACAGAAAATGATGGCTAGATGGTATAAAGGAAAACCTGGCTCATGCTATCCCAGCATATTATTGTCCTCAAAATCCTGTTTGCTAAGGTGCAGTCTGTTGATTTTACACACAAAGAAGTAAGCTTTTGAAAAGTGTTCACTAAAAACTGAACAAACAAAAAGTGAACAAAATGACAGGCACGGGCTCATTAAAGACTTTCCAGTGGCATTCTGGGAAATGTAGGATCTAGATATGATTCAGTGTGTTTAGAGCTTGAACCATACCAATAGTGGAAAGCAGCTTAGTACTGAAGTACTGTACTTGAGTGCAGTTTTGAGGTACTTTACTAGAGTATTTCCATTTTTAGCTTAGTTTTCTCCATTCCCTTTCAGAGCACTTTTAACTTCATGTATACCAATCTAAATCTAAACTAAACAGTGCTGCAGTCACTCAGGATAAGATGAGTTATCCGGTAGCTTCATTTCACATTTGGGCCTTTTGTCATGTTTGTTGTGGGATGTCTCAATTTATTGTTACCTCGCTGGCCTGTATAAAGCAAGCTGTCAAGTTTTAAAAGTGGAAAATAATAATCTATAAATACCTTCTTAGGTCTTGCTGTTGCATAATTTGCTGATAATGCAGTTCAAAAGGCAGCTGTCCTGTTTAGATTGATTTGTATTATTCACAATGTGCAGCATTACTGAGAAGGAGCTCTATCTTCCAAGCTGCACCACCTGATAGCAAGGGTTAACACTTGAGATACTCCAGAGCAAGGGCAGTTGAGAAAAACAAGGGCAGAAAGCAGAAAACAGATGGGTGGTCCTGGTAGGAGATAGAGATGCAAATACACCTCAAATAAAAAAGCAAGCGGGTAAAGAGAGATGCATGACAAGAGAGAAAAGGTGAGCTGGGAAACAGACACAAGCACGCAGAGATAAACAGACAGGAGAATGAAAGAGAGACGGGAGAAGCAGACAGTTGCAGGAAGGAGGGAGAAAAAACACAGGTCTAAGACCCGACAAGGTTATCTAACCACGCGTGTGCCAACAGTTCTCTCTCTGAAAAGGACTGGCCTGTCTAAATGTCAACGCAGCCTGGAGCAGTGAGGATATGCCCTGAATAAGATATGCAACCAAGAGATATGAGAGGGACATAGACTGAGACGAGACAGAAGGGTCATTTACATCAGCAGATGTCATTAATACAGCAGCACGCGCACACAGTGAGATCAAACTCTAATACAAGTAAGAAGTGACGTGAAAGTGTTGTCGTTATGAAGAAGGTAAATAAAAGTTTGTAGTGTCTCTGTTATTTGAAAATGATATGTAAACCATTGTTTGAAACTTGTATACAAATGTTTAATCAATTAATATGTAATTATAATAACTGACTAATAAAATATGGATTTCTATTCTTTCCACTACCCCTTCATATAGCACGTTTGGTGTTTTTGGGGCCCTTCAGCACCTCAACTGCTGCTTAAAACTTTAAACTTAGAGCATGATCTCTATCACCACCTGCAGGATGTTTTCTGTTACTGCATCCAAACAAACAACAGCAACAAACGTGATAATATGACCAAGTGCTGCAGTTGATGTTAATCGATGTCTGTTCATTACAGGGGTCGGATATGATGCAGAGCCGCTGTTAATTTATCATTAATAACAAAAGGTTAAAGGATTGTTTCATTTTAATTAAATCAATGACTGAAATCTACAGTGGGTGACCTTTCTTTTAATCTCTGCCCCTGTGACTGTGAGGCCACCAGGGCATGAGGCAGTATTTCATTAATTGCACTGAACACTAACAAGACTTATTTAAGATGAACACTTCTATCTTCTGTATGTGAGGCACTGCGGCCTCTTTATCTGCAGAGTCAGGTGGTGAGAGGGAGAGATAACCAGCAATGTGTCACATTAATTGCGATGCTCTGAATGTACACTCTGCAACAGTGAACTGCTAAAAAATAAACTTTTTTTAACATGACAAAATGTAAAAAAGAAAAACTTCAAAGTTTTGGGAAATATTCACCACTTTAATTTAGAAACACAATAAACACAACCAAAGTCAAACTATGTGGAACTGTAACTTAATTCAATATAGTTAACTGACCATAACATTTGATATAAGTATATATGTGTATGCATATATATACCTAAACAATGTATTAAACCGCTATCTTCACAATCACAAAAAGCTTAAAATATAGCTTGTCATTAAAGTACATTCCAAAGAATAATGTTCTTTGAAAGTATATCTACATGCGATGTGGCAGAGAGGAGTAGAAGCCTGAATATCCAAAATAGTTTTTTGTCACCTTTACTCCTGCGATATGATGGCAGCTGCACTACGCTCACAGTCGGCTTTAGAAACTAAAAGATGCTCGAGAGAGTTCGGCAAACAAAATCCAGCAGGGATTGACATTTTCTATTAATTACTTACAAAATTGTATTTTGTGCTCTTGTGTTATCCCAAAGGAAGCTCAACCACATGGAAACTCTACCATTAAATTCTCTTAATAAGAGGGAATAACAGGCAGACAATAGCTCAGAAATTAAGCCACCTTCCAGCAAATGATTTAAGAAGAGGAATATTTCATCAATGGAGGAAAGCTCTGGTATGATCCCCTCAAGACCGAGACATTTGTCACATATGTAAACTTACATTATTATTTAAGTAAAACTTTTGATTTGTCCAGTGAGTTACCTGGATTTATTGGTACACTGCTGAAAAAGTGGTCAGTAAACCTAGTCAAGCAAATTGAGGAGGTGGTTTGGTTTCAGGAAGTGGTTCAGGCATAGAGAGGCTGGTAGCCACTCCTCCGGTTGCCAGATTTACAGGTGATCACACACACGCTCAGCATCCCAAAGAACTGCAAAAGTAAAGATGGAGGTAATCAGACACAAGCTTTTAAAATTCATTTTCTGGAGCAGCACCAGAACAAGCACTGCTCTATAAATGAAGGGGTTCTTCTTGTATATGTTTTTTGCATTCGTCATTTAAAAGTTTTGATCAAGGGCTGTCTTCTGTCAAAGAAAAACCAGTGCTCCAAGGGTTGTTGTTTTTTTTTTTGTTTTATGTTTTTTTTTAAAAATTGTACTTAATTACTAGTTATAAGGTGCGATCAAAATGTCCTCTGACTGCTTTCACCTTGTGCAGCAGGACACTGCTCTGAGTGCTTGTGCCATGCTTGGATCGCTTCCTGGAAGTCCAGTTATGTCACCTTGTAAAGCACCTCTGCAATATCCTCTGGGCATCCTCTACTGTCTCTTAAGCCTGAATTTCATTTTGAGGAAGAAAATCTAGCGAGAAGAGCAGGTGGGGAGGTGGGGAGCAATGATAATGTTGCAAAACAACTTGTTCAGTTTTAGTGTGTTGTGCACCCACACCCAAGTCGTTTGCGCCAAATATCTTAGCTTGGATGCCTCAGACTGGTGCAGTTGATCTCTCTTTTGACAGTCTTACCACAGGAGATGATTTCATGGTGCACAAACCCCCCTGTGCAGAGAAAACATACAGCATGTCCTTGCGATCTAAAGGCCTAACTTCCCTCTTTGACACTGTGGCTTTTCCACTGATTAGACTGCTCTTTAGATTCACGGAGCTTTGGTTTGACATGGACTTTGATGTTTGCTCTCTGCTGAAGTTTGAGGTTGATAGTCACAGTGTGCAACAAGAAGCACTGCTGACATGGCAGTTAAAGAGGTCACAACATGGCCAGTCCTGTTTGTGATCAACATAACTCAGTATACTAACTCACAACAGCTAGCGGCTGCTTCCTGCTTGTTACTGGCTATGGTGCATTCAGGAACAGCAGACACGTTCTGAAAACATTTTGATCACACCATGTAGATTTAAGAGCAGATAATCTTCAAACTGAGTAATTTAATAAACAGTCTTTTAACTTTGTTCTGCACCCCCAACAAACTCTAACATATGATTCAGGTAGTCCCAGATTACAGAATCCATGCAGCTGGGAGGTGCAACATAGCATAGAGAGGAGAATAACATGTATCCACCATCTGTTGCTGCACTGCAACAGAGAGTGAGGATGTTCAAAACAAAAGCTGCTAATCTGTAGTTGCCTTGTTTTTACCTTGATGATGGCAAAGCCTAGAATGACCAGCATGGCGTAACCCAACACACCCTGTAGGAGTTGATTCAGCTTGATCTGACAACCCTAAAATACAGGCACAATTACAGTCAGTGCACAAACTGTATCAGAGGTGAGAGATGATAAGATTTGTCAAACTTTATATTTTGAGTCACAAATGCATTAACATCATTCAGTGTAATACAGTCTTCTCATTTTGAGAGGCAGTGAAAGTACAAAGAAATACCAAATATACAGTATTTATGTCAAAAGGACAAACATGTAGCTTCTGTATGTTTTACCTCTGTGTTAAGCAGGTCCAGTTGATCCAATCTGCCAGTGCACTGTGTGGATGTACTGTTTTTACAGCAGGAGTGCGGCACAGTGTTGTTGTGGCTGGTAAACCAGGTAGTGTTGGACCAGTTGGTGTAATTTAGAACACCACAGCACACCAGCTGCACAGAGACGACGAGAGAACAGAGAGGTAAATAAATATTATATTACACTGAGAAAGAGATATCATAAATTAATAACTAAAGGGAAGAGTGATACCATAGGACTCCAAAGCTTCAACCTACAACAGTGGATGAGTTATGGTGCAGGGATGCATGAAGTCTTGTTTATTCTTTCCTATATTGCCCACGATGACTTTGATCAGTGCAGGATGCAGAGGTGTGAATGTGGTGCATAAAGAGCATGAAGAGAAAAGCCCAGATGCTGTCTAAGGTAGAAGATTTTTCTCTCACATATAATTTTAGCTGTGCCACAAATTCCCTGATACATTTGACCATGCATCTTGTACAGTGATTTCTACTATTCTACAATTCTATTTGGCAGATGCTTTTATCCAACTGTTACTGTTAGAAATTAACTGGAAAGAGTTAAGACAAAATATACAATGAACTGTATTTTCATCTGTTGCTCTTTTGAGAAAGAAAGAAAGAAAGAAAGAAAGAAAGAAAGAAAGAAAGAAAGAAAGAAAGAAAGAAAGAAAGACAGGAATAAATGTAAAGTATAGAGGAAGTAAAGTAAGGGAAGTGAAAGTAAGCAAGCAGAAAAGAAAGCAAATGAAGCAGAAGATTTGAAACTACAAGTGTCAAATCAAGGTTATTTATAAACCTACAGCAGAACATAACACCAACCTGAGTCTGCAGGTAGTCTACGGCTTTGCTCTCAGCATTCTGTCCATTATAATTTGCAAAGACACTGTTCATTGAGTGCTCCAAGTCTGCACCTATCTGCACAGACACAGAGGAAAACACAATTTGTTGATTGCCATGAAATATAGTCTAATATCTAATTTAAACTATATTGGACATTGTACAGTTACGACAACAGAACAATGTCTGCTACTTACCTTATTTTGGTAGATGAAGCTAAATACCAAAGCAGTCACTTCAGCTGCAAAGATCAGCATGATGATCACAAAGAACTGGACAGAAATGAAAAGGAAAGAAGTGAGAAATGTAGTGAGACATCAAAGATGGTGAGTAACAAAGGTAAGAGAGTTACAAACCAAGCTAAACTCACAAAGCTAAGGCCGACTTTGGACTCCCGGATTGTGGCACAGCATCCCACTAGACCGAAAATGAACATCACCACGCTGATGCCGATAATGATCGCCGCTGGGATCAATGTGTACTTGTCCTGAATGAAGCTGCCAAAGTTGTCATAGCTCCTGATCACATAGGCTCCGACGTATGCCAACGCTGCACCTGCAGCCTGCAGGGAGGGACGAAAAAAGTTTGCCATATTGTTATAGTTAGAAACATCCAACGATTAACATATATTTTTAGTAGATATGAGAGAGAAGTTGAGAATACATCTATCTTTATGACATGACCATTACATGACTTCAGTTCTCCTATTTTGGATGCGTGACTTAATTTTTTATTTTTTATTTTTAGTTTTTTACTGGGAATAAACAGCAAAATAAAAGTCTACATTAAAATAATTATACAAAGACAAGTATGCATTTTATCATTTTTAAAGCACAAATCATTCTACATAAAGAGCTAATTTAAGAAGTTACACACTCGGACACTGTCCTCTCCTGTTATTTAGGCACGTGCCATAGAGTCAGCAATCATTAGGCCATGGATCATTGAGGTTTTCAGACATCCACATACTTAGACTTTGCATTTAACAAGGCAGAGTACTGCAGAAACAAACACGCCCTGATACAATTGAAGGAATGTGTCACATGACCTGTGTTTTCTCTCTGTGCTGTGGTTGAAAGGAACCAAACAGCTGACAGGAAAGAGATGTGTTTTTTTGTTTTGTTTAATATTTAATTCATGAATCAGTCAATTTGGTCCTGTTCTATTAACATGGCATATATACGACGAAGGATAGAAGAGATACAGACATCCATACGTCTACCCACATTTATTAATAGCATCAAGTACAATGAGAGAACAAAGCTGCTTGTTAAAACTCCATTAGATAAGGCACAAAGAGAATTGTTCTTTTACTATCTGCTGCGATGTCATGTGATGAACACAGACAGTCTGTCCCAGTGCAGTCGGATGTGCATTAGGCATTAAGTCACACCATGATCATAACCTTTCTAAAAGTCATGCTTTAATAGTGAGCTCACCAATCATAAGACTGTACTGAATATGGGTCAATCACAGAATCGCAGGGACTGTTCTGTGATCTGGTCTGAGATGACTCTATATTTTAAGGTCTTAAACCTAAGGAAACTTCAAGAAGGTGGCTGTGAAGTATTGATCTCATCACTGGCACTTGTAACTTCTCTACGACCTTTGAAACTCACTGTATCAGACTTGATGTGTCAAGGATTCAAAGTCCACTGTGTGATAAAAGAAGCCCAAAAGCTGAGTGATTACAGCAGCATACGCAACACCTCAGATCTGCAAATTAGTTTACACTCAAATACAGCAGATGTTTGTGTGCATCCTGTGTTTATGTTCTGTGGCAGCACACAGTCTGAACATGAGAATATCTGATCTGCTTTATTTCCCTTTGCGTGCTGGAAAATTTATGGCAAAAACATAACGCAACTACTTATAAAGGAGCAAAAGCAGAAATTCCCCTTCATGTGTGACTGAACATTAGTGTTGTTTTCACTTCCCCTGTGTTGAGGTGAGTTCAAGAATGTGCGCATGTCTTTGTTCGTGCATGAGCATGTGTGAGTTTTATGTGGACTAATGATCATTCATCCTCTACCTCTTCAGCCTCATGACTCACTTCTCTTAATCACTCCATGGTCACGGGATCCATGTAGGGTAGTGCCTCTAACCTTCCCCGTCCACCACCCCCACCCTCTCTCCATCTCTCACCCCTAATCTTTCCAGAAACTCTGATCTTGTGCCTAAGAAGCAGCACAAAGAGGCTTACACAACGTATAGCCCCCATTCACAGTGCCACTTCTCTGGAATGTGACAAACCTCTGAGGCGATCTTTCTGGATCTGTGGGGGGCTGATTTTCAGCTGGGCCCCTGCACGAGAAACGTACTAGTACAGTATCTTAAACCAGGGGAGGGGGCAGACATGTTTGGCAAACTGGGAGGGAAAGCAGCCATGACATTTCTGCTCATGTGCTTCCAAACATCCACAACACATTAACCTTAAATTTGTTTGAAAAAAACTTTTTTATGGCACGATGAGATACATAAACTTATTCACTTGAACCAAGAAACATCAAATGAACGTATTCTAATTAAGTGGATAATTCAGTGCAAAATTCAGGACATATTGTGTGCCTACATTTGAAACTTTGCGAACTCCAAAAGACTTAAAAAAAATAATCAACTTTCGGGGTTTGCACAAAGTTTATCAGCATAATATGATTTTATGAAAACAGTCCTATCAGTGGGTCAGGCAGAGTTTGAAGGGATAATTTAATATTTTGATTGAATTAATCCCCCCCTGCCCCCAAGCACCTTGTCTACGCCTGAGTTGTCAACCTGGGTCAAAATGTGAAACAGCACAGTTCTGAGTTCCTCCACACTCTTGAGAGTCTTGATATATCAGGAAATTCAATAAGTGTGATGACATGGATTAAAATAAAAAAAAAAACCAATATACAAATGAAAAACAGTAGGGACATTCCCAACTAAATCTAGCAGACTCTAAGTGCTGGTGAATCAGAGGAAAAACCAACATGGGCGTTACTGTTTATAGTCTAATACGTGGACGTGACTTTTCAGTAAAGCTTGATAGACTGCAGAACTGTGCTGCAGCTGTGTGATGATTAAAAATATGATTATTTGTTATATGTGAGGGATCAGTTGTGTGTAACACTTAGCTGTGAGACAAAAATAAATTCAACCATCTGTGCACTCAAAAAACCAAAGTGATCAATCAAACTTTACGTTTAAAGAAATGACAAGAGACAAAGCATTAGACTAGGGGGAAGATGGAGAGTAAAGAAGTAAAAAATGGATTTGAGGAAATTTAAATGAAAAGAGATGAACCGTGTCTGTGACTTCTCTTGCAAATACACACAAGCGCACAGAGGCCATTTCCCTCTCACAGTAATCAAATTACACAGACATCAGCCACAGACACGCAGAAACTCTGCTCCTTCAAAACCCATTTTCCTCTAAGACAGAAAAGAGCTCCAGGCAAACACTGAATGAGTCAAAGTTCAGCCTGGCTGAGTTACATAAAAAATTGGGCAAGTCATTGCTCCTCTGAACACAGATGAGCTTAAATCACATTAATGGAAATATTCACTGTTGGAGTCACTTGATTGTTTTAAAAAGGCAGATCTGAGCTGCTTTATGGTGAAAGAGAAATGGGAAAGTACAGTATAGCGATGGTGGCTGTGGCCAGAAAACTGAGGCAAGCTGGCAGGATGTTGATCAAGTCATAATTCTGATTTAAACACACAGGCCTCATAACAAAACAGCGTGACTCTGAGGATGCTGCGCTGTTGGCTCTACCCTAGAGCGCAGTTTATGTGGATTCAAATCTCTGCAGGTGGACTGCAAACAACAGCACCGCGACTTACCCAAAACACCAAGCTGAGGAAGAGGAGGACGGTCTTGGACGTGAAAATTCCGCAGTCCATGTTGTCCGACGGAGCTGGAGAGACTCAGGGAGGACTGTGGAGTCGCTGCGGTCCAGTTTTTATCAAGCAGAGCGCTGAACTGCTGCCTTCTCTGTTCCTCCTCCTGCCGCTGCTGCTGGTCACAAGTTTTCTCAATCTGTCTGGCTGCAGTGACTGTGATCACATGGTCACATGCTTTGGGGAGGAGAACCAGAACAGGTCTGTCCATCCTCCAGCTCCTCTTCCGACGCCCCTGCTGGAGGGCTAATTTATTTTTGTCTCACAGCACACAACTGATCCCTCACATATGACAAATAATCATATTTTTAATCATCACACAGCTGCAGCACAGTTCTGTAGTCTATCAAGCTTAACAGAAAAGTCACCTCCACGTATTAGACTATAAACAGTGACGTCCATGTTGGTTTTTCCTCTGATTCACCTGCTGGAGGGCTACTTCACTTACACAAAGACATAAACCAACAGAGCCAAAGACTTGAATGATAAAATTATAATTATTATAATTATTGTCCAGATTTAGAGGCATTTTGTTCTGGTTCAGCACTTTGACAAATGTTTGGGTTAACATGTTTTCACATTTGATAATCACACTTTTTGTTTGCTTATGGGATCCAATTTAAATTTTACTTGGATAAAACAACAACCTACCAAACTACAATTATCTTTTTTTAGTTTACACCTTGGTTAAAAAAATATGTGTTTCTGAAGGTTTTTTTGTGACACAAACTTACTGTATCTACAAATTAGTCACTGAATGACTGCTTTCAAGGGAATTGTGAGCCTGTCATGAATGAAGTTTAAAAGGGTCATTGATTGGATGACAGTGATGATCCCCTCCTCTGTTCCTCAGCAGTTAACAGGAACAGAGTTATTTACGGGCTCCATTGACACAGACAAGAAAGGGCTGTGAGAGTTCCCTGTTTCAAAACAACAGTTTTATTAACACTATTTAAATGAAGGGAGGGCAGGCTTTTATCTGCTGACATGATGTGAATGCCTCAGTTGTATCACAGAGGTATTTGTAGGGCTGAATACTGCTGATATAATCCACATACACTTTATGGAACTTTTAAAGGAGGGAGCACTACATGAGGAAACAGCTGTTCCTCTCACTACAAACACAGATAGACTCCTTCCACAACAAAATCACATAATTTAATTTCAGTTCAATTATGGGGACAACACGTCAGCCACAAAAATAAGGTCAAATCCAAACTGCGGACAGGACTGTGTCACATGAGGTGAGTTACTGAGTGAGTTTCTCTCACTCCCGGTTCACGTTCGCAGCTGATATAATTACAACTTAATCTGATCTGATGTCAGCTTCATGTTTATTGAAGCTAATGTGACTCACTCTGTAATAGGCCTACTGTGTGCAATGTGTGTGTGTTTGTATATTTGAGTGTAACAGGAGGAGGCGCTATCAGTTCACAACATAAGGCGGGTCAGCATTTGCCAATCTGCACCCTGACAAGCACACACACACACACACACACACACACACACACACACACACACTCTACCTTAATGAAACAAAATGGAGGGAGAAAGTGCAAAGGAGAGAGACAAAGATAACAAAATATTTCAATCCATCTGACCTGCAATCAGCTCCAGTTTAAAATAAATAAAACCAAAGAGTAAGACAGCTGTTGGTTTAAGGTTAGAGGTCAAGATTTAACTTTTATATTTGCAGGTCAAAATCATGGAAATCCAATAAAAAGTGCATTAAAGGCACAATCTGTGAACTTCAAGGACTGACAAAACAAATGAACTTGTTATATAAGTTTAACTTACGTAATGTTTGTAAACACATCAGAAAACAGACTGCATTTGCAGTAATTATGATAAATAAACTATTCCAAAAAAACCTAATTATTCATCTGTAAGTCATATAATCTGATGCACAAACAACAAAAGAGCAGAAAATGATTATTGATACTCTTACAGTCTGTTGACATGGGATTTTTGAGATTAATACTGATACTAACCTTAAAGAGGAAAAAGACACTGATTGCAACACTGGTGGCCTAAATCGTGAATTCTTGAGTGTGAATGAAAATAGACCTTTTATAAGTGTACACTGATATGACTATGGAAAGATACTCAGAAGGCTGCTTTCCATAACAGTAGCTTATCAGAGAATTCATGAGACGCTGGTTAAATAATCTTTATATCAGTTTGTAGTAAGGAGCATGAATAACAAGCAACAGTTTAGCAGCAACTGGTTTCAAACATACATAACTGCATACCAATGTGAATGCGTCCCTCACTTTATGAGGAGCCAAAATTTTCAAAAAGACCCGGTAAAATTATTCTTAAATTCGTTTCTCTGGCCGCCCCTCCTCACAGGCTGATAACTCTAATTCTGGCTGAGGTCCATTTCCCTCCACAAAGAGGAGACAGAGTCCGGACAGTCATACTTTCACAATATAACATGCGGTGACATAAATCTTAATTATCTGTTATTAAGTTTTTTTCATCACATACTTTAATTAAACGGACCTGCATCCTTCCGCGTGTCAGGAATTTATATCTACAATATATCGAGGTCACCGTATGGCGTGTAAACTAGGCAACTGTGTTTCTTTGCTCGTCTTTAAATGAATTTAATGAGAAAAAACGTTTGAAATTAAACAACGCTTTGGAGCCAGTGTATCAACCACATTACTACATAGGCTAATTTTATTACAAAGGTCTGTACGTCATTGTTTAGAGGGTGTAACTTTGTTAAAATGTTCAAAATACAAGTCTGAAATGGGGCGCTACAACTGCCAGCTGCGGAATAATACACAACAATCTTTAATATGTTTTATTTTAGGCGTTAAAAATATAGATAGGGATAGTAAAGATTACGCGGATTCCTATTTTCTATTTCTTATATGGATTTGCAGCACTTTACGCAGGGATTTTAGAGAATAATCCATCTGGAGAAAACACAAACTTGATCAAGTTTGAGGGGGACAGAAGAGGCGCACTGAGGTGGCGAGACTCACTCTACACGGTTCTCATCGTGGCTTTATCAAAACTGAGGCTGTTGAAGAGGGCCAGCAGAGATATCACTCTGTCTTTTACACTAACAGCATCCAAGGCGATTACAATGTCTTCTCCTGCGATTGCTTTACCCGCGCCGACTCCGGCCAAATCCCCCAAGAAGAGAGTCAAGTCTCAGAAGAAGAATACGGGTCCCTCAGTATCAGACCTGATACTGAAGGCCTTGTCCGCGTCCACACAGCGCGGCGGCATGTCCTTGGCGGCCCTGAAGAAAGCTCTGAAAGCCGGGGGATACGATGTAGTGAAGAACAGAGCTAGAATCCTCATCGCCATCAGGCGCTTGGTGGCCAATAAATCTCTGGTCCAAACCAAAGGCACCGGAGCTTCGGGCTCCTTCAAGCTGAACAAGAAGCCCCCCACACCTCGAAAGAAGAAGGTGGTGAAAAAGAAGCCAAAGGCGAAAAAAGTGAAGAAGACCAGAGTCAAGAAAGCAGCCGGAGAAGCCACTCCAACAGCCAAGAAATCACCTAAGAAAAAGAGGAAGGCGAAGAGTCCTAAGAAGGCAAAGAGGCCCGCTGCGGCCAAGAAGCCCAAGAAGCCAAAGAGTCCTAAGAAGGTCAAACGCATGGTCGCGAAGTCTACCAGGACCAGGGCCGCAGCCAAGAAGTGAAATCTCTCGTGATAAACGACGAATGTTGCCCAAACGCCTCTCTGGTGGCGTTTAACTCATATGAGGACTGATTTTCTGCATTTATTCCAAGAACTTGAGATTGCTTAAGCCATTTTACAGTCTTTCTATGATTGAAAATTACTGAACCTGCTGTTTTTACATTTGTTTTCATTGCCACCGCCTGCCTTGACCTGTAAAGAATTGAAACGCAAATGTCGGAGATAATAAACCTATTTTAATGTATAGAGCGTGTTGTGTGATTTTATCTCAGTTTCAAACAAGAAAAGTTACTTCGACAAACAGGAGTTAGACTGCATGGGACCTTACCAAGGTTCAAATACAGGTCATGTTTCAGGCAAACAACTCAGTGCATTTTCAGGTCTTGCATTAAGACAGTTCAGTATCTCCACAGTGCAATGGTGCATTTAATATGCGGCAACTTGTTTGCGTCTCTGTAGCTGCCAGCCGTGACACAAAACAATGATTAATTACTGGTCACTGTTGACTGTGGATTATGTGTGGATTGGTGAATGAGTAAACACGCCGGTGATCTCGGACACTTTCTTGATTTGCTTGATTCACAGTGATGCAGAGAAGGCGTGAGAGCGCACGGAACATTTCAGAATTGCGCTTTTACGCACGTGACAAGACGCCAGTCGCAGGGTACGTACGAGCATTTATGACATTATAAGCGTATGTCGCAAAGTGACGCACAAACAGGTAATGTGGTCCAAGGGAGCCTAAATGACACATCCGTCACAGAGTGGCGAGCAGACAGATAGTGTGTCGAAAAGTGACCAGGATTCGACTTTTAATGTGTCAAGTTTTTGTTGCCGTCAGCAGAATTAGTGGGCGGGACCGTACGGATGACAAAACAGACGCTGGTGCCGCTCACCAGCTGTGCGCAAAACGCAGCTGATCGTCACTGACAACAGCGTGGCTTGACGGGCGTGTCAAGCCGTGTTCGTTGAGCTTCCTCTTATCTCCAGCAGAAAAAAAAACACATGCCAGGGTTTCAGTTGAGGCGAAGGGACAAATCTAAAATCCTCATCCTCGGAGAATATGATGGACTTTAGACTGCAGATGAAACAGTGATAACTTTGAGTGAGTTTGGCACGAGAAAAACATCAATAAAAAGATAGGAACTATGGGTCAAATAAAAAAACAGCCTGATAAAGGCGTTGATGCCTATCCAATAACAACTCAGAGGATTAAATACTGTAGTTATGATGTAGTAGTGAGGTCTTCAAGCCATGAGATGGAGTCAGTTTATGACTCAGGCAGCTGCAGGGTTCATCAGCTGTGTGGTTTCCTGTTGCCATCTAGTGGCCGGATTCAGTAACAAGTAATTCGCTGGAGAAACAGCCGCTGTCGAGCAGGACAGGGCGGGGAAGCTCAACTCAGGTCAGTTATATACCGCTGTTAAAATTGTTAGGCGTGGAGTAGCCTTATAAAACGACGATCGCCTGTGATGCAGCCCAGATTTAACTTGTCGTTTCCCCTGACGACTGTAAAATCACAACGTTATAATCTGTAATGACATATTTAGCTAAAAATAAGTGTGTTTTGAAAATTGCATATATTTATATAAACTCGAAAAGATGCAGTTTACTTTACTCGTTATACTAAGAAAAAAACCCCACTGCAATTCACTGACAAAATAATAGCTGTAACACGATGAAGCAATGCGTAGTAAAAAGGTAATTAATTAATAAAACACACGAATAAGTACTGCAGATAAATCAGAATATAATACATTTGAGTTTTTAGTCACGTCATAACTGTTTTTATACTAGTAATTCAGTCACATGTTCTCATTAAATGAACCAGCGTTGAAAATCTTTAAGAATAGTTTGTAAATATAATTAAATGTAGAGAACTTGTACTTGTTACTTTATACATCGTATTTCTGAGCTTCATCACGTGTGATCCTGACATGTTTTTCAAAGGTTTGGCCACATAAGTATGAATATCATTTATCTATGCAGTGACTTGAGCTGATTTATTTAATGTCCCAACCTGGCATAGACAATGAAAGCATCTGTGAGATAAAACAAAGACTGCGTGGGTTGGAATTCTGCAGCTTATTATAGTGTTGTTGGGTGATTTAATCGGAAATTTTCGGGACATTCCCAGTGACGAATGCTCATGTGACAGTTGCCAAACGTGAAAACACGACTACTTCCTTGTGGTATCGTTTGTTTTCACATCTGCTGTCTGTTCCCTTTGATAAGAAGAAGTCAGTGAACCATTTTACCTTTACTTTTGAGGAAGATAAAACAGCCATTATCAACCAAAGGGGTGTTCCTTTACATTCTTGTCTGCTTGGTTTTATGTTGATCTTAAGTTTCATTTTAACCCTTTATGTCCACCATTTTCTTGTGTGTGCTTCAACCTGCCTTATGTGTTTAGTTCTTTTCACTCCCGCTGCTTTCAGAATTGCAGTGGTTTGCCTGTTGGGGTATAACGAGAGAGGTATAGCCTGAAATTGTACCAAAAACATACTGTACATGAAAGGCATCTCACTGCATGGTGGTACTACTGGTGAACCTGCCAAAATACTACATGTTTAGGCAGGTTCTCAAGATTTCTGCGTTTTACTCTCAAGTTGGAGTTCATTTCAACACACTGTGCTTTTATCACTGACCCACCGCACTCTCATGAATGATAAGATATAACTATTTGCACCCTGCAGAACACTGGTTTATGGATCTTACAATCACCTGAGGCAGGTTTTAAGATAATATACAGGGAAGTTATTTTTCTGAGATAAAAATAGAAAATAACGTAATTTCAGCCATAAATAAGAAGAGTATTTTGTTCCCCTTTCAGTTAATAAGTAACCTATAGCTGATACACACAAATGCTGCTGTGCAAATGAAAGCAAAAGCACATCCCCCAGCTCTGAAACAAGATGTTCCTGTTTGTCATATGATAAACTATAGAGGAGGAGGAGGAACTTGACACTAACTTAATGTTTGCTCTTCTTTGCTCTTTCTGACACAACCATCATGAAGACGGTGGTGACTCTCCTGGCTCTCTCTCTCTTTCAGGTCTGCTCTTCAGTCCCTGTCAGTCGCCCCACCAATTGGCTCACACAATGTCGTGCCACCACCAACCTTTCCATTACAGCACTGGAGGTGCTGCCAGGCGGTGGCTGGGACAACCTGCGGAACATAGATGTGGGTCGAGTAATGAACCTCAGCTACTTCCAGTGCCAGACCACCGAGGATGGATTCTATCTCATCCCAGATGAGGTGTTTGTCATCCCGCACAAGGAGACGGGTGTGGAGGCAAACTCAGAGATAATCAGCTCCTGGCTAGAGCAGAAAAGCTCTACATCATCCACCATTAATGCAGACGCATCCTTCTTCTCGGTGCTGAATGGCAAATTTTCTACAGAGAGCCAGAGGATGAAAACCCATCAGGTCAAAGACTCTTCGTCTACAGCCAGAGTGCAAGTAAGTTTAAATATTCCATTCCAGTTTGATTGATAACAATGCTGAGCAACATTAATGACTGATATAACCATTTAACATTGGTAGTGCACTAAATAGCAGTGCTGTAATTGAGCCAGTGTGAGGCATTGTTACTTCTTGTTTATTGTTCCTGATATTACATACGTTACCTTAAAAAAGCAAGTAAATAAAAGAAAAAGTGTATTGATTAGCTGAAAGAAATGTGGCCAGTGAAAAGAAACTCTACTCAATTATATCCAATCTTCCTTCTCAAAGGTTCGTAACTTCATCTACACAGTGAAGGCTTACCCAGACTTCACTCTGGACATGCGCTTTGCTCAACAAGCCAAAGAGATAGCCGATGCAATTGAAAACAACCAAACAAGGAATGCAGAATATCTCTCAGAGAAGATGGTGCTGGACTATGGAACGCATGTTATCACTAGTGTCGATGCAGGGGCTAGTTTGGTGCAGGAAGACTACCTCCGTTCTTCATATGTGTCGGACAGTCTGTCAAAAAGTTCCTCTATCACAGCTCAAGCAGGCTTGAACTTTTTTGACAAGCTCAAGTTTGACATAAGCAGTGAAAGTGCCCAAAAGAGCTCATCACTTCAAACGTATCAGTCCAATATTCAGTACTCTCTGACTCAAAGTCATGGTGGAACACCTTTCTATCCTGGCATCACTCTGCAGAAGTGGCAGGAAAGTACCAGGAATAACTTAGTTGCTATTGATCGGTCAGGATTTCCCCTGCCCTACTTCATAAATACCAACGCCTTCCCCGATTTGCCACAGCCTACAGTTGCCAAAGTGGCTCTTACAGTGAGCCAGGCTATAGAGCGATACTACAAGGTCAACACACGGCCTGGATGTGTTGACGTTAACTCCAAGAACTTTAACTTCCAAGCCAATGTTGATGACTCATCCTGTGAGGGCCCTGCTACAAACCTCAGTTTTGGTGGTGTCTATCAAGAATGTGTTCAGCTTAGTCCAGATGCAGGTCCACTGTGTGATGCCCTGGTCCAGAAAAACCCTGACACAGGTGACTTTTCCTGTCGTCCTCCGTACTCCCCAACTTTACTGCGATCAGAAGTGAGACAGCAGGGTTACACTTCGTACGACTGCCATGACGAAAGCTATCGTTGTGGGTTTCTTCATCTCTCACATTGCCATCGCAAAGTGTGCCAGGACAACTACCATGTTCGCACTGCTCGCATTAACACCTACTGGTGCTCTGTTAATGGAAAGGCCCCGGACAACTCAGGGTATCTGTTTGGAGGCATATACAGCCCCTCTCTCCTGAACCCTCTCACTAATGCCAAAAGCTGCCCCTCAGACTTCATTCCAGTGAAGTTTCTCTCAGATGGCCAAGTAATTTGCGTGAGTAATGACTATGAAACCGCCACCAGATACTCAGTACCTTTCGGAGGCCTTTTCAGTTGCCAGTCAAGCAACCCACTGGCGAGGTCCCAACGTCGTTGCCCTCCCAAGTTCAGTCAGCATCTGGCTACAGTGAGCGATGGCTGTGAAATTCTTTACTGTGTCCAGTCAGGACTGTTCACAGGTGGGCACCTGCTTCCAGTCCATCTCCCTCCCTTCACCCGACCTTCAGTTGTCAGCATGCAATCTACAAACACAGTTATGGTGATGACTGAAGGGGAGAAGAGCTGGGTCAGAGTGGGGCAGACCAAAGCATGGAGACTGGCTAAACCAGAGGATATAAATGAAATTGTACGCCAGATTAACCCAGAATTAAATCAGATGTCTAGTGGAGAAAAGGCAGGGGTGGCCTTTGGGGTGATAGGTATGATGGCACTGGTGGTAGTGGCAGTATTCATGGTCAAGAGAAGGAGGAGGTTGTCTGGGGTCATTAGAGCTAGAGGCTATGAGGAAATACGTGGAGAGTTTAAACATGAAGAAGGAGAGAGGGAGGCACAGCAAGAAGAGGCTTAGGAAAAACCCACAACTTAGCAGCTTGCCAGTCTGATTTATGAATTTAACTTTCTTGTTGATTGTCACCACAGAAATTTTTGGCATGCATTATACAGGAGTGGTTTTGAATCAGTTGGACCTGCATGAAATGTCTATCTAACCAATGAGTAATTAGCACAGCCACATTTTAACAACTGCTTTGGATAGTAAAAGTTACAGTTTAACAATACATTTATAGGTAGTCATTTTTCTAACAGAATGATGTGTACTTTGAATCATTGTTAGCAACTAGTTGATTGTTTTGCACTTACAAACAATAGACAGGATCATACAGAGCAAAAAGCAGAAGTGATTTCCAAAGGCCACAGTGGGCAAATACTGCCCTCATAAGGCCAAGGTGAACACACAGGTATGAAGCCATGTAGCATCTAATCTCCTTTAAGAACTTGAATGCTTTGTTTGATTGTACATTTATAAACATGTTTTTTTAAATTATTTTTAATGAGAACTTTGCAAAGCTCTTTTTCAATATATGAATATTATTAAGGATTTATTTTTTGTACTTTACCTTGTGTACTATGCTACTACGTTTGAAGAATTAATATATGTAAGTCAAATAAACTCTTCTGCTATACAAAACTATTTAGTGCATCTGTTTTATATTGCATTTATCCTTTGTATATTTTTGTCCATGTAAAACTTGAGAGAGAAAAAATATCTTAATGGCTTTAAATCTTTGCAAGCTTAGCTGTATATTTTTATCTTTTACACTAAAGTGCTGTTGGCTAGTACAAAATGCAAATGTCACAGTTTAGAGGTACTGATACTGATACTGACACAAGCCTGTAAACGTGGCACCAGAGCGCACACTGGTTTTCTAAATAAAACTGTAAATCTGGGTTGAAAAACAAATCTTCCTGTGTCAGGTTGAACGAAACCTCTTGCACAGAGTGCAGAGAGACTTAACAGAGAAAACCACCAGTGTTCCACCCACATCCATAAATAGACAATGGCAAAGCTGACCTCATGGTGTTGGTCAGGTTATCAGTACACAGACAGGCTAGGCCAGACATTGTGCAGCCAAAAAACACACACACAGTCAGACATACAGTTCACACATGTACTGTAAACTCACATGCACGTACATACACCTACATATAGCCATTTCCCGTATTTCCCGTAGATTGTTCATACCAGCATGCATCTTCCCTCTCGTGACTAACCAACAATCTCCCTCCCCCACACGTGCACGTGCACACACAAATACACTGCTGTGAGGATTCATAGAGCTGGGTCATGAACATCAAAACAAACCCACTCATGCTGAGGAAATTGCTGAGGCCATTGGGGAGGGAGAGAGGGAGAAAGAGAGAGAAGAAGGGAGAGTGAGAGTGAGAGAGAGAAAGAGAGAGAGGAAAAGGGACAGAGACAGACACTCAGCCCTGAAGCAGAGGAACTCCCTCCTTCGTCTTTTTCATAAGGCGGAGGGCAGACAAAAGAGTGCACCCAGCAGGCTTTCAGCACAGCCTGCCAGCAAAGCCAAAGCTCCCTCAGCCGTGATTTCATTTCCAGCACGATCAAGAGTTTAGTCAGTTTTCAGTTCATCTTTCACAGTGAGCTGTGCCATCGACAAGGTTAGCAACGAAAGGGAGGCAACCCAAATGTATGCTCCTTGGCTGTTAAAAATCTGGAAAGCAGTTTTAGTGGGCAAAGCCAGCTACAGTCTGACAAAAGAGGTCGAGGACACAATCTGAAGGACGATAAACAGAATACAGTTCAAGGTAAGAGTGCATGTTGTCCTGTGGTGTATCTCTTTGTCGGGCACGTTTTTAGAGTTAACACAACATCTGTTGCAGGATTACTCCAGTTTATAAAGCAGAGAGGATTAGGAGCTCATCTGTATTTACTGTGTAAGGCATAATTTATCTTTGATTTTTAATTTGCTACCAGCCACAAACCTGCAGTCTGGTCACTAGTAAACATGCAGAAATGTGTTTTAACTGGAAAGGGAAATATATATTTTTTTTTTAAATGGCTGGGCCCTGACCACTTCTTATGACTTATCAATCAAAAACAACTTAACTCAAGACTATTCTACGTGGTTTTAATGAACTGGATACTTAATTTACCAGGAAAAAACAACATATACACATTTTAATTTCTTTAGTGATCAGAGAATAATGGTTTCAAAGAGGCAGGGCAGTGCACTAATTTCAAGATAAAAAATATATTTCATAGCAAAAAGTTGATTGTTAAAATACAAGCTTGACAAAGTACTTTCTCACCCTCCTCATTTTATTACCTTCAGGTAAACATGCGGGCTGCAGGATACCGACGAAGCAACCTTGTCCTGTTTACATTGGCTTCGCTGGTCACATTGGTCCAGTGCTGTTGGACAAGCTTGGGGTCAGAGTGTGAGAAAGCTCCTTTTGTCCCAGGCCACAACCTGGCAGGAGAGGGTTTTGATGTGGTTCGGATGCGTCGTACCGGGGCATATGTCATCAATGTAAAAGGTCATCTGTCTGACAACCACACTTGTACACTGTGTCCAAACCGCTTCCAGCAAGGACAGGTGACAACTTCCCTCTCTTTATTTCAGGGTATCGTCAGTCTGTCTAAATTCCCTTGGCTTAATTACATCCAAACCAATTTTTTACTCTTGCTCCTCATGGCCTGATTTTCCTTACTCCATTCTATTCTGCACTTCCTTTAACTATTTTCCTCCTGCACCTGCATCCCGCCCTACATCCTGCCTTGTCCCTCCTCCTCAGATTCAGAGGCTCCCAGCAGCAGTACTTGACTGGCGTCCCTTCAGCCGTTGCAGTAAGCAGCTCTCTAGCGCGCTCCATCACTCTGTGGACTCCCTACTGCGCAGCTCAAACTCCCTGGTTAACAACAACTGGGGCATGGGTTTGAGTTTGGAGGAAATTGGCAAGGGAGTGTTGGGAGGAAGTCGCTCAGACCTGGCAAAGTTTGCCCGTTCTCAGCACAGTGTGGACAAGGCCACTTTTGCAATCCATGAAATCAGCTGCAGTTACTACAGGTAAAGAGGGGTGAGGTTGGTAATATCATGCCATCAATAAATGCCAAAAGTATGTTAATAACAAGCAATAACTCAGTATTACAATTATGTATACATTTGAAAATGAGAGGATTTCTGGTTCTCCTATATCTGGATATTGAGTGTGTATGAGAATGAAGATTATTTTGGATATTTTATTCATCTTAAGAATTCTTTCATCCAAAATTCATTATAAACAGGACTAAAAAAATTAAAGGTTGAGTACCATAAGATGACATAAGCTTTTCTGTCGTCTCCACTCCCAGCCCAATATACAAAAGATCACAGCTTAGGCTGAATAGGCTAAAATTTAACTTAAAAGATAACTTCAAAGACTGTCCTCTGAGTTGAGAAACAAGAAGGTAATTCAAGAAAAAGGTTTGCAACTACTTAAGGAATATACACATAAATGACATAAGCAGCTTGAACATGACTGTTTCTGTGTCACATAAGAGTCAATCTGATGTTTTTACTGTTTTTGGCTGAACTCCACATGCCGCCGTTTGTTTGTTTCAGCTATAGGCTGGCTGATCATCCACAGCTGAGTGCAGAGTTCACAAAGCATCTGAAGAGACTCCCGCAGAGCTTAAATACAACCCAGGACAGAGCTCTATATAGACGGTTGATAGACACCTATGGAACGCACTACATACACCAGGTCTGGTGTTCGATACTGTAGTTTCTTTGCCCTTTATTCCTTATTATTTGAGCAACAGGGTGTCTTTGATATAGCATATTTGAATGCAGAATAAAATGCAAAATAATGTGATGAACTTTCTGAAGGCCCAAAAGGAGTTTAAACCATTCATTTCATTATCTTTAAATGTCTCCCAGGTCCAGCTTGGTGGTAAGGTGAGACGTATCACTGCCTTCAGGACATGCCTGGCCACGCTGAAGGGCTTCTCCGAATCGGAGGTCAAAAACTGCCTGAATGTTGAACTCCGAATGGCTCTTGGTTTCCTCCCTGCCAATGTGTCCTTCTCTAACAAGTGCAACAACCTCCTAAAGGGTAACATGAGCATGGGCTTCTACCAAGGTTTCATGACCCATAAGATTGAAGTTATCGGAGGGGAGAGGTACTTCCCCGACATCCTCTACCAGCAAGACCCGTCGGAAGCATACCACAGCTGGATGAACAGTCTCCATGACAACCCTGATGTCGTCTCCTATGCCATCTTCCCTCTACATCACCTGGTGGAGGACTCTCAGATCAGTGCTAATCTGAGAAGCATTGTCACAGAATACATCAAAGAGAACCGTCTGGGGGAGGACCAGCTTGGTTTGAAGAACTGCTCCCCGACTCCCAACCTGGACCACAACTGCTGTCCCCTCCGGGCCGGTAGAGGGACTCTCAGGCTGGTGATTCACAGAGCTGCAGGTCTGAAGGCAGACACCTTCACTAAAACAGACGCCTATGTAAAGATCTTCTACAACGGCATGTACGAGGAGACGGAGACAGTGATGGACGACAATGACCCTGTGTGGAACGCGACTTTTGATTTTGGATCGGTTGAGCTGGGTCAGGAGTTGAGGTTTGAAGTTTGGGACAGAGATGTGCTTTACAATGACGTAGCCGGTAGATGTGTCGTCTTCCCAGAGAGAGGAACTCGTTCTCTAAGCTGTCAGCTGAGCAAAGGAGTTCTTTACTTCACCTACACAATCAAATGTGATGCTCACCTGACAGGCTTTCGGTGTGGACGGTACTCTCCTAATGCCGAGTAGGTTATGAGATGAAAGTGTGTTAATTGTAAACTTTCAAACATAAAATTTTTAGCATGGCAATTATTTTGCATTTTAACTAGAAATTTTTTTGTAAGCTTCATACCTGTGACTGAAAAAACAATAGCTGTCAGTTGTCTTTTGTGTGAATGTCTTGTAATGTCTCAGTATTAATGAACCAAAGCCAAAGCCCAGTAGTATTGATTGTACACATTATAGTAAAGCTATTCTGATTTAGTACTTTAGGACACTGATGCAATTATGTATATTAATAGTACATTGATGACCAAAAGTGTTACACACACTCTTACCATTTCTACAAGCTTACCTATTTCTTCACAGTGGCAGTGGAATGCCATACACAGAAACAAAATTAACCAAAAACACCAAAAAACAACCCCACACTAATTCATCATCTACAAATTTACATAAAGGATGAACTTTTCAGGTCCTTTCAGAACAAGTCAGAGTCTTTTCACTTCCTGTCTAGATAAAAATGTTACTAAACCTTAAACAAAACATAAAGCATATAGTCGTCGTTCATGGTTCTTTCTTTTTTTGCAATCCTTCACATCTCAGATTTATTAAGATCTTCTTGAAAGGTTCAGACTCCAAGGAGCAGTCTTAAATATGACTTTTTTTGGAAAATTCAAGTCAGGTTAGAAAAACACAATCCAAGTGTTTACCACTGTCTAAACTAGTTGCAAGTCTTTCACGTAACCATTCAAAGAAAATAAATATTTTTTTTTTAAAAATGGAGATTTTCTTACTAATGACTACACACACATTTATTCCAATATTTATTAATTAGTTCAAACAGGAACCTTAAAAACATACAAATGACCCCATAAAAGCTTTAACATTAACACTTGTACACTTACAACACATTGGCCACTTATACAGTACATTAATGCAGCAGCTACTTCCTCCAACACTGTGTCTCTTGGCTTTAGATATTTAAAGAAATAGAAGAAACCAATTAGAGCACCGTTGTTCTTAAAAGACGCTCTGTTTCGTAGTTTTGTTTTTTTAACTCACTAGAAAATCTGCATCAACTACACCCACATAACCATGAATTTTTTGTCATAAAATGTCAATGAGTTATTGAATCTGAGTTGTGTCGATGTAATCAAACATAGCCTCTTAAATATCAAACTAAAATAGATCTGAGACTGAACTGCACACTGGACAGTGAGGGCAAAAGTCTGACCACTGAGAAAAGAGGAGATGAAACGAAACACAAAGTGACAAATGTAAAGGTTCATACAATACATACACAGTTCATACACAACTTGTTTGTTCGCCTCAATGAGTTTTACATTTTAAGAAGTTTTGTTTGATCATACTGACACAAATCTGATTCCATAATCAGCCTAACTTTGTGTAAAAATTTATTTAAAACATGACAGCGGGATGAAACTCAACACGTTACACTTAGTGATGGAAGGAAACTTTCCAGCTACTTGGCTTTTTGCTGAAACTTTAACTGTCAAAAATGTTTGATCCAAAGTGGTAGTGGAGTAAATGAAAAGTGACATTTTCAGTATAGTTTGTCCCACTGGCTGCTGCTTAAATGTTGGCTGTGGATCTCAGCAGCAAAAAGAAAAAAAACAAAAAACTTTGATTTTCTTTTAGTATTTAATATTCAGTGAGGCGAAACACTGTCTGATATAGATGGTACTCTGCTGGGCATGTCAGCACGATATTACTACAAGATTTTGGAATATTTAAATTATCAAAAGACGGCTAAGTAAGTCAATTTCATTGTCCTGACCAGCATACAATACCTTTATCCGCATGTGAATGATATAGCATGAAGATGAAACCTTGTTCAGTCAAGCACGTTCATTGGGTCAATGCTCCAACGCATCCTGCATTCCTGACGGTTCAATCTGAACTTCTATTCAACCACTTCCTTTCAAGTTTCTACAGCTTGCGACCTTCGTGTAGCATCTGGAGTGCATAATATTTAAAAAGGCAACGTTTTTGTTTTGCCATAACATACTGGTCTCATAGTCAAGGAGGAGCAACTACTGTGTGCATGTAAAAATAGTGTTTTAGGCACGGCTTCTATGCTACACAGTGAGTCAGACCTTATCATCAGACTGTTTTTTCTTCCATGGCAGCATATGTTTCTCAGTAGTTTTCTAGTATAGTCACAAAAATGTCAGTCAGAATACTCAAGTCTGTCCAGAATCACAGGAATGCCATCAAAAATGTATTTGTTCAGTCAAGTTTTGTGTGTATCACAGTCCCAGTGAGGCTTTGAGCAAAGATGCCATATCTTCAGGTATGGTCCCCTCACCACCTAAAGAACAAACCATGTTTTATTTTTTCCCCATATGCAAGTAATTCAGAAAGTCAAGGTAAACAACTAGTCTTACAGTGAGAAAGGCTGCCAACGTGATGAACAACAGGTTGTTGCCCAATGGTTTTGGATCCATTGGTTATAGTTCCACACTGGAAAGCTGCTTTATGTCTTCTCTTCACACATATCTGCACATTGTTAACCTCATTTTGTGTTTTTTCTCCACATTGTAAGTAGTGTACTGTTGTTATACACAATATCCACAATATCTGTTGTGGAAGTAGGATCCTTTCCTTCTTGCTTTTCCTGAACTGAATTTATATACTCCGAATGACAGTATTCACCAGTTTTACAGATTTGTTCTAATTTGTATTTACACAGGAAGATACAGGCTGAACTGCTGGATCGCCTATTCTGAATATCACATTTTCACATACTTTTGACTTTTAGATAAAACATTTAAGAGGCTTGCACCAAAAAAAAATAGGGTTTGAGATATAAAGCAACCTCTGTTCTTGAGGATCTCTATTATTGATTTGTTAAAGACTTGCAAAAGCCTGTTAATTTAGATAAATCTTCAAGGAAGTGAATACATACTGTGCTATAACAAGCACTGCCTAAAGAAATCACAGCTGTTTTGTTATTTCAATTACCTAGATTGCATACTAAAATGCAGCCAATTCATGGATTTATTGCAGCGATGTGAGCCTGCAGTCAAGAAAGAATATGTATGTGTACAAATCTCCTTACCCTGCTCAGCAGCAGTCATGTACTCCTCCAGCTTAAGTTTCTTCTGGCCCAGCTGCAGTATGCAGTCCTCTATGCTGTCCTTACTGATCAGCTTAATCACCTTTACAGTCCTGACAACCACAGAATTCACAACAGTAAATCAGTGTACTCAAATCAGATGTGAAAAGGAAAATAAATGAGTAAATAAATAAATAAACAAAACATTGTTACAGATTCCATCTTACTTGGTCTGGCCTACACGGTGACATCTGTCCTCTGCCTGTTTGTCATTGTAGGGGTTGCAGTCGATGTCATGGAGGATGACAACATTAGCAGAGGTGAGGTTGATGCCCAGGCCACCAGCGCGCGTTGACAACAGGAACACAAATATGTCAGGATCTGTGTTGAACTCATCGATCAGGACGATCCTGCAGGACAAATAAAGGACTGTTGGCCATTATGGTCGACACAATTAATAGTATGTTAATGATGTTATATTTTCATCCCCAATGTAATAAACAGAATAGCAGATATGCCACAATCATTGACTCATTTCAGCATCAAAATCACAATATACTCATGTACAATAGTCCTTTTACAAAGGACAAGGGAAATAAGTTCTGCAGCTTGCAGAAAAAGATTAAGAATAATAGGAGATGCTTCATGATTCGACTTCATTGGCAACAGCTGATCTGATTTCAGTGTACCACACAACTCTGACCTGTCGGCTATGGGTGTGGATCCATCCAGTCTGACGTAACGATGCTTAAGATGCCTCAGCAGCACTTCCACAATGTCCAGCATCATGGTGAACTGACTAAATAATACCACTCGATCCCCCTGTGGGATTAAAGTGAAACGTTATGCTACATTTCATGACATATACAGTATCTGTGTTGTTTTGTTGTTGGTTTTTTTTTTTAAAGCATCTACGTCCTGCAGATACCGCACACAATTATTCTGCACGTTTGTATTTACTTTGCTTTTAAGCGAGCCCAGCAGGTCTGTGAGGTGGTGGAATTTCCCAGAGTCGAGCAGGAGATTGGTTTCAAGCTGGTAAGAGCTGATGGAGGAGTACTGCTGGCACAGACGATGCAGCTCAAAGTCTGACATCACCTCCATGTCCTCCTGGATCAGAGCAGCATTGGCGTCAAAGTGAGTCGGCTCCTGGGGAGGGAGAGAAAGAAGAATGGTTTGATAATTAAAAGAGGACCGGCAGACAGGGCAAAAACTAAAGAAGAGTAAAAGAAGGGAACGTAGTGTGAAACAACAAACCAGCAAGAATAACTCAGTTGACACAGTAAACACTTAAAATACAGTTAGATATTAATACAATAATGTTTTCCTTCTTGTTGACAGTTAAATTGGTATAGACATTGTTTCGGTGTTTCTTATGTGATTTAACTTTCAAATACTTAAATGTCATGTAAAAACTTGTCATCAACCATCTAAACCTTGCAGCACGATGCAGAGAAGAAAAACAAGCTCGTTGGAGTGCAGCACCGACCTTGAGCATGAGTTTGCTCATGGCTTTGAGCTTTTCGGTGGTGTAGTACTGTCTATGGAGCAGAGGGTGGTTGGCCATCTTCCTCAGCTGCATCATCACATTACACAGCTCACGCTCTGCAGAGAAAAGTCATGGGGGGGATTACTGACTAAATTTATGTCCATTATTAGATAAAGAAATTACAGAAATGCACAACAGAGAGCAGTAAATCTGACTTACTCTCTCCGTTGGTGGACTTCTTGAGTTTTTTAAATAGGGTCTGGTAGAGAGCCTGCTGTTTCTCACTCATTGTGCAGGACTCTACCTTCTCTTCTTTGGCTGGCAGCTGCTGGAGGACCTGGACACAGAACAGACCACTAATTATTCAAAACCCTTACACAGAGTTTGAACTATTATCACTCTAATTATGGTCATTAGTTAGAAATAAACAATGACACTGTAGATTGTTTACAACATAAGTGAATGCCAGGGAACAAATCAAAGCCCTAAAAATAAAAAAAAATTTGCTGCAAGTTGGTAGAACACACAATGATACCGTAAACAATTAAAACAGCAAGACTTTATTTTATGCTAGATTTCCCAACAAAACACGCAGCGGACATTTTAAATATTTACATGTACCAATGAACAACTCACCTCGCTCTTGACTCTTCGGAGGATAAAAGGTTTCATGATGAGTTTAGCCTGAGAAATACGATCCCTCTCAAAGCGACTCTGCTCATCATGGGATTTCTGATACAACATAACACTTTGATCAGAGGTGCGATCAAGGTAAGACTTCAAAGTGAAGGTGTCTTTATACCAGAATATCTAACTGATTACATTTTAACACAGCGCTAGTTTTGAACATGAACTGAGAGGCGTTTCCAATTGGTGCAGTTATTAAGTGCTGTCCAGGTTTAACATCACATAGCTGCCACCTGTCACCAAACTAACTGAACGCTCACCATAGAAAACATTTTTGAGAGTTGTGTTGTGGAGCTGGAGAACATAGAGGGCATGATGAAGTTCAAGAGAGACATCAGCTCTAAGAGGTTGTTCTGCAAAGGAGTGCCTGTCAGCAGCAAACGATGTTCTGCCTGCAGGCAAACAGAGAAACAGGCATCCTTAATCACTGTGTGCAAAATGTCTGAAAACTGACAACAGATATGAAGATACAAGAGAAATGAGAGGACAGGTGCTAGTGGTACTAGAAAATACATCACACTGTGACAGGGAACTAACATTAATGGCCATTAGGTGGCGGTAGCGCAGAGAGTTCATGTTCTTCAACATGTGACCTTCATCAAACACGGCACACTTGAGGCGAAGCTTGCGGAAAAGGCTGCGGTCGTTGTCGTTTCCTATGGCCAAGTTGTACCTGTGAGGCAAGAAATATGAGCAAGACAGCTAAAAACAAAACTAAAAGGCTTCTCTGACTTTGTGTTCAGGTGTGAGTGACGAGCTGCTTGAGCCACTGATTAAGTCTTCCAGTAGCAGCTTTACCGTAATAACCTGTGAAATATGGTAGTGGGTGTTTGGGTGTTTGCTCACGTGGTCACAATGACGTTGAATTCAACCTCTTCATTCAGGATGTCGTGTCTGAGGTAGCGGCGGTCCTCCATAGAGCCTGTATAGAACACATGGGTACAGACTGTGAGAAGCCATGCAAAGAGCTCTAACAATGTCCTGAACAGAACAGCACTAAATTAAAACAAACAAAGGAAAAAACCCCACACTCTGTCCTATTCTTTAAAAAAAAAAAGGGGGGGGGGGTTCATTGCATCAGTAAGTTCCAATAATACACAAAAGCACTTCTGTTCAATATCCGGGTCACATTTAGCAATGATAGTCCACATGAAGTTTTGGTTTGACACAGATTTTGATGGTTGATCTCTCCTGAAGTTTGATGTCCAATACTGACAATGCGCAAATGTGCACAGGCAACATTATGAAGTGCACGTGGTCACATAACAGGCATATATACCCCTATACCAACACAGCTTCCAGCTGGGTTTTGTTGCATGAACCACTGTCTTAGATCCAGCAGCAGCACTATACTTCAGCTGTCTGTGTAATTCACAGATCACAGATCAACTGTAGAGTTCACATGCAGAACATTTCTGTACCAAAGGGTGAATGAGGTGTCTTACCATAATAGACTAGCACTTTGAGGCTTGGGCACCACAGTTTCAGCTCTCTGACCCAGTTATCTACAAGACAGATGAAGAAATTGGCACAACTCTGTAAAACACTGAATAAACACTGTATGATACCACATAATAAACAGATTATGCATAAGTGCAAATTTGACCATTTACAAGTGCTTTTTGCAAAATTAAAATACTGTACATACATTCTGTAAAAAAAAAGCCCTTAGACAACAGAAGCCAGTTGCTGTTATGATGACATTATCTAATTGTATGTTATCTGACTACATGGTGTAAAGCAGTGTCGCTAAAGGGTGCGCCTTGTGTTGCTTTTTACCAAGTGTGGAGGAAGGCACAGTGATGAGGTGAGGACCTTCTACTCCGTTCTGGTAGAGCTTAGACAGAAAAGCTATGGCCTGGATAGTTTTTCCTAAACCCTGAAAGAGAGAGAGGAGGAGCGAGTGACGGAACAGCAAACATCAAATATCAAACACAGAGGGATAAAGAGTGAGCCAGGTGGACAGACAAAGAAGATATTTGAACATCTGCGACTTCCACAAGACTGCAGCTTCACTAACCTATACAAATCAAAAGTTCTCACTTGTCTCACCATCTTGAGGCTAAAACAACAAATTTAACATTCTCTGGTGTTTCTTTCATCCCTGTACGTATTGTTTATTCACCTGTAGGATGGCTACATATCCACTGACAAACTGGAAGCACCTGCTGTCCTGCTCACTTTGGGATCTTTTATTTGCCTTTGACTTCTTGGCTTGCGATCACCACCTCACAAATGTTGAAAGTGCATCCAGGCACAGGGTGCACACTGGTTATCTTACCATTTCATCAGCGAGGATGCCGCTCAGTTTGTGCTCATGAAGAAGCAGCAGCCACTTTAGACCAATCAGCTGATAGGGTTTCAGCTGGAACCTGAAAGACAACCAATAGCAGACTGAGAACAACAACTGGATCCCTAATGTTTCATGTATGGAGCTAAATACAGTAACACCGTTGTCACATCCATCAGCAATAGTACAAATGCAATTCAGTAGATGCTACTTTCTCTGTGACCCAACTGATACTGACTAATCACATCTACTCACCTGCTTAAATAAATGTTTTTGTCTCATCATCAGAATACTCAGTTGTTCCCCCAGTTCAAAAATCATGCTGACAAACACGAACATTTTTAACACAACATTCTAAAAAAAAAGCACACGTTCATCACACAGAGCACTTTAAATGTTTTAGGATGCCGTCTAAGAATTAGCACAGTGAATGAACTTTTTATTCATTGAAACAAACGTTAACAGGGTTTTAAAAAATAAAATGTTTACTGGAGAACCTGGATTGGGTTTTTTTTTTTTTTTTTTTTTTTTTTTTGCAAATGCTTGAGGCTGCCTTGAAGGATGACTTATCAGCCTTTCCCCAGCAGGAACAACATCTAGACTGACATCTTCTGTCATGCTTGACATCGTTGTGCTCAAGGCTCAGTTTCAAGGCTCATGTTCTGAAACTTTTTGTTCGCTTTGTTCATTGTAAAGATGTCAAATTACAGAATACTTAAACATGTAAACAACATATTTGACTATTATGACATCATATTGCCTCCTCAAATACATTAAAACATGGTTTTACAACAGAGCAACTGATCCTGCAATGCAGTGACACCGCTGTTTTAAGAAGACTGTGACAATATTGCAGCACTGTCCATTAATTACTAGTTTGACTAACACATTATGCATATAAGTGCTTTTTACTCACTGGCTGTTAAGAACGTGGGGCTGTTTCATGGCTGCTGTGCCCCTCTCCATCACCTCAGTGACCTGTTTGACCATTTTTGAGGAAATGGTCTCACATTTGGACATGAGTCCCTGGACAACTTTTCGCTCTTTGAGGACGACCCTGCAGCCCAGCAGCAAGTCCTCCGACAGTCCATTGTCCTTATGGAAGACATCGACCTGAAGCGGAGAGATCACACAGATATAATGTGTATAATGTGTCAGGTATGTGGATGATTTCCATTAACAACTACTACTGAATCATGAGATGACCTGATGGCCCATGCCTCACTGAATTATTTCACTGCATTAAAAATCGTGCATGTATGATCATCTGATGCTACCATATTAGGCATATTTTCTGCCCTTTTATGATATCCAATCATAATTATTATGCACCATTACCTTTAATATTTGCTCTCTGGTGACAGATGTGTGGAAAATTTTTGATGTGAGATGTGTCAGGAGGTGAAGAGTTCTGCTTTTCAATAGTTTGTAAGGAATCTTGACACAGAGGACCATGGTCTAAGTGTGCTCCATAAGCAAATACAGTGTGAATGCAACTTAACAGGTCACAAAGTCATTTTCCAGGTGTTCAGTGGGATGATTTAACACTGGGACTGAATGTAGCTCTTTGTTTTTACAACATTCCCCACTGAAGACTTGGGCAAACTGTTTTATCTGACATGGAGGAATCACCTGCATAATGTCTGTTTGATGAAACACAGACAGACACACACACACTCACTCACCAGGCTTTGCCAGCTATCAAAGGGTCTCAGTTCCACAATCTTCTGAGCCTTTTTAACTGAGCAACCAGCGATCAGTGACAGCTCATCTATTGATGCATTCTGGAAGAATGTGATGATCTCTTTCTTCAGTTCTGTCATGCCACCATTAGAGTCCAGCTCGTCGCCAGAGTCCTCAAACTCACTGCTGACGGTGTCCTCCTCGTCGTCGTTTTCCCCCTCAGAGCTGATGTGTTTGTCTGAGGCTTGCACCTTCCTCTTGCTCTCCGCTGCTTGTTTCTTAGCTATACTGGTCACACTGGCAAACCTGGACAGCATCTGAGCGGTGGAGGAAGAGGAGGACGGCTTCATGGAGGACGAGGTAGTGGTTTTCTTGACAGAGGAGGATGAGGACACTGAATCTGAACTCTTTTTAAGCCACGTAGTCAGAGTGGAAGAGCTTTTCTTTTTAGAACCATCACCATCTTCTGAGTCTGAATTATCCTCACTGTCCTTAGTAGCGTCTGTATCAACACTCTCCTCTGTTTCACTAATATTTCTGTGGTCCTTACGATCTCTACTTTTCTTGTCTCCATCATCTTTGTGGCGCCTCAACTTTCTGTGCTCCCTGCTTGCCTTGTCTTTGCTCTTTGATTTACTGGATTTCTTTTCTTCCGTCTCAGGCGAGCTGAAGCTGGTATTATCTGACAGGGGAAAAAATAACACTTCAGGTTAATATTGGATCAGAATCAGTTAAAAACATAAGCGCTATTAGTTTACATGTAAAGGAAGTCAGTATAAGATGCCGGCTATTGTGTTCGCACCGGGGTCAGAGAACATTTGGAGAACCTGCAGAGAGTCCTCAACATTCCAGTCGTGTTCCTGCAGCACCATCCGCAGCTCCTGCACCAAGACAGACACAAGCAAGGCTCAGCTTACTGTAAAAGCTGTGAAACAGATGACAGACGAGGACTCTGTTTGCGCTGCATCACTGAACAAACACACAGCTTTGGTTTTTGCTTTAGAATCTGTGAAGGTTAAGACAGATGTGCCGTAACTGATGATGTATGAATCGGCCATGTTGACTGAAACTTGTGGCTCATACAGAGTGTCTGTGTGTCTTCACCTCCTTGTCCTGGTCAGGAAACTTTCTCTGAAGTTTTCTGACCATGGCTTCCTGCTTCTCCCATCTCGGCTCTTTGCCTTCACTTTCTTCTTCACTTGAAACCTTTTGGTTTAAGTACAAGATACCTTCAGCTCATTTAGCCCACACCAACCTACTGAGGTTTGCATTTGGCACTTAAGCCAACATACATAGAACAGCCAAGATAGAAATTTAGATTGTTTACATAATCAATATGATAATGGATATTTGCCTATAATAAATAACAATAACAAGCTTCAAGATGTTCACGTTACATAATTTTTTTTAAAGCACAAAGCTAGAATAAGTGGTCTTACCACTGATGACCTCCTCTTCTTGCTGGGTTGAATCTCACCAGTGTCCTGAGAACTGCTGGATCCGTCCTGTTTTCTCTTCCTGCCTTGGTCTGGGGCTGACATGAAACAGCTTCTGTTATCAAAAGTAAACTGCTAGGCAGGTGCACTTATTTCTAAGCACAGCACTGTGTTTTTATTGCAGCATCTGTCCCACATTTGAAACCAGTTCTACTTTTTTCTACCTGTACACCTGGTTTAGTAGTAATTTTTTTTTTTTTTAAATGACACCAACATTTTGAATCATTAACACATCCCAAATAAACAACCCTTCCTCCTTACTTACATTGCTTTAAGGTTTTCATATGGAAAGCTGATGATATTTCCATAACTGTAACTATAAGCTATGTAGCAATGCCTATACTAGGGGGTATTTGATCTGCTTCATGTGAAATCACAAGGATGTACTGTAAGAAGGATGTAAGTAAGAAGTAATGAAGTACCTTCTTTATCACCAAACTTTAAAAGGCATGCGGCTACGGCCCCTTCTAATGTGCTTGTGCTTCCAATGACCTGAAAACAGAACATAATAAGGTGATCTGAATAGAGAAATTAAGGGGATTGAAAGGGATTGTTTATTATAAACAGTGCCCAAATTGTTGCTTGCTAATGCTGGATTCAAAAGCTGCAAAGCTTCTGCTCTGTCTCTGCTCACCTCCTGTAGCTCCTCCCTCTTCAACTGTGGAAACATCTCTGAGAGTCTGGTTGTTTTCTCATCCAATTCGTTTTCCTCATCATCTGTGTGAGCCGATTCCACATTCTTAGATGATTTTCCATTGAGATTCCTACAGAAAGAGGACAACAAGCCTGTAAAAATCACTAAAAATGACTCAGCATGAATGAGAAGAAAAGTAAAGATGCTATTTTAGTTTGCACTTTCTTTGTTTTCCTGGTTTTTGATATTTTGGCCTTCGATTCCGAGAGCAGCTCATCCTCCTCCAGGTCAATAGTAAGGACTTCCTCAAAAACCACTCCTCGAGCATGGGACTTTGGTGGGGCTTTGACAGATTTCATCTGAGCTGAGAAGCAAAATGGTAAAACAGTAAAGCAGATACATTAGCAGCAAAAATATATACAGCCCCTTCATCTTCTCTTGTTCATTTGCAAAGTTTGACTTTAAAGGCGCAGATAAATGTTCTGCTCCTTGTTGTAAAAGTATGTGTTGATCATGATATGTGCATAATATATGCTAGCTTTGTTGACTACTTTAATACAACTGTTCATGTCACAAGAGGGGTGAAAGGATAGTGACACCTAAGTATATCAGACATATCTTCACAGGACACTGTCATCATGACAGAATGTTTGTAGTACAACTAAACTAAACTATTGGGCATGCACTTCCTCCAAAGTCACATGAAGGTAGAAATTAAAGATGTTGGATGTGTTAGTGATCCAGGGCAGACACTCTGATTGACTCATGAATCAGACATATTTGCTGCATTTGTTCGCTCCTTGTGTGTTTCTCTTCAAAGCGTATTTGCACAATAACTGGGTGATACTGATACGCCAGAACTCATCATCATATTGTTAAAGGTGATGAATGCACTCTGGCTCTGGTTGATGAATCCAGGGTACAGTGACATTATCTCAAAGCTCAATTAGCCATTTCCAAAATTCCTTCACATTATCAGGACTAACACACCTTTAACCTGCTATGATATTTGACTCTGTCAATACTGCCCTGCAGGAAACAACAATCATCTCATGATAATAAGACGTTGCATACTTATTGCATATTGACATCAGTTTTGGCTCTTTGTGTGTCCACGGCACTGTGTTACTGTGTTATTATATTAATAACAGCCTCGTTACTTAACTCGTGCTAACAATAGCATCCCCGACACATTTGCCGACGATCACTGTAAGCTAGCTTTAACATCTGCTAGCTAGTTACCTGGCTTGTTCTCCTTCTCAGACTCTGGACTTTTGGAGCCGCTATCCTGGTCTTTGTTTGTTGTCGTCGCCGCCTTCTTGTCAAAACGAAAACGGTCTAGATTAAACAAACTCATTGTCTGTTTCGTGCCTGACAGAGGCAGCCCTTTGTCTCTTTGTAGTCTCTTTTCGGTCCTGTCGCATGAAACACAGCGTTCCTACCAGCCAATGTGACAACCTAGCGTCGATAGCTAATTAGCGTCCGATGTTAGCGTAGCAGCCTGGTCAGCGGTCCTACAGAAACGGCGATTAAAAGGTGTGTCACTGCTCGGTTTTCAATCGTAATAGTTTGCATTGGTTAATAAAATAAAGTTTTTATATAAAATACAGAGGTAAACGCGGAGTATAATTACGCTTGATGAAATAGGACAACAGCCGGTTTCCCGCGAACTCAGGCGGCCCTGGAGGATGCTCTGCCGACTTCGCTCATTGGTCAGAAGGAGCAGTGGGTGGAAACTCATGAGTTTGTCGAGACAATACACTGTCTCCCACTTCCGTTTACGTTTGCGATTACAAACTGAAACGTCAATAGCGATAGGTTTCATGAAAATATTAGGTCACTGCGTGCAGCATCCCTACAGTAACTTCTCAGTATCATATATCAATACCTAATCGTTTCACATATAGATTTACTTTGCTGTATCCTAGCTTATTATGGTCTCATGGTGTTGGTTTGTAAATGCGGTAGGGTGGGAAATGGTCTCGCTCATCTCAATGAGAATGGGAAGTGAATTATCTTGACAGCCGGGCCAACATCTCTTATGAAACCTGTAATGTGGTGATGTAATAAAATACATAAAGCCAAAGACTGAGTTTAAGGCCTGAGTAATCCCTGATAGAACCCCATTACTTGAAGGTGTGGATCATTCGCTTTATACTGCAGAGATGATAACGTACTATTTAAATTAAATTTGATATATTCTTGTGAAATATATATAGAAACTGCATCTAATCTTCAACACAGTGTGTCCTCTTGACTGTCATTCTTTGAGGAAATGCATGTTTGGTATTCAGCGTGAATTTGACAAACACAACACAATAAGTTTCTTTATGAAACAATTTAACCTTTGTTGGTGTCAAGGTGTCTTGACAAGACAAGTAAGCTGCAATACAATAAGATTGATCTTCTGCAAAAATGCTCACACACTTGGTCTATCAAAAGTTATAGAATGAGCAGGTAAACTTTTCTGCAATAATTTAGTCAGTCATTGTTGGATGTACAATGAAAACACGTCTGTTGGCACCAGTTGCATCCCAAGTTTGTCCATTGATGTTTAAGAAAATAAAACATAGACAACAAAAGTAAATCATTGACACCCAGTTCAACATACTTTCAGTATTCAGATGCTGCTATCTCAAATCTCACAGTGAACACTTTTGTCAAACCAGAGAAAGAATATGTTTAACTTAAATTGCTTAATTCAATTTCATTTTAGAAAGACTAAATAGAAAGAAAGACTGAATAGCTCACCTGAACGAAGTACAGCCCTTATCATTGTTATTAATTGCACCCATTTTTGATAAGTGGCCTGATACTGGCCTCCTTCTACTTGGTTTTTACAGTCAAATTTACCAGATTCTGTGTGTTGTCCACTAGATGCCACACTCAGAGGGGAAACTGACCACTAGTTTTTAGGTAAGTCAGAGACTGTCATACATTTTCTGATCAATAGAGGGCAGCAAATACACATTATCTGAGATGGGATAAGGGTACTGTATGTGATGAGAGACCTGTAAGAACTGAATACTGCCCATTTGTAAACTTCTTCATCCTTGTGTGGGTGTGCTTGTAGCTGTAACATTACACTGTGACTGTGGTCCTAGGTTATCCTGCCGATAACATTTCCTTGCAGAAGAACTGCATTGCAAGTTACAGCCTTCTTAATTAAAGAAAAGAGTGTACTAACACAGATCAGTCTGTCATAGTTAAAAGTTTACATGATCAACTGAATAACATTTGGTTACACCTGACTGTAAGAGATTTACAATGTTTCATTGTCATTTTTAATGGTAACGGGACCACAATAAAGTGTTCCTTCCCTCATAAGCCATTAGAGTTGTTCTATCTCCTTTCTCCATTTTGTCTTGATGGTCAAAGTCAAAGGCAAGTTCACCTCCTCCCTCCCCACCCTGCCACATGCACACACCCAAAGCCTCACTACCTTGAACAATTTACTCTTCAATATTAGCAACATTTCACACTATTTCAAAAAATAAAGAAAACCTTTTCCTGGTAGTTTGGTTGCAGTTTTTTTTTTTTAAATCTTTTTGTGTGTCTGATCTCTAATAAAGTAGGAAAAAGATGCATTTAAGTGTACTTGCACAAACTTCGATCTTTTATTCTGCTCTTCTGTGGAATAACTTGAAAATGTTTACTTACACAGTGATTCATTTGAAACACAAAACACTTACTCTAATTTATGTACAGTGTATATCACTTTGTTTACATGGGCCCATTTTGCTGCCCTCACCCAATTTTCACACACGTGTAAACACTTCATCATTAATGTACTCACACCTGGTGATTCAGCACAGATACAGTAAGTATATTATCATGATTAGGTTGGGCCCTCTCATCAGAACACCACAGCGCCATCCTGCCGCCTTACTGTCGCCCCCACTATCGTCATGGAGACCATGTAAGTTAATGCATGTGTGTGTATGTGTGTGTGTGTTTGCGCTCTAGCCATGGCACAATAGGCAGACTGACATAGAGTCTGATAGGGGTCATGACCCCTCACAGCGGGAAGCTCAAACTGTGGCTCCTTGCCTTCTCCTGTCCTCCTGGTCAAGGTTTTTGTGTGTATGTGTGCGTGTGTGTGTGTGTTAAATCTGCATTAAGATCGACATTTTGTTTGTTTTGTTTTGTTTTGTCAGGGCTGTTTTGTATGTGTCTGTCTACTATGTAGGAGGAAATGCGTGTATGGAAACGCACACACCCACACACACAGACAAGCTGGCGCATTTGCAACAACACAGAAATATAAATCACTAGGCCTTCCCAATGCCGAGGCAAGTCATTAACATGCACGCACCCTCACGCATACACACACAGTGATAGCATCAACACAAATAGATGAGTACTGGGGACGTTTTAATGGATATTTTAGCTGGAGGCTAAGATAACTGAGATAAAAGAGTGGAATCAATTGCACTGCAAAAGGGAAGCAGGTGATGTGATGTTCTGCTGCTGTTAAAAACAAATTTTCAATTTAACATCAATAGTCACATGAAATGCATGCAGACATGTCAGCATGCGCACACACACACACACACACAGGCACGGACACTGCGATTCAAGCTGAGTGTGCATGCTGCATGTGTAATCACTTCTTATTCTATACATGCACATACTGTACATGTATGCATGTAATATGTAAAAAGCTTGCATTTGCACAAGCCATGTGTTAATTATTTTGCACCTGACTTTTTCATATTAAAGGCCCGGTCAAGTGCATGTGTGTCTGTGTGTGTTTTTAAGGCTGACCCAACCATGGTGTCCCAGCGGACTCGTCACAAAGTCTGTCACCACCCAGTCACCATGGCGCCCAACTTGGCCGAGACCCGACGGCGGCAGGGAGCACCTTGTCACCGTGGTAACACGTCTGGGATGTAAACTCCCCCATCACCACTCACAAGAAATACACAGAGACATACACACACCATCCCAGATGAGGCTCTTTTGAGAGGCAGAAGACATTTTACGCTAAAAATAATGTAACAATCAAGTCTGAGAACATAAACAAAGAAATTCCCTCAGATAGATAGATAGATAGATAGATATTTCTACATAGATTTCTATAATTGACTTACAATCCCAGAAAATGCTCTTTAGCACACGCAAAACATTGTTGTCCAAAAGTGGATCCGGGATATTATGTAGTTAACAGGAAATATATGCTATTATAGGCCAAGTGTGGACACTGAGAGTTCATACCAGTATGTACAGTACACACCAGGAATGGAGTAATACCACAGTACTTGTGCAGTGTTCAGTGCAGCTGGAAATCATCTGAATAGCTTGTCTGTCAGCTTCAGTGATAATGGCCTGTTAGTGACCAAAGACCAAAAATGGCTGACATGAGTGAAGTTGCAGTAGTTCTTCTTCATCTTAGTAATAGTTGTAAGTATCTGAGATGTGCTTGCACATTTTCCTGGTCATGATTTTTCCTCAAAACTTCATTTGTTCAGCTGTCTAAGAAGATAATTAGTGGGTCATAGCTAATGCATAACTCATCATGATTTAATACATACACTGGTATTTAAACATGATGATCACTGATCTGAGAAAATATTAGATCTCATCAACCAATATCCATGACATTTAGACAGCAATATACCACTCATATAGTAGATGGAAGCAGGTAAACAGTTAAGTGTGGTTATGTTAAGGTAGAGGTATATGACTCACAACATGCAAACACAACAAACATGATTAAAAGCTATTTCATGAATTAAAGTTAACTGTCCTAAAGAACCCAGGGCTCCCGCCTGACTGAAATGGGGATAGCTGGGCTACAGACGCCTTCATAATTTGCATTTTTGCTCGTTATTATCATTAAAAGACTATCAAATCCTCTTCAGTATCTGCTGTCAGATAACTTACTCGTTTGACTTCCTTTGTACTGCTTTTGTTTAGTCATCACTCATGTAACCACTCTCTGCATGCAAAGAGAAACAACAGCGGGGGAGAATTCCCGTGTTGCTGGAGGTGATGCTGCGGAGCAGCCGAGACAAGCCACCAATCACAGAGAGACAATGACTGATCCTCCTGGCTGCCTTACAGAACATCAGTCAAACTGAGCTTTGTGAGCGCTGCATTCCTCTGTATTGTCCTCCTGCTTGCAAACCCTTAATCAAACAATGTTAATTTCATTTATGTTATAAAATTGACATCCTGGTTTTCATTCATGCATTCATGTTTTGATGCTGTAAACTGATAGTGTACTTGGCTATGATTACAGATTACATATTACATATTATTTGCAATCACACTAAAAAGATTTAAAGTTTGAGTTTGCCATTGTACCACACATTGAAAAGTGTGGCACAACTAAATGTTACCCTCTGTTTTTGACTCTTTTCTGTGCCAGCATGAATTTGTGGCTGCGGTCAACTTCGTTGGGTCTGTCACATTATCACAGTGTTTTAATTAAACAGAAGGAGACGTGCAGAAAGACAGGCGGACAATGACCAATCCCCAGGCTGCCTTACAGAACGTTGTTCAGCCGACGCTTTGTTGGCACTGCATGCCTTTGCATTGTCCCCCTGTCTATGATTGTTTGAATCAAATGATGCCAATTATGTCTCTGTCACCTAGACGTATAATATTGTGAGCATTATGATTCATTATTCTCCTTGGTCAGGGACTGATACGACTCGGAAGACAAAATAGTTAACAGTGCTTAGCAGTGGGCCTCCTATCTTGATCACTCAGTGTAGTCCTGCTCAAAGCGTGATCCATTCCAACTAAAAAACGCCCATATTCCCTTTAGTTGCTTTAGTGTTTTCCACTGTTGTTCCATGTCCACAAGCATGTCATCTCTGACATACAAATGGCCACTTTCAATTTTACCTGTGAATGTAATTACATTTTATTTGTAGAGTTTTACAATCGAATCTGAAGCACAGGCAAACACACTATAACATTTGGCTGTGATCACTGCATTGGGTGTAGCCTAACCAGCCTAATATAAAGTTGAAAAGTTTTTCTTGTGGCCTTACAATGTTGTGTTTCTGACTGTCTTTTTTGAGAGACTTTCCAATATTGGAACATTCATAGGTCACATTCGGTTGCATATACAGATACTTAGGGACGCGCAGCAAAGTTTTGAGCTCATTAACAAAATTACCATATCTGAAGAGAGGAGGAGAGAGCTGCTGGACAGGAAGAGAAGAGAAAAACTCGTTAAGCCTTTCTTTTAGCTGGCAGACGAACTGAGACAACTGTGACATCGTGTGTGTGTGTGTGTGTGTCCTGGTCTCTCTATTCTGTGAACTGACAGGGAGGTTGAGACGACTGAGATGGGAATGTCAGCACAGGATCAGGAACCCTGCTGGTGGATACCACTTGGGGGTCCGTCTCCTCTGGGACACTGCTGCATCTAAATGTGTGTATTTGATAAGGCGTGTGAATGAGTGTGTGTGCGTGTGTGTCTTATGTGTGTATATCATAAATATGTGCGTATCGCTGTGAGTGTTAGGGGCCAGTGTCTGGGCCTTTTTTGGGGGGAAGGGAGGTTAGCGTGGTGACAGCCTCAGCTGTGTTGAATTGTGGGAGAAAAAGAGCTGACGCGACGGGAGTTGATGTCTGACATGACCCCTCTCAGCGGGCGCACCACAGGGAGCTGGGAGCTGCCGCTGACTGAGTGTGTTTGTGTGTCTGTGCGTGTGTGTGGAAGTGGGAAAGGAAGGAGAGAGATGGAGTTAGAAAGTGAGCGCCAACAACAATAAAAAAACAACTTTTCTGTCAGTGTCCCGACACATTTTCTACCACAAATCCTGATTTCTCAGACATTCATAGCAAAGTCACTCTCTCCGTTGTGAAACACCACCTTTGATGACACTGGACTTCTGCTGTGTAACTCAATCTTCTCGGTCCTTTCCTACCTCCGCTTTCCATTTTCTCTCTCTCCATATCATATACCTCTCCTTGACCTTCTCACTCTTTGTTGGTGTCCCTGTGGTCCCTCCTTCCCTCTCTCTCCCTCCACTCCTTAGTCTTTCCTGAAGGCGCCTTCAGGTTGGTAAAGTGATCTCTGTCGCTGCTTGTTGTGTTTCTCTTTTACCACTTTTTGCTCTTCACAGCTTTTTGTGCCATCTCTTTTTGCATCACCCCTCCATTCTTTCATTCCTCATCCTCTTCCACATCCTTAACCTAACGAGCACACGCAGAAACACACATACACACACACCTACATCCCTTTCTATTCACTGTCCCCCCTCGCTGGGTCCACTGCCTTGCCATCAGTCTCTGATAAGTGCCCACAAAGCCCCCACTGTCTAGTTTGACCCTCTATTCTTCCCCCATCCCCTTTCTCTCTCTCCTTCTCTCCTCGTCCAGGAGCAGCCAAGCGTGAGGTAAAGAGGAGGGGCCGTTTATCTTGCGCACACACCCCAACTTGTTTTACCTTCACCCCCTCTTTTTTTCACTCTTTCTCCCCATCGTACTTTTTGTTTCCACTCACTGTCTGCTCCGGTCACATCCCCTAACTTTGTTTCAACTTTCTGTCGTTTTCTTTTTTTTCTAGCTCTCTCTACTTCGTCTAACTTCCCTCCACTCGCAGGGAGACCTTGCCCCCTGCTCTCTCACAATGGATGCTGATGCTTTTAATGTGGGACAATGGGACGGATCTGAAAGGTTAGCCAGCCCTTTGCACTGTATCCCCATGCACTCTCCTCCCTCTGCTGATCCTTCTCTTTCTTCCCTCCACCAACTACACCTGCCTTTCTCCTTCACCAAACACCTTCACCCTTTTAATCTTGAGCATTTCTTACTTTTAATGTTGCTCGTTATTTTTGCTTCCCATATAGATTTGATTTTTACTAATGATATTGTCAGTTATTTGTGCTGGGATGTAACCAATGTGATTTTGCAAGTGAGGTATATGTATATGAGCATTCATTTTGTTTGTGACAGATACGTGTTCAGAAAATGAGACACACCTTGGCTGGGTTCAGATCAGTAAAAGCACAGGTCCAACTCTTTCATTTCGGTGCAAGCACAGAGAGCTCTTGCAAAAATGTGGCAGTGCATTGCAAGGTGAGCATATAATGTTAATAAGATGAAAAAGTTGCTTCACAGATGTACTTGATTTGTGCATCTGCGATTTTGTATTAATATTATTACAATCAAACTGAAAAGAATAAAAGTTTGAGTTTGCCTCAAGACTGTTCTGTTTTTTTCCCTCTGGCAGCAGGAATCAGGGGCTGCAGTCAGCTTCGTTGGGTCTGTCACATTATCACAGCATTTTAATTAAACAGAAGGAGACGTGCAGAAAGACAGGCGGACAATGACCGATCCCCAGGCTGCCTTACAGAACGTTGTTCAGCCAATGCTTTGTTGGCACTGCATCTGATAAGCCTTCAAACTCATCGACATGTGACTCAAACCCAACTTTCTGGATCTTAATTATCTTCTTAGAATTAACAAAAACAAGTTTTTAAAGCTTATTGAGATGGACTCTTTGTGCTTAGTGTTTAGTTTTTCAACTAAAACTGGTTCTTTCCTCAAACTTCTGTATTTGTGTGTTTATTTATAAAAGCTTTTTTGCTTGTTAGTTAACTAACGCGCTGATTAAGTGGTTTTGTAGAGTTATTCTCTCTCTTGCCTTGTTTTCCTTTTTTTCCACCCCCCTTCCTTTCAGGCCCATCTACTCCTGTCAATCAGCAAGCCAGTCAGTCAGTCAGTCTGTCTGCCAACCATCACTCTGAAAGTCTGAGTAGTACTAATGGGTCTTGTTAGCCACTTAACTGCCTACCCCGCTCTGTCTCTGTGTCTCTCAAAGTATGAATAGAATAACCTTAATGGTGCTTGTTTGCCACTCCACTGCTCTCCCTTATCCTCCCATGGCTTTATCATAGCTGATCAGTGTACCTGTAGATAAGTCTCTGTGTGAGCGTGCAGTATCCTCTTCCTTGAGCTTTTATCAGTCCTGATCAGTGTACCCGGAGTTCTCTGTTAGAGACCCCGCCTGAGAAAGGTCATGTTTTCATTCCCCCCAATCGGCTCACGGACCGATAAGACAATTTGTCAGGTGGAAATCAGAGAGGCCTTTTCTTGGTCGTCTGGGGGGAGACAGATGGAGAAAGGAGATCGAGAGGTGGAGAAGAGAAGAAGTAACACGAGGTGAAAACAGGTAATCCATGTAGAAAGAAAGGTTGACGTATTTCATGACTGCCAGAGGAAATATTGATGTCTGCTAATAATGCCATGGTTTTTAACTGAAAACTGTCCTGCTGACTATTCGCTCAACCCCCTCCCTCAAATAGCAACTGTCAAATTTATGTTTGCAATGACAAGCTCCCTCTCTCGTCGTGACTATTGGAAACTATGATTTAGTCATTGTCACCTTCCCATTACGCCTAGCCTTAATTAGACAAAACCAAAAAAACCCCCAAAAACAACAACACAAGTCATGACATCGTTCCCCGGGCCTTCTGATGACTGAAACAAAACCAATACAGCCTGTGCAAGAAAGTGTTACTTTTTGAGCGGTTACTTCTGGACCTCCTCATCAGTATTCACTCCCACTCCCTCAGGCTTCCCACTCCGGCCCTCTCTAATCTAATCACCTCCTCTGCAGACTCACACAAAGCCCCCAACAGTCCAGCCACGGCCCCTTAATCGACATGTTATTGCCCACAATCACATTTACAGCACAGAGGCAAATCTGCGCAGATGCGATTGTGTCAGCTGCTAATCTAATAACGGCCCGCTCACTTTTCTTTTACTCGGTATCTTTCATCTTCAAAAACAAGGTGACAGTGTTTTAATTTTCATTCTTGGGTTACTCTCCATCAATTTAGCTTGCTGTGTGAGGTGGAGTTTATGGAGCGAGACACATGTAGGTGCTGGTTATTGTACAAGCTTTCATTTCTCTCCTGTGGGAAAATGAAGAGCAGGGCTTTTGGTGGAGATGTGATTAAAATGAGAGCTTTCTGTTATTGTTTATTCACAGAAGCAGCGTCTATTGGATCATAGTGGTAAGATTTGTTCAAGCCTCGTGGCTTGGTGATGATTACTTGGCTTAGATAACTGATGTTGGTCAGTGGGGTCAGTGTACAATAAACACTTTTCAGGAGACAAAGACTCTGCTGCTGCGTTGTTCTGGAAGAGATAACCAGCCATTGAAGGAAACATGGCAGTAAACACAGTGAGGAATACTGAGACTATTTTGAATGAAGCTATAAAAAAACAAAAGTATTACATGTATAATTTCCATTTTAAGTAAGAAAACATCTGTAGACTATGTAAACCATGCACAGAGCACCACCTGGACTGTGAGAACATCTGGTCACTGTAGGTGAAGAGATCTCCTGTACTTGCTGTTTTCATTATGTGTTTACACATAACGACTAAAGGACAATTAAGGACAAAAGAACATCCAAGACCAGAAAACTTCAACATGTATTGTAAACTATAAAGCTGAATATAATATAATTTATACTGGGATTATTTATCTTGGTGGGTACAGTGTTCATTCTGCCTCAAGAATGATGCATCACATGCACATCATTTGTTTAATGGACTACAGTTGTTTTGCAAATTGAAGAAACCTGTTATTCTTAAAAGCATCCCTTAATTTGATAATCCGAAAAGATTAATCTGTCATAAATATTCTCAATCTCAGCTCCTTAATGCTTCAGAGTATGAATAGTATCACCTGTATGTCAGGCAGACGCACAGACTGACTTTACCAGCCACTGAAACATGGCGGCGTGTTACGCTGTGTTATTTTCTGTCCCCTGCAGTGGGACTGTCAGAAAGGACCCTAGCCTGGGGTGTCCATTGTGCTGCCTGCAGGATTACTTGATCTCCCAGGGGTCTCGAACGTCTCCGCCTCCAGTTGTCACTCTGTTTGTCCCACACACGCACAAAAAAACCCCCACAGACATCATTTAATTCTCTCTAAACTCTCATACTTTAACTCTCTCTTATACATATAAACGTACATTAAAATGAAACGTTTCTCTCTAGAAATACAGAGTGTGCTCATTAATTATTATTGCTCTTGTAATCACTACTAAATATCTCCACATACTGTTCAGTGCAGGTACAAACACATGTTGAGATAATAAAAGGAAAAATATTCTTATAATTATTCTTATATTCTCCATTTTATTATTGTTACACGTCCTGCTCAGTAAAGTGGTCAGGTGGCCAATGGACCATCCTGTGGACGTCTATACTCGCTGGGGGAAGAATGTGTGTCTGTGTGTGTTTGTGACCCAACCCTGGGTCTCCGGGTCAGAGTTCCTGACACACACTCACACCCAGCGGGGCGACAAAATAATTAACTCTGACTATGATTGACAGACAGTTCATCACACTGACATGGACACACACACACAAACAGGGGGCATTACTTTCCCATAATCAGCAGCGAAGACAACAAGACAGATGACCTGTGTACGTCTTTGTGCTGCTCACAGATTAAAAATAAAAAAAAACTCAACTAAGTATTTCAATGATGGGTGGTGCATGTATGCATATGACTTAACAGTGTGACAAATATTAAAATTTACACACAATAAAACTAAAAATGCTTTGCCCACAGAACTGTGTGGTTACTACTAAAACAGTTTATTTAATAATGTTCATCTTGCTGTTGTAGCTCTCTGCAGCTTTAGCACAGAACACCACTGACATTTATGCAAACATTACATGCATTGTTTAGGCACATGACTATGAGTAATCACCTCTATTTTTGACCTTTGAGGGTTCTTGTGTTACATAGAGAGTGGAGGAATGACTCAAAACCTCATCATCACTTTGTTACATGTGGTCACTTAGTCACAACCTTTCTATGAGGCATTTATTTTAATCCTACTCTTTCTGTCCCACAATTTACTTGTCAAACTGTCACATCTGACATTTGTTAAATTCTACGTCATTCACGTCTAAAAGTTCAACACAGTCTTGAATTTTAAGTCCAGTCCAACTGTGTATTTTGATATCAACCAATTCTCACTCAACATTTCTCCACTGTTGCCCGTTGATATCAGGTTATTAACATAAAATGACATTGTTTCCAATTCAAAGTGGGAGAGGAGCCAATGAAAGTGGCTTAAAAGCGAAAGAAATAAGGGAGAGGAAAAGAGATGGGGTATCTTGTTCTTGGAGGTACTGTAACACAGACAGCTCTGTTTCAGATAGCATGTTCACCTTTGAAGGGTGCACTTAAAAGTGTGGGTGTGCGTGGGGTGGAGAGGAGGCGGTGGTAAAAGCGGGCCTGGGTGGGTGGATAGGGGGATAACCTGTGGATTGAAATGGTGTGCCTCCCCCTGCCCGCCCTCCATCCCCTTGATTCTGAGAGGCCGTTTTTCTCTGTGGCCACAAAGGGAGAGGGGTCGGATTGCGCCGGCACATTCACCGGCCCACTTTGTTTTCAAATGGTTTTGTTTAGTTGTGACACTGTAGACACCCAACACCTTCCAAGAATCCGAACTCTTCTGTGGGGGAGTACAGAGGGCAGGTGGGTGGTGTGTAGGCGTGAGGGGAGGGGTGAAGAGGTAGCAGAGGAGAGAGATGAAGGGACCAGAGATGAGGAGGAAACTTTGGTGGTTGGAATTTGTTTTCTGGAGAACTGTTCAACTACAGCATGATCTCTTCCCTTACATTGTGGTCTCTGAGCCTTCTTCTCTCTTCACGGTTTTCTTTCTAAGTGACATATCTCTTATTTTTTTGCTGACCCCTCCTGCTCTGGCTCCTGTGCCCCACCCTGATCCATACTGCTGTCTCCCCTGCCCTCTTCTCCAATGCTACCTCGTACCCTGAGGCACTCACACCGTTTAATCTTTTCCACCTCTGAGTGTTTAAGCAGCTTAACACAGCAGGATCTGGACTGCTCAGCCGAGGGTAGGCTGATGCTTGACAGCTAATACAGGGCTAATTCTAGGCTTAGCCCTCACTTTTACATGGCACTTTCTGCCAGTCTATTGATGCAAGGCCATATACTCAGACAAACACACTAGTGCCTACACAATCTAAACCTTTTCTCCTCAAAGAAAAGCAGCAGTCTTCTCAACTTTTATATTTTTTTTCCAGTTTTAAATGATTTTTACTGGGTCGTTTTATTGTTATAGAAGGTAAACAGAAAGAAATACAAAACAAATATTTCCAGCTGCATTGGAACAAGAGATATTGTGAGCAGCATCTTAAACTCTAGGTCATGCATGCATCTCATGTTGGTTAGGGGAAGGAGAAATGCATCCAGTAAAATTATTAAAAATGGAAATGACGCGCTGTTTTATCATTATTTAATAAATTTGCTTTCAGTATGCATTCTGGTCTAGTCTACTCTAACAAAAAAATTATCATTATAAAGACCTCTGAAGCAGTCTCTACCTGACACTTTGAACTGCTGAAAAGTTAGATACTTTTTTGAGATGCATTGGTTTGTTTGCGTGGTGCTGATTTATATTCAATTATCTACTAAATGGGAATCATCATTCCATGTGTAGCAAAGCACAGGGACAGCCTTTGTAAATGCTTCTTGACATGCTTGACAAGGCGGCAGTACCTGAGCTCAAAGGGGCCATGGAGTCAATTGCTACACATAGGCAGTGCTTTGAAGGGCAGGGGTGCGTGCCATGGCAGGCTGCGGGTGGCGCACACACACACACACACACACACACACACACACACACACACACACACACACTATCCATTCCACACTATACACACCACATCCCAAAGGAGGGATAGTGCAGCGGCGGTCTTCAAATCCGACCTCAGCAAACAAAATCCGGCCAGGGGCAGCTGAGTTCACCTGCTCTGCTATTCAGTCTTTGAGACGAAAAAAGAGTGCATGTGCGTTGTGTGTGTGTGTGTGTGTGTGTGTGTGTGTGTGTAAGCAAGACTGAAAGGCAGCAAGACGGGAAAAGAGCGAAAGAGCTAGAAAAAGCAGTGATAGAGAGAGTGTGCGTCTGAGAGAAAAAGAAGAATGGATAAAGAGACACAGAAAGAGAGCAAGGGAAAGACTATCTGCTGCATTAACCTTCCCCTCCACAGTGCCAGTATAGTCTTTTTTGCACTCCTCTTTCAGCAGGGAGGACCCAGGGGACGGTAATGCTAAGCCCCACTCCATTCTTCCACCAGAAACTTTGATTTCCTATTAGGTTCCTCCTGATGGGGACTGATGGGGAGAGAGGTGGGGAGGAAAGGAAGGTAGGGAAGCACGGACACTGAGATGGAGGGTAGAGGGAGAAAGCAGTGTATTGGGGGAAAAAAAGTGAGAGGTGGCCAAAAGTGGAACAAAAAAAGGAGGAGAGGACTAAAAAAGGGCGGCAAAACAGAAACAGATGCAGCAAGTGCAGAGGGGAGGAAGAGGGAAAGAGCAAAGCTGAATAGGGAGCCCTGGACACACATCACATGCGGCTGTGCAGGATGTCCGCTGTGGGACACTGACTGTCCCTGTCCTGGGTATCAAGGGCATTGTTTACACTCAGCCCATTTAGTACTGACCTTTCCTAGCTGGCAGACATACAGACTGAGAGGTAAAAAGGCACACTGAGTAGCAGACAGGTTGGTATGCAGACAGACAGGTGAGATACACTATGACAGGTTTGTAGGGATACAGGTAGGTAAGAGAGCCGGCAGGACAACAACAGTAGGAATAGTAGAAATGGGTGTGCGGCCAAAAGAAGAAATGGGCGAAAGACAGCTGCTTTATCATTGTGAATTCTGTAACTCCTTTCATATCTGAACTAACAATCACTTATATATATAAACAAAAACAAAGTTATTAAAGGATAAAGCTATAGATAGTCCACATTAATGCAACTAGTACAAAAGAAAAACAAATATATAGACTGATTTTTATAAAGGCAAACTCATTTCCTAAAACAGCTGGGCATTGTGGTGAATTTTACTTGAAGTGGAGTAAATTGTTCATTTTTCTATATATTGCATATATTGCTACATGCAGGCGTGGGACAGACTCAAATTAAACTACAGTGCCCAACTCATGAAGGGACATAACACCCTGTGCAAGTGTTTGGCTCATTTCCCTGGTTAAATGTGTTTTTTCAAAAACAATGGAGCTCAGTAACACAGAGAAATAAGCTTTATCAGGATCATGCTGTGCAGACAATACTTATAAACTGGATCAATTCATTGTTGGTTGTGGTATTTTCATTGGATTTGTCACAGTAACAAAAGATAGCGTGAGTGTCCACAGTGATTTTTGCCTGAACCAGTTCTAGGATTGCACAGACGCACTGAAGAGGCCCATATTATTATCACAATGCATGGGATACACATATGTGTCCTGCATTTTGTGTCACAGGTACATGACCTCCCATGAGGGCACTGCAGGAACAAAAACCCTTTGCTTACTCAGAGAACGCAAGCTCAACCGATCTCTATTGTAGCTTCTCCTCTCTTACCGATTTTGCGTAGCTGACCCCATTATGAAGACAAGTATCAAATGTTTCTGGAAGACTGCAGGATGTATGGCTGCTTTAGGTTGACACGTGGTGCCTTAAGAAAATTTCTTTCTGTGGGGAAAGATTCACCTGAAAGAAAAAATACAATGATTTCTGCAGGATATGATTATGTGAGGGACCAGGGAATTGGCATCCCACTTTCTTAGAAATATGATTTATTCATGATGGTTATCTATTAAAACTACAATAGCCACTTGTTAATGGTTAGAATTCACCAGCCAAAACACCTTTCAAGACAGGCCCTGTCTATGAATTGCTCTTTTTATGATAAGTAGTTCTCATGTAGTGTGTGGGAAAGAAGGATGAGACAGATATTAAAGTCGTGTAGGCGAGACAGAGAGATATGGAGACAGGGACATACAGAGAGAGACAAAAGGGAGCAGGAGAGAGGTAGTCAGAGGGAGAATGATTGATTGATGTGGTCAGTGAGGCGTCACTGATCTCCAAGGGAGTCCTCCCCACCTCCCTCGGATGAAGAGGATGTGGATTGGCCTTAGTGGTGTGAAAACAGTCAGACTGCAGCACTAATCTGGGAGGAGGAGGAAGATAAGGATGGCCAAATCAGCTACAAACAAACAGTCAATGAGCGCTGCAAATTTCTCACACTTGTAACCGAAATGGATTTTCTATTTTTTTCTTTCTTGTACCTTTCACTCCACAGGATAATTTATTCAATATTTTATGTTTTATATTGTAGAGATTACATTTTAGGGCTCTTACAAATACTAACAAAATTTAAAGGAAACATTTTTATTTTAAAACAAACAAACACAACCTAATATTTATGCATTTCACTGACACTGACTAAGTGTCAACGCAAAGGAAAACAGTGAGTTAACAGGTGGAATATGAGCCCCATCTCACAGTCAGTCAAACAAGTATTGTTTATGTGTTTGTGTTACCCTGCAGAGAGGCTTGCTAATCCGTTACAGCAGTAGGAAATGTCCAGCTATATTAGCTGTGTTATCCTGCTGGGATCTTGTGTTTCTGTAAGAGCTTTGCTCTTAAAGATGCCCTGCAGGCATTATCAACCAACAGACAACAAATATACTTAGAAATGGATAAAGTTAAGACCATCTAAAGAAAATTTAGAGTTAGCAGTTGTAATTCAACTTTGAAAGGAGCCCCTAGAGAAAACTTGAGTGGAGGTATTTGAGCTTCCACTCTGCAAGGGTTTGGGTCCATAGACACACTGTTAAATTTCCTGTTTGGTTGAAAAGGCTCATGTTAATCCAATTCCTTCACTGTGGGAAGTGGTGTGCTGTTGTTTTAATCTAGCAGGGGGCTTGTTGGTTCTGAATATTCCCTGCAGCTACTGTTTTGTGGAAAAAGACCACTCGAGAAAAACATGATACACCGCTCCTCTGTGTGCAGTTGGTTGGGCTTTATCTCAGGACTCTGAGGTCCCCCTGATTACTGAGGACACTGATATACAAGTGGCACTTAGCCAAATTCTCTCTTGTGATATAATTGTTTTAAGTAGCTACATTATTAATGTGATGGTGGGATGGATGGTAACAGTTTTAGCTATAACAGCTATAATTCACGGAATGTTATGACATCTGCTTGACAGATTTCTTACCGTTGATATTTGCCATATAATAAGGCGAGAGTCCATACTTTTCTGTAAACCGTCTCATTAACATATCTTAAGTAAAAACTACCAACTTTAAATGGCTAATAACATCCATCACTGAAATGTGAAATTTTGCATATTGTGTGTTTCCTTATGAACTGTAATCAGTTTGAAAATAATATATATTCAAAGCTTAAATTCACACCTGTGTTGTTTAATGTTTAAACATAGCTTAACAAAACAGGAATTAAACTTATATACCTGGTCAGTTCATACAGCTGCATAAAAATTGAGACAAGCCTCATTCTCTGTGTGATTATGTGCACACGTGTGTGCATCTGTGTGTGTGTGTGTTTCTACAGGTGTGACTGCCTCTGCATCAAGTTTTTTAGCTCTGTATATGCACTTGTGCCATTCTCCATCCAAATTCCTGTTTCACTCTTAGTCATCAAATCTCAATTGCTTTCTTTTCAATGCACAGAAGCTTCTTTCCACAGCACCATTGTGGTCAGCCTCCTTCTTGGATCAGTGGCTGAAGAGGGGAGGTGGAAACAAATTGACATGTATCTCTAATTGGTAAGAAGGAGGAAAAGAGGTGCATGTGCAAGTATGTTTGTGCATGCACCAACACCACTGTGTGTATGTGCACCTGAGGGAGGGAGACAAGCAAAGTGAGGGGGTGCGCTGTCACTGTCTGCGCTCTGTGTGCTGTGTGTGTGCGGGAGGAAGGCTGTAAGTGATATCCTTGTCTGTTCCCTACTTGCCCCACTCTGAGGCTGCTCCACCCTGGCCAGCCCGGGAAAGAGTGGGGGTCCCCTGGGAACTGGACAGGACAGGGAGGGAGGAGGGAAGGGGGGGCAGCATGGAGGCCAGGCTTTCAGCCACTATGAAAAGGAGCGGAATCAAATACAAGCAAAATCTCCTTCAATATACTGTATCCCTCACCTGAGTAGGGCAGCTAGCTGAAAGGAGATCTGCAGGGGCAACTGTACAATGGGCACAGGCAAGACAAGAGAGGAGATTAGTAGTTAACTTAACAGGTGAGCAGGAGCAAAAACGAAGAGAGAGGATAGAGGAGCATCTTCTGCTAACTACAAGAAAAAGATATTTAGATGTTCTGCAAGTATCACCTTTTTCCTCCTTCTCAAAGGTGTGGGTTTATTCACTTTTGCAAGAAAACTATCTAAGTATCTAAGTACTTCAGTGGCTGTGTGCGAATATATATAACTTAAAGTTTTCAAACTTAAACTTAAAGTCTGATCATCCAAACACAATTAGAATCAGCTGATGTCTACACTGTATTAGTCGTCTATATTGATGATAGGATATCAGTTCTCCACGTTGGTTAAATTCATCAATATATTGTGGGTCAGATATGTATAAACGATTGATAAGTTAAAAGAATAAAGCTTACAACACATAACGTAAAAGATAAAATACACATAGTGAACAGTTGGACTAACACTGATGTTCACCAAAACTGATGTGATGCCAAAGTATTTGTAATGGTTAATAGATTTGTTTCAATTGAGATTGTTTGTGTTCCTTTTTAAAATATAAAACAAAACCCTCCAAGTGCTTGATTTGCACATGAAATGATGTGGCTTCTTGTGCCCGCATAAGTACTTTGTTTTCGATGACCAACTTTTTGTGCTGACTCCCTAAATGATCTTAAGTACTTATGCAAGCCCTAAGTTCCCTTTAGTAGTTTAGTGTAACTTCTTTTAGCGTGGCTTTTTGTTTTAACTGTCTTTTTGTTAAGTGTCTGATGACAGTGTTATTTTTTTTTATTATTTCATTTATTCCACATGTATTTAGATATGATCTTTATATGATTATTATCACTGGGATTTTGACTCTTGATTTAAATATGAAACCTGTGAGTAATCAATAAATCGTTTATAGTGCTATAAAAGAAATTTAGTTTGCAGACAAGGTTCCCTGTATAAATTAGCTGTTATTCAGAGGGCATAATGATTTTTATAGACTTGTTTTGGTTAAACATCCAAAAATATTTTGCTTTCATTATCTTTATGACTTCTGCTTTCCCTGTTATTTCACTGCACCATGACCCAAGAGATGACTTTGCAGATAAACTGCAAATGCTACAATTTGTGTGACTGTGTGTCCCAGCAATACCAGAGAAGCTCATTAACAATTAATAGTATCACTGGGCATAAGATGCAACAGGTGCTCATTGCATCACAGCTGCATTGTGTGTGTGTGTTTGTGTGATCACTGGGTTACGCTACAGTACGTAATAATATAGGGCTGTGGTGGCTAATGAGAGGTGAAGGCTTTAGGGTAATTTAAGGGAACATATTAAACAAAGGGGCTGTTATTGCAGTGTTTACAGTTTGTTTGATCTGTTCTATCTATCTATCTATCTATCTATCTATCTATCTATCTATCTATCTGTCTGTCTGTCTGTCTGTCTGTCTGTCTCTTGCTTACTCTCTGTAACTGCCCATCATGTCCCCCTGTTGTTGTCTCTACTCTCTTTTTCCCGCCCTCTCACTTATTATTCTGTCTCTATCTGCCCATGGTGTCCTTACTCACCTCCCTCTCCCGCTCTCTCTCTCTCTCCCTCTCTCTCTCTCCCTCTCTCTGGGACAGCAGATGGAGACTATGGCCCAGTTCTGCCTTTTGTTCTGGGTCCCCAGAGAGACCCATGGCTTTTTGGACAGCACACAGCTCGGCTCCCCATATCTCATACAAAATGCAAGTGCCTTTCTTTTCATTAAAAAAGGGAAGCTGTGGAATGCACATATTCTGAATATAGTCACTGAAATGAACATGACTTTCGAGCTTTAAAACAAATTGAATGCACCACTTGACTTAGGATTGTCACCTCCTGGCTGCCCTGGAACTTTCTGGATTGAGTTTTTTATGCATATAATCTACTTTTATGTATATATTGTTAGTTATTTTAGTTTGTCTACAGGTTTCTTTACTGGTACATAACTGTCTACTTTGCATTGACTCCAGTAAAAATTCAGTTTATGGTTGCAAATTTCTACTTCCTTTATATTTGACTTGATGCACTTAACTTATTTGGTTATTTGCCACAGCAAGAAGTCAAAGGGAAAAATTATTTTGTTACCATTTGCTGATAAGATTTGCCCTTAAAAGTCTGATAAGCTGTGTTACAGGATAAGGCCAGAACTGAAATATACAGACAAGCAGAGCTCCATTTATGGCGTTGCTATGAAACTTTGTTAAAAGCGTCTCTTAAGGGCAAACGGAGGAATGGAGTTTTTTTTTTCTTTACTGACAACAACATCCACACACGACAGTGCGTCTCGGGTTCTCCCTGACTCAACCACACTTGTTATTTTTCATAACGTCCGTGCATAAATAATTAATGTGCATGGAGCAGTGAAACCTTAACCTGACCAGCATCCCACCTGTTGAAGATAGGCTCCCACTTTCTATAGGTACATCCAACTGATTCGAGAAATAAAGCCAGTCTGTGCTTTTTATTTTACCAACGTGAGACCAAATGAACATGTAGAAAAATATGAACGTATTTTATTTTAGGTCTTTAGCTAAAATTTAAGATTAAGGCAACTGTACCATCTAGGGAAGCCATTGCAATATATTGGTCTAGATATCAAACTTAAGATAAGAATATCGCATTATTATGAGGTGTGCCTGTTTTTTTGCGGTGAACCGAATTAAGCTCGGTGTTATGCAAACTCGTCTCGTTTGCATAACACCGAGCATTAGGTGATTCGATCACTTTGCATAGCACGCATGAATGTATTTAAAAAGTAAAACAAACGTTTTCGTTCAAATGTAAAACGTCCGCAATATCGTATTCATTTGATCTAATTTTAGCCTGCCGTTAATGTCTTCGACTGGACGGCTTCGATTAGAAACTGAAGTATAATGCAGGACTAACTGTGGCTTCGTCAGATGCAGACAAATAATATGCTGCTGCGGAATCACAATGATTTTCTTTGTAACTTCCAATAGGGGACATTAATTTTACTATCATATTTCCAGATTATCCCTTTAAAATGTTTACTGAAACTTGATCTCCTGTCACCGCAACGCGAACTCACTGCAGATGGCTGTCTGATCATAGTCAGATACAGTTCTACCTGCATAAATTCTGTTAATAATTTAACACAGCATCCTCATTATATTTCCCTTTATTCCATCCCTTCAAGAGGCGAGCAAAGGGGCACGGATTGTGATTGGCTAAAAACAGTGGGTGGGAGACAGAGCACTGACAGGTAGCAAGCAGGTAGTTCATAAATAATTTCAAAGTATTTTTTTTTTGCACCAGGCCCCTTTGTCCGCCGGACTTTTGGACCAGTAGACGAGTCGCAAATAAGTTGGAGAAAGAGAAAAAAACTCACTCAGTCTGAGTCACGCAGCAGGACAGGTTGTCAGAGCCTGTGAGAGCGCGGTACGTGCGTCCACATGCGCGTGTTTGTGTGAGTTGTTTGGAAAAGTGAAAGAAAGGAGAAAGAAACAAGTAGAGAGGAGGAGGTGTACGGACGTGTGTGTGTGTGTGTGTGTGCGTGCGTTTGTGTGTAGGTCTTTCTTTAGTTGGGAAAGTGTGTTCCCTCTCGAGTCAGGTCCTCGGGGACACGGTGGGGACCCGCGAGCGCTCACCAGCTGACAGCGCGTGCTTCATTGAGGCCATCCAACACCTCGGCCCACGAGCCTGCCAACAATAGCCTGAAATTAATGCACACTCCCCATTACCAAATCTGGTATTCACCAAATGGGCGACGTGGCAACTGTTCAGGAAAAAAAACTTTTTACCAAGTGGAGAAGATTGTTACAGGAAAACGACGGTGTCGTTTAAATGCGCTGTTTTTCTGAGTCAAAGTTGCAACAAGCATTCCAGTTTAGAACACTCAATCACAGGACAGTAGGCCAGGGGGCGCGTGCACCTGAAGCATATGGTGAGCGAGCGCGTGTTGGACACGTTTCACGCCGCTGTTAGTTTACAATAAATGACTTAAGAGGACACCAAGTGTTAAACGTTTCATAAATTTAAAGCAAATGCCTGTTTGGTAGAGATATTTTCTCTGCATCACCGTAAACTTTATATCTGCACTTTATTATCCCCTAAACCTCAGGCCTACTTAGCAGACCATAAATTATTGTATAAATTAAATAAATTAGCAACGTTTTAAACTGAAATATATAGCTTGTGTTCAGGACTGTTACAGTAGTCTTCAAAATAGTTTTAATCCTAATATCATTTAATATCACTAAATGATATGGGTACAAACTTTTTTTTTACAGAACATCTTTATCAAACTCTTATTATTATTATTATTATTATTATTATTATTATTATTATTATTATTTGATTTAACCTAGGATTAAGGCCTGGTCAGTTGAAAACAAGATTTAATAAATCAAACTGACTTCATTTAAGGCTATCAACCATCTAAACAACAAATACTTCTAACCACTATCATCATTTTTTATAGTATACTTTTATATATAATAATTATTATACTGTTATTATTATTTATATTAATATTATATTTGGAAAAGGTTTACAACAGTTAATCATAGCTCACTGATTTTGACAAGTTTTGTAAGAACAGACAAAGAAACATTAAATTTTCATTTCTTTTTTTATTCCCAAAATCAAATTAACATAATAAATGGCAAAACTTTTTTCAGCAAATTTACCTATGGAGTTATAAAAAGCAAATCAAATGAAAAATATCAGCAATAAATACATGTCAATTAATCTCATCCAGCGAAAGCAAAAGACACACAAGTTCATCTGAAGATACAAAAGAAAATACAAAAGACGGCAGCAATGATGGCTACATTAAATATGCTATTTGTATGGAATTGGCAGTACTACACTAGCAAACAAAGCAAAACAATATTGTTTATGGTTTGAAAACAAAAGTTGTATTTCTCAAGCCTCTGGCTCGTAATTTTAAAGTGCACATCATGAACTTTTGAAGTTGCAAAAGAAAATACATTATACGTACAAATTACCAAATAAAAACATATATCACGACAAAAAATATACCTACAAAAAATGTTATCAAATATAAGCAATTATCCATAAAATTATGAATTTGCGGAAGACAGATTTTTGGTCGGAGTAACGTGGAAGATACCCATGGCAGTGCTGCGCGCGACATGGCAGAGGGGTCTTCCAGCCACGTCTCCATGGAAACTGGAAATTATAGGCTATACATCTATCTATTGGCAGAACCGAATTAGGCCTATCTCACATAAAAAATAATCTTTAGACTGTGTAACAAGTTTGTAAAATAGAAGTACTGTGAAAAATTGAGCATGACTTTTTTGATGAAGCAAAAATTTCTATCCTCTTAAAATGCAATTGTTAGCAACAGATAAACTGTATGATTGACACGGTTAACGGACATTACTCTGTTGTAGGCTTAGAGAACCTTTAATATAGTCTGTTGTTTCTATTTTTCATTATTTAAAAAGGAACGGTGTGGTGATGGTGGCTGCGTAGCTTGAGTTCTGAAAGGTCATCCTCTTCACTTGAGTGGAGCTCCATCGCTATTTCATCTGAGTCACTGAAGTGGGAATGTGGAGAAAACTCCCCATCACTCCGGGGAGACTCTTTCCTTCCACCTCCAACCGGTGTCAGCGAACTGCCTGCCCGAGAGGGGGATGAAGGAGAGGGCGAACACAAAGCTTCTTCAACCACGGAGGAAAACGAACCGTCGTCGAAGGAGGAGCGGAAAGGCACCCCGCTTATGTGGACAGGTAGGCTGCCACCTGAGACGGGCACAGCCGTCGCTGTCCTACAGGTTGTAGGAGACGGAGAAGCTCTTTCCTTTGCCCCGTCAAAACCAACGGCGGTTGACAGCATAATGTTACACTTTGGCGAGTTGACGTTATTGTTTGAGACGTCATTATTGCTGCTGTTGGAGGAGACCGGACCTTGGAGCAGATCAGCCAGAGCGTTGATGTAAATCTGCGCCATCTGTAAAGTTTCATATTTGGAGAGTTTCTTGTCGTTGTCAAACGCCGGGATGACGCTGCGCAGCTCGTCAAACGCGTGGTTAAGCCCGTGCATCCGCCTCCTTTCGCGCGCGTTGGCGGCCACGCGCCTCTGCTTCTGGATGCCATTGATCTGTTTGCTGGACGGGGCTCTCTGTCTCGTGGATGTGTCCTCCTCGGTCCCGGTGACCGTGCCTTTAAGACGGCACAGGTCCCTGACTTTGAGCGAAGAAGAGGAGGGGCTCTTGGCAGTTTTTCTGTAGCTGGGAGGGCTGGGATGTCCCAAGGACTCCGGGGAGCCACTTTCTGTAAAAAGAAACAAGAATTTACTTAACTTGTCTGAATTGATAAAAACAATAAGTACACAGTCTACAGCATACTCATATGAGGCGGATAACGATAGAGTATAAAGTTAAGTTTGCACTTTATCTAGCTATCTGAAAGAAACAAAAAACACGTTCTGTCTATTTGAGACCTTCAGTGCTCGCCAAAGGAGTTAATAATCACTGTAAATCCCGTTTGCTTGTTGCACGTGATGTTACCCTGCAGGTAATATTGTTTTCAAATTTTGTCCAAATTAAATGTTTAAGCTGTATTTCTCACCGTGATAGGAGCCGGTACTGGAGCAGGGCGAGTGCCGCAGGTAGTCGGGTGAAGTGGCGTGTGCCACGCAGGTGCCAGAAGGCTGCACCAGAGCCAGCCAGGCGCGTGGGTCACTGCCGCTGTCCACGAGCGTCAGTCCAGGTTCGTAGCGGGACTCTTCAAGCTGCTGCTCCCCTCCCCTCTCCAACACTCTCGGACTCTGCTGCCGCGAGTCGAGGGCTGCCGCCTCTCGTGCACCTTTGCTCCAGTCTTCCACACTTCGGACATCCATTTTTCAAAAAACCCCAAAGATGAGTAAAGCTAAATCGGCTTACAATATTACACAAAGTTCTGGGCGGCACGCACTGCTACGTCGTCGCACTGTGTGAGTATGACTGTCGCGTGCGGGACTCCTTCTCTGGTGTCTCAAGGCGCGGCGTCGGTTTAAAAAGCGGCACGCGTCTGGGAGCCCCCCTCCTCGCGCTGGTCGCGTGTTGACGTCCAATGAGAAGTCTCGGTTAAGCCCAAGAGAGGTGATTATGGCCCCCCGAAGCCGGACTGTTTATGATAACATTACAATCTAAGGAGTGTTTAACGCAAGGGAGGTAAGGGGAACCTCCCACAGGACGCACATGCACGGGGGTGACGTTTATAGGTAAGGAGCGTGGACAGCGGGAGACGTGCGCACCTAGGACAGAATATCTACCCGTACGTGTGTCTGTCTCCGGCAATGATAGAGGGAGGGGGAGGAAAGAGAGGAAGCTGAAAAGGTTGAAAGTGTTCATTTGCCATCAACTGTCTAAAGAGTTTCTCGTGGATTGTTATCCTCTGTATGCATCCCAGTTAGCAGCAATAACAGCTCACCAATTCAACGTTTTCCACTAAAACCCCCAACGCCCAAGGTCAATTGAACACCGACAAAGGTAAATCACACATAGACCTACTAATTAGGTAAGACTGCTGATAGAAAACCAACTCCAAGTATCGAGCTTCATATCAATATAACTACCAGTTTTTAAAAAGTTCCATCCTTAAATAGTGACACAACAAGAAAGAAAGTTAAGGGGGGAATTTTCAGACCAAACAAAACTTTGGGCAATGTAAAAGCTGACCAAAAGTCAGCTGAAAAAAAAATATGCCAAGAAAAATTGCGGCTCCTGGGGCTCGCGCGCTCATTGTCAATTCATTCAGTCTAAGATCATCTCCAGTTTCCATTTTTCTTTTGTAGCGGCTCTAAAACCTTTTGATCCAGCTCTCGGAACGCCCTGTCCGTAAAAAGGCTTCACAGGGAACGGAAACATGAGCAGGAGTCTCTCGCTCCGCACTGTTTCAGCAATGACACGAGCTGTATGTGGCGCGCGGTTGTTAAGTCGAAACAGCAGGATAAAGTACACACACACGCGCGCCTACGCTCGCACACACAAATAGACATAGACAGAACGCGATGTAGACAACACTATTTCCAATAATCACCTAGAAATTGTTTCTTCAATTAAGTGTTTTTTTAAAAAAAATGAGATGTTTAAATAACAACTAACAAAGTAAATGAGTCAGTAGCTGCAGGCAGGGAAATAGATTTTAGACAAATTGTAGCTATTTAAGGATCCACCTGCAGTCTATTGATCAAAGCAACCATGCTTACTGAAATGTAAACTTTAGCTGTTACCTGGCAAACGAACAATGGGCTAATTGCTGGGTGGAAATTGGCTATTTGGCCTAATTACCACGGTCGATTTAGGATATAACCTAAGCTATATGTTAAATACAGTATGCCAGTATATGAGGAGAGGCGGGGGAAATGAACAGTAGGCTACCAGTTACTGTTGGTAGGCATACAGGTTGACGAAGTTAAGTTAGGACAAACAAAAACGACACTAAGGAGTGGGCTATAAGACAATAAAATTTAAAAAAAATCACAACAGCGACATTTAATATAAAGTGTGAAGAATGGTTAGAAATAGACGGTCTGGTCCTCATTCTGAAAAGACACCCCTCCTGAAACTAGGAGAGCTGGCAATTGTGTGAAAAAACAATTTGTGAGAAGAAATCCCATAATTCCAGAGATAACCCGACATCAATCTTTCCTATGTTTTATTCATGTATTCATCATTGGGACGTCTTGCGGGCTAGAGGTCTGGCGCCGAGCGTTTGCCCCTTCTTCCCACCTACAAGCCCCCCATCCAACGGGCCGGGCCGGGCTCCTGAAGCTACCGACAGGTTGGATATTGTAGCTGGCGATTATTAAAGTGTCGCAGCCACAAAGGAGACTCTATGTTCCATTGGTCACGCCTGGGGGGCTCCTCGAGGGAGAAGAGGGGGGTACTCCCATTCCAATGCGCGAGAGGAGTCTGCGTGCTGCCGCTTCTCATTCCCATCTCCTGGGAGACCGGGGCGCGACGGGCACGAGACTGGAGTGAGGGGTGCTGAACAGGGATTTCAAAAATGAACTGTAGCCTTTCCTAAATTCACTCAATCCATTGTCTCCTTTTTAAAAATGTATTTTGAAACTCTAAAAATCAGAGCTAACAAAATCAAGACGGTAACACCGTGAAGTGTTGTCCACGTTTATTTTAGACAGCTGTGAAGAGTAAGCAGCTTATGTTTCAGCTTTTCACTCCATTACCTTATTTGATGGATTTATTTACAAATCGTTTGAAAATCAACATTTACATACAAAACTTACAAGAATTTAATGTATTATTAAAAATGTAAATATAATGTAATATTCCAATTACCCCAGCCAGGTGCAGCAGCAGAACATGTTGAGGTTGTGTTGTTGACCAGTAATCCGGTATTAACGCATTTGATTGTAAATAATGGCAACACTTCTTTATTCCTTCAGTAAAATAATGAATGCAGGACTTTTATTGATAATTGGACACTGTACGTTGCACATTTTACTGGTACTTTCAAATAAATGAAAGATCTGGAGAATTTTTTTCTGCTACTTTAAATTTTTGTGCTCCATCACAGTAAAAGAGAACATGGTGGTTCAACTTAAAATCATTTGTAACCTCAGTGCCTTACAGTGTTGGATTAGGCAAGCTAAGAAACATCAGTTGTTTGCACATATATGAGTCCCTTCAGCTTGCAATTAGTAGTCATGATGACAAAGGTAAAGCTGACAAAATAATCACATCAAATTCAGCCCTTCAGTTTAATCAGTAAATGTTTATAGTGTGACAAATAAGCCTATGTTGTATTCCCCCTGAAATGACCAAGAGTAAAATCAGATAAACTGTCAAACAGAAAGCACATGTTGGCTTTGAGTTTAGTTTTACCATCCATAGGTGAGTAATGTAAGATAATAACATGCTGTAAGTATAAGTCTTTGATCTCTGGTCCAGAGATTGTATCCAGAGAAATCCAAAGCACAATAAATATGAAGTTAATTTCTTCCATTAGTCTTAAACAATTTTGCCAATATCTGCCAGTCATCAGAGAACAACCTGCATCAAGTTGGGAACAAGGACAGGGAGATCTTTTACACTTGAGAGAGCTAAATAGTGCCACTCTCTGGTTAAAATGGTGAACCACACTGTAGTGCTCCACTGAACTTGACAGCAGTCGTTCTCAGCAGTGTGTCTATCCAGCTGTTAACAGCAGTATACAGGCCTTTGAAGTAGTAACACAAAAAGCCTAACTCATGGGAAAGACACAAAAGCTTAGCTCATGCTTGAACCTAAAATCTATTGCACACATAAATTCATCTCAGATCATCCCTTAAAAAAATATGCTTGGCATTTGTGTTTTCCCCGATAACTTCCAGTGTTTCTTTTTTAAACCTATTAGGCTTAATAATTTGCTATGGCAAGTGTTACAAAGGATAAAATCATTCTTAATCCATTGTCAACTTTCTTCTGGATCAATGGGCTCTAATAAACTAATAAATAAATGGTAAAAGAAAAAGTCTGCAGGCAGAGAACACTGTGTAGGTAAAAGCATTACTACTTACCAGTATCTGGGTCAACTTACCATTAAGATGAAACTTGTACAAAATTAGTAACCATTGCTACTGGAAAAGCAGACAAGCCAACAGAGCACTATGGACAGAAGAAACATTGCCACTTTAGAAAAGCTTTTCTGTGCTCCTTTAAGAATAAAGCCAAAAGAAATTTAGGGAATAGTTCAGCGTTGAGGGTTGAGTTCCTTAATGACACAGATAATGATCAGAATTATCCACAAGTTGTCAATAGTTAGAAGTACATTTCTCAGTGGCACCACCCCTGATTCGTCTACATTAGCAAAAACAACAAATACCATCCCACTGTAGAAAACCTGTTTATTAGACAAATTATACACAGAAAGCTTTGCCACTTGTAACAGAGGCCCCAGTTTGTTCAGTTTTTGAATAATATGCAACACATACAACAAAATAGGCCTATATTAAATACTGTACATCATAAATTTTTGAAAATTATCAAGTAAATCCTGTAGTTCTATGTATGAAATTAAAAATGTTAACAGATAGCGCAAGAGCAAGTTTGTGCATGCTTTCTTTTTAATCAACTTGCCACTTTTTGTTATTTAGCCAGCAAATAATAAAATGAACTCAGGATGACATGAGAAAAGCAGAGTTTGTATTTCTGTGTTTATGTCGACCATGGGCAGAACAAGGGAAAACCAAATGCAGTGATGTGACTGCTAAACTCAACACTAAAGCTCATCATGATATACTCTTCTCTTTTTGTTAAACAAAAATAGCATCAACATGTAAAATATACATTTTTTATAATGTCTCTTTCATTTATACTAAATAAAACCTTTTAAATGTCTGTGTCCTATTTGTCATTCAATAGCCATACTGTAGCCTAATATAAGAAAAGAATGCCTAAGAATGCTTGCTTCAAAACACTGTGGCTTGACTGAGTTCTCTACGCACAACATTTTGCAGTTTTAGTTCTTAAAGATAACAAACTGAAAACTTGTTCTAAACAACTAACATTATCAATTATTAATACAGTGTTAGTGTAAAAGATTTGGTTCCATTTTACCACCCCACCCCCTAATCCACAAAATATTCCTTTATTTCGCAATGTACTGTTTCCCCTTCCCCACCCCAAAATGCACCTTAATGGTCTCATTTTAATTAATTGGCACTTTAAAAAAACAAGTTATATAAACAGTACCCTTAACATTACAGATATGAAATAGAAGTATATTTCGGACTCATCTCATAAAAGGCAGCCACTGGATTTCCGATGGCCGTTGACTCTTGGTGACATTCCAATGACCCTGAAGCACAATGACTGATTTGCTGCTCTAAAATGTTTCCAGTACACGGTGATATTTTGGGTTTGGAAGTTGGGAGGGTACAGCTAGCTAGTTGACACATAAGGCCTGCACTGAAGATGCTGTTGCAATGGCTTCTCCTCAACATAAAACTCCATTTCGCCACTTGAACCTGATAAGAAATGATTATTGAACTCGAACATGACACGACCTTACAGAATGAGCTTTTCTCTTTTAAACACCCGGGTCATGGCAGCACTAAATTAAGCGGGGGAAAAAAGAAAGAAAAAAGAATAGAAAAGAAAAATTAAAAGCAAAAGTTTGAATGACTTAATGATGCAAAACCAGAGACTACAGCACTCATTTAGCAGTTTTTCAAAGTTTGCTGAGAGAAAAAAACAAGTAGACAGCTCAGAACAATGTTATTTTTTGTACTTCCTGACCAAAACACATTCCACGCATTAAAATCTATTTTTTTCAAAAACAAAAATCAATAAAAGACATATAATAAGCATAAGCTTTTTGAAGTCTTTCGGCTTGTCTTTTATGTTTTTTTTTCTTTAAGTTGTTTTTTGTATCATCCCTTTTTACTATCCCTCTGAGTCTGATTAGAGGATCTCACCTTGAATTGAAAAGCAGATAGCACAGTACAGGTGAGAAAAGAAAAGGTCAGATCTACATACAATCACTTACAGGTCTGTGGGCACTGGTACAGTGCAGTGGGATTGACAAAGAGTCTTTAATGTGCATCAAAATGGTGAAAACAGTTTCAGGCTGATGCACCAAAATGGCAGAAGTAGTTTAAGATCAACACACCAAACTGGTGATTTTACAGTGTCATATTGTTGCACTGTCATGGCATGTCAGCAGTTTCCAGACCGATGCACCATGATGATGGCGTCAGCATGTGTTCAGCGGAAAAGTCTTAGGTCTAGTCAGGCCACCGGGTAGACACCATCTTGGAAATGATTACACATTTAGAACCCCAGATATCGGTGAAGCAACACCAGAGAAGAAAAAACTCAGTATGGACTCCAACATAGTGAAAAGGCAGCGTAAAACTGGAGAAGTGGAATATTCCAATAGCCACTGAGATGGGGCCTTTTCAAAACTACAAGGGGCTGCTGTATGTATTCCCAGGGCTACAGACAAAACTATTGTTATATATGCCTTCATAAAATAACTGCCCCATAATTGCTTAGTGGTGTGAGCCCCTTGGAGTTGTTTGATGGCTTAAGACACCAGCAGTCATCCACCAATGTCAGCCCTGGCGCTCACAGGACTATAGAAGTGTTTCCTGGTTTATAGTGCTGGAGTACTATAATCTAAACCTCCGATGTGGGGTTTAGATAATAATAGTCAGGTCATTTCAGCAGATCTCCATTATATGAGGCAGTCCTCATATCATAAAACAGAAACAATAAAAAGAGATCCCCTTTCACACATATCCCCAAAATAATCCCCCAAACAATCACAACAACAACGACAATAAAGCAAAGATTCAAGCACCCCCCCACCCCCTCCCCTTTTTGCACTTCACCAGCATGGTTTGCAGGGGATAAGGAACCTCCAACAGACCTCAACTTCCTTTGTCTTCTCCACATACAAAATAGACACCCCTGGAAACACCAGACCCTAGCAGAAACTGAAAACAGAAAGATTCTTATGTACACGGATCTCTATCTTATAACTTTTTAGCTTTGACCAAAATGTATTTGTTCTATCATCCAATGACCGACTCTAGCCATCTCGTCTCCTCCTTCTGCTCTACCTCCTCCTCTTCTTCCTGAACCAACTGTATCCTTTGCAACTCCTCATATAGACGTGCCCCTGTCTGGATCATTGCCATATCCAAAGTTGGGTCCTGGGCCTGTGGGCTGGTAGGGGATGGAGGACATTGTTTTAATGGGGCTGCGGAAGAAACCACCGTTGGGGGCCCTCTGCCTGAAAGGGCCCACCCCGCCAGTCCGGTGGTCCTGCAGGACGCTGCCGCCACCGCTACCAAAACCAGCAGAAAATCCAGCAGCGGCTTTGGCAGAGAGGCTGCGGCTGAGGGTCTGGATCTGCTCTGGGATGAAGGTGGTGGTGGTGATGTGGGTGTTGCGGAAATCGCTGATTTGCTCGAGTGCCTGGCGTGCGGCGGGCAGTGCATCCATGTCAAGGGGTGTTAAATCGACGGAAGAGGTGGAGAACTGCTTGTGGGGGCTTTCATCCTCGGTGCACAAGCTGTTAACCCGGCGGTGTAGGTGCTCCAGGTCGATCTCCTTATCGTCCTGCAGGTGGGGAGGGTCAGGGAAAGAGTAGGAAGAAGAGGAAGCGGTGATGGTAAATGGTGGAAGGGAAGGGGAGGAAGTTGGAAAAATATGTGGTGGGAAAGTTGTTGGTTGTAGGAGAAAAATCAGTGTTAAAGGATGGAAGAAGGGGATCAGGGAAACGGAAAAGTGAGCAGTAGGAGAGGGATGGTGAGAAGGAAGGTGATAGGGATGAATCAAGAAAGTTGGATAAAGGAAGGAAACGAGAGAGAGGAGGTAAAGGAAAAGGAGTGAGGGAAACAGAGGAAAGTATGTGCAGAGAGGATATATTTTGGAAAAGTGGAAGTGGACAAAGATGGGGTGTATTTGTTTTGTGCAATAGGGATGCCATCCATTTGACCAGTATAAATGGATAGTTAGAAGGATGTTGGGCAACACGGAAGGTGAAGTGATAAGAGCAATATGCCACGCATGAGGCCAAACAAGAATTTTGGCAATTAAAAATAAGATTCATGTTGAGGTAATTGCAAGAGTTAATTGTGAGAATGACAATATGACACGGAAGAAAAGTGTTAAATAAATGTTTGATGATCACAGGGAAACATGGGTGACAGGAAGCAGGGAGAGCAAAAAGAGAAGAGGGGAAAAATGGAGGGAAGGATAGAGAAGCACACTCTGAGCTGTGGTCAGGATATTGAGAGAGAGAAACATACACACACTTCTACAAGGTTTTTAAGGGAGTGCAGATAATATACTGGAATACACTAAGATAACACACCGCCATCATGCTGTGTGCTCTGTGATTCCAGGGTGCAAGGTCTACTGTCGATATACTAATAAGAATTAAAACATGAATTAACTTTAAATCATGAAAAATTAAAAAAAAAAAAAAAATTAGTTTGTGTGTCTTATTACCCCTATTGCATTCTGGCCACCATGCCAAAAAATTCACATTGAGACTGACATCTCATTTTCAAGTGAATTTTTTCAGGCCACATACAATCACAATTCAGCTCTTATAGCTTATTTATCAACTACATTATTTAACTTTTATCAAACATGTTTAACAGCTCTAACAGTCTTAACATTTCCACCTTAATACAAAGCACATTCATTAACTTAAGCTTAGCTTAACTTAGTATAAGTTAAATGAAACTTATTGTTACTATATTCACATGGAAATAACTTATCCACATAACCTAAAGAATGGTAACAATCAGTGAGAGGTGTTTCATGCTTTTACTGGATTGGGAAGGGTGGAGCTGAGTTTGCAATGAATGAGGTGTGGATAAAGAGAGGAGACGGCTTAGGTGAAGGGTGCTGGAAGGTGCTGAAGAGAGTTTCTTAAATGTTAAAAATTTCTGCATTGTCCACACATGTGACAGTGTGCTTCTCTAGCTTTAAGGAGGGTCTCAGAGGTAGGTGGCAGGAAGTGTGGGGTGTCACATAATTTTAGGTGTGTCATTTTGATGTTTCATGGAAATATTGTTTGAGTAAAGTCAAACAGGGTTTTGTGAGGAAGGGAGGTCACATTATTAGGGTTAAAGATAGAGTTACTGACCGTATCCTTTGGGTCTGGGGGATCTGGAGGGGGCTCTGGACCTACTGTACGTGGCTCAAGGACAGAGGGGACCAACTGTGGTGCCCTCTGGCTGCCATCTAAGGAAGGGACAGTGGGAGGGAGGAGAGGACGAGGGGGGGCTAACGTTTGTTGTGACATTATCATACACACACTAAGTGTTTGACGGAGGGGATTTTGAAAAGGTAAAGTTGGTGGCAAAGAAATGACGGAAAGTGAAAGAGAAGAGTGAATCACAAATGGTCAGTCTGCTGTCTGTGAAAGAAGACTAATGGGTAACTACAAGGAGTGATTGAAAGGAACTTAGGAAAGGATAAGTGGGAGTTTTTTGTGGTAAAACATGGCAGGACCTGAGTGCATTTCTATTCCTGCTGGGGGACACGTAATGTTTTCCTGCATTATAATGCCCACAAAAACATTACAGAAAAGAAGTCCACAATGAATCCCCCATATGATAATAAACTATCTTGACAGAGATAGAATAATAAATCTACAAGTCTGAAATGTATTTAAATATACATCTCTAATTCATCGTGGAATGCAAAGGCCTCGTTTTGGAGCCAAGTTTAGAGTTCAAAATGGTTTTTGGCTTCATGTTATAATATTAAGTTTTGCAAAAAAAAAAAAAAAAAAAAAAAAATCATCTGTATTTTACGTAAAATAAATACTTCACTGCAGGTTTCTACCAGCATATTTAACTTTACAGAGCATGTCACTTTGACTGGGCAAAGATGATGCTGTATTTACCTCTAGATGGAGAGACAGCACCCTCTAATGGCAGAAAGGCATCATTGCACACATAATCAACTGGCAACATGCCAGGTATATAAAGGTTTTGGAAAGAGGTTACCACTCTGTGAACACCAGAGTCTGAACCGTACTCTTTGAAGTCCATCATGTCTTTTCATATTTTATCACTCATATATCATAGCATTTCAGATAGCATCTATCTTCAAGCATTACTAACCAATGATTTATTTTTATCCTCTATTGTATGTATAACCTTGGGGTGGGAGGTGAGGTGGTGAAGGTGGTCATTCTCATTTTGGGGGCGAGCTCGGAGGGGTTGGTAGGTTCGTAGGAGTGCTGCACAATCAGAGCGCAGGGAATGTCGCAGCATGCTGGGGGCTGGTAATGGGTGGCAGTGGGGACAGTGGTGTTGGCGGTGTTGGGGGTCTGGTTCTGGGTCTGACCGCCCAGGGCAAGAGGGTGCTCGTTGGGGCTGTGAGGGCATGGATCGGCAGCTTGCCTGGCAGATGGGCCATCTGCCTGTGTCTGGTGTGAGCATGTGACGTGCATGTGGGTGTGTGTGAGCAAAAGGGACAGGGGGAGAGAGACAGAGGCAGAGAAAGAGAGAGAGATATTGAGTGATGGAAAAGCGAAATGTGCAGTAGTTCATATAAATGTATTTGTGTGTTTGTGTGCATGCAAGTTGAGTGGGAAGATTCACACAAGCCAGAAAAAAAAAGTCAAACAGACACACAGGCAGACACACACGCGGACAAACGTCAGACGGGCGGAGACAGAGAAGGGATGAGTGACAGACAAGATCAGGCAAATGGAAGGATGGTTAGGTGGAGGAGAGAGAGAAGTCAATTGGAGAGACAGACGGGTGGGGGGTGAGCGAGAAGAAAGACATGGCAGTCAGTCAGCACACACAGTTAAGCAGGTCGTTCTGTGTTGCGTCTTCAGAGAGACATTCACACAGTCGTTATATACCTGGAAAGGGGAGATGTTTAAATGCCATTTTGTATTGCTCTCTCCCTCTCTCTCTCTCCCCTCGCCCGCTACACCCCTCAACACAGAGTACTTATCTACAAAAACAAAACAAAAAGGCAATATGAGAGCTTTGAGCCACAGTGACACAGATCATCATATAGAGTTAGAACGAGTAGATCGGCAATTCCCATCAAAACCGCAAGAAGATGATACACAAGGAAGTGCCTGCTCTTCTCATGCTAAATCTATGTATTATGTGAAATATCAGACATGGTCAAAACCACAGATGTCACCATTATGGAAGAGTTCTGACAATGATAATGATTTCTTTTTTGTCAATATGTAGCATTTCAGTTACTCTCAGTTTTGAATTTTTGGAGACATGGTCGATTCCAATGACAGAACTCTTTCATACAAACTTCTGGTAGAACATATACAGGCCGAAAAGTGTAAAAGCAATACAGCCACCCTGTTATGAATGAAATGAGCCGCAGACACTCATCTGGAAGTTGCTTGTCAAAAGAATCAAAATGTGCAAAATTTAGACTAGTTTTCATAGAAGTGTTGAGGGCACCTTGACCCATTTTCCCTTATGTATACAGTACTATCATTATATGCATACACAGGCACCAACCCAAAATGAGTTCAGATGCTTTTGAGCACAGTAAAAGGGTAGCAATGCAGAGGTAGATGACTAATTTCCGCAAATACAATATTTATCTGTTACCAAATGGAATATGTTCTAGATATCTGTAGTGCACTGTAGCCATCTTTCAATTGAATTAATGTGTGAAATATTCCAGAGATAGCAGGGATGACTTGCAGGTAGACTGTTAATACACAGTTACACAACCCCTCTTTATTATGTGTGCACATCCTTGTCAAACGTGCTCAGTCATTATATATTTCCCACCACTGGGGACCCACATTAGTCAGCTCTGTGGAAATTTGTGGATTTGTGAGTGCATGAGTGTATCAGCCCAGGTAGAGAAACTAATAAGCAAACTGTTCGCGGTGAGAAGCAGACTCATAGATAACAATTTCAGCCATTCCATGACACACAACACAGAACCATAGCACAAACACAAACAGTGACATATAGCCCACAGTTAAAAGCAGTTACCACAGCATTACAGCATTCAGTATGAATGTAAAGGCATGTACAGAGACATGTACAGCATGTAATTATGCATGTATTAGTATGTGTAAAAAACATGGAGACACAAACACAGCTCAGTTGTATTACAGTTTAAACAGTGGACTGCAGGTTTTCATGTATGCAAGAAGCGTGTGTTTGTGTGTGGCAGGCGGGGATGGGGTTTGGCCATTCAATCTGATGAATGAACATAGTTGCAATCTGTGCCAGTATTTAATGATTTTAAGTGAAACGCATCCATCTGAAGTTGTGTGTGTGTCACTGAGAGTAAGATAACCTGATTCTTAACTGCTGGAGGTGTGAGAAAGACATGAACAACAAAACCACCAGGGCTTATGAAAAATGTTTAAAACAAAATGGCACAAATGTATATCTTGCATTAATGGGTTTCATGATATGGCATATCCAACAGCAAAGTTTTAGTATTTGTTATACTGACACAAGCCTGACATGGTGGAAGAGGTGAGCTAAATGATGACATGTATGCATGCAAGTGAGGGTGGGAGCTCATTGGTTTGTGTGTTACTGCGGGAGCAGCCATTCAGGGGAAGCTGTTTTTTCTTCATGGAGGACAAATGAGGGTTATTCTATTGATTTTCTAATTAGAAATGAGCAGCACCGTCGCTGTACTTTTGAATAGATAACCCACAGATCTTATTTAATAAATGCTTGTGATAAGTGAGACCCCACTGATTATCTCAGTGACCGAACTGCACTCAAAGCACATTGATCCTTTCTGCATCTGCTCATTTTAGATTAAGCCAAGGGGAAAGTTAGATCAGGTAGTATGCAAGTTCATTTAAAGTGTTTGATGTAGGTTTTAATGATTTCCATCCTCATAATGACGGTTCAAAAGGAATTTTTTCACCCATAATACATGAGAAAACCATGTAAATCACTATGTGGCTGATATTAGTCTGAATTCTCAATACAGCAAGTCTATGTCTTTTTTGGGCACAGTATCTCACTGTGGAAGCAGAGTCCTCATGCCAAGTCTGCACTTCCAATTCATATTCCTGTTGCCAATATATCCTGTTACGCCAAGTTTTTTAGGCCCACGCATAAAGAGTGGGTCACCAGGCTTTCCTGTTTTATGTGAAGCTTGCATAAATGCAAAGGGAGCTGTGCGCTCTTGGCTCGACATGATGGTCTCAGATGGTGTTAACATTCACTGTGACAGCAAGACAGAGGCCAATGAGTTCCTCATTTAAACTAACTGAGAGTGAGGCGTCTAGTGGAGTTAATTACAAGCTTTATGGTTTGCTTCACTTTATTAATTTAACTTAAGGAAGTTGGATGACATTAAACACACTAGACTTACTCCACCGGCCATGACTAAGGCCAAATTGCATGCCGAGGAACAGTTTTCCCCAGTCGATAAAATGCAACATATGCAATTTATCTAATTAGCTGCTTTGAAGTTGACTTAAATTTGTCTTCCTTCCTTCACTGAGTCAGGACATGCTGCAGTGGTCCCAGCTTGACTCTCTCCTGCTCTCTTCTCAGCAACCATCTTTGCAGCTGGTCGCCCATTTGGAAAAATTCTATGCAGATGGTTTGAGATCTGAGTAGGTTATTCCCACTCTTTTTACATGTATTCTGACAATATAAAGAGATAATACCACATCCTATTTTGATTGACGAGGTATCTTTTATATACAAGTTGCAGTTTAAAGGTCAGGGTATGCTTGGAAGGATACAATCTGTACAACATGTTTACCAACCATTCCCAAAAGAAGAACGCTCAACGTCAAGTGGTTTCAGAACGTTATGTCAACGGATGATCCAACAAGCACTTTGTTTGAAGCATACTGAGCCTGAGGTTCAGCTGATGAGCTCTGAGCAAACCTTGAACTAAACCAATGGAAATCAATAAGTCAAAGCTTTGATAGGGTGAAGGATAAATGTCAGGGGTCAACTATCAAAAACAATCATGGCTGACTGAGCCAAAGTCATTTTCACCATGGAAGCACAGAGGGGGTTTTTGACCGATGCACTATTTGTTTACACCTCACTGGAACATCCCATTGCTTTGCACTCACTGCCATCCATATGCTTTGTTTTCATTTGCAGTCAAATAAAAATCTTACTCCTTTCTGCATAATGTAGAAACCCTAAACCTCTTTTATTCTCGCTCAATGATTTACTGGACTAATAATAGTAATATCATTAACCAGAAATGTAATAAAATGTAAATGAAATGCAGTCTGTCACCCATACATGGCTTCTTAATCAATAATAGTGATTTCAGTATGTCAGTAACTGCCTGGTGCCTTGTTATGCAAAACCTTAAACAAGATCTACAGAGAGAATCAAAGACTATCACCGTTTAAATCCCTGCTGTCCCTCCTATTCAGTGTTGCGACTCCACTCCTGTGCTCAGTCAGGGGCTGATTCCACTGGCTGCTCTTAGTGGCTAATGAAGATAGCGGGGGGTGCGTGTGTGTTTGTATGTGCTGAAGTTAAATCACACTGTGCTTAACATGACTTCGGGCTCAACCAAAGGTTAGGCATCTTTGTGGCTGCTCAGTGGCAGACATGACTACTGATCTGAGTGACAGATTAAAGCTGGTGACTGTGCAGGGGTCTGGAGGTAGGTGGAACACGGCGTGTCAGTTGGTGTTGGTACTAAAGACAAAAATATTGTTGCCTGATCAAAACCAAAATGCCAGTTGGGTGCCAGTGTTGCATGTGTCACAACATATAATGTGGGGCCCCTTCAGAAATGTTTATAGACAAGAATTTGAGATCCAAAATGTTTAACACGCCTATTTCTGGCTTATTCAGTGTTTAGACCCTGAATCAACTGAGAGATAGACAATCTCTCTTTTAGTCACACTATAGGATCTCTACATGATGGGCACTGTATATATGTACATACGGCATAATCGGCAAAGCTACATTAAGCCTAAGCACATCAAACTGCTTTGAACCTGCTGTTGAACATGCTGCTCTATTCTCACTGCAGCTGCTGTCAGTTTAACGGCACATGGCAACCGACTTGAAACAGGAGGAGTCTGCATGTGACTTTATAGCTCCTGCAAGGCTAGACCTTAAACTGAATCATTTTCTACAGAGCAAAAAGAGATCCACATGGAGTGCAAGTAAAATTAAGCAGTTGACTGAATCAATGAACAAACAGCCCAAACGACATGTGATAAATACAACAAATAACTTTCTGCTGTTGAGCAGTTGCAAACAATTACAGGTGGTGTGCTGGACTGCAGTAAACAAAGCTGTGTGAAACTTCCAAGTAGTTTGTCAAACAAGCCTGTGCACACTACAGTGATCACAGCAGATGAAACAAATGAGTCAACTCACATTCTCAACAACTCACTCATTTGCATACAAAAAGACACAAATCTCCAATACATCTGTAGAACACCTACATGTATGTCTGGCTTTCATGTGAAAGGGACTCCACCACTCGAATCAAGTCATTAATATACCTCAAGACAGTACATTGACATCTTCTACAAAAGCTAGAAGTGCAGTGATATAGTAATGCAATCATTTGTGATGATGTACCAATGTTTGACCAGGAGCTGCTCATTTAATCATTTGGAGTTTAATCATTTGTGGTTCATTGAGTTTTCATGTTTAAACTCTCTCTAAATTACTTTTTGGATGATTGGTGTTATCGGTCTTTTATCATAAAAAGTAACCTGAAATGACACTAAACCATCCTGGGTATAGTCACAATTTCCGCACCCATCTTTTTGTCATCTTTTCTAATTTATTCTTGGTGGAACTTTAAATTAGCATGACACCAAATATTAAGGAGATAGGACAGACTTCTAGTTTCTGGTAGTCAGAGTCATGCTGAGGTCCCTTAGACAGTCCTAATTAGTGTAATGGCCGTCTTTTTCCCCCATTAAAGCACATTTTGGTAACCAGGCAACAATCTGTAATACATTACGGTAGACCATTCAAAACATCCAGTGCCTGATTGACAGTAAGTTGGTCTTACATTTCTAAAGACTGGAGGTTGAATGATACGTTTGGAAAGCATTCCACATTAATTCCTTAAATACATAATTCACAAGTTAACCTTAGCATGCCTTTATCAAAGAGCTCCTTCTGAAGGGCAAAAAAGCAAGTGTTTCAAGCGGAAGTAATTTACCTGATGGCAAAAACATTTTCAGTTAAAATTAATCTGTGCTGCTTCATGCCTCAGTCTAATTTGTTACCAACACATAAATAATTAACTCTAAACCAAAAGTGAAAATATTATTTCACACATAATTACATTTCTTTCAGTTCATCAGTGGCATGTTTTGCATATCAAATTTGCTACACTTTGCTGCAATTTCACACTTCTGATTAAAGTTTTGTAGTTGAGCACTTTCTCCCACTGTTTTGGTAAACATAGCAGTAGGCATGAGAGGTGACAAGGTTGGGTGGTATTGGAAGTTGAATTGAAAGCCTTGTCAAATACCTTTGTGGATAAAACAGCTACTGAGATAGAGCGGTTGTAACTATGGCTAGCACTCTGTTATTTTCTGCTGAAAAGGGTCTGAGCTTTTTTAATTACAATGCATTAATAGAAAAGCAACTAAACGTGCTGCCATTTGGGGCTTCCTTTGAAGATGTCACCTTCCTTGTCGATAATGGGGCAAACAAAGCTACCACATCACAACAGACTGTGGGGTTTCTACTAGGGGAGGATGTTGCCAGAGTCACTTTGATTGTCTCAAATGATATCCCTGCTGAGGTGATCAACCGCACATAGGCTGATTGGATATTTCACAGGGTGCTGCTGCTAATTTACAAGGTGGAGTGTTGCCACTGTTTTGGAGAGAACGGTGGTATAAATATCCATGTTTAATACTGTGAGTCAGTGTTTCTGACTCTGCCTTGGTCAAGGCACACTGCAGCATTCCAACAGGCCCTCAGGCTGTTTTGCATTCTGCTTTTCGCGTTGCCAGTGTCCTTTCCGCTCCAAAATATTAACTTTTCAGAAAAAAATAAGTGGTTGATTACCCTGTTGACACTGATGCATTTGCCTCATTTTAAATTAACACCATCAAAATAGCATTAATTAAACATTAAAAAAGAGGTGAGATTACGCAGGACACCAGCAGTGGAAGACCATGGAATACATTACAGGACTTACAGAGTAAGTGCTTGCCAGTTTCAAAAAAGTAAATGTAGAATAATACCACTGAATGATTCATATTGAGGATCTGAACTGTGATTGTTGATTGCAGGGTTTTAGAGACATGTAGGGATTTTGTGGCCACAATGTAAACAAAGTCTTGGGGGCCAGAAACAGATTACTCAGAAGACCTTCAGCTACTTCCAGTCAGTCATAGTGTATAGTGAGTGTATAATGTGAGTATATGCATCATTAATCTGCCACCCAGGCCTAAATAGTATTACTGCATAGTTAATATTAAATATCTTATTTGGCAAAAGTACAAATTGTACTTTTTACAAATTAGTAAGGAAATATCTCATTGGTTAATCATTTTAACGATTTCATGATCATTTTTATTCAGCGAAGAATTATAATTAATGACATGGCAAGATGCTTTATAACCTGTCTTGATTAACCTTTCTTTTCCTTCCTACATATGCAGAGACAGAATATGCAAAAGCCCAGCAACAAGTTTCAGACACCATCAGCGTCATAACTCCTTTACAAAGACAACTTGTTTCTGAGGAGTTTTTTTCTTCCACCTGGTACAAAGTCGAAGCTTTCGGCTGAGTAATTGAACATTCTTCTACTGTTGCCTCAGCTCGGCCTGAAACCTAGCCCATCACCCATCAAATCAACATCTGTCCACTTTATTCTATATTTTTCTACCTACTGTAGGTCCTATACCTCTCTCTGGACAATGGTTCCTCGTTTCAGTCACCCATGCATCCCCTTACCTCCTTGGAGGGGACCCTTGATCCCTTCCTTCGTGACCACCAGCTCTCCACCATGGCAATGAGACAAGAGAGAACCACGCCAGCAGCTAGGACACAGAAAACACCGGCAAAGCTGTGGATGTCCAGGGCATTGCCACGTTGTCGTGTCTGGACTGAGCTGTAGAGGTCACAGGGGCTGTCCTTCGGCCACCACTTGAGCTTCAGTATATCCATGTCACCGTTCTGCTGGAGCTCCAAGATTCTAGGATATAGGCAGGAGACATGAGCATGTAAGCACAGAGCCATGTTAGGCTATATATCAGCCAGTTAAAATAACCAGTCTGTGTCGTGAAATCAGAAGGTTAACAAATATTTGTTTTTTTATGCTTATACTTCAAGTTTCTGCAAACCGAAGGAGAGGAACAGAAAAAGTAACTAGAATACATGAAAAGGCAGGTATATATTTATGAATCTAACTTTATGTATTTGGTAAATGCATGAGTGAGCTTTAAACCAGCAAAATTCAGAAGAGTCAGAAAACACTGTCCACAATGATCATAGTTATAGGTATGATGACTGACTGTGTCTGAGGGCCATTGCAATGATTACAGAGTCAAAATGCTTCAAAATGATCACGGAGAATAAAAAGGTATTTGCACAAGTCCATTGCACAAAACCTAACAACACTGCAGCATCTACTGCAGTTGCTATGACCCCTCTAGTCCATTTGAGGGCAGTGTTTGCCAGTTAAAGTCCTCCCTGATCCCTGACAACCATATTGGGCTGTCAAACTCATTATGGCTAACATTAATATGTTTTGCAGCACAGCGCGAGTACACTGCCACAATGTCATTATGCAGCCTAGCTTTAGTCCCGCGATTGATGGCTTCAGAGAGGATACAGCTCAGAGGTTGATGGGGTCCCTCTGTTAGCCTTCAGCTTATTATTTAACTGGGTCGTTCGTTTTGGTTTGGAGGAGAAGCTGCGCACACACACAGACAGACAGCCGTACAGGGGCTCTGTTAGCATTCAGCTGGATATTTAACAGGCGATCTGGCATGGAGGAGAGAGGTGCACAGGAAAAGGAAGAGACAAAGAGGAAAAAGGCAATCTGGGGATGTGTGGGTGTGCATGTTTATACATATACCTGCCTCACAGGCATAAACATATAAACAGAAAAAATAGATGCAAATAATTCCTCATAGAAAAAGCAAGACCCCACAATGATTGACACCAAGTAGATGCACATTCATAAATAACCAAAGTCACAAACTTGATTGCATGTCCAAGCAACCACACACATGTACATAGAGACAGATGTTTGCAATTATCTGTAGAACTTCCTCAGGGCAAACGCCTCCTGCAATTTCAATGACAACATGCTGACATGAATGACAGTGCCCATCTCTCATCTCTCCTCATATGGAATACACAAAATGAACTGAAATCAATCAAGAAATGCAAATGAGCCCTGCAGACAGTTTACATAATTAATTTCACCCACAATAGCCAGAAAAACATGGCTCATTTCAATGTAAATCAGCAAAACAGACCCAGCACGTCGCCCTATAACCACATCACTTTTGTGGACTACTCTCAGGGAAGACTCTCGTCACTTTCTGGGAAACTGGGGAAGTACATGGTTAAAATGTCGGTTGTGTTTGTAATTGATAGAACAGGAGAGGAGAAGAGAAGAGAAGAGAAGAGAAGAGAAGAGAAGAGAAGAGAAGAGCCTTGCAAATCCACCACCAGTCCTTCTAATAAGAGATCATGTCCACCAACTGCCAGCTTGATTGTGGGATTGTTTGGCTCAGATCAGCACAGATTAAGGCCTAGATTACGACTTTGTGTAGATGATTTGCAATATTGACTCAAAACAAATGAAATCAAGCATATCTGCAACAGTGTTCATCAGTTGTATTACAGTGGCAGCACTGGCCCAGTTGTATGTCCTGGTTGTTACTCAACTGGCATGAAGAAGAATCAGCCAGTGTAGAAATCCCTGATCTCACATCAATCCGGCATCTGTTCTGTTTTAGTAGTGCAGTGGGCCCTGCTCCATTTTCTTTCAAACATGTCAGAAAGTTATTTTTGGACTGCAATATTGTACTGTATTATACAGGATTTGTGTCTGAATGCTAGATTGTTGATTGCTGGAGGAGCAATAGTTCACAAACACTCGACTGTTGCATGCAGGGCACACTGTTGATATACATGTTGAATTGGCTAAAATGGGGCTTTTGAACAGCCCCTGTGTTTAATCTAAATTTAAACAGCGTCCTTACCGACTTATTCTTATCTGGTGACAGTATCACAGAAAAATCACTGTTTATGAAAGTTAAAACAAGCTTTTTTTTTTACCACAGAAGTGATGTGCCTTTCATACAGTACTGACCTTTTTATCTGTCACTTTGACAACAGATGCTTCACACACACACACACACACACACACACACACACACACACACACACAACGAAGAGCCTGCAGTCTGGCAGACAGCTTCAGAGGAAGACGGATTACACACAGGCTAATGAGATGGAATAAGAGCGATCCCACCTATCAAAGAAGGCAGGCAATGTTTTGTCAAAATATTTCATGATTTCTAGGTTGGAATTCAGCCAACTTCTGAAGATTTCTTGTCTGACTTGATGTCTTTTCATGTCTGTCGAAGGGAGATGCATGCTTTATGTTTGGAGGTGCCATCTGTTATCCCGGCTCATGACTTGACTCGTCTTATGTGTCACAAATGTCATGTCACACAGGTCTTCGTGTAGCACTTAAGGAGTGGCAATAAGCAGTGGCATTTTCTTGTTTCATCTACTTTAACACCTGCGAACACAATTACCCGAGACGGCAAATGCCTTGGTGACAAAATTCTACAAAAGATGTTTACCGTTGACCTTTGAGGGAAAACAAATAAACAATGGAGAAGGTAATTAACATTTCTTTTGTTGCAGAGAGAAATAGTGCTGCCATGCTCCAATCATATGTCTAGAAGAGGTTTGGAAGACCTTGTCTTCATAACTTGGAGGGAAGAGGGTTTCTTCCCTCTGAGAGATTTCTATATTAATGATCTCTTCTCTTCTTTTCAGCAACTGCAGCCGACATTTCAGCTCCCAACTTCACAAAGGCGCTGTGTCTCATTTTTACAATATCATACAATTTTAAATAGCCCATCGTCAAATTCATTTAGGGGTGACTGTCAGAATGAGCCGGGTTCTGAAATTACAGAGAAGTTTTGGGAAACCTGGATCAAAAATATTCACACTAGTTCTATAAATTCTTGACATACTTTGATACAATTTAAAGTAGTACATAGATTGCACTTCTCCCGCACTAGATCACAAAAAACGATTCAAAGACACTTCACCGCTCTGTTCATTGGTTAGATCATTGGTTAGAAACATTTGTTTTCTTTTTTTGCTCTTGCATTTAAGAGTGAGGTTCCCGCTGTCCCTCTAAGTGTGCTATTTGGAGTGGTTGGGCCAGTTAGAGTGGCAGAAAGGTATAAACCCATGCAATCTGTCCATCCACACTGCTGACTAGAAAACTGTTGTTAATGATCCAACCAAACTTTTTCATTGCCGAGGGTCAAAACTGAAACTTAATGGGGGCAACAGGTGTCCATTGTATATATTGTTAAGATGCAAAATGAAAAAGTCCTGTGAAAAGATCCTGTAACTGACTGAGTGTTGCCTGCTGTGCTCAGATTTAAAAAGATAATTAATAATTAGGGATGTTCCATATTTAAAAAGCTATAGCTTTGACAGCAGTTTATATTTTCATTGGTTAAATTCTCTAATTTTTAAAACATAAGGAGAGTCAAACTGAAGCTCACTTTGTGCAGCACTGGTCTAAAAGACCAACTGCATTATAGTGTCATGTTAATACCTTCTAAAGTAACTCTAACTTCTATTTTGATCACCATTAATGTTTTTTTTAATCCTATTTTTGCACTCTTTGGTTCTGCTGCATATCTTTGCTGCTTTTCAAAATCAATACACAAGTGCTTAGGAAAAAGAAAAACTATGCCACCTAAACTATTAAATACCCTGTAGGACACCTCACATGTTTTTAAATAAGATCTTGCTGCATGTTGAGGTTACTGGCTGTGTCTACACTAAACTAAAGATCAATTTTCAGTTTGATTATCAAATGTTAATTCAAAGACTCACTGAATGCCATCGTTTTCCCTTTCTTATTCCAAAGTATCAAAAGGATGCCAAACAAAACAACAAAGAACAACTAAAAGGTTTCCTTTCCAACGTGATCAAAGATCAAACAGATCAAAACTCAAAAACAAACATTTCAAAAAGAGACTTTAATCAGAGGAATTATGAGGATGCAACTAAGCTGTGTGTAACTTTGAGGGAGGACAGAGCTGAACAGAGTTGAGATTCAGGACAGAGTGCTTTCTCTCTCCTCTCTATTACGACCCTGCCTGCCCATGGAGCTCATCATCTATCATTCTGCACTAATTGGCCTATCAGAGTTATGCAAAAGCTGCTTTCCCGATAGGCCCTTGAATCAAACCCTAACGCTGACACACACTCACAAGAACAGACACGCACATAAAATGGTAGTAGCCACATTTACCTTACATTGATCTCATTGGGGTTATGCTGCCTTTATCTTGCACACAGACAGATTAGAAAAAATACACTGACATGTCTTTGTGAAAGTAGAATACTTGCAGGAAAGAGGATAGAAATAATGAAAGTGCTGGTAACATAATGTAAATTTGCTGTCGTGTTTTTTTCCTTACAAGAAAATATGAGACGCTGCCTGATTTTGGACAGATGGTGAAGACAAAGATGTTTACATTCTACACTATAGGACCATTTTAAACGACTGCAATCTAGACACACTGACTCAGATGTACAATATAAGCTTGAGTGAGTAATTGCTTTATGTGTCAGTCCAGAGTTCGGTCACTTATAGATTGTGTCACTGTCCACACATATAAAATCACCAAAAAAAGAGGCAAGAACTCATGGCAGCTACTAGGGCAACACATGTTTATACTTTGTCAGAAAAGTGATGATCGTATTTAAAACACACAAAAGCGGTAACCTCTGTTCTCCGTCAATCTCTATCCCATGGCTGACAGGCAGGATAAAAGGCCACTGTGTGCTGCCTGACAAAAACATGGGTTGAGTCAAAGGTTTCCTGCAGCACACCATTTCTCCAGATCTCTAATTTGTCTGCCGCTGTCTCACCAAAAGAAATACATCTTCCCTCGAAAAACACACAAAGGCACCCAAATTTGCCTGTGTGCACACATACCTGCCACAAACACATAGCAACACAGGAGCGTAAAGGCCTATTCACACACCCAAAATACACTACAGTTCTGCAGTGTGCTGTTTAAACAATGACAAACTGACATAATGAGAGCTAGGAGTAGCTAATTAAAGTGCGTATGTGCGTGTATGTGTGTCTCATGGTCTTTATGTCCTCATGAAAGATCCACAACATTACACACAGTTTGATGGAGCTCATGAAAAAGCACAGGAGAAGAAATATGACAACTAATTTATTTTCTCACAGCAGTGTGCTTTTCCCCGCACAGTTGTACAAAACTTTTCTTGCTTTAATTTCAGTCTGAATATGGAGGATACTGAACTGAGGGAGTGCACACTTAGATGTGTCTCTTAGTTTGTTTCTTCCTTCAGGGGCTGTTAGTGTGTGTGTTTTTTTGCGCTCAAGGCATCATCAGTCAACACACTGCTGCCTGAGGTAGCAGGGAATAGATCACTTTAATCACTAAAAATAGCATCGACTATATATCAGTGCAGTCTGAGGTTGCGCCGTGAAGGTATTTAGTGTTCTGTCCTGCATTATATAATAGAGGCAATGCTATATTAATGTCAGCTGCACGTTAACATCTAATTAAATGCATCACTGTCGAGTGAAGTGTACAGTACATGGGAGGGTTTCAATGTCAGTGTCAGCTACATGCATGATGGGAGTGATTGCGACAGGTGAAATGTAATTACTGAACATGTGTAATTTGTGTGTCTATCTGGCTATTATGGCCCTTTTTAGTGTGAAACAGCTGTCCTTTGTGCGTATGTCTATGCACGTCTTTGTCTTTGTAACAGCATATTGTTATATGATAAGCATCTATGGGTATGGTGCATGCATACATGCATCTTCCTGCGTCTGTGAGTGTGTCTACTAAACAGCTGGTATGCTGTAAGATGCATTAACACTGTGTGTGTGTAATGAGTTATCACCTTGCTTTAAGATCGTTGACTTTGACTGGGGAGATCTATAATGACTTTAAAACTCCCACTGGCTGTTAAAGCAAATGAGCGAGGGTTGCCCGTGTGGTGCAGGGCAACTGTTGTGTGCCTCTGCGTGTGTTTGCATGTGTGTGTGCGCTTGTGTCTCTGTCTCCCTGTTTTCTCCGCAGTGGCCGTAACTGCGTGGACTAGGTGTTGCCATGGCAACTCGATGGCAGCAGCCTTGATGGTGGGATGATCACACGTTATTAGTTGACTCTGTCCAAAAAAAGAAAAAGGAAAACACCATAGACCATAGTGATTTGGATAAAGAAGCAAGGGACAGAAGCCTTGAAGAAATGGAGAAAAATGTGAAAGATGCTCGGGGGGGGGGGGCATCAATGTAGTTATACTTGCACATAAGCCAGAAATCATGACTGTTCACATAATGGAGAGCCAGAGGAGACGCGGACAGAAACAAATAGTGCTCCTTCATTTGCTGCCCGTCTCTTTTCATATGGAAAAACACACTTGTGTGCTCCTGTATGAGTATGTTTGAGTTTAAGACCCTCAGAATGAGGCCATCATTGTAAAATTTGGACATTTTGTTCCTCACCTTTTTCAAAATGGCTGTTAATTAGATAAACTTGGTTTTTTTTTGTTATTAATAATAGAGTTTGGTTTTGGTTGAGGTTCAGGTAAAGGCCTAAATTTGGTATATAGCGCTGGTTAACATGGTTAGGAGTTGGGAAACCACTGTGGGTCCTCACAAGTATAGAAGTGCAAACATATGTGAGCACAGACACGCAGACTCAGAGAGAACAGGAGGCAGCCTTTTGTGATCAAGGAAAAACATCAAGGCATATTCATGTGTCTGGTTTATCAAAGTTTTTTTTATGGACTTTCAATCTGTGTTATTCCAAACAAAGTGTTTCATGTTTAAATATGTAAAACAGAGACATATGTTCCCTTATTACCTAGAGAGTGGGCCTTTATGAGTTCATTTGACTCCATTTGACAGGAACGTCTATTTGTAACAGTTTTAATGAGCAGCCCCTAATGATATAAATGATATCCCTACTGGAGTGAAAATGGACTGTTAAGAGATTTCCCACTGTGTTGCTGCACCACTGCTGGAGTATAGGGAGTGTCTTTCTAAGTCAAATGGATGGCAGGGCTGTTCCAAACTGAGACTATGGGCTACAAAGTGAGTTTTGAAAGCCTGTTATCTCAGCACCTGGCAAACTGATCGTTGAGTCATTGGTATTGATCAACTCAGCTCTCAGCCCCCTCTAGATATATTATGGCTATTTTCTGCTATGGGGCAGTAAAAATCGCACTTATTGCCCCTTTAAATGCACTGTAACTCCATATATTGTGTTGATTCTGCAGTCTTCCCCAGGCCCATCCATAAGGCCCCTATAAATGCAGCTTATGTCCCATGCTGCTTTTCCCCAGTAGCAGGTTTTACTGCAGCTGTAGCCAGTTAAAATGCAGAGCAGTGTGGGTTAGATGATCAAGCATAATATGAAACAGTTCAGTGAATTTCATAACTGGCTAGATAGACCTCTTAACTGTATCAGGGAGAGGCGTTCAAGCGTAGTGCGTGATCATGGAGCACACTGCCGCCTGACGAACGCCTATAAGAGTCTTGCACTTTTATTTGAATATTCTTCTCCTGTCAGCTCCGTAGCACACACATTTTTAAGTTGGAGACAGCAAAAGGTGGAAGTTGTGGTGAGGTGAGAGGTGGAGAGAGAACGTGAAGGCAGATAGAGAAGGGATGTGAGCGAGGCAGAGAGTAGGGGAAGATGGAAAATTGAGTGAGAAAATGTGAGGGGAGCCAAAAAAATGGCAGTGTGTTCAGCCTGGATGGATGGCTGACAACATCATAATACAATGTGGGAAAGGAAACTGCAGGTTACAAAGTAGGAGAGACAGTGTAGAGAGTTGTGCAGGGAAGGAGTAAAGAGAGGAGAAAAGACAAAAGGATGAGATGAGTGAACAGAAAAAGAGTGTCAAATGAAATGAGAAGAGTAGGGCTGGAGCTGGGGGTGGGGGTGGGGGGTGGGGGGGGTGAGAGACAGAGGTGTTATGTTAAAATGAGTTTGTTGCTCTGAGACGACTGCTGGCTGTCAGCTCCTTAAATGAGAAGAACACTGGGTTGACAGCTCAGTTACTAGCTTAACACAAAGCTGGCAACATCAGCGGTCTCTGGCTGCCTCACTGGTGTTAGCCCCGCTGGAAAACATGATTGAGAATAATGTTCATATTATGAAGTCAAAAAAAGTGTCTCAAAGTAGTTTCACTGTAGTTCTGATAAATTCAGAGTCAGATTAGTCCAAGATGTTGCTCTCATGTCTCTGAAAATACGTGATCTGTAAATATGTGCACTAAAACAAGTATTTTGTTGAAATCTTGTGCAGCTGCAGGTATTTCAATTACTCTGCGTAGGTGAGAGTGACATAGTGATTAGAGAGGCCCGGCTTCACACTATAGAGCTGAGATCAAGAGCCCATGTCAGCAAACAACCCACTGCAGGATCCTTAGATGCTGAATCACCACGAGCTGAAGGTCCGCTGAACCTGATGCTTGACCTACCCGGAGAGACCAGGGGGAAATCAATGAAGCATCAGATTATGATTATTACATCCTGTTGCGTTTTGCTACGTGACCTGCCTTGCAGACACAAGCCAAACCTGTCAAAAAATGGATCACAAAGAGGTACATGATTGGCTACAAACTGACCTCTGCAGCAGTCACTCAGTTTATTTGACCAAATCTGTTTACCACTTTTGCAAGCAGGGCAGTGAAGAGAGCAGAGAGACTCAGCAGCATCGAACCAGTCGGTGAAGCGCACCTGCTCCTGATTATTCTCTCCATGTGTTTCAGTAACAAAAAAAGAAATAAACAAAATGAAAATAATAAAACTGAGAGAAGCTGGGACTGAAGCACACTGACCCACAGCCACACATCAATACCCCTACGTCTAAAAAGTCTGTTTATTCAACCGCAGACGGCTGGAGTTCTCTCAGGCAGAAGAAATATTACCTCACCACTGGTGGTGCATATTCGAGTTTCCTTTTGAGTGGGTTCCAAATATGAAAAGAGTGGACCACAGAAGTCTCACCAGTGACCTTCCTAGTCATAGTCAGGGTATATTCACAGGCTCATTTTAGATAAGTTGATGGCCTCTATCTCACATACATCCTGGTTGGATCTTGAGGAAGTTTGCTGGATTTCTAAAGCTGGGTGCACATTTAAAGAGAGCAGTAGGGATTTTAGCTGTCCCAGACACATCTAACAGATCGGAGAACATACTGATGAACAGTCTCAGACATCCTGATAATCTCAAACATGTTGATTTTTTTCCAAGTACAAGATCTGCAATGCCGACTTGAGGGTTTTGAGAGCTTTGATGGGCTATAGTCAACATGTCAGCGCCATGATGAATGGTTACAAACTACAAACAATCCACAAGCTTCCAAATTGGGGCTGTCCAACTCCGCCTCAGTGAAAAGGAAACAAGCCATAATTTTTATCCTGCTACTAACATTGGTGCCTGGCATTGTTTTTCTTTAATGGAGAAATTAGTGCACAGACAGAAGCCATGGCAAATCCATGACCCATGCACCATCCAGCACAGTGAAGCCAAGTGACAATCCAATGGCAAATCCAAGCACTGGACTGTATCGCATAATGCTTGACTGGGCCAAAGAGTTTATTGTATGGCAACCACACTTTGGTAAGAGAAGAAACTCACGAATGCAGTGAAAGCTATCTCAGATAGAAGCAGGGCCCACGTCCACATGTTCACGCATGAGGACCTGCTGGGTGCATTACCCAGCATGCACAGAAACAAACATAGTGGGACCATGCCACGAGGAAACAAGAAGAGCCAATGTTCAAAGACAAGACCAGCGAAGCACTTAATGCTAATCACTGAGCCACCATCTTGCCCTGTCAATTAACAGCATGTCACTGTATTGCAGCTCAAGGAATGGGGTAAAGGAGGTCACTTACCACTCTGTCTTTGGTCCCTCAAGTAAAGTTTGCAAAGCTTAATTATTCCAATTAGTGCTCTCAGGGTTCAATGTCATACACTTTGTCAACAAAGTTTTCAATTAAGCATCATTAAGCCGCAGTGTGTGGGTGAACTGGAACAGATTATCAAGCTGAACTATGATAAACAACACACACAAGTCAAACAGTCATTAACCATCATTAACACATCGAGAAAGTGAGAAAGAGACAAAGAAGGAGACATGGAGAGAGAGAGCCACATCCCCATCATTAATTGTGATTAATAAAGATTTAATGAATGCACTAAGTGTGTGGGCTGAGTTTTACGGTGATAGATTGGTAGAAGAGTGACAGCTTTTGAGGGAGAGAGCTCAGACAAAGACAGAGAGGGAAGGAGAGCAATAGTAGATTGACGCTTGACATTAAATCAATATTTTTTTGTCATCTGGAACAATGTCAGTGTTGTAGAAACACTAATACACACATGTGAACACACACACACACACACACACACACACACACACACACACCACCATTGGAAAAAAATGCATTATTTTCCCCCATGAATAGTGATTTCCATGGATTGGAAACTGAAAGTGTCACAGCCTCCAGCTTAACTTGAGCTCACTGTGTGAATGAATGTGTATTTATGGAGGAGAGGGAGAGATGGTGAATCAAACGACTTGCTTTTTAGCTTTTGGCTTCTCCAGCAGCCCACCAGAGCCTTGATCACACCTTATTTTGATTATGCATGTAGCTCATGGTATGATGGGACTACAAAGAGCCTGAAAATAAGCCACAGCCTTCTCAAAATGAATTCTCGGTTGTTTTAAATCTGAAATCTAGAAAAATTTTGAGAGTCTTTGAATTGACTGATCGCAAAGAAATTGTTGAAATTGTTAGTTGTGTTGCTTTTATCACACTGCTTTTGCTGTCATTTTTGTCCTTCCCATGGCCTGAAAATGGAAATCTTGATTTGGACTGCTCAATACATTAAATTAATCAATAAGAAGAGACTGACAGGCAGACAGACAGAGAGAGACAGAGAGAGAGAAAGAGAGGGAGAAAACAAACTGAAAATGCCAGTCCACAAATCAATATCTTCCTTGCTCTATGGGGGCCTCAAAACCGGAACAAGTGAAGCTAAAAGTCAGTTTTTTCACTGAGGATTAGAAACTAAAGTATACTTTTCTTAGCAAAATGTATTTTTTTCTACTGGAGTTCCAAAGCTTGAGTTATTCTTCTGATTCAGTGTAAATAGTCCTCTACGTAAAGCTGCCCCAGGCAACTTCTGTTCGGTCAGTAAAATTCACTGCAGTGACTAGCCCTAACCCAACCTTCGCAGAGGTGTTATAGTAACTTAGGGCTATCGAGCTCCACTCTGCTGGACAGTGAGTGCTGCTCCACTCTCATTGGGCAATGGTGCTAAATTCTAAACTTTAGAGGCACGAGGCACTTTATCTGCTGAGTAAATTTAACAGAAAAAATGTTATTTATCACACAAAAATTAACCACCGCCTTATGCACTCAGTGCTGGCTGACTGTAAGTATGAAATTAGCATGTCTTTTCATGCTACTGAAATAACTTTCATCAATTACTCTGCTGATCATTGTATTGAAAAATGGACTGGTCTTTTTAAAAGACACCTGAAATATGTTTTCTATTGATAAAAGACAAAGGATGTTTTGGGGGGATGAAATGAAACTTTCTAATGTTTGATTATGAGGACACTTAGAGCCTCATTTTGTCATGACATTACATTTACAGCTCTTGATTAGTAAAGACAAATTCACCCACACTGATCCCAATCAAAGCGGTTCATGCCTGAGACGGCTGCAATAGAGAGCTGTGGCCTCAAGACTTCCTCTGTTTACAGCCCTGCTGCTGGGTCTAAAATGTAAGATTTACACTTGGCAAAGGCAGCTTTAAAACTGTTTATATGTATCCTTCAATGGTGCAATTTGGTTTATCTCCATCATATTCTTTTCCAAAGAAAAACTCCACTACATGATTTATTAAATTTCACTTCAAGCTTAGCAATAACCAAACTTTCACAAGTCTCTTCATCAACAGTTTAACTATTGCTGACAATTTTATTGTCATGAGTGGTGCTAGAGATAAATGCTTGCCAGAATACTAAAAGCACCACAAACAAACTGTTTTTATGAGTCGTATACAGTTTATTTTGCATTCACTGGGACCTGGAGCACTTTAATATCACTTAAAAACAACTTTTAGTTGAGAACTGTCACATTAGTAACATGTCACTTACTGTGGTTAGACTTCAATTTATCGTCTGGATACGATATGAAGTAAATCCATGAAAGAGCTATAGCTGTAGATTGAACGATGAAGAAAAGAAGTGTGGATTGCTTGATTTAAGACTCAGATAAAACTAAGTCTGCACCAATGATATGAGGATTGAAGGAAAGAAAAATAAATAATAGTTATAGTAATAGTAATAATTGAAAAGTTCCAATCCCTCACAGCTGCCCAAAGTCCTGACTCATTTGCCAAGAAAATCAGAGATGTTGGGTGATATTTTTACTGCAGTTACTTTCATACAACCCAGGTCAGGAAATGACAAGCCACAGGCTAATGTCATTTACAGAATGAAGCAAGCCCGGGGTGTGTGCTCACCGCAGCAATCTAACCAATGGCCTCTGAGGTGTTATTTGTCTGTGATTGCGGCAATGATTTGTCGCTGGTGTATACGTCACTCGGGCCCCCAAGTGAACCATACAACATGTACTGCCACGGTCCCTGCAGAAATACAGTGTACCATGGCTCAATTTTAGAAGCACTCAACTATCAGCCCCTAGGTGGCACTTGCCCTTATTCAGGTAATAAAACAACACTATGCATATAACTTTGTTGCTAAATTTTATGTAACAAGTGGTGTGAATATAAACATCTTCGTATGTGTGGCACTCTTGGGTCACCCCATGTGTGCCTAAATAGAAAGAGTTATTACGAAATGTAGAAATATTTGCAAAGAGATATCATACTAATGAGCATATAATTCATTTTCTCTGCACTGTTTATCCGTGCTGACATTTATAATCTATTTTCATTTCATTTGTTGCACTCACTACATTGTGCACTTTAAATTCTGCAGTCCTGACCATAATCACTAACAAAGAGGAACCTCATCTATCTTGCAATCGAAATGTAAAATGTAATCGTGTTCAGTATGCACTATAAAATGTCTGGCCTGCAGCTTATCTTCTTAGACTGCAGCACCCTCAAGATGTCCATCTGCTATGGATTAAATCTTCTATTTTAAATTCTCACATCAATGCCTGCAGATTCACGCTGACAAAAATAATATATGCCTGGGAGAGAGGGCTTATTTTTTTCACAATCTTGCCCCTTCAGCACTTCAAAACAACTTGTCAGTGGCTGTCAGTTTAAATTAGCGGACTAGCCCTTTACGCTACTGTTTTCTGACTCCGGTAAATCTGCAGGCTGTCTCCATCAATCACTGAACAGCAGCGCCCACACACATGCAAGCACATACACAGTTGCACATTATTTGTTCGACAGTGCCAACAAATACACCAAGATCCACACAGACACACACATACACACACACAAGCAGAAATGCAGGCAGACAGCGGTGCTGCACTTGTACTCTGGCAATGGCTTCTTTACAACAAACAAAGCAGTTGGAGCCGATGAAGTTGTAGCAGTCTGTCTGTCTCTTCAGACACTGCCCTTCTCTCTTTTTCTCTAAAGTGTCAAAGCAAATAAATTCTTTTTCATCTCTCATTTTACCTCCAGGGACCTGTAGATAGTAAACACTTCTCAAGTATGCAGAATGCACACACACACACACACACACACACACACACACACACACACACACACACACACACACACACACACGTTAGTACTCTTCAGAAGTTGCTGATTCCTTCCAATTTCGTATTTTTGTTTTCTCTAGTTTTGTTTTTTAGTGTTGATTTCTTTTCTAGGTTTTATCAGTTGAGGGGATTTCACTGAGATTAAGAGCTCTTTTGCAGGAGGGACATAAGAAACAATTATGAATACAGAAAGAAACAATTATCACACACACACACACACACACACACACACACACACACACACACACACATTAACAATCAAAATATTATTAAAAAATTCTGTAAGTAAACCTTTAAAGCCCCTGCCTGTTGCTTACTTTTAAATTTGTGCACTTTATTCACTTATTATCACTGATAATATAATGTATTGTATATTGGTTGTTTTCAAAAGGAGAACAGTGCTCTATTTCAGTATAAATTGCAATACTAATTTCCAATTTACAAGCAATGATTTCAACATGACTATTATGGAACAATATGAAGCCCTTGTCACCACATTACCACAGTATTTTGAACAAAGTGAGAAAATACATGAGGACCCAATACTGAGCCCTGTGGGACATTGTTCTTAGTACCATGGGGCTTGATTTGAAAACAATGGTAAGGACAGTCTGAAATCCACCAGAAAGCCAGATGAAATGGACAAAAGAAGAATCCAAATCCCATGGAAAGCAACTTATCTGGACAGAGTCAAAAGCCTTACACAGATTTTGATAGAGAAAGTGTTCCTCTAAACCAAACACGGAGGCGCCTGAGGCTGAAGTCAATGTTTTCTACGGCATTGTCAGGACATGAAATATCAAAGACTGAAAGAAATGCTGGGCAGACACAGGAGCTAGAGTATCTCTACATTGAGATTGTGGTGTCCAACACTTTAAACAGACACATACCTGGACTTGTGTCTGATTAGCATTAGGCAAGCTTGGCAGATATCAGCTGCTTATATAATTCCTCCCATTAGTGGTTAGTGGTTTTTGGCAGGCTTTCCCCCTTCCACTCTGCAATGCGTGTTGCTGCTTTAGAAATTCACTTTCAGTGGACAGGATTCATACATAGCAGATCCATACACCAATCCACTGAAGAGAATGAAAGCTTGCCCATGTAATTTCTGTAGAAACTGTACTGCAGCTTGTGCAATTTGGTAGAATTAATTAATACATTATTATTACATTTTAATGTATATAACGTATTTGCCCTCAATACTTTGGTAAGGCAACACCACAGCATTCTGGGCTTGTTGCTGTGGACCTGGGTCATGATTGACTCGCAATAACTGTGATGATCAAACAGAGACCAGTAACAGGAAAGTAAATCACTAGTGTTAAAACTGATTATGTTCTGCTCAAATTTATTGACAGTTGTTAGAGTTATTGTGAGGCGGCAGTGGTTTTTGTTTGTTTTTTTCTGTTTTTTTTTTTTTTTTTTTGAAGAAAGGGAGGTGCAACAGTCAACACAAATCCAATTCTAATCATCAACATGACCAGGCCACCAAGGATAATCAAGCCAAGTGAAATATTTCTCTCTGTGGTGTCAGGGCATGGACTGCGAATATGATTCCTGTTAAACCTCCTCTTTGTGCTTCATTAATCTGTATAATACAGAATGTCAGAGTGAAATATCTAAAAAAAAAATCACAGCAAAGAAAACAAAACAATTATATGTCTGTGATTATTTCTTACTCTTGATAATCTTGTTGTTTTTGTTTGAACTGTGGGGACCAGTGTGAGTAAACTGTTTAAAAATGTCTACCCAAGAGTGTGACATTGCCCCCGAAATAATAGGAGGGAATTGGAAACATGGCCTGTCAATTAATTGCTTGTTTATTTTAATAACAGCCATGATAGGCAATATTCTGGGGCGCTACGCTCCACCGGATATGGAGCTATAAAGAGACAGGCCTAGTCACTCACGCAGTCTGTAAACCTCACACATTTTGGCCCATAAGCACATATAAAATCTCACTAAACCATTTTCCACACACATACATGCACACACAGACATAAAACACCACTGACAGACTGTTTTACATAATATAAATTATGACAGCTTAATGAAAGCACCAGACATTTTTATTTCCCCCTCCTCTTGAAATGATCTCGTGCTTGCTCACAAATAAGGCCAACACGATGCCCTGTTGGGATTCAGGCAATCCTTCTGTGGCCTTCACAGAAACACTTCACCTCATATGACTGAACCTGCAATCTGGTGATGTGGTTTATATTGCAGCATTGCATTAAAAACTAATGCAAACAAACAAACAAGGACACTTGGCATTGTAAAGCAGGGCACAGACTGCAGCTCTGCAGCCGACTGGAGATGAGTGAGTGACCTTTGTGTGGGTACCCAGCTTTCTAGTGGTCCTACGGGACCAGATAAATAAGGAATGAATGAAAAAATGAACAAATGGATGAATTTTCTCCTAAAATACTTTGAACCAACAAACACCCCCCTGTGGGCTCCAGCAACAAGATAAACAGCTGTTTGGATACATCTTCACTGTCTACTGCTGACTTATTCGTGAGGCGGTAATGTCAGACTTGCTTAACCTCAGCGTGATCCAACGGTTTCTGCTGAGGTTATGCAGCCTCAGCTGCGTTAAAGTTGTGATAGTGTCTTTCGCCTATTTTCTCTGGGAGATAGATGTACAATTTAATCTGCTATTTACTTGGTGTCTGACCCGCGGAGGAGATTTTTTTTTAAGCAGGACGAGGGGGCAAACTTTACGGGGGTGGCCATTTTTTATTTGGCTGAAATGAATTTCGGAGCAGTAAAAACTCACATGACCTCCCCTGAAGTTATGTGTTTTTCCTTTTTCATTAATCCTGTCAAAATTAGGGGATATTTTGTCAACCTAAAACTTAGACTATGCCTGAGATAAACTGTATGGAACAAAATTGGCGTCTCAATCAATTTTGCATCCAAAACATTTCCTTTACATAACTAATAAATTGCAGTCAAGGATGCTGCTGGTTGTTGTTTACTGTTATGACACTCACCTCTGGGAGAAAATGTCCCTGTAGGGGCTGCCATGTTGCATGGCGATACCATATCCACGGTCTGGGGCGTTGCTGCTGACAGTGTAGAACGAGCAGTCCTCATCATTATTAGCAACATACTCCAACACTGCTGCATCCCACACAAAGCCGAAACGGCCGTACTTCACCTGAAAGAACAAAAACATTTATATGCTGTTTAGAGTATTCACAAAGGTGCAGCTTTACCTCAGCTCATAAATCAACATTTAACTATTATTGAGAGCACTCTCCAAGAAATCTTTTCAGCCAGGCCTCCACAAAAGGATCCTATTTAACAATTCAGTGATTTGATTTTGCAAACAAGCATAAGTGGAGGCATATTTTACCACATATGTGTATTGACTCTGTATCTTATGCCTAAAAATTTACTCACAGATCTAGTTTCTGTCCTCCCCTTTGGCTGACCACAGCAAACAGCACACAAAAGTATTGTATTCTTTGATTCATTGTCTCAGTTGAAGCTTCATCACATCAGAAAAGTGAATGAGAAGTATGGCTAAAAATAGTTTTTATCTAGTTTAGCTTATCCTTGATCAATTTAGAAATGCTCTATGAACCTACTCTTGTTTGTGCTGAATAGTAGCTAAGTGCATTCAGCATGGACTGTGTAGACGAGGTCTGTGAGGAGTAACTCAGACCAGCCCACGCATATTTCATAACCACATCTATTGGCATTTTTAGTCCAAAAACGTGTTGTAACAACTGCTTTACAGCACTGCAACTTTACTGTTCAGCCATCCCTGCAGACTATGGATGCACAAGTGGTAATAGCTCGTTGGCTCAGCTTTATTGCACCCTGTGTAGGTATGTGTTGGATGTGTTTTACATTTTTATGTGCATGTCCTTGTCTGGTATATGTGGATGTGTGGGTAAACTGTAGGTGTGTGTAAAGTGTGTGTCTCCAGCTTGTGCTTGAGGAGGACAAGAGGGTCAAAGTGACTCAAGGTGAGAATTGCAGATTGTTTTGCTGAAGTCACAGTGCCAGCTGTTAACACGGCTTCTCATTAACATTCTATAAATCTTTATTTTTGCAGGAAAGTGAAAAAGTGGGGGCAAACAACCTAGCTGTGATATTTACATCCTGACACCTTCGCTGACAATTAACTCAAGTAGGCACACATGCTCACACACACACATACACATACACATACACACACACACACACATTTCTTCAAACACATTATTTTGGACTTGGTGTGCCATTAACTTTAATGGAGCTTTATGAAATTTTCAAACCTTTGTCTTCACTGTATGTAGTTGTGTGTGTGTTTCACCTGAGTCAGACCTATGTGTGATGACTAATGTTTGAAAACTGACAAGACCCTCTGATTGGGTAATTTCACAGTCTGTAGTCCTCTGAAGAGTCTACAGTGTGCATGTTCATGTGTGGGTACGAGTGTGTATGTGTGTGCATGCACGTGTGTGTGCAATAATTCACTGCAGGGCATCAGAATGGTTCACTCTGCTCTTTACAACCTTAAAAAGAATGGAAAGAGCACTTTATTACTTTGAAGAATAATTTTATGGTTTTTCATTATTGCTTTTGAATTGGAAAGATTATGGGCTTTGTGGAAAGGAAATTAGTAAAAAATCTGTTTCAGCAGCTTAAAATTGAACATAAAGGACATTCTTTTTTTTTTTTTTACCTCGCTACATTTGGGTGAAAAGGGCTGAAAATAATTATCATGCACAGTATGTATGCAGTGACCTCTGATGTCAGCCTAACTGAAAACATAAGAGGTGCTGCACTTATCTCATGGACAGTCATAATCCTTCAGAATATAAAAATCCCCACAGTGGAACACAATGTGTCCATGCAATATATACACTACAACTTTTTGGTGAAGAGCCATGTTTCTGTGTTCCAGTTAGTGCCAAAAAAACAAAGACGCTTCAACTTGTACAACCCTTGACAAGGTTTAAGGAGAGGTTTTGGTAAAAGACAAGTTTAGATTTCAGCTTACTTTATATAATAATTGTAGAGTTTGTTTTGACAGAAAACAAGCAATTTCACCAACATTTATAATAGATGCAAGGCCCGTTTTAGTGCTGGGCTTACAAACAGTGATGTAAAGAAACCCTTTAACAGCCTTGGAAAAACACCAATAACATAGATTTAGTTATCTAAAAGCCTGTGTATTATGAAAGACATGTCAGTCAAGTTAAGAGTGGTAACAACTTCCAATCCTGCCCTTTGAATTTTGGTGTTGAGGCAATATTTTAGCTTATATTTGGATTATGGCATGTCTTTATAGGAAGGACCACAAAAAAGTTTTGTTCGGCTCTTTATGTGTTGATGCCTTTCAGAGCCAGTGTGGAATTAATGTGTTTACTTGGAATGGTGAGTCATTTTAGAAGAACCAGAATGGGAAAAAGAAAATAACTTAGATACATGGTTTTTTTCGATTGACTAGTATGAAAAATCAAAACAATTGCACAAAATGGAGTGTATGTAAAGTGATCATGAGATGGAAACAGCACCGCACATTATAATAAATACCACTGACCTAAAAGATGAAGGGTAAAATAAAATATGGTGGAGAAAAGATTGAGCATGTGGGCTTCAGTGTTTTTGACTGAAATTTGTTATTCCTCCAATAACAAAGTCTCCAGCGTTTTCACTGTGCTCACATTTTTAATGAATAGCACAGGATGTGAGGGATTTAAAACTCTTCACCACTATCTTCATAATCAAAAATGAGTATGTGTATGGGTGCTGTGATTAATCTTATATTATTTTTTGAGTTTTTTGTAACTGCAGGGTTTTGGGACCTCACATGGGATCGCTTGATATATGAAGATCGATTCAAATGTACCACTCTTTACATCACGGTAAGACTTCTTCAAGTGCAGTGTGTCTTCTCGCATCTTTAATCCAATTAAACTCCACTCAATAAAATAATAAATCTAGCAATGCCAACATAGTATACAATCACATAAAAAGGAATAATCCCTTCAATGAAAATGATGCTGGAGCCTGTGATGGGAAGGGCTCTCGCCTGCAGCTGCGGCTGTGTTTTATACACAGACACAATGCATCTGTGAATCGGGAGCCCTTGAATTGATGTAACAGAACAAGTGCTCTACACGCAAAGCTTCAGTTTAACATTGGCTGAAGTTTGAATAACGACTGAAGACAAAATCATAAACAGGTGAATAATAACCATAAAAAGTGATGTGTTGAAGGTCAACTTTGCCCTGTGGCTGTGCTACCTATGACTGTAAATGTTTAAGCAGCGTCCTATTTAAGTTTGCAACTTCGTAACTACTGAGAACTATATGCTATATAATAAACTCACTTGATGGGCAGAGCAGGTGTTTACTATTCGCTTTATCTGCCTTGGACTCAGAGCATGCTAAATGTACAAGTACTTTGTTTTGCCTTTCTCTTTGTTCATGGCACTTCTTTTCTAACTTATCAACAATACTGATGCTCTCCAAGTGTCTGACACTCACAGCTCATATCCCCAAGGTTTGCCCAAGTCCAAACAATGAAAGGAAAGTGAGCAACGTTGACGAGAGTCGAGACAGAAACTCTAGCTTCTGTGTACTGCTATATGAAATGTAAGGTCACTGGCAAACAAGATGGATGAGCTCTCCAGATTGGTGAGGACTCTGCGGGATTATCTAAGCAACATGGCTTTGTTGTGCTTCTAAAGCTGCATTTGCATGCTTCAGGTTACTTGGCAATGGGCCATACATCAATTAAGGTGCTATCCAGGTTAAACCGTTTACATGCACGTTTGACACTCCACGACAGAGTCTCCAGGTTTCCACTTAAAATAATGCTGCTGCACACCTGTTGTGCAACAGTGTGCAAATGAACAAATAGAAAAACATATATGTAAAGATGCTTGCACTGGCTACCTCCTGCATCTTTGACTAGGGCCTCTTAAAACAGAAAGAAGTAATAAATTCTGCTTCCTGGCTGTTTTGGTTCACACTGAAATACGTATTTTAACTTTGTTTCACTCTGGAGTCGTGGAGGCAGGACCTCATTTTCAAAGCAGCTGAGTAAGAGAACAAACAGACACTGGAGAATCGATAAATAAATATTTATGAACTATGATATCGAAATGCTATATTTGGGGGAAACTACACACAACAAATCACATTTGTGCCAAGTTCCAGACAAGATGCCAGATGACTGTAAAAACTAAAAGTGAAAGGAGCAGGATGTTTACACGTCACAGTGACTATTTAAATACTGGAGGATAGTATGACCTGAATACTGTATGTGTCTTTAAAGTGAGGCGAAATGTTCGTGCATCAATATGCATCTATAAAGAACCAGGTTACTTGTAAAAATAGTTACTGGGATTTGGCTGCAGGGGAAACCACCAGCCTCGGCAATCACCCCAGGGACTTTTCTGCTGGTACAGTATGAATAAATGGAGGTAAACACAGCTGTGAGAGAAGAGGAGGAAGTTGGAATATTTTTACTATATTTTAATTGGCTTCACCAGTTCACTGTAAACAAAGTGCAGGTACTGAATAGGTAATTTTGGGTTTTTACCTGAATTTTAAAGGAAATAGCATCACTGGTTGGCTCAAAAGCCTCATTAACATTCTACTAACTAACAGAGATAAAAACATACATTATATTGATTTGTATTTTCTAATGAGGCTGGAATCAACATTTCATTTAAAATCCACTTAACGTGCTTTTGTTATGCTATGTGTTTCATCACAAAATATTCTTCTCTATACTACAGAAAATCTATTAGTTGTGGCTGTGAGTTTTCTTAAGGTCAACCAGCAACAACAATGAGAAAAAAAAACAGATCTGAAAACTTTTGTCTCAGCGGGGATGAATGATTTTCTGTCTTTTTTCACCCCCCCTGCTCAATAGCTGGCTATTGCATCTGGTGCGTTGATCAAATCTAAAAAGGGAAGCTCTTTCTCAGAGGAGAGGATGTCCAACAATAGAGGAGAACAGCCTGTCTCTCACTGTAATGTTCTGTGCTCAACCCTCAAACAAAAGCCTCGATCAACAAATCCAAAAAGACTCTTTATGAATACAGCCCACCAGTGGGCAATGTTCATAAGGTATTTTTGGGGCTAAACACAACCTTTTAAGGAGCATTTTAGATATTTATAAAAGCCTTCGATCATCACACAAATGGGGGACAGGAGAGAAGTTACGGCATGCACACTTGCACACAAATCTTAAAGTGTTTCAAATAACGACTAGAGTTGTATTTGGAGGCCTTCTCTCAAGTGAACTCTTCATTAAATGTGTTCAGTACGATGTCTTCACCTGCTCCAGAATGTCTGTGCTTTGAGATTAGGTTATAATGCACATGCACTTGTTATATGCACGTGATGCTTAGCTTACTCACTCCACACTAGTGCTGTGTCTCAAATATGTCCCTGCATAACACGCACACAAACACACACAGCACACATGCACACACTTTCACCTCTCTTCCGTGTCCAGGTATGTGATTCTAGTTGTGCCAAGGTAATTATCAGAAGCTATTTTCCTCAGACACAGAGACAGACACTCTGGCAATAATCACAGTCACACACACACGCACAAAGACACAAAGACATACACACACAGTCACATGCAAACACTGACTGAGGCGCATTAGCTCGCCTCAATCCAGACCTCACCATCAAACATCCATCAATGAATCCTAATCATTGCATTGGATCTTGTTTTTCTCTCTCATGAATTTGACATGGACAACACAGTCAGATCCATAATCAGTAAATTAAAGCCATCCTGGCGTCTCTCTTCCTTCTCCCCCGTATTTTTTCTATCCTTCATGTCCCTTTTTAATTCCCATCTCTCCTTACACAGGGGTGGTGGAGAAAATGAACCTAATTCTGTTGCTTTTTCATTGTTTATATTCTGTGTATCCTGTTTATCAGTTTTAAAGGGGCTTTTGTGATGGCTGAGCTCATTTAATGAAGCCATAACACCACTGAACCATGAGCCCGAGCTATTTTTGCAGCTGCTCCGATTTGTGTTCTTTCAGGCACAGCGGCTGAAAACAGGAAATAGGGAAAAGTTAAAAAGAAACAAATTACTCATGATTTTTTCTTCTATTACTAGTCCAGTAAAACACAGGCTGGGCTGTGACCAGATTGTTAACACGTTACACATCATTGGAACCAAGTAAAGTGTAACACAGTTAACATGGAACTTCAGCAAAACCCACGATGCATTCATTTAAACATTTGATTATTTAAATGGGTCTTAGCCCAAGAAACAAGCTGCTCACCAGAAAGGTCATAATCACATCAAGCAATGCTGTCTCCTATAACATTAATGTCTTACGCTTCATATCTGCTATAAATCATTACATTTCACTCAAATTAACCATACTCTATCTCCTCTAATAATGTTTTCTTAACTTAAATAGAAAAAACTGAGTTGCTGAAACACAACCTTAAAAACAAAAAACTTATGAAACAGAAAGTGGATGAAGACAGGCTTTAAAAGGAAAATCTTGAAAATCCTTTTAAAAGCTTGAATGATATAAAAAGCAGTAAAAAAATGACCTAATTTCAGCTGTGCTTTTTATTTAAACAAGGCTGCTGTATTTTCAAGATTATTAATTTCTTTTTTTTTTTTTTTTACCAGCAGTAACTTTGAATCAAAAGGGTTGTTCACGAACTGAAGAACCGAAAAAAAAACAATTTGAAAATGAGGTCAGTCCACTTCCTTCTTGATCAGGTGGCTAAAGCAAAATGTGTAAATAAAGAAAAGGTGAGGGGTGAACTTTGAGGACAGCTTAACTGAAAGACATCTACCTGCATATGCTATACATACTCCCACTCCTCAAAGTGAACTCACACACAGTCTGACTTATAAACTCACTCTAGACGACGCTTTCCAATTATATGACTGAACTGGCCCAATGAGTGCCTAGGCAGGTTTCGAGAGGTCCGTCTATCTCATCCATAGTTCAAACAGTTTGGCTTCAGAGCCTAGCCACGCTGAAACTTCAAAACGACTAAACTACTCCAGGGTCCACTCTCTCTTCTCTGTCTAACTCCGGCTTTTTCTCTCTCTCCTCCCCTCTCTCTGAAAGTTCCCTTCAAGGGCACCCAAAATGCAAAAGGAGTAGTAGGTTCTTCATCTTGTGCTAAGCTTAAACCCAAATATATCAAAAAACTTTTTCTTTTCCTCATCCATAAATTACATCTTAGATTACAAACACTTTTAAAGTGGCACATAGCAAATCGTCCCCTGGTGTGAAGTCAATTTCTTAAATGTTCAGTATTTAGCCTTTAAGCAATGGATGTGAAATGTTTCACACTTGGGAGGTTCTGTGCCTTGTTCTCTCCAGTGGGAATACACCGACAAAGAGGCTGCAAAACATTAAAAACTTCAGATGAAGACTCATAGCCGTAATAAAGAAGGACATTTGTGCCAGTTTCTACTCATGCATTATTTCGTTATTATTGAGCATTATGTTATCCACATGGATTTGTGGTGGCTTCACATGCTTATCCTCACAGCAGACAACAGACTCCATATTTATTACTTTTTTTAATCTCGCAGTGAAATAATCAGCTTTAAACAGACAGAAATCTGCTTTGATCACCGCTGGAGATAGATTCTAGTTGTGGCGTTGCATCTCTGAACATGGCTCTCATGCGTGATAACAAAGCAGGTTAGTTTGTAAAGTAGAAGGTAGAGAAATAATAGTCCTGGGAAATTTGTTAAAAAGCAATATGAATGGTTTCAAATCTGATACCCCAGAGGTTGGTTAGGTGCAGGTAACTTTAACTACTTGGTAATGGTTAGTTTGTAATGATGTTTAAACTAAAATTGATTCGGTTTAAATCAGACAGCTTTTATCCCCCCATATGCGTTATCACAGCAGCATTTTACAACAAAATCAACTCATTCTAATGAAGTTACACTGGGTTTGCTTACGGTGGACTCTCTGTCTCAGTTTCAACTTTAATAAACTATAATGAGGCATCTTTACAATGCACCCTTTAAGAAAACAGTAAGCCCGTAAGTTAAAAATGGAGAAAGCTATAAAAACATATTAGCTGCACGGCATTCTTTTATTTAACTCCTCCAAAAAAAATAGTTCACAGACAGTTATTAAACAGAAACTGATTGTACATATTTTAAGTAATCTTTGAGAAGAAACCGAGTGTGATTCGATAGTCGATTGGTTTTTGACAAAACTTTTTGCTCATGTCAATAAAATAATGCAATCAGTTAAATTATGTAAACTCACAGGAACAAACTGCCAGTGGAAGTAAACAGGGAGCTCTGGGAGCTTTTGCAGCTTACCAGTGCGTCATTGTTGTTGGCTAGTGTTTTAGCACTCTGCTAGCGACAGTACTATACCAACTGTATAAACTTTAAGATGAGCACAGATTTTGCCTTTCCACCTTCTGGTGATCAAGCCTTAAGAGTAGTTTTTGTGGTGGAATAACAACAATAACATGATGCATCCACCTTTGCCTCTTAGAGACAAGTTTGTTCATCAATAAAAAATGTAAAAATATGCATTTGAACAAACAAGTTCACTTTTTAGGAATGAGGAAGAGCACTGTAAGATGTTCGCAGGAGACAAAAAGAAGCTCTGAACTGAGAAATTACAGCGTTAACTTTGGTATTTTTACTATCTGATCTCTCTCATCTCTGTCTCACTACACATCATTTCTATCACCTCTAAACCGTCTCCTCACACTCCACACGCACTGCATACCTCTGCATATGCTCTTTTGCATCACCCTGCTTTGACTTTGATTTGTTTGATTTGGAGAAATGAGAGCAAGACGTTGATCTGAGACAGCCAGACATAGAGAAAAAAGCAACAGCCCAGAGACAAGCTCACATCTTCTTCTACTATCTTCACATCTCAGGTCATAAGCACTGACGAGCTACGGCAGGGCAGCCCCAAAATCTTTCCCTTGAAGGGCCAAAACTGAAACTTAATGCTGGGTCATGGCCAAAAAGCAAAGACCTTTTGTGTTTTACTGTTAAGACGAAGAAGCTACTAAGATTCCCCTCATTCCACTAATTGACTGGTCACTGTGCCTGCTGTGATCTGTGATTATAAAGAATGTAAAATTACTCTTCCACATATTTAAAGAGCATTTTTATCACACAAAAAATAAAAATGCATTACAAGGAGTTAACATTAAGATTTTGATTTTTTTTGCCAGAAACATCTGGCGGGGCCACTGAAACTTAAGGCAGGAACAACATTGGCAGTCCTTACATAAAGCTTTTCCTAATTTATGAATATTATTAATAGTCTCTACCTCTCCCTCATTATCTGTCCCTTTCAGTCTCTGTCTCTCTGTCAAACACACAAACCATCCCCTTGCAGACCTACAAAGGGTTTTGTCTATCCTTAACCCAGATAACTCTGACTCTTGGCTCCTTCACTCTCTGTCTCTTTTTTCCCCACATGCCTCTGTGCTGCCTTTTTGTTTGGGCCTCATTTGACAAATCAGAGAGCATTACAATGAGAGGCGGCTCCCCAGCCAAATATTCCCCCCAGTCTGCGTTAGCTGGCTTCCTGCAGATATGTGAAGATCTGAATAAAGATAAGATTAGGTGCAAGCGAATCAATCAAGGCACAGAGGAGAGAGACAGCATCTCCCCCTCCATGCTTCATACTGCATCAGTATACGAGAGGAAGGTTGTTTCAGGACAGTTTCTATTGAAATGTATGAGGGTGTGTAGTGGGACTGTTGTGATATACTGTTTTTTAATAGCAACTGTGGTATAAAATTAAATAAATCACTAAAATATCTAGAGAATAGCGTAAATATGCATAGTTGGCACTTTACATATACTTTTTACTTTTATATGCTGTTGATTTCTTTAATGACTTTGTACAAAAGATGATGTGTTTTTGAACTGGCAAATAAAATACTGAAAGCACCATAAGCAATATCAGCATTGTTTTTGAATGATATCATATTTCCCTTACTTACATCTTTATTTTGGTGTTTGGTGAGTTTTGCATACAAGCACAGTAGGACACGCCACAGTCAAAATTGCTTCACTTGCCATTCTCTCATGACCAATGATCAATCATTTCCCTCCTCTGAGAAGCATAATACATAAGGACACTGATGGCCAAATCTCAGATGATGAAAGCCTGGCACGCAGGTGGCATCAATCCCTCATGAGGCGTTCTGTCCGACTGCTTGCTCTGGTGGCAACAGTCGCCTTCATCCCCTGAGATGCAATATGACAACTTCTTCACTCCCTCTCCACTGTTTTCTCTGTTGTTTAATTATCCTCAGCTGTCATTAGTCCTCTTTGTTTCTTGAGGAAGAAGGAGCAAAGAAAAAAGAAAAAAAAAGAAATTAATCGCCTATTGCCACGCTGTATGCAAATCTTTGCTCAGACCCCGTTAAGCCGATGAGAGATGTGATAGTGGAAGAGAGGAGTAATTGGAGACAGATGTTGGAGAGACGGATCATCCGAAACGGATCAGTGAGCCAAAACTAAGATGCCACCCTTAATAGGATCTGGCAGAAAAATTATTATTTCTCTGTTTCCTTTTTATCTTCCCTTTGTTCAACTGTATTTTTCATAATGAAGTCTTGTGTTACATTTGCTTGCCTCTGCAAGGTATGAATCATTCCTTTTTTCATGTGGTCTTGTGAACTTGTTTTCTTAATCAGTTTTCTTGCAAACACACACACAGATGATGTCTATGAGTGCATTACACCAAGGAGAGTTCAACCACTTTCTGGGTGTCTGCCCCACTTGTGCCCTGTTGCCAAGCAACACAACACCACAACAGCGGGACTTACACAGTCCACAATAAAGACAACACAGTGCTTGTCAAGCTACTAATTGCATGAATTATGTTTACTGTATTCTGATGACCTGACATACTAGTTAATCATAGGTCATGTATTGAAATAAATAATTAAAAATATTTTAGTCACAAATGAGATTGAACATATTACAAAAAACATCACTCCTGAGCTCAGACCACCTTTAACATGTATGAACATGTATTTAACATGTAACATGTATGTATGAATGTAAACAAAGAAGGTCACTACAGGTCACAGGCTGAATTAGGCCTCACAAGCCTGCAGGATCTGAATATATACTAAGAATTAAAAGAAGCCAGTAAATTACATTTTCTATAACTGAAATTAAATTTTGCTGCGACTCTTAAAAGGAGATTTTAATTTAAGATTTTGTCTCCATGAAAAATCTGAATTTTGCATTCTGCATATTGTTATGAGTTGTTTTTATGATTTTTTTAAAAATGAAATCTTTTATTGAAGAACCTGTCTATGAAGCAGTCAAGTCCTCCCACAGGGAAATAATGTTCCTGCACGAAGCCCCTTATCTGATGTGCATTGTCTCTGTACCCCAGGCACATAATAAAAAAATGGCATTCCAATAAAGCTGGACAATAATTTACTTCTCTTCTGGTTGAAAGGCTAAAAATACATTGGTACAACTAATCGCCATGGGAGGTTCAGGAGCAAATCACAGTTGGATTGAAGTCATTCAGCTGTGTCATGTGCAACCAGCATTTGTTGTTGAGCAGAGGACAAGTGGAGCAGAACAGCTTCAGATGGATGTTGCACTATGAAGTTTGAAGCCTGGATGACTGTGGCACTGGACAGCAACAGACTGGACTGATTCAATCCCACATCAAAGTGGGCTACAAGGTCAAGAATAATGCGAGACTAAGTGTTATACAGTATACAAGCAAAAAAAAGGCTTCTTGCTCTTTATAATAGAGATCTACAAACTGTCCAAACATAATTCATCAATAAATGCTGGCACATGTTCGGGGGACCAAGGGGAGGCTTTATATGACTCTATTACTGTAATTCATGATGTATCTATCTTATATTAAAGAAGTGTTTAAATGTTAAACACAAACTTCTGCTGAATCAGTGAGGAATGGGAGTGTAGTCGTAGTTTTACGTGTCAGACTACGGCTCAGATCCAGGCTGAGATTTCTCATTTTTCTCTCTATGTCTGGAAAGGGAAAAAGATCGAGACAGACAGCCGAGCACACAAAGAGACAGACAAGAAGAGTCTTTGTGAAAACCTTCTCTGTCGGAGAGGAAACAGGTGGTCTGTGACCTAACATTTGTCCTCAACCAAACCTGTCTTCTCTATTATAAGTAAAACAAACAGACAAACATGAACAAAACAAAAGCAAAAGTTCTGAAATACTAAGGTTAGCAAACACATGTCAAAATTAATGCTTTTACTTTGCATTTAATTTTCTTTGTTTCTTTGATCTCCTCTTTAAAAAAAAACAGCAAAGGAAAAAAACAAAGGAATCAACATCGTCAAGATCACTGCACAGCGGGGCGACCGAGTGGGGGGAACGCTACGGGGAAACTGAAACAGCTTGAAAGAGAGAGAAAGAAAGAGAAGTGAAATCTGTCCATGACAAACACAGACGGTGACAGAGTGAGACAGACGTGAACGCAAGTTGAATGTGAAAAAAAAAAAAAACAAAGCATGTTGAGACTTGCAGATGAGATAGAAAGAAAGCTGAATGTGCAAGTCTCTGTGAGGCTTCATTCATCTCTGAGCCATAAGCATATCAATAAGCTCATTACTATCACCTGGAAAACTCTGTATTATTATTATTATTATTATCATTAATACAAAAAAACGACCTTCAAAACATAAAACACAAGGCCTGGAGAGTGCTCACAATCTCTACACAGGCAAACACAGCGCCTCTATTTGCATGCAGCCTGCACACGTGACTGCTTTCAGGTTGAAATGCAAAAATGAAAGTGGTCCAGAGAGCTTTCCATCTCCCCCTCTCTCTGCGCTGCCAGTTCATTTGTAACTGTGTAAATGTGTTTTTTGAGCTTTCTCTCTTATTTCCTCAGTGGAAAAGAGTAACCAAGATACTCTTAGGAACCATATTCTGTCTTTCCCGACCCTCCCCTCCTGCTATATGTGAAACCTATGTGACTGTATTTCTGATTTCTTCCTGCTATGGTACAGTGTAGCTGTAACATTATAATGTCAAGCACGTTGCTCTTAATCAACATTTGCATGTTTGTTTCTGCAGTTCGGAACAAAGAAAAAGACATGTACCAGTACCACAGTAACATTAAGCTGTTAAATCAAGATTAAGAATTAAAAAAAACTTTTTTAACCCCTCTAGATCACATCCCAAGTCATACTGTGGTATTATTTAATAATACATGTCAAAAACACATTTCTTTGTATTCTTGCTTTGAAAATCTAATCACTTCTATTTTTTGTAAAACAAATTATGAGGTGTATTAACGTAATCAACAATTTATTAGATTCATTAGCTAGCTAGCAACAGCATGATATGCTGGTGTGAACCTTGAGGTTAGCTTCTATCTCTGAGTCATTACAACTCTCTTATTCTGTAATGTGACTCAACTATTTCTAAGCATTCAAATAAAATTCCTCCCAAAATTATGTCCCACCTGCCAATAAATACGTCACAATACAAAAGCTCTAACTCTTACAAGGAGTTAACCAGACCGAACAGCGAGTACAAAGTGTCTCTGTCTGTCCATTAAGTTTCTCTCCACTTATCAATGAAGGCAGGCTCCCCCCTTTTCTCATTCCACTCAATAAGCTCTGTGGAGACACTAAATGTGTGAACCGTGTCTGCCACCTTGGTCCTTCCAAATGTGGAGGATTGGTAAGTGACTTTAAGGTCGTCCCAGATTACTGAGTACCTAGAGCCTGAACGACACCAGACACCCTGTGGAGGAACTTCATTTGGCAGCCTGCAAATGTCTCTACTCTGGTCACTCTCCAAATTTCATTGAGTGTCAGAAACAAAACAAGTTAATTAAAACTTTTTTTTTTTGTCTTGCGTCTCTCTTAACTGCCGCATGTCAGCCATCATTGTCCCTGATTACAACCCCTTCTCTCCTTGTGGAGCACAGATCTGCAATGTTAACCACTTCACTTACGGTGGGGTTAAATTTCACAATTACTCCCTTGCTTGAAAGAAAGATCTGCATAAATACATGCCACTATCCACTTTATAAAAAGGCTCAGGACATTATGGCCTTAGACAGAGAGATGCTGACATTGATCTCAATGCATCACAAAAAGCACTCCTCAGACATCATTGTCCAAAAAAGCTAAAAGCACAGTGAACCACTTTAACGACACCATTGTTAACACTCTGCAGCCTCAGATTCAAGACAGGATGTCTTCTGCCAGTTTAACATCTTAGCTGCCAAGGCGGTTTTGAGAATATAAAGGCCTGATTAAATGCAGGCCGCAGTGTTTGACCCACCACTGAGAAGCTGCCAGTCCTCCTAAATTAAGTTCATTAGCAATGGTTTCATTTGTGCCTTTTGGCGCAAAATGGTCTCAGCACAGGCCCTCCACATCACCAAGGAATAATTGATAGGGAAAACATTGGCACACACTGCAGACGTTTCTCAGAGCGCACCAAAAGTTTTTTAGACTGAATTTCTACTGAAGCTTTAGGTTATCATACCACTTGTATATGAGAAAAGCCTTGCATATGTTAATGCAGAAGCAATACAGTCTGATTTGGAGGACTTTTAATTGGAACCCTGGGAAGGAAATAGTTATGAAGGCAAGGAGAGAAAATGATGACTGATACACTCAGATGCTTTTCCAGCAACAGATTTAGGTGCACAAGTACTCTCACACCATCAGTCACTGTAGCTCTGTCTACTCCCAAGGGTAATTAAATGGAGTAACTTTTTTTTCCTCAACAGTTGCTATTTATCCCAGAATAATTTGAATTTCGGGAGAAAATTTCACCTGTAGGGCCTCAAAAATACGGTTGAAGTAAATGAACGTCAATAAACCTGACACAGAAAGCCAAACATCAGAGAGGAGAACCTCGCTAACACTTAGCAGGCTGAGTGACATACTGTTCCAGTATTTTGCGACGGCTCTGTTCAATTGAGTGGCTCTGCAGCCACACTCACACGAAATTAATGAACAGCTGGTGTTTGCTGAATTGAATCTTTCAGATCATGCTGTCCCACTGGTTTCATGAATTTCTCAAAATTTTAAAGCATCTGCTATTGTAATGCTGCTTGACCAACCTTTATTCACTGTGGTCCCTCCAACTCAACGGTGATGCTACCGCTGACTCCTCAATGGCTTCCAGTCATGCTTGTGCATGTAAACATATGTAAACTGTGATAGAGTGGGAGTCTCTTGTGTGTCTTTACTTATTCAGTCAAAACAAATCTGTCAGAGGTAAAGGAAAGATCAGACACTGGATAACCCAGATATCATTTTGTTATACACATGATTCACGAAAACCTGCCTCAGAGTTCAAGTCAGACCTGAGCTGAATGTTAATGCCATCACTGGAAATGACCCGCATGGGCTATAGGTACACTTGGAGATGCATGCCTTGCAGTTTGATAGAGGTTTGCTGAGAGACTGGGAATGAGTTTGGTATTGAAGGTCTGCACTTGGTCATTACAGTTACATTTCAATGTCCACCTGACTGCATGCAGTCCATGAAGGGGGTGAGTGCAGTGTAGAAATAACCTCTGCTGTAACTACTCTGCAAGTCCCTCTGTCTGTTTTGGTGTGTGTGTGTGTGTGTGTGTGTGTGTGTGTGTGTGTGTATAGGTGCACCTGAACACACACGCATGCTTCAGATTCTTCCCAACTTGAGATGCAACCTAGACACCTGAGATTATTCAACCTGATAAGCCTAAAGCTACAACAGTCTACTCTCTCCTTTTCTCTCCCTGGAGACGCCTTTCAAACAAAATAAATGTAATGTTGGGCTCGAGAGAGAGACCTCACCTTTAAAATGTCACACTCAGTGGACGTCAGCATGTTGTGTGATTAATTAAGATAAAAGCTTTTTGTTCTATTTAGATGGCCAGAGGTTTTGTTACTGGGAACTTGGGTTCCGTTGAGCTTTTGAGAAGGGTTTTGCAGCTGTGGTTCACGAGCAGTTGAATCGTCTCACTCGTCAAAGAAACTGCTCTATTTTGGCTCTCTAGACAGATTTTTTTTCTTGGGGCACATTAACTGCAAATCATTCATTTCTTGGTGAGTTTCTATTAATATTCACCAATTTGATTAGACCTCCATGGATCTCTCACATCTTTTCATTAGCTCCTTTCAGTTTTTTGGGATTTTAACTCTGGTGCCACAGAGGTCCAAAGTTATATCAAACCAATCTGTAGCATCAAGATGCACACAGATGATACATAAGAAGTCAAAATTGAAAGTTCAGTTAATAATGAATAGCTGTAGCTGTTTGCGTGAAACATACAGACTCAAAGACGTTTCTGTGCGGCGAAGAAGTTCATTTCCACAGCAATTCTACTCAAAACTCAATGCTTGATTTGAAGCTGTGTCTCCAGTTCTCTTGCTGCCATAAAGTCACTCCTTTATGAGTCAAATACAGTAGCTGTGTAGGTGAACTCTAAATGTCAGGCTTTTTTTCTTTTTTACACTTTCCATCACAGAGATTAGTCCATATACAGAGAGCTTTAAAAGCCATACTTGACTGAGATGGACACACACACATATACACACACACACAGTATGACATACCTGGGGCCGGGAGAGCGTGAATATTATATCTCATTTCATAACAAAAGCAAGACTAAGCCTAAGCCTTATTCTCAACTTCATATTATTGATATGGCAAATGAAATAAAGCCACTAATTTGTAAAAAAAGACCATCTAAATAAAATGTTATCACAGCCACTGAATGAGTCAACTGGGCAGAGGCATCAGCTGTGCAGCTGCTCAAAGACTTGAGCGCCACAATATTTTTCACTGTACTCTGCTGACCAGTAAGCTCTTTTATGCACAGCTGAGCTGGCTTTAACGCACAGTGACATGAACAGTTGTTATCAGTGTAACTGAATAAGTGAAACAGGCCAACAAAAACTGCAAGTTTCATTGCCTCACAAAGGTTCCACTATAATAAATATGAGTTAGATAATGTGATACTGTAGCCTGATACAGTAAGATATCAGATATTTAAATATCTGTCATGGACAAATTACATGATGCCTAAGTTGATGTGGACTTTAAGTTAAGTGGGGCACAGTAACTGAGTGCAGGTTAAGGGGCAATATTAATAGGTTTGTAATAACACAGTGCATTGTTCAGCTGGCTGGCAAGCAAAAAATTGAAAGCAGCATGACAGAGCAATGAGTCAAAGTCTGACATTAACTCCAGTATATTCAGTATCTTTGTACTAAATGTGCCATATTTTTCATTTCAAGTCCTATATTTATGAAGTCTTTTTTATTCTTTTTGACCCAGAAAACATTGCCTTGGTCATTTCTTTGAGATTCTTCTACCTCACAAACGACATTAAATATGTATGTTTGTATGAGTTTCAGTTTGCATAACTATGTCAATGCTGGCAGAGGAGACTACATTGGTAAAAAACAGGAAGCGCTGTGAAGTGATAAACAAGTTAGAATGGGTTACAGATCTCATTACTGATCACAGCTCCACCAACGTGGGGACACCTCTCTCCCACTCGTTCCTTTCCCTGTCTTACTTTAGAGAAACTATGTCTCCTGTACATCTTCCTCCATTTCTCCCTGAAACCACTCTCCCTTTCGGCTTCACTCCAAATCCTTTCTCCCTCTCTCTAGTTCTCTGGACTGTGATGCATGGTTGTCTGTGTTTTCCAAAAGTCCATTAGTTGCTGGCACTAGGCCGCCTCCTCTCCCACAGACAGAGATAAAGACGCAGAGCATGGCTGCCTAGCGAGCCGCATGAAAATGAGAGGACAGTGGATAGAAAGAGAGAGAGAGAGAAAGAGAGAGAGAGAGAGAGAGATGGAGTGAGATGAGGGAGAGAGAGAGAAACACCTTGATTCTGGCCAGAAGCCCAGGAGCACTGGGGCAGAGATCAGAATGAAGGAAGGGAAGGAGTAAGAAAGGGGAAGGTGACAAAACAAAAATGGAAAAACAAAAAAAGGACAATGAAGAGCACAAAAAAGGATATAAAACAACAGAAACCCAAAGAAGAAGGGGTAGAAAAGAGGAAAGAGAGGTGACAAAAACAGGGCATTAGATATGACAGAGAAGACAGGAAAGAAGAAGGAGAAGCCGTCCATGTAGAATGGAAGACACGAAAACATAGCTAAAGGATACCAAAGAGGAGGAGGAGGGGAGGAAAAATGAGAAATGGAATGGGCTGAGGGTTGGGTGAGGATAAGAAAGAGAGGTCAATTGTAACCAGATATCCCGCCACCAAAACCATTTATATCATGCTTTCTTTTTCTCTCTCCACCCCCTACTTTGTCCCCCTAATTTATCTACAATCCAGTGATTGAACTTGCAGCTTCTTCCTCAAAACAAAAAGCAGGGGAGTTACAGTGATTCATCCTCCATTTTTTTTCTTTTTTATCCTCTTTTTATCTTGAAAATTAAGGATGTTATCTAATGGTTAGCTTTAGGTCGCAGCTCTGGCGAGACCTGACAGAGACCAGGCAGATAAAAAATGTGTTTAAAAAGTTCTTTTTTTCCCTCTCTTTCTTTCAGCAGGGGCATTTGGGCCTTTGAGTAATACTGTTGTCTAACTTTAGCAACTTTGCTCTTTGTGTTTCTATTGGCTTAATTGCTTTTGTGCTCTCCTCCATATTTCTCTCAGCCAATCTGTGACTGCATTTTAATCTCCTACAGGCTTTTAAGTGTACTAATGATGTGTATCTTTGTGTCTTGGACTTTAGTAATAGACAAAAAAATGATCCCAGTGATAAAAACTTGAATGCAATTGCCTTAAAAAAGGTGGCTGAAACATTTTAATTATATGTCCAACAGCTGCTTTTGGTATTGAGGTCTCCATATCAGTTTATAATGTTGTCTACCTAAAATCTACTTTTTTTGTACATATATTTCTGTGTTTTTCAGGTGCCTGTCTGCTTACTTTCTCTGAGCAGAGTATGTTCCTTTTTAATGTGATTTTTTTTTCAAGCAATCTACCTACCTTGTCTCGTTAATGGTATGAGCGATATCATTAAGGCCATGAAGGTGGAGGTCTTTTACCAGAAAAGATATGTAATCAGTCAAACAAATGCTTTTGAATCATACAGAATTTGCCAGACAGAACCTCTGAACACTCAGCTAAATCCAAATCGCATACTTATATATAACACAAACACTACTACATAACAAATTACGACTATTATCAATGCATTGAGCTGTATTTGTTGACTTTTTAGTGACACCAGCAGAGCAAACTGTGCAGCAAGTCTTTGTGTTTATCTTTGGAGCTTGTTTGAGCTGCACAGCAATGAATAACTTTAAGCAGGAAGGGTGGAAGATGAAATTAATCGCTTGCTGTTCTCCTGTTTTGTTTCCGCACTAGATCAAGTAAAGCATGCGAAACAGTTTGGAAAGATAAGGGGTTTCTTTTGTCTTTAAGCTTGTCTCTGCTGAGCACAAAGGGGATTAAACTGCAAGATTGCTTACTGCAGTGGCTGCAAAATGTATATATGCACTGATGTTGCAACCAATATAGCTATATAAACACATTTAAGAGGTTGAGGTAGTATGGGACTCTTTCAGGCATCTTCTGATGCAGTTGATATACTGTGCTTAAGCAAACATTGTCGTCTGGAATAATGAATTATTGTGTTAAGAACTATTGGAACCAAAGATTACTTTTGTTGGCATTTTAGATCTGCACTTTAAAGTCAATAAAATAACTATTTGAAGTCATGCAAAACTTTCTCAGAAAATGGTGTAACGTCAACAGAGGACAAGGGGGCAACATAAAGAAACAAACCTGGGATAAATCATGATCAAAGAAAGCTTCTACACATCAGGGGGGGACCCACTGAGGAAGCATTTTAGAAAAGTATGAAGTCTTTCTACTTTTTTTGGTTGTAGTTGTTCTACAGAATTTAATTTCAGCCTTTTCTTTCACTCCGTCTTCCTAAACAGACACAGACCTGTTTTTCTAATAATTTCTATTGATCTTTAGAACAGGCACAATAGCAGTATGTCCCCGTAGGAGTATTACATTTCCCAATCTTACTGTGTTTCAGTGACACTACAGGCTAATGATGAGCAAATTCTCTGCTGAGAATCATACAGTTGAGAGATTCAAGTAGTTTCTGCTGTCAGATATTCAGTATGTGAAAAGGCAGTCGGGCGCTCATGCACACTCACACAGACACACACACACACCTACACTCTCAAATGTATACATGCAAATGCGCACTGACAAACACGCAGAAATGCAAAGATGCAAACACCTACACCAGTGCAATAAAGCATCACATTAATTGCCGTCTTCATCTGCTGACTTTCATTGATTTTCTTGTTAGTTGCTGTAATTATTACAGACGCGAGGGGTATAGCACAGGACAAAAGGGAACTAGAGAAAAACAGATATTGAAAGGCAAAGTGCAAACGAGGAAGAAAGAGAGGGAGAAAAAGGAGGAGGAGGAGGGAGTGAAAAAAAGAACAGAAACAAGAGTAAGAGGATCGTGTGGGTGTCAGATGGATCCTTAAGTCTTGGCTGGTAGAAGAGAGAAAAAGATAAAAAGGCAATTAGGCTTCATTATTAGGTGCTGGGAGATAAAACAAAAATATAGATAGACAGAAATAGATTATAGAATTATTTCTTTTATTCCTTATTTCAATTCTTTGTGCTGTTATTAAAGAAAACACTTATTATCTCCTCTTCGTACTCCCTCCCCCTTGTCCCGAGTCCAGCGCGATTTGTCACGTCTCAGGCAAACATGCCGGGTTTTAATCAATCACTGCAATTGGCACGGGTGGTTTCTATCCATCTCTCTCTATCCCTCCACTTTTTTTTTATCCAGCATCTATCATTCCCTAATTCCAAATGTCTCTTTCAATACTCACCGTCGTCTTTCTTTAATATGGAGAGTAAATTCTCCTTCCTCTGTATTCCTCTTTTCATCTGCTCTCCCTGAATCTGAGTCACAACACAGAAACACTGTCATCACACAGGCAGAGAATTGTAACAGCAGGAAAATATGTTTGCTGTTTGGGCTTGTTGTGTTGAATCCTAATGAGCTATCAGACTCTGCAGGAAAAGAGCTTTCTCTTATTCCTGTCAGGGTGATTTGCACTACTAGAAAATAGAAAATGAGAGAGCCCAGCAGCCAAAAGGCCATTTTCTGGTCTTAGCAGAGGCTGGGTTATTACAGAGGATATTGCTGCAGTCATACCCAGGCACAGTGACAGATATATATCAAGCCAGCTTATGCCTCTGCAGAGATCTCATTCAAATCCAATAAAATACATGACAAACACATAAATATGTCATTAACTTTTAAAAAATCTAATGAAAATGGTCTCGTCCCAGCTGCTGTATAGCTGCACCATGTCTTTGCACTGGATAAGACATGAATTGCCCCAAGTATCTCTCCTGACTTTTATAGAAAAACATAATCTGCAGAAAGACAAACCAAAAATACACACACAAAGAGGAAAGCAGTGAAGGTCTGGAATTAAAAGGATGACAAAGAGGAAGCACGGGAGGATATTTGTGCGTTAGTCTGCACGTTGTAAGAGGTACAAGTCACCTAGCTTAAGGCAACCTTGAGACCTGAGAGCTTTGTTCATGAAAAGTCAACTTCCCTTTTTCAAACAGAGCAGGAGAGGAATCACAAACACAGAGTCTGTGTCCTGTCACCCGAACACAGCTGGGCCACCCTGCTCGGTAACCTTGGCAACTCCCTGACCAATGGCTGGTTGGCAGGAGGTCCTTAAAGAACTGTGACACTGACACAAACACAGACACGGCGCACACTCTCGGAGAGCGCTGCTGCCTACAGATCTCTTGTTGACTGTGATTTGAGAGAGTAAACAGGTGTATGAGAGACCTCTCTACATTAAGACAACACAAGCATATGCATACATACACATTAAGAGACATCTGGGGTGGAGCTCATTGATATGCTCTGCTTAAACCTCTTTTTCCACCTTGCTTAACATTGCTTGGAGATGGCAGCGTCGTGCTGAAATCTTTAAACACGTCGACACGATTTTACCTGCGTGTGTTGTTTTTTCCCCATTAGGGAATAAGGACAGCGCTGAGGTGACAGCTGGGGGGGAAGTGAGTGATAGGGGAGAGGACAGAGAAAGGGAGGGAGAGGAGAAAAGATAGAAGATGAGGAGAATGGGGTCGCTCACCATCCGTCTCACATGCTGTCTTCCCAAAGCTTACTCGCTGCTGTGTTTACTTTCTAACCACTACTCTGTCCATTAATCTCTCTCTCTCCATGCACTTATGTCATCGTTCTCTCCAGCCTTCCTATTTCTCTTCCCACTTTTCCTTCTTCTTCTTCTATCCCCCTCTGTTTATCACCCTCACAACTTCCTGTATTAGTCATTCTTCTTCTCCCTTCTGTCTGCCTGTCCATTCATCCATCCATGTTTCAACCCATCTTTATTTTTTCTTCAGTGTTTTGCTCTCTCATCCTGCCGCTTATGTTTAGTATGTAAGCTGCAAGTTTTACTGTGAGGAGAAATATGACCTGGGCCACTTAACGCATCATTGTCATTGAAGGAAAGGCCTAATTTGTAGTCTGGCAAATTCTTCCTCTGTCTGTCTGTCTCTCTAAATCCTCTCTCTAATGTTTGATTGGCTCTTTTTTTTCTTGTTTGATGGCTTTTAGCCCCACTGATTAATGCACCCAAGAGTCCATTAAAGCAACAGGAAAATAAAGTTTATGTATTAGTAAAACATGGTGTTTAAATCCACCCACACCCTGTGTCTTTGTGTTTGTTATCCACAACCTTCTCTTTCTTCTTCCACATTCGCATTTCCATCATCTTCACCTCTTACTTTTTGACTCCATCTAGGTCCCTGTCCACAAATTCTTTTGTTTCTCCATCGATGCCTTCATACATACCTCTTTCTTTCTCACCCATCTGTGCTACCCCCCTCAATCTCCAGTCCTTTTTTAGTCCCTCACTTCTGCCTTATCGCTCTCTTTTCACCTTCCTAAATCTCCCAATTTCCTCCTTCCTACTCCCTGAGCACCCATTCGCCATCCGTATCATCTTCCCCTCCTCCCTCCATGTCTTCTCTGCTCTGTCTCAATCGTCCTCCGGAGTGCCGTGATGGCCCCACCCAGGGCTGAAGGATCTAAGCAGGTCTTGGTTGATTTACCATCAGCTCTATCTGTCAGAGGAGTCGGTGTAATGTTTATCATCATCACTGAAGTCATTATGGCAAATTGGTGAACGCTTATAGGCTTACATTATACAGCTCCTTCCTTCCAGTCTGAAGATATATCTAGCAGAGGTGAAGAAATGATGGTAATTTTTATCATAATTTCTGGAGTCATTACGCTAAATGGGCAGATGGTGATAGGGGGATATAAAGTGATGTGCTTGTTACAGAATGGTGATAAGCATATGTAAAGAAGGTGAAAAAAGCTGCCATCATTATAACATTATATAACATGCCTCTCCTTACCTGGAGTATGACTGCCAACAGTGGCCAGAGATGTTAAATTCATGAGACAAAAGTGCCACAAGATTTAAAAAAAAGCAGAAATACGAAGGATTTTTCAATTGAATATAAGTGATGATACAGCGTGAATGAACCCTGTGTGCTTCTGTTGCTTGGTGTGACCTTATCAGCTGAACAGGTCAGCATCGTAACATACCAAAATAAATCTGAAATTCAAATCCCAGAAATAGGTATTTTTTTTCTTGGAAAAGGCAGTTTTACAAATGACAGCAGAAATGCAAAAGTGCTTTGGCAGAGGTAAATGTCCTCCATACAGTATAATCCGAATATGTACATATGTATGAGGCATTTAACTTCGCACTCACTGTTTCCGACACACCAGGCTGCCTTTTTTCCCTCTACCTCTGCTTCCATTGGCTGTTAGATACATGCATGGGTGAAATTCTGAATTATCCATATTTTGCCAAAGGCTTAATTGTCCTGTTCAAAGCTGTTCAGTTCAAGGTTAGGTTGGACAGGTCGTGAATTCACGGCTGCCATATTTAGCCATCAAAGTGCTACGTGTCTGTGTTGAAGAGCAGGCCCTTTACCATGCTTTCTTTACTTCTAGCCTTGACGTCAGTTAATGTTGCAGTAAAGGTTTCAGTGCAGTTCTTTTCTTTTTAAGACGCTCCCATCAATATGAGACTTGGGGGTAATGATAATATATAGCGCGCAAGGACATTTGGGAAAAGACGCATTTTCTAAAGTGGAACCTTCCCATAGTGCAACGGAAAGTCATACAGACAGAAAATCATTCAAACTGGCAATCCACTCAACTCTAAAATCACTCAGCAGTCATCAGAGACTCTTGAGGCCTGACAGAGAGTAGCTGTCATATATTCACATAGGGACACTTACATCAAATGAGTCAGGTGCGTGTGTCTGCACCAGGCGTGTGTGTGTGTGTGTGTAACCATGCAAATGTGAGGATTTTACTGGTTTGTGTGTTTCATCTTAAGTGCATGAGTGCCTGCCGCAGTCATATAGATAGATATATAAATATATATATGTGTGTGTGCCTGTGCAGTGTCAGGATTTAACAGCAACTCAGAGGAACATTTTCATTTCCTATTCCATTATGTGTTATCGTTTCCTGTGGCATCAGCTGGAATCATTTGTGAAAAACCCCCCATCACATTATTAAATACTTTTTAATGGACACATAGCTACAGTATCTAAACATTCAGTACAAGATCTTGAGAATGTGTTGTAATTTCACATGCTTGCTATAGAACTAAAGGCAGATATATATATACTGCACAAGAAAACAAAAACAGGCAGTAGTAGAAGATGCAGAGTTCTCTGCTTTTTTCAATGTTTTTTCGGGAGGGAGGGAAGTTGTAATAGTTTACTGTCACAATTATTTTCTCTTTTTATGACAAATATGAGGTGTCTGATGCTTCTTATTACCGTCTCTTTCAGTAATTTACAAGTTCCAGTCTAGGGAGGGGGGATAAGGGGTTAAGTAATTAAGAGGGTACGTAATTAATACTTAATTTTACTCATTACAAGTCAGCACAATAGTCAAATGCTGAGCTGTCAGCTGCTCAGCTAAAAGACCTGACTAAAAGTGTTGCACAAACAACAAAGCACTGGAAGAAAAAGTACTTTCTCTTTCCACTTGAGACCGTGCAAGAATAAACAGACATGAAGGTTATGCATTGCCTTAAATGGAGATGCCATTATGTCAAAATGTGACATGCAGAACATTCACCTTTGATATATATGTGGCACCAAGTTAATGTGATATAAAGTCTGAGGTGCATGTGAGTGAATATCTTGCTGCATGTGTATAAAGCATACTGCTTCTGGACATGATATATGTGCTTGCATGTGAGTGGTTCCACAAGTAAATGTGTGCATGTGTGAGTGATACCAGAAACAGCGCAGACACTGACCCGTTCTGACATATAATATTATTCTGCTGCAGGGAATCAAAACTGAAAAGGAAGAAAATCCATAGTGCACAGGAGACAACGGTGACAGAGAGGAGTAAGAAGTTTATTGTGAAAGAGAGAAGGCCTAAGAGAAAGAAAGAGAGAAGAGGGCAAGCGGCATCAGGAAGAGAAGGAGAGAGAGAGAGAGAGTGACACTGAGGGAAAAAATATATCAAGTTCTTAACCTCACAGGAATCAAATATAGCAAAGGGACTGGATTGAAGAAGACAAACACATCCAAATAAATCAAACGGAGACAGAGAACAAAAAGATGTCTGAGTCTGACTGACTCACGGGCTTTGTTAATAACATCATGGCCTTCCAAATAGCCTCCGGCTTCAAAATACTATTCCAGGTCCTGTTCACTGGCTTCCAGATATATTTGTCAGTATGAGAAGAAATCATAACAGGTTGAAAGTCTGCACTTTGAAGGAATCTTCTAGGTGATTGTTTCGGTTTTATAGCCGTTGGGCATTGAGTGAACTCAGGCTTAGTCTCTATGTCTCCTTTTAGGAGACCTTGTGAACAGCAACTGAGAACAAGAGATTATTTAGCCTCTGACACCTCTTTTTTATCTGCAAGCACAAAGGTAAAATTATATTTATATTCAAAAAGTGCTGAATAAAGGGGATGAATAACCAGGGTTTTACTCTGTACATTGTCAAACCTCTGCTGATGATACTGTGTTTAAGAATCATTAAATAATAATTAACATAATTTGAGTTTCATTGCTGGTTTAAACATACAATCAAACATTACAGTAGTGTTGCTGCAGCAGAGGGAAAACAGCAGCTTGTGTCAATGCAGCTAAGAGAGAGGGACGGGCATGAGTTTGCCACTAGAGTGCACCATGTAGCCTTTAACACAATGTAGACGAATAAGAGACTGACAGAGAGACAGAAGAGGGGAGCAGAAAGGGACGATGGAAAGAGAGAAGGAGCAATAAAGAGGAAAGTATGGAGAAGATGTTAAAATTGGGAATACAGAGCAGTTAGAGCATAAAAAGACAGTAATGTTGATATTTGCCGATACAGGGTAGAACAACAATAAGAAAAAAGCGAAAGGCAGAGAGAAGGTAAGGTTGAAAGAAAACATCAAAACAAGAGAGAAGCAGACAGAGGAGTGAAGGACAAGAGGTCTGGCTTCTCTCTCATTGCTGCTGTGCAGAGCTTGCTGCCACTCTGGAGGTGTCACCTCTGTCATGTTGAATTTATCCATGAAAACCAGATCTCTCTCTCTCTCTATCTCTATCTCTCTGTCCTGCTGCTGACCAGCCCTTCATCCAGTTCTGTCTCCTGTCACTCCTGCTTGCTCACACCCCACTGCTACTGAAAAGCAAACTTACTCATCATGCAGCGTTTGACGACCCCTTTGGCAACACTCCCGGAAATGTTTATCAAAACACATTTAATGTAATGTAGCCATGAGACATGTATTGTTCTTTTTCTGTATCTGCAGTATGTTACTGTCACAAAAGGATATTTAAAAAATGAATGAATTACACATTACTCATCACGTACACTCAGAAATATTGTGCAAGGCTCTCTGGTGTGCCAGATCCTCCTTTAAAGCAGTGGATGAAGCAGCCCAGTCTGATACTTTGATCAGCATCCACACATACTTTGAGCAAATCTGTCCTTAGATTATTCCCTGTTTGATTTGAAGCTGCAACTGACTGTGCTGGACCACTTGCGAAAAGAGGGCTTGGGCTCAAAATGTCCCCAACAGCGTGATGTCTGGCAGTGTCTCTGCCTATGTAACTACAGTCAGCAGACTCTTTATGGGTGATCAGCACCACATCAGTATAGGCTCTGCTATTCCCTTAGTCATTGTTGCTGAGGTGATAGTGGAGTCGCCTTGTAGCTGCTCTTTGGCAGCAGTTTTCAGTGTATACTGTGTAAAAGATTTTTTTGCTCACTGTTGCCAATCTGTGTAAAATAACTGATCTTGTTGGCCTTGTTTGGGAGCACCCCAAGTCACATAGTGACCTTCTGCACTTTCTGTGATACCACATAACAAACCACACTGCTATCCCATATGTTGCAGTGATGACCCATTTCAATGTGGTTTTAAACTGACAATCGACCAGTAACTAAGGTAGTCTATGATCATTTTAATCTCCCCTTACTTTTTTCTTCCTCAATATTAAGCATTTTTGCTGTAGAGATGTCAACATGTTAGAACTATTTTTGTATTTTTGTATTTTAGATCTCTGTTGGACACTCTGTAATTTTGTTCTGCTTAACAGGACATTTACCCAGTATCATTTCTGTTAATTAATCATTAAATACTTTAAAAAATTGAAACATGCATGCCAATTCAGTCATATCAGAGGCATTTTGTGTGTTTTGTCAAGCTGCTTGGGTCAAGTTGGTAATCAGAACGACACACATATATTGCTTTTACACACACGTCGCACTGTTTAGCAATAAAAGACAGACTGAAAGAGTCTTGTCACACGACTAATTAGCGACTATGTGCTCAATAAATGCCGCAGCCAACAAGCAATGTGTGTCAGTTAGTGTTAATAGTTGTGTGCTTATATGCTGTTATGTGCTGCATTTATCCCATCATTTTAAAAACACCACCCGCCACTTTAATTACTCCTCCCAACACTTCCAACGCTTCCAACGCTGGCTACAGTTCAAGCCTAATATATTCTGGAGGGAGGAGGGATAAAGTGAGACCCTCACTGGAGGAGAGACGGGCGATGCAAAACAGAAAGTGGGATGCGTGCAAATGAGATGCAGCAGTCAGGTATTTATGATGCTGGGTAATCATCAAGGGAATTAAGTATTTAACCATGCACGCGCTATCTGTGTATCATTAACATCGTTTAGATGGATTTATCCACTATCAACACAGACCCTGTAGCATGAGCTGTATGTGAAAAAAAGGACTGAGGCTGAGCAGTGTGCATTAAGGATGTGCCATATATCACATAGTATATTCAGTTTGGTGTATGAACTGACTGACAGCTAATATAAACAGCGATTCCACTGTTTATGGAGTCACAAATTAGAATATTAATCTTGGATTTAAAAAAGACAGTGAGTAAATATTTTGTTATTTCTGAAAAAAAAAAAACTCAGAAAAAAAGGAAAAACCCAAGCACAACAGAGATGCATAAAAACATTTGCTTCATTGATCAAGTATTACATTTTACTATTTTGGAGAATAAAGAAATAAATGTAAGAGCCGAGCCTACCGGTAACATAGTTATAATAGTTAAACCCTCTGTGCAAAGCAGTGTTATTTACCAGTTGCCTGTGTTGTTCAGTGACAACAGCACTTGCAGACTTATTTTATGATTGGTTTGGACATTTAGCATAATGCCATGCAGCAATGCTATCAAGTGAAATTGCTCTCTGGGAGAGCGAAGATTCCAGGATGAATCTTGCCCTGCGAACCACAAGACTCATCTGGTTTTCAGGGCTAATGTCAACTTATACTATGACACATGTTGGTGTCAGTAAACAGTAAATGCTGACATGTAAAAATTCTATTTTTTTCATTCTTCATCCTGAATCTCTCTAATGTAAAAAAGAGGTTTATGATAATTGGTAAACTGTAACTTGAATTACAATCTGAATTATGTGTAATTCTGTAAATATGTTAAAATACTCAAAACAAATTTCAAAACCTATGAAGGCTGAAAATGTAATTCAAGTAACAACTTCAGAGGCTGATTTTGTCCTTCAGGCTGATTTCATGGAACAACCAAATGAAATAAAAATGACAAGGTCAGATGCTGGCAAATGATGGCTCAAATGTGAATGCTTTGCACTGTGTTATGAATAATTGCTTTTGATGTTGCAGCCATTCTGCACCTGGTCCCCTGAATACAAAATCCCTCACAGAAGTCATCCGATGTTTTGTTCACCAACCTCAGTGACTTTACATGTGTTTGGAGCTGATACTAATTGAAAAAGTAAAGACCTACCTTGCGAATGCCTTCCTTTGACTCCTCAACATTATTATCCCCACCTCCAGTGCGGTTGATCATGCGCCACATCTGGGAGTACATGGGATCTCTCTCAAAGGGGTTCATAGCCTTGGAGCGCACTTGATCATAGACAGCAGAGTCCAGCACTGTACCATAAGGCAGCTCTGTCTGCTTGGATAAGTCCTGGAGAGACCTGGAGAGAGACAAGTGGTGAAGAGTTAGTGTTTACGCTGTTTCTAGCCTTGCATTCACTGTAAGCACTGGGCAGACTTTGCCTGTATGGTCAGCTTCACATCATGCATGAGGTCATTTCATCCCCTGGGTATCACTGTTGAGGAGATGCTGCAGTTACCACATGCTGTAGCTGTTCTTTGGTGGCTCCTGAACATGGTTTCTTTTGAACAAATCATAATTTTTAGGTGTTTGGTTTAAAACGAAAACAGCACAAACAATCAAGCGATTTGACACAAGTTTGAAGGCACAAAAGCATTTGCCCATCCATTGACCTGGATTAAATCCCTAACTGCGGTGCTTCTGGCTTGGTGCTCTCATGTCTGCAGGAGGGGACAAGTATGATCAAGCCTTTGTTACTGTCTTGGTAACTCCCAGCGAAAGCCAGCTATGTCTAGAGAGGAGGCCATTGAACAGCACACATGAAGTATTCATGAAGTGGCCAGCTGTACAGTGATTCACACCATCCCGTCTCACATAAATGAATGATTTGGATCTGAACTCTCCATGGGCCAACAGTGGGAGTTGGCAGCGACATGTAATTGACAGGGAATAAAAATCGAAAAATGGGGATTGGCCATGACCAACAAATGTGAGAAAAATGGGGGTGGAAGGCAGTTTAGACAGCAGCACTCACTCGGCTCACAATGCTGAACAAGATGGCTTGGCTAACTGAACACAGCTGATATCTACAATTACAGCAAGAAAAAGGGAGACTAACAAAGCAGAAGAAATGGAAAGAAAGCAAAAGTCAGTTCATCTTGCAACATTTTATTCCTATTTCTCTCTCTCGCCTCCTTTCTCTCTTGCTCTACCCCTCACCCATAAATTGCCACCTCTGGGGGAATACACAAGCTATTGTTAATTATAACGCAACAGTGCTCGGGTTGCCTCTCAAAGAGTTTGGCCGCTGAGAAATGTAATGGAGAACCATTACAGGAACTAATTACTGTTTGTTTGTTAAATGGCTGCAACATACCACCCATGGATTTGAGAGACACACATTTGTGAAACAAAACATGCTCACAAAAACACTCAACATGTCCTGCTTAATGAAGAACAACAAGTGTACAGTATCTAACTTCATTAATTCAGTTGTAATACACTCACAAGGCAGATTTAACAATGGGCGTAAATATAAGTAGTGGTTGCATTATTACAAGGCTGCTCTCTCACCCACACACACATACAGACTTTATATGGAAGGTCACAGCTCTTGCGGTACCTCTCTCTTTCTCTCAACTATCTCTCTAACCCGCTCTGGAAAAAAAAAGCAGCTTTGAAGATTTTAATGAACTTTGCTGTGAACATGAATCTTTTATTGGCGTCAATTAATCTTTGGCCTTAATAATCTCCCCTCCCCACCACTCCCCTGTGAATGCGTGCGCCTGTCAGCACACTCTTTGACCAGGATTCCCCCTTTGCGAATTGGTTTCAGTGGGTAGTAACTCTGAGCTTGTTATTTAATGGTGTGTGCATGTGTAGGAGACAGAGAGGTGAAATATGTCATGTCATAAAGATGAGTTGAGATTCTACTGAGATTTTGCCATGAACCATTTCACTAATTCTCCAAAACACATTGATGTGAAAAGGATTTTCTTTAAGTTCAACGATACAAATGTTTGTAACCACGCAGCCAAATATTCATTGTCCACATCCACAGCAAATAAAACTGCTGCAACTCTGGTCAAAATAAGACGCAGAAGTGGTTTGAATTGCCTCTGTTTGGGGAACAGCTTGAAGCTCAACTGCTGTAAAAAGTTTGACAAGAAAAATGCATTAAAAAATTTATAAGGGGAATTATGTTGAGCAGGTCTCAAAACTAAGCAGTGTCTTTTTGAAATGCTCAGCATAAAAAATGTGGAAGAAAAGAAAAGCAGTGCCCAGTGTTCATCCTTTGAATGTTCATCTAAGAAACAAAACAACGTGTAAAAGAGCTATAACTGGGTTGACTTGATTTAAGCCTCTGCAGTGGCAACAAAGCAGTAGTATGATATTAACTTCATACAAATTACTGTATTTCTATGAAAATATGGAAGGACCTCCTCTCGTATAAAGAAGGAACATATAAAAAGGGAGTGAACATAAAGAGAGTATACAGCTATTAATTTTAATCAAACAATATTAAAAGTCTGGATTTTAATTAAAATCCAGATGTATTACTGTGTGTGTGTTGTCTTATGGAGATATGCATATATGAATTATGTGCTTAATTGTGTTTTGGGGATGTTTTGTGTATGTGTGCATGTGTATGTGTGTGCGCACACACAAATACACGCACGCACACTTGTCTTTCTGTCCTGTGTGTATGCTAGCTCATTTTGCAACCAATTATATTCCCTCTAAGCAGCTCAATGAGCAAGTAAATGGAGTGAACAGCAGCTGAATGTATCCTGTGACAAATAGTGTGTGTGTGTGTGTGTGTGTGTGTGTGTGTGTGTGTGTGTGTGTGAATGTAACCTTGTTTTACTACATTTGCGAGGTCCAGAAACTGGGATCCCACCATGCTGGAGAAGTCTGACAGATCGTTGCGGGTTAAGACTTGGTTTTAGAGTTAAGCTTAAAATGATTAGGGTTGGGCATTCAGTTGAGATGGTTAATGTTCGAGTAAGGGGCTTGGGAATGCATTATGTTGATGATGGGAGAGAGATAAAGGAAGAGAAAGAGGATAGTGAGAGATCACTTGCATGTTAATTAGTGTATATAGTATGGTTGTGGTTGTCTGGTTATCCTCACTGAATGTTATAAGTGATAAATGCCAAAAAAAAAAGGGAAGCAACCTTTGGAGGGATAAAAATAGTGTGAAATTGCGTAAAATGGCCCACAGTGGTTTTCAGCTTTTTATCTTGCTAGAATGACTTGGTTTGCTACACTTCAGATGTTACAAAATAGGTTAACTGACAAATTATTAGTATTTGAGAGAGTCAAAGCATGGGCTTTTGTTTTTTCAGCTAAAGCTAAAGGACAAAGATGATCATGGCTCTGTGATTCTGTGGGGAAATTAATTTGGGTAAAGGCAGTAAAGCCTTGATCAGTTCATTAACTTTTTAACAAATGGCTTTTGAAGCACTGCAGACAGCTGTGCAACCCTGAACAACAAGCAGTCTGTGTGGACTGAAGCCAAAACCCAAAGAGTTTTTTTTCCCCTTCAAACAACGACAAGAGCTACATAACACGGTCTTTAACGTAATATAGCTAAATTTCAAAGCTTCCAAAATGTTTCATTTGTATTTGTGTTATTTTAAATCCTGGAAAAGTTTTGCACCTACGTTATCATATAAACGTCTGTTTTATCATTTTGTATCACATAACCAAACCCTTACCCTTTCTGTTTTCCATTTCAGTACCTTATTTGTTGGCCTCTCTGAAGCAATATGATCATATGTTGTTATCTTATGTAACATAAATGTGTGTAACATATGTAACATAATACATCTGTACCTTAAGGTGTAAATTTCATTATTCTGTTCATTACTGATTCTATTAACTGTTAAAAGTGCTGATAAAATCCAATTATCGCCAACAAAAGGTGACAAAGTGACAGTAATTCTTGACTTCATGGACCCCCCGTGTGTGTTTAAATAACCAAATGAGCTGCTACCAGTGTCACCATTGGGACCACTCTGCTGTCTTGGCGAACCACTGGGTTGCAACCCACATGCATGCACAGATACTGAACTGTCATCAGGAGCTATGACGCACACAAACATCTGATCAGGTCTCTATTGGCAATCTGTAGAAGCCATGAAATGTGGCATTGGGTGTTTATCCTCAAGCACTCCATCTGCCTATCAATCTTCAGTTCTTCACCAGTTCTTCCTCTCTATCTATTCCCTCCCTCAACAGGTACCACCTCTTTTCTCACATTTTTACCACTCTTAAATCCTTTTTTTATTCTGACTTGCCATTACAACCCCCCCCCTCTGTTTTCCATGCCCTTTTCCACTCTTTCACTCCTCCCCTTCTCTCCCCTAACCGCTGGCTCTCACTATTCCCCTTTTTCCTCTAAATCCGTCTCATCTTTTTCTCTGCACACTTCCTCTCTTCATTTCCACTTTATTATGTTTAGAGCATTTTGTCTCTCTCTTTGTATCTTGCTCTCCCGCTCCTTCTCTTCGACAGTCTTCGCTGCCATCCCTCACTGTTTTCCTAAAGGATTCACGCTGAAATTGAGGGAAAACATCCAACCGTGAAATAGTCCAGAGAGGGTTCTGAACGCTCACTTGTTATTTCATTTCCAGGATGAAACAAGGGCATTAATACTTAAAAACCCTGTCTGTCCTGACGGCTCAGCGAGACAGCGATGCCTCCATCCTTCCCTGGCCTCCTCTTCCTTTCCTGTCCTGTGTATTCGCTTGCGTCCTCTTTTCCATACCCAACTACTTCACATTCTCAATCACTCACAAAACCCTTCACTGTACCATCTTCATATCATGTTAATCAAGCATTTCTCAGATAAAAGTGCCTGCTAATCACAACATTCCAGCATTTTATTTTTCACTTGGCTACTCTCCATCTCTCCATTAAGGAGTTGTTATGCTTTACCATTATTCTCATTTTATTTTGGGTGTGATCCCTCTCAGCACTCACCCCACCACACATTTTTGAAGGCCCAAGGCCATGTGGGTGCTGCTGTTCAGGGGATAATTATGCCACTAATGACCCCAGAAGAGTCAACACACGAAAGGTAATGCATTAAAATTTATGGAAATCCTTAATTAGCACAATGGATGCTGAATGAGCCGGTAAACTGAGAGGCACTTGTTAATGACAGCAAATTTAGGTGAAAAAAGAAAGGATAGGCAAAAGAAAATACAACAAAAGTGATTCTTTCTAAACATCATCTAAGGGACGAGACCAAATGACTTAGAATTAAGGGGAAAAAAACAGAAATAAGGGGGAAAGGTGGTCTGTCAAAAAGAGAGGGGGGTGAAGGAGAGACAAATTGACAGAAACAAATTAAGAGACAGATAGTGATGAGATTTAGAGAAATAAATGTTGTTTATTCCAAAGCCAAGCACAATTAACTGTGGCACTGCCGGGCATAGCGGATGCTTCAGCATGCTGATTAGTCCAATGAGAGATGAGTGTTTCCTAGTGCCACCAGGAGAGAAGCAGGCAAACATATTATCACAAGGATAGATAAACAGAGGGCACAGAGCTTAGGGAAATAATGTGTGGTTGAGTGTGAGTGTGTGTGTGAGATGTGTGTGTGGTGTTGCCTTGATACATTCTCTGCCCTCAACCTGAGAGGAACATGCAAAATCACTCTTCTTACTTTCTTGCACACTGTTTATCATTCTCTCTCTCCGTTTCTCCTTATCTTTCCTATCTTCATCACTGGTGTAACACACACACACACATACACACACACACACACACACACACACACACAAACACACCACAAAGATAGATCCAAACTCGAGGCAGACAGGAAATTACTATCCAACGATGGGGCGAACAAGGAGGAATGGACAAAGGATGGAGAGGAGGGAGGAAAGCATAGGAAAGTACGTTTGCGTGTGTGTGTGTGCATCTAGATTAGAGTTCCACATTATGCATTATGGAGTATGCACAGCTGTGTGCATGTGATGTGCAGCTTTAAATTATGACTAAATATCAAAATTATTGGTGATATGTAAAAACTAAAGCCTTTTAATCTTTCAACCTTTTAAGCCACCATATTTCCCAAGGCCTAGATTAGTTACTAGATAGATACTTAAATACTTACTGTATGGAGTTCTCTATGCGAGTGATGGTGAGGAAGGCTGCCAAATTGGCAGTATATGAGGAGATGACAATAAGAGCAAACATCCACCAAACACCCATCATCATCCTCGTAGCTAGGGTGGTGTAGGGCACCTCTCCACCTAGACAAAGAAAGAAAGAAGAAATAGAAAAAGAATAAAGTCAGAACCCACAGTAACAGAATAAAAGTGTCACATCAACAGATACAGGCAAATTCTTCACTGCAGGAGGAAAAGCTGTTGGAACAGCGAAGCACATCCTGAAAGATTATGTCTGGATTAACAGATCTGATCTGATGCTTTGGCACAGATCTGATCTTCACATTGCGGCATGAAGTGGAAGAAACTGCAGAGAATTGAATCAATGCACTTTTAGAAAGACATCAAAAGAGCAGCACCTTTGCTACATCTTTGAGATATTACATAGTTATAGTTATATACTGAGGTAAAAGTGGCCTGTGCAGACTGTCTTTAGCTCTCTGGTACAGTCTTAATGCGCAATCACTCTCAAGAACCAGCAGCAAAATGTAGACTGCCATTGCGATAAACTATCATCTTCATCTAAATGGAATATGCACACTCTTGTTAGGCAATCCCATTAAGATTTAATGCTACCTGGAGGACATTACAATGAAAAGTGGCTTGTCCATCTGCAAATAATAAACCTCCTTATCCCCACCATGTGTTATAAACAGTTTTTGTGGCCTTGTCTTCTGAAATCTTGTGTTGCCACACTAAAAAGCTAACTGCCTCACATTTCCGTGAGCTTCAAAAATGGCTCTCACTCTAACCCGGTCCCTTGCAAAACTGTTTGTTTGCACGTTTGGCTATTGTGCTCTGGTAGCTTGAGGGCTAGCCCTTCAGTTCAAACATACAGAAACACACGTTTACGCATGCTTACTGACAATCAAGCATACACATATATTTTGGTATGCATATCTAATAGTCACATACACACTGATGCACAGAGTAATGATTGATTTGCAGCCAGTGAGCACTTCCTTGCTATCTTTATTGAAGCCTGTTTGAAATTAGCCTCATTCATCCTGGTGGCAGGGGATCACCGTTACGTCGACTCAGACCAACAGACGCTCTCCTCACTCCCACTTCTCCCAGCCCAGACTCAATAATATATGTGACACCCATGTAATCCCATGTTCCCTTTATCTTGCAGCCCTCTCTCTTTCTCCACTGTATTCTTGCTTTTTCTATCTTCCCTTTTGGGCCTTTTCTACATCGCTTATAGCGTTTGATTTAATTCAAATTTGTTATCTCGCTCCTCCTCTCTCTCTCTTTCTCTCTCTCTTTTCTCAGCCAGTACATTTGCTGTTGACATCAGGTTTTACCACAAGCCCAGAGGCAAAATAACGTGTAGTACTGTACTCTATATTCAGTTCAAATAATCCCTGTTCATGTTTGCCTCTGCCTCATTCTTCCTTACATCTGTCCTTTTATGCTATATGTACTTTTATGTAGAATTGTATGACATCTTGAGTTCTGTAACATGTTTAAAAAAATGTGTTGATCTTTAACGGTTATTTAAGTATTTTCCCTGCAGAGAGTCACATGTGGTTATGAAATCATTCTTTCCATTTCCTCTGCCATTTACTTTCTAACTGAGATTGACGTCTCGTTTTGAAGACAGATCGGAAAAGAATAGAGAAAAGTCCAAAACAAACAAAAACTAATAATAATTACACAATATACAAGGGCAATTTCAACAGTGACTTTGAAATACCAATGCTGTCTATCTCATCTGACTCACATCAGCCATTTCTACATATTTCTCACTTAAAATGCCATTCAGTGTTTCAGAAAGCCTTGTCAATACTTACAATAATAGTTTTCAGTGGGGATCTAGAATACATGGTTACCAATTACAATATAATAAATATGTAAATACTATAAAGTTCATGTTGCTAACTATTCATGAGAAATTACTGCAGATTTGCCAGTGGGAAGATGAACTGAATCATTTCCAAGGATGAATGCAACCAGCAGGCACAGATGCTTTTTCTCATAACGTGGGCTGCCAAAAATGTCCAAATATATGCCAAACCGTGACTGCAGTATCTTGGACTTCAATAGCTTCTAAAACATGACCTTTGTGAATCATTCCACCCGCAGAAGGTATTTTGGGATTTGGGGTTTCATACTGGCAATATCCATGTAGGACTGATTTAGTTACCAGAAAAAAACCCATTGTCAAGTCTCAGAACTATTTTCATGTTGATTTCTGGCTGCACAAGTGACTTTTATAAAATATTTAATCCAGATGGGAAAATGACTCTGCTGAGCTCCGGCATCAGAATGTCCTAAAATTTGAAGTTGGGAAGACATTTGTCAGGTTCTTTTAGATGTTTTATAGCTTTGTGTGTTCCTGGACAATGTCTAAATCAAATCAAGATCAGCATCAAAGAAAGGAAGGAAGGAAGGAAGGAAGAGAGAGTGATACCATCTCACAAGATATTGTGTAAACTTGGATTTATGAAGCTCAATAAAACTAAACTGAACATTGAGAAGTGGGTTGAAAAGGCCCTTAACATGATTTATTTGAAGACTCGCCTGGCATTGATTTTAAAGGCCCCAAAATGTCAGTATCTTTTCTCCCACTTTACTTTGGACTCACATATCAGCTCTTAAAATATTGCTAAAACAGTAAGGTGCACAATAATTGATTTCACTTTATTCTTAAGCTATTGAAAAAACAAAGATACTTTTTTTTCACATTTCACATTTTTTAATTACTGCTAGCCATTTAGCTGGTCTATATTCATCACATCAAAGTGTGAATCCTCTTGGGGAAAAGCTGATTCAAGAGACTGCTATTTTGAAAGTAAAAAATCCAGTGTGTTGCTACAGAATGGATGAATCCAATCAGAACTTTTACTTGTACTGTATAATTATACAACTGACATTTTACACTGTAAAATATAATGAAGTAATAAAAATCTCAACCATCTCAACCAATTACTGTACACTTGAGTCAGTGTAATTGTTGACTGCTGTCTTTTTATCTATCCTTTTGTCAAGTAAAGTATATGAATATGCATTTGTCAACAGTCATACATCACTGATCTATTCAAGCCATTGTATAAACGGGTATTGTGTTTTCAACACATCTCTCATACTACAGTGTGTTATATCAATGGAAGCATTCTTCATATTGCACACAATCAAAACCATCTCCATCTCCCAGATGGATCCCACAATGGAGGAAAAACACAAGCAGTGAGCAGATCTTTAAAGCTGGAGAGCAACCGAGTCATGTGTTATGTGTACATAATACCTTTAGTATCTTTTTCAAAAAAGATCCATTCCCAGACAAATATGCATGCTCTATATTAGAAGTCCAGGACTAAGCAGTTGCTCTAGCGGCTTGCTTGCACTTACGTCAGGATGTCCTGAAATCACACACACACACACACACACACACACACACACACAAAAAAAAAAAATCAACCTGCCAGGTAACCTTTCTATCCTTAAAAGAACATACTTTGAGAAGAAAAGAAACAAAAATCGGATTGGCTGTTGAGCAGTAATGACCACTAAAAAGGGATCAGGTTAACTTGCTCAATAAAGATAAAACTTGAGCCAGAATGCGTTGATGTATTAAGGAAACCGTTCTTCCTCTGCATGTGTCACCTTTAATAATGCTAACCAGGGCTGCTAAGGGTAGCAGTACAGTGACTTAGAATAAAGGAGCTTTTCTTCAAGGCGATCGTAGAGGACCTTTCATGTTTTCCTATGGTTGCAGTCCTGAAGAACTCCTGTCAAAGGTAAGCAAGTGTGTGTGTTTCCGTTTGCATGTGTGTATGTTTGTGGATTCTAGAGGAGGCATAGCTAGCATGAAGCAGCTTTTGTGGATGCAAGCTCTGCCGCTTCAAAGGCGCCCCATTGTGTCCCCTCAATATAGCTCTCCATTCTTACCACCATGTCTCCCCTGCCTCCCCTCTCATTCTCTACTGTGTTCCCCTGTAGCTGCGGGCGAACAGCATTTCTCTATTCCTTCCTTCTCCTTTCAAAAGGGGAAATCAAAATCAAAATTATATGTGTACTACTGGTAAAAATTTTGCAAATCATGTTGTTGTGTTCACTATTTTTAATGTATTTATTTCCAATTTGTTTAACTACTATTAGCAAACCCCAAATGCTGGCTTTATTCCCGTCCACCTTCTTGTATTGACTGAATGACTGGATTGCTGCATGTCTACATAACTGATTGGTTAATTAGATAGCTGGCTGGTCGGCTGACTGGCTGGCAGCCTTTTCCCTTGGCTATGAGACTGAGTGACTGATTGACTTGCGTCACTGCATGCCTCTGAGCTCGTCAACAGACGTGCTTTCTCATCGTGTGACTCATGACTCTGCCATTTCTGTCACTTTCTCTCATGTCCAAGGTCTTCTAATTTCATCATCCTATTTTCTGATTGCCTGAAAAGATGGACATCTGACTACACAGTGATCTTTTGAGGAGATTTCATGGTTTCCAATTCTGTTCATTTTTCTGACTAGGATCTGCAAATGTGTCTTTTAACATTAGTCATTAAATGATCTTTATTTTAGTCATCAGGGGAAGCCATTGCTAAGCCTTTCATATAAAGTCTAGGAGCTTGTTCCATTCCACGACACAAGCTACAGTCTCCCACTCTTGGCCACTAAGCAGTTCAGCTAGTAATTACTCAATCCACCTCTTTCTAATCCTCTCTGTCTTTATTAAAAGATTCTCTCAGACAATCCCCCAATCTCTGGTTTCATTCTCATCTCCTATCTTCCTTCCTTTAAGCTCATGTGGCTAAACGAACACAATCTTTAATGATTGTTTCACTGCCTAATTTCCATTGTACTCCAAATGTACAGTAAGAGGAAACAAGATAAAAGCTTAGTGACAGATAATCAGAAATATTTTTAACAAATGTCTAAAAGGCTCAAAAAAGAAAAAAAAAACATTAGTTATAACACATTTTTTATGTGTGTATGTGATAACTATACAAATTAAGTTAAGGTTAGCCTGAACTGACTTGCTTCGACCAAATTGCCATCATAGAGATATCTATGCCATGTGGTTCATATGATTGATCTGTACTAATTAAACTGAATGGATTTAATTTCGCTTGATCATTAATTCATCTTATATCGTTAAACTTCTGGTTGATAGTCAAATAGGATGATGTAAATAAAATGAAAAAATATCTAGAATAATTCATCTTTCTCTCTCTCTCGCACGCTCACACACAAATCTGCTCATTTAGAAAACTGCACAAATATCTACCAGGAACATCAAGTCCTCAGATATATGTGAGACCAGACACGACCCTCATCCTTCAGTCTTGAGACAAACTAATCAAAGGGGAAAGATGATTGGGCCAAAATGCCCTTGATCCTGCGTGTATGCGTGCTGTAAATCTGATGGGGTGACTCAGATGCTGAGACATTTTGTTCAGAAAGAGGTATGAGCTTCAGCACAGAGTCTTTTCAGCAGTGCTTATAAGATCTTTACAACTTTCCCCTTTTTGTTTATTAAAAAAAAGGGCACACATGGCAGGTGCATTGCTCATTGCACTGGTTGTTTACAACGTTACAGTAAACCTACTAAAGCTACTAACTTCACTTAAGAATTAAATAAATTAACAATTTTTAATATTATTATGACTCAAAGATTTAAAAGGGCATCCAAATCCTGTTTCTAAATGGTTCAAAAACAAGAGATCTTGAAAAATCTACTCTTGGGCAGTTAATATTTGATAAGCAGAATTATTTTGTTTATGGGATTTTTAATGTTTGTTTCATTAAAATACATTTATTGTTCCAAATACATGCCATCTTTGTTTGCAGGCATTTCTTAATGGCAATAAAATATGTCCATAAGTAGATATGAGTTTACAATTGATTACAGTTCTGTCACTGCACTAAAGAATGAAAAGCAGAGAGTGCAGCCATGTTTGGTCTATACTGTTTCTCTGGTATCTTTTATTGACTCCTTGCTTCTTTACAGAGTGTTATGTTTATACACTCCCTGGCATTTCAGAGAATACTGTACCGGATACCACACAGAGCATAAACGCTCAATAGCACACACGCCATCTGTGGAGGCCCACGCCACCATGTCTCACTTGAGCATAAACAAAACTTTAAAAGCCTTCTGGGAATATAACTCATGACCATCCGTGCCTCGTCATGAAAGCCTGACTGAGGACTGGTGCCTATTCAGTTTGAAAGAGCAAGAGCTAATGGGATAATAATTGATCGGCCAATGGTATAACTTTTGAGGATGAATTTACAGAGGTTTATCTTCTCTTTCAGTAAAAAAAAATCCACATGTGAGCAAACAAGACAATGGGGGTCAACTGCTGGAAGAAAAGGCTGAACAGATTGGTTTTAAGGACTAGTTGTGTGATTGTGTATGGGATACACACAAGGGCTTCCATGCTCTTTACTGCATGCTGTCAATGTAAACAAGCACCTTCAGTCACTAGCATATTGTGCTCAAGTGAAGTGAGAGGTGCTTGAGATGTCCACTTGTGGATCGGTAATCTCATTCCATAACAGCAGCAACATGTCTGAATAACCATCCTCTCTCTCTCTGCTTTTCATTTCACAAAGTCAGACAGTTAGCAGGGTTCACGGCGCTGGACTCTGGATCCACTTCTGTCAAACACACGCATCATTTTTTAAAATCTACATTCCTGCTGCCAGCCGCTCTGACGCTACTCTTCAAAGTTACATCATCACTCTCACTCATTCTTGGATGAAAGAAGACTAGAGCAGTTCATTAGAGCTTTTTAAATGAGGATAGGAGAGTTGGAATATGTTCAGCTGATGTCAGCTCCCAGTTGGGATCACTGCAATCTTGCAACAAAATGATGAAACTTTCTTTTTTTTAAAAAACCACAGTTTGGACAATTTCATTCTTTCACAGTCCTCAAAAATGACTGGCGCAAGGACATTCTGGCAGGTTAGTACAACAAACAGCAAAAAGCCATTGCAGGTTCAGGTGTTCAAATTATGTACAAATCTGCGCAAATCTGCACTAGTCAATTATAAATGATAAAAAGATTTTACAATGATATATTGTAAAATGACAAAAAGAAAGAATGAATTATTTATATTATTTCTACTTAAAAATAGATGTGCTATACTACAATCATAAGGTTTGGGTGCAACTGGAGATCAATTATGATGATGAACATTATGATGAATTATTATCCTCTCCGTCAGTGACATAAATCATCTTTTGCGGTTGCTGCACCAATCACAGTGATGGTTGACCACAGTGGCATCTCCAAAATGGAGAATATTACATTGTAAGAGGTTCAGATAATGCGCAAACACGAGGCTTTAAACAAATATGCTTCCAAAGGCAGATGATGTGACTTTCAAAGCTAAATTTACATTTCTTGAGATATTGAATTTCTGGTCATGTCACGTCGTTTTTCATGCGTAATATTGCACATTTTTATTTTTTAACTCAATGATCCACACAAAAGCTGTTACTGACAGCTACTGACTGTGTAGGCTACAATAAAATTAGAAGAATAAAAGTAACAAATAAAAAAAAGCCTGGAGGGGGTTTCATACAGGCTACTAAAGCAGTGGTGGATGACAGATACAGCATTGGTAAGAATCGTTCAGTTGTCTTTAGATGAATGCAGACGTCTTTCCGTAACTTGGATCATTTGTATTTTAATGCCACTCTAAATTCACATATTGGATGGAGAGTTTTAAATCAAAGAGTGTTTACTTACATTATTCAACATCCACACACTGTGTACTGCACATACACACCAAAACCACAGGCAAAGGAAAATACAAACATGTTGTAGCCCTGTCAGGAAAAAAGAGCCCCACATGCTGGTATGGTGTCGATCTTTGAATCTTAAATTACTGGCAAAAAGAAAAAATAAGCCCTTTCCTAAATCACTGTGACAAGTTTCAAACTTTCTCCTACTGTCTAAACAAAATCTCACACAATATATTTTGCCAATCATGCATTTTATAAAAACAGCAGGTCTTTATACTTTCTCTAAAGAAGCAACGACAGCTTTTCATGTCACAAAATTCTGTAAAGATGTTTTCTCAAAGCCTTAAGTCTTAAAACAAAATAACGATGTCTACAGTCTCTCAAAGTCAAAGACAGGGAGTTGTTCTAAGCACCAGAGTCTCATTATAGAATCTACTTAAAGAAACTACATATTAAAGATCCCAAAGGTTCCATCACGTCAGATATAAACATACTCATACTGCATGATCACATGTTGTAATACTTTGTCAGCTTTGAGTGAAAGAGAAGGAGGGAAAACAGGGATAATAAGATGTTTTCCACATAAAGAGAACTGCTTCAAGTTATAACCCTCAAGCTGTTAGTTAGAAACTTGTTGATAATTCTGATAAAAATGTCCAAACTATTGTGCCTTTGTCATATTGATCTGCTTATATCAAGTAGGCATGTTACATACAGTATTAGACACCTCATTGGCTAGGAGAATTTCACTGTGGTGACATTGGTTTTAAGTTTGTTAGTTAACAAACATTCACTCCAGACCCATTGGCATCTCCTAACTCAGTTTTTACCAGTGATGGCAGTTTGAGGATGATTACCTCACCACTGGGCAATCGCTCTTCACCTTAGGTAGTTTCACTTAGGGGTCATTAATAAATTGGTAAAGTTATTTTCAAAACCTTTGTGATGACTCACCCAAATTAGTGAAAATTGTGTTTTAGTGTACATAAATATATATTTTTTATTTTTTATTGTATTTATATGTATTTATTTAGATTTTTTCCCCCCTATAATTTCAACTTTTGGCAAGCAATAAGTGAAATTGTACTATTTTTCTGCCCTCTAAAGGCACACGTGAAAACTGTGTGTGCCACAGTCATTCTCCAGTCTTTGCCACTTTGCCTAAAAAAAAAAAAAAGAATCTGGGAAAACATGTCCTTTCAAATCTAAATCAAAACGATGCGTTTTATCTGTGCTTTGGCAAATGCCACAATCTCCAATATCTGCAATTTTGAGTGTAATGTAATTAACACTTTCCAGCATCTCCAGGCAACATAACATGCTTGATTATGATGAAGAGTTTATGCATGGTGCTGATTATATGACAGTTAGTGATAACCAGGTTTCTAAACTCATTCAAGCCCAGGTTCCAAAATAAATAGAAATTGAAAGTCATTACGATTACGGTATTACTGCATGAATACCAATGAGTTTTATTTTGTCGGAGTCAGGGTGCCATAGAATCTCAAACAGCCTCGACTGTTACAAAAACATTTTGGGGCAGCCAGAATAATCTGAAGATGACAGAACTTCGGTTAGTCAAATATAGGCTGTACTTTGTCGCTATTGATTTCTTTTTATTTGAGACAACAAAATCAGAAGCTTCACGAGGCAAACAAAATCAAAGCCAAACTAAACAGGCACACACGCACTTGCGAAAACCACCAAAACATATGTCAACACCGAGTTGTTCATTTGTTTTGAGGAAAATAAACACGGACAGCCGGAAACAGGGATGAAAAATTAGTCTGATACAGGAGCTGTTGTTTCCTGCAGGTTTGGCGCATAAAATTATTCTATAAGCCAACTCATCTGCATCAAACACATTCACCGAGCCTGACTCGCTCTCTCACTTCTTCTCCCTGCACCTCTCAATTCCCCCCTCCTCTGCTCCTCCCCTTTCCCCCACCATCCTTGTTGACATGCTGCAGTTAAAGGTAGCTCCAGATGAGTGCAGCTTTGAAACCAGCCGAGCGGTGGGCACATCCAGGAGGGTTTTATATGTATGAGACTTTCTTGTAAACCTTCAAATCTCACCACTGAGCAGGCACCTCCACTGCCTCAGATTATACGCCTCTGCTGTCTGATGACTTGCAGGAATCATTATTTATTTATTTTTTTCACCATCTATTTATTTTTTTAGCACCTCAATCACTCTGGACCTATGGTGTCCAAGTGATTATAAACAACTTGGGAAAGACATATTACCATGCTGAGACCAGGGCAAAGATGTGGAGAGAATAGGAAAAGGGACGAGGAAGATGACAGAAAGCATGTATCCCTCCTCCAGCACCTCTCCTGCCTTCTGCTCTTCAATCTCTCCATTGTACATGTGCCACCTCTAATACCCCTGGCTATCAGCCAGAGTGAAGAGGGATTTTCCATGTGGTTAGCAATTTTTTCAAGCTATCGGGGGCCATTTTAAGGATCCAGCAGGCCAGTAATGTTGTTGGATTTGTGCTAAGATGCATGAAGTTTACGATTCTAAGATGTGTCTAATGGTATCTCCCTTCCCAGCATGCAGTCTGACTTCCTATAAGAACTTTACACATCACAACATGATGGAATTCAAGTATTTAACAAATAGCGGGATAGTAAACAGACAACATATGCAAGATTCGTGTTGGGGAGATGGCTGGGATTAAGTAGAGATGTGGGAGGCCAAAAGGGCGATGAGGAAAAGTAATGGCAAAGTAATAGCTGTGTTCACAGTACCTTATTTCTTTTTTGTTTACATATTTCCACATTTAATATTCATTAGACATCTAATTATATACTAGATTATATGTATTCTACCAACTCAGAGAGGTGATGGGAGTTTATTATGCTGATATGAAAGTAAGTCTTCAGCTGATGTAGTTTCTGAATAAATATATTGAACATTCCAACATCAAGAGGACTTTTAATAAAATAAAACTGACTGTTGTATGAATGTCATCCAAAATTTTAATTGTGACAGGAGAGGTCTTGATTACACTTTGCATAACAAATACAAATTGCAATCAGCGACTTGGCAACCAAATTCATATCAACTTGCCACAGGATTTATTTATTTTTCACTGTTAGATGTTGATATTTCAGCTGTAAGCAGCTCTTGAATTTCTCGTGCGTGCACACAAGGCCCATAAAAAATACAACAAATAGGTATCATTTACATATTTATTTCATTCCGTTATTAGACAGGGACAATGTGCAATATATGCGGTATATTGCACCAGCTAATACTGTGGCTAATTCTCATGTGTGGTCCCTGAGCAGAGTAGAGCTTGATGCACTGCTCAGAGGCGAGCAGTTTAATTTCTGTGTATGCACATAAAACTCACATAAAGAGAATAAATCCATATTATTTAGTGTATAATTTATTGCCCTTTAATACTACGAGTAACGTGTGCTTGAGAAGTGTTGGTATTATAGTAATTGCCTCAATAAAGTTATTAATATGCATGAATGGTATATTAATATTTTATATTGGCAATGATTCACCTCTGATGTTGACAAATTGCTCTGGACCCTGCTGGTACTGACATGTGCTACATGCAGGCACCCGTCTACAGCAGCACACTAACACGGTAACATACTGTGCAACCACATGTTGTATCTGCATAAACATGTTCATTCACAGTCAAAGGTGGCTATAAATGTGTGTTTTTCTGGTCTCACAAGGATGCAAACAGGCTTGGATGCTGTTTGCACAGCATTCAGGCAACAGATAATCAGAATAGATAATCAACATGTCAATATAATACAAAAAAGCAGGTGCCTACTACCGATGGTGAGAGACCTTTAATTTTAATAATTATTTTAATTTTGTTTTCAGTATCTTTGCATATAAAGTACCTTTGGAATTGAAAACAGGAGGAGATCAAAGAAAAGTGAGAGCCAATTTGAGAGCGGGAGAGGAAGAAGGTCAGAGAGAAACAGCCAGGAGGAGGAGACCAAACCAAAGATCATCTAAATGGATTAAATAAGGCCTCTGTGTGTGTGTGTGGGTGTGTGTGTGTGTGTGTGCGTGTGAGTGAGAGAGAAAGAGAGAGAGAGAGGGGGCGATATCCAAGTGTTTGATCTAGTTGTATGCTGGGTAAACATGCAACATCATTACTGCAGGACACAGATGTTTTACTTTTCAAAGAACACTTGTTCAGTCTGTCAGTCACCTGCTCCCTCGCCCCCCTTTCTGCAAAAGTAATTCGCCGAAAAAAATCCCCAAACCGAACGCACTGAAAACAAACTGAATGTCTCTGCACACCATCAGGCTGGCATGTGTCAGCGAACAACATCTTTCCAAGTGACTGAATCTTCCACTAATCTTAAAATGTGATTTTTTTTTTTATTCAAGTAAAAAAACAACAAAAAAAGCAAAAGCATGAAGAAATGTCAATGGTTAGAGATCCACTTGCTCTGGATTCAGAAATATTGGAAAAAAAACAACAACCCCCAGTTAAGATCCTGATAATCTGTTTACTACATGGTGTTGAGCATCGGCAAAGTAATCAAAACAGATGAATCGGCAAGTTTGAAATGAAAAAAGGCAACAGAATTGAGTCAAACCTATTACTATCTAACAAAGCAGTCCCATCATACACACACAGACTGACTAATTCTAACTGTATGAGAAAAAAGATAACAGTAATTGTAAAAGTTAGAAAAGTTCTACTCCATTGTGACTTTTTGCCAATTAAATTTGGGGAAAAAAAAAAATCTAAATTAAATGCTGATTGTTTCAGTCCAGAACTAAGTTCATATTTAATACATTTGATGAAAACTTTCTTTTAATTACAAGTTACAATGAAAATCTGAACACACTTTGTTTTATATATATTTTTTGCTGGCTTTTGGGCGAAATGTTACCTCTTCCTTTGAAGGATTTATAGCGGGCCACGACAGACCATTTTTTGACAAATGGCACTTTTTAGACGCACTGGAGAGGTGCACAAAATGCTGCCGTCAGTTCTGAGGATTTCTGCCTTGTCTCCGTTTGGCATTTCAACTTTTATACATAAAAGAGCAAAAAAGAAGATCCATTCTGGGTTTTGTGTGCAATATGTCTGTAACTCCATCTTTGCAGAGTTGACATGTTCAGAACATGGCTTATGTTGAAAACCCACAAGAGTTCAATGTGTGTAATAGGAATATGAGTTTCAATATAAGTTCAACTGTGGGGAAAAAAAAAAAAAAGGATATTCAAATTGTACAGAATCACCCTAAGGGGAGACGTTGAAATGGGGTTCTGTACTCACTGCGGTTAGCTCGTGGAAGTCGGCTCAATTTCACATAAAGGGAGCAAATTAAAAGATTGAAATGCAAATTATTCCCCACTTAGCTGCGCTTCAGAGCGTGCTCACCATGCAGATATCAGCTATGTCTGCGTGTGTGCAAAATAGAGAGAGACTCTTTATGCTTACGTCCACATATCGTGCGTGTGTGCGTGTATTGAGGGAAACAGATAACACTTTACATTATTTCATTTCACCCTCGTTGTCCCTATGGAAGATAGTACAGTTCATGTTTTACATCGGGACAAAAAGGAGAGCAGAGAGTGTTTTGATGGCCCTTTACCGAGAATTGAAATTAATTGGAAAAGGCAACTTCCTAAATCGATTTTTCCGGCAGTTTGCTCTGGGTGTCCCTCTCTCTTTTGCCGTCTCTCTCTCCCTCACCTCCTCTTGTTGGTTTTGAAATCTTGCTTGTAATGATGTTATTTTGGAAAAGAGCTACATCGGGAAAGTCACTGGTGCACAGACAGTAGCCTACTGTACCCAAACAACCACGCTTACTCATCTTCTCAGCACAACGTGGATGGGCACACAAACCTTTCCCATATTTCTAACTCAACTCCATTCAGAAACACAAACTTCACAAGCTAGTGTCTCCTTTTGCAGGAGAGGAGGACAATAAAGTTTCTCTTTTTGATGAAGTATTCAGAATTATTACTGAAAGGATAATCTCTGTCCATTTCTGGCTGCACATATAACATGAATAATGTTAACACAAAGGAAATAAAAAGCCTTTTGTATTGCATTTGCCTGGCATGGTAACAGTTGGACAAAATGGCAGAAAAAGGAAAAATGGCTAAATTCTCAGAATCTCATTATTCTGGGAAATGAAGTGATGTGTATAATTCTGGTCTAAGTACTGGAAAAATGCAAGATGTGAACAGGTATGGTGAATGGTGGTCTAATATTGTGAGATGCTGCAGTGTCTTGTGCTGGCAGTTGGCTGCCACGTGTGTGGTGTTATGGCCAAACATGTAGCCCGAGAGAAATGGCTTATTGGCAATTATAAGTTAATTATGTTTTGTTCTGGTTGGCCAGGTGCCATGCTGTGGGCCTATAATGGCCCGTCACAGATAATTTGTTAATAGCAAGAAAGCTTTATGTGTGGCCAAAACATGCCTATCATTCTTTTTTAAAGAGGAGCAACTAAAATGTGCATCAGGTTTGACTCAATTTGGCTCAGCATAGTTACTCTTCAACCAAATCAGTTTTGATTCTATTCAATGCCAAAGCAGACAACTACACTGAATAGGATTTAATTAACAGAAACTTACACCATATATGTGAATAATCGTCTTTTTATCCAAGAACTTTTGACTAAGCATGTTCCTCCATGCTAGTTTTCCAGCAAGTACATAAGAGGTTGTCCTTAAGGTAAACATCACCAAATTGTGCTGGTCATAGCCTCTGTGCAATCACTAAGTAGTTACATAATAGACACCAAGTCCTTTTGGATTTTGAGTTTTGTGTGTTCAGCTTGAAGCAAATCAAACTGGCTTACAAACAGCCACAGGAACAGTCATTTCAACAATTTCAGGGCAAACTGACTAAATATATCATTTGGCAAAATTATCCCAAAATTAAGCACACTCACACACACTTACTTGTGTGTTTGTGTGTCTGCCCTTCAGAGACACTCTGATCAACTTGCTGCATCATCGCTTGTAAACACTCATTAAAACTGGCTGCTTTTTGGCCTTGGAGAGCTTTTTCTTATTCCTTGGAATGAATGAAGTTAGAGCAGCCAGTGAAGTTCCAGACTGCGCTGGGCCAAGTGTGGAGACCGGTGATAAACCCCTGGCCTTAGTCTGTCTGTGTGTGTGTCTGCATGCATGTATGTGTGTATGGCTTAGCGTGGTAACTTCCTAGCGCCTTCCCAGAATAGCTGGGGAAAAGTACTGCTATGAATGTGTGTATGTGTATGTGTGAGCGTGTGTGTGAACCATATGCAGAAATTGCTTGACATTGGACTTATTACAGAAACACTCATTTTTCCTCTTCTCTCCTCCTTTCTTCAAGCCTCATCAGCACTTTTGCCTCCTTTTCACAGTTGAAAGGAACACAAAAATGATGGAGTCAGCAGAAATTTCTTTGAGCTTATTTACAGGCTGACTTTCCCTGCTCGCCTCCTATATATGGATCAATACAATCTGTGTATGGTATAAGGGTTACAACAACCCGCGTGGACGTGTCCGTGTCCATGTGTATTTGGCACCTTTGTATACGTGTGCGCTTATTCCTAAAGGGCAAAAGTAAGGACTTTTTTGGTAGAAAGAGAAAATTTCACACACTAGTGTACAGCCGATCCATAATATCTGGAGGTTGTGTTAAACTGGGTGATGGATGAAGCTATTTATTAATATCTCACCCTCGTCGTCTTTGTAGGAAAACAGTAAACATGCACAGGAAACTATGCTGTGGATTTTTAGATGCAGCCCGTTCTGTAAACCGTGCGTTCACAGACTTTTTTCCCCATCTAACTGATGATGAATGCACATCAAAAACAAACAAACAAAAAAAAAAAGCCTCTAACACAAACTCTATTGGGGGTTTGAAACCTGCCTTAACTATGAATTTTCCTAATTAAAAAAAAAAAAACCTCACACATGCAGCATACAATCCCTCTTTCCTTTTCTCATCCAGAAACACACAATGGCGCTGGTGTGTGTATCCACCACACACACACACACACACGAATTCAGCTAGCAGCTACAGTACTGTGGTCTCATTAAAGGTGACTCCATGCAAACTGTGTCTTGTTCTATCAAACCACTAAGATCGTGGCTGCCTCTCTGAGTGCAACTTCTGACAGATGGCTCTCTCAGCAATTTTCCCTTGACTAGGGCAATCTGTGCGCGTGTCTTTCTATGCACACACTTGAGTCTGTGAAATGTGTGTGTGGACTGTAAGTTCTTTCACTTGATAGTGATTGTGTTTGAGTTGCTCATATTCAATTTTAACACTGTCATTTTTGATATTTCACACCTATAAACCTACACAACCCCCTCCTGTCACTCCTCTCCAGCATCCCTTCCTCTCCGCTTTTCTCAAGGGCAGCAAGTTCATGTTCACTGTGGAAATACAGACAGATCTGCAACTTCTGAGTTTCCCTTTTAATTGATCATTAGGTCAGCATGCTGTATATAGTGCCATCTGCCTTGTTTGCCTTTTAGTTTTGGTATGTTAGTTTTCAGGTCTTGCAAACAAAAATATGTAGTTTTTGACCTGATTCTCTCTTAAACAAAAAAACATACATAGGAGATAAATAATAGAGACACAATGGACAGAAATCATATGTGTGATGTGATAATATGATAAGAGTCATGAGTTTTGTGAGTCCTGTGGATTTTTTTGACCACTAGTAGAATTATGGCCCAAAGTTTTGAGCCAATAGTTTTGTTTTGTTTGCATATCTTGTTTTTGTTTGCAAAATAACAAATTCAAAATAAGCAGTGAAAGCAATATCTGTGCATGTGATGCACATAAAAACACACAGCGCATCGGTGTAGAAATGCCACTGATCCTTGTCTTTTGTACTGGCTACAAAGCTGTTTCACTTCCCCACCTGTGTCTCCAAAACAGCACTCCAAGGACAGAGGTGATGGATGACAGCAGGTCTCTCACCAGGTTTCTTGACACCTCATCCCCACAAACTCAGCTCCCACAAAGTTTCCTTCTTTCTTTTTTTTTGCTCCCCTTGTTCCCTGTCTCCTTGTCCTCACCATGCCTTCCCAACACCTGTTTTGTTTCTATTTCACTGCCATTAGTTACACCAAGTAGTTTTCCCTATACAGATATGACTCATGAGCGCAGAGTTCACAACTATTTTGACTATAAAAACTCACAGTTAAAAATATTGTGCAGCAATTAATACTCTGGTTGGCTAAAAGTGAGTCTAATTTCTTTTTTTTCCATAAGCTGGAGAGCATCATTGCATTTTGCCACATTTGATTAGGCTGTGAAGTGGTCCTCATCTCTTGAGAACAGGCAGGTAATGTGAAAAAGAATGTAACTCTGCAAGACCTCGGAGAATAGTTTTAACAAGTGCTCTCTATGTGTTGCTCTCTGTTCTCATAGTTAAAAAAAAATCGCCACCTCTTAACATGATTTTCCTCTCAGTTCCTGTCATTCTTTTCTTTTTTTTTTACTGGAGACCAATAACATGCAATTTGCCATCCCCTTGGCCTCCCTTCTCACCTCTGCAGACGTCACATGTCCAATGAAAACTGATGTTTCCCCACAGACAAATGAAACTTACTGCTGTGCGTGGACGCACACACTGTGTTGCACGCATGGTGCCGCACATTGTTAGTATCTCACATGACACAGAAAATCACACACACGGCTACACATAATCCATCTACTGTTCTATGCCTGTAACACAAAGGTGAGTGGCCCTTTAATTCAACTAGTTAAAAAAAGAACATTGTACTCCTTATATTTCATCATTTCCTGCTCAGTTTGAAATTTGTTTCATTTAGCCCTTCAGGCAAAATGTTAATGTAAAGCTGTTTGTTATCTTACAGTTCAGGTAGTCATTGCTGTAATAAGAGCAAACAACACAACAGTCATGGACAAGACTTAATTGTTGTAATTATAAACTTTGTCTACTCAAGCAGCAGTTCTAGTGTCATCTGAACACAAAGTATTACTAATCCATCAACATTAGTTAGCTTATCGCAAAATGCTCTTTGAATTTGATTATCTTTAGATATTATCATTTAATGCTTCTCTTTAATTGTAAGGAGGAAAAAAAACATCCAGACTCCCACAGTTATAGAGGATAGGTGAAATACAAAAGTCTATCATTTCAGGTGAGGTCTTCTTGTATACAGATATGTTGACTGGATAATAATGTGGAAATATTCAACAATTAAAGACATAAAAGTGCTGTAAGGAAACTTTGAGTGGTTTTTGATTCCATATGTGCGTTTACAGCAACTAGTAAAAGCTTAATTATAAGCCCCATCCAAAGGATCAGATTATTCTAAAATGTATGAGATGTTAGCCTCACTGGATGTTATATGTAGTTGCACTTGCTCTGAATGGGCACACTCAGATGTGGGTGAAAAGCTGGATGTGTGATGGCTAGAACTAAAAAAGTGACTCAAATCAAAAAGTCAAGATACAACAAACAAACACAAAAATCAGTAAAAGACAGGGCAAACAAGGCAGGAAAAGTGGCAGGAAAAAAAAACATGGAACAAAAAAACCCCCAGGAAAAAAATAACAGGACAGGGGTTAAAACAGACTAGAATGTATGAAGTACAACATAAAACGGGAAGTGAAATGAACAAGAATCCAGGCAAAGTCCACGCCAGTTGTTCCAAGCTGTTGTGAAGATTAGCTACATTAGAGTAACCACAGCAATGAAAAAAAAACATGAAAAACTTCTTAAGTGTTTTTCTCAAGAAAAATAAAACTTGACAACACTGATGTAACTAATATAGGAGCCAGATGCTCATCTTCGCTCTGCAAAGTGACACTGATAAAGCTGCTTAAACTGACAGATGTGTGCAATAAATACATGTTCCAACAACTAATTTCTGTTACAACACAGATGTCAAGCAGGTGATATATGTAGCACAATGCACAGAGTTCTGCACATTATCCAAATGAGGCTAATTGTATTTGCATTTATAGATACCCACTTCATCTCATTGACGATAAGGGCACATTTGATGACTGTAAGAATCCACCACAGGCTCCAGCTATCTGATCACATTCTTTTCACACAGCAAACAAGTGAAGGTATTCTTTATGTCCATTTTAATCACTAGTTGTGGCTTTAAACTGTCTGTATGACCTATCCGTACTCCACAAGAGTGATACAATGAGTCATAGCAGTATGTTATTATGTGATCTGGTTTCTTGCCCACAACATTGTTTCCAGTACTCCGTATCAACCTCATTGCCCCCTTTGTCCTCTCTTTAGCTTGTAGTGTATTTATTACCAGTCATAGCACCAGCTACCACATTAGTTTGGCCACTGTGACAAGTTAAGCTACTGTCTTTCCTTCCAACCTTCTCTATTATTATATAGTCCTGCTTCAGCAGACACTATAATGACTGACTGAGCACTAACAAGGTGTCTAACAAGGTGTGCAGCACTCCACTCTCCCACTGTTTTATCTCTTTTGACTGACCCTATCTTCTCTTTCTTCTTCTACCTGGCCGTGCTGTTTTGGAGATTTGCTGGGGGGTTCTACTCTACTGGTAGAGTGCCTTGTTAACATAAATGATCACATAAATCTTGCAATTATCTGGATTCACTGAGGGTTATTGAGGGAAATCAGGACATCATTAGCTGCCGTTCCTTTTGTTGATGAACAAGAGGAACCAGTAGATCTAGTCTTCCTCTCTATTGTCTTCTTGACAAGTGCTATTTGAAGGCTGCATCATTCTCCATGTCTTATTGATCCCGAGTCAGTAGAACTACAATTACCAAGCATCTTATCCATTATTTTGAAATTTTAAATATATTTTGAGGTTGTTGTTGTTTTCCTTTCCAGACCAATCAGATACCCTTAACCAATATATACATGAAGTAAAAGTTACTATGAGCACAACATCTATCAAGACGCAATTAAATCTATTGTTTATTCAACTTGCATTCTGCTCAACGCCTGACCTTTACAACACATTCACTGGGAAATAAACGTAATTTACTTGGTCTGTTTATCTGAGGCAGTTAACAACAGAGAGCCCAAAATAAATATTCCTGTATTACAATTAAGCTGCCCTTCTCATTACTGTCCCTGCTAGCTACTGCCTCACTGATTCCCTGGTGAAAGACTATGGCTGGAAAAGAAGTGAACCAACCAATTTAAGAGTGCTTCTGGGCTCCTTTAACTGATATATATTTCATACAAGGTACAAATCTTTAGTAAGCATTGCTACAATCTGCACAGGAAAACAGAGACGGAGATGGCTGTTAAGTGTATTGTATGTCTCGGTCTCTCTGTTTACGGTCTCCAGCTGAATGTGACATTAACTGAGCAGCAGGAGACATTTTGTTCATGCAACTTAACCAGTGTGATTAAACATTTAACATAGAGAGAGAGCGCGGGTAAAGTCAGAGAGAGCATTAACAGCATCAAGAGTCAACACATACATTACACCCTGACATGCATAACCCAAGCATGCTGGGCATTATGACACAGATATTTTAGCTGGTGGCTGCAGCTCCAACAGCAAGAGAGAGAGAGACAGGGTAATTAAAGTTGAAGGCCAAATCTGTTGCACTATGAAGATAATCAAAACACAGACAGGAGGTACATTTCCATTTTCCAATTGCTTAACGTGCCTCTGCAATATCACTTTTTATGCATTTTGGATCCACTGTCTTTTCTATTATTTTAATCAGCATAAAAACACTTTAAAGCACTCGAGATCCATCTTTTTAGTTACAAAATATTCAAGACTTTGTCATGATATTTTGGGTATTTCATGTGTCATCATGCCATAACGTGTTATTTAAAGAGAACTGAAGATGAAGGAAGCCAGTGGTGGGGGAAATATTCAGACCATTAGAGAGGCTACAATCAAAATGCTTATATTCACAGTGGATCACTTGATGTCCCATGTGAAAAGCATCACACATAGTGAGGAACGCACAGAAAATGCTCACATGGCCTCGGTTATTACTCAGTGTTTAGCTTTTGGCAACTGTGCTGTTTTTGGTTCAACTCTGACTGCTCTCAAAGACTTATTTTTGCCTACAGTTTCAGCATAGAGCTTTACAAAAAAAATAAGAATAAACATAGGTGTGTGTGTGTGTGTGTGTGTGTGTGTGTGTATGTACGTGTGTGTGTGTGTATGCCACAAACTGCAGAACAAAGTATTAAAGTACTCAGTCACTACTAAAGTCCTGTAGAACTAAAACACAGAAAGCAAAAAGGCCCTTGACAAGTATATGATATTACTGTATTCTTATAGCTAATGCTGTAACATGTCAGCAGCATTTTAATGTTGCAAATGGCAGAGACAGAGCTAAGTACAACTTTTTAAAAATATACTGTTGGGTTATTCAGTTCATAACAATAAATCAAATTTTATATGTTTTGTCAGTACAATATTTCCAAATCTAATGTACTCAAGAAAAGTACAAGTAACATAAATTGTACTGAGGTGTTCTTAGTTACTGGGTTAATGGTGGGGATGGATGGACAGACTGCATGGAGGGCAGAAGGGATGAAAGTAGGTTTGAGCAGGATGTGGCTGAACTAGTAACAGCTGGACCCCATCACATGTGTGTAGTAAGAAAGTGCAGGACAGAGGGAGGGGAAGTGTGAAAGAAGGACAGGAAAGGACACAACTGTGACAGAAACAAGGGAGCACAAAGTGGAAGAAAGAGCAGGAGAGAGACGCACATTTAATAGAACTGCTGAGGGACGGTCTCTTTTCACAGTGGCACATCTCTGTAGCCAGAAAGAGACTGTTAGAGGGACAGAAAGAAGAAAAGAGGGAGGATAGATGGAGAGATAGAGGGGCACAGTCAGGAGGGATGAGCGTCCTAAAGTTGGGTCCACTTCACAGCAGCACAACAGAGTCGTTAGAGAGGGATAATGGATTAGAGGGAGTCATAAAGAGAGGGAGAGAAGGAGAAAAAGAGAGCAGGAAAATGATGATAACGTTAGATTCCAAGCAGTATGGCACAGCAGAAACAGAGATAATGATAGAGGGGGAGACACATAGAGTGAAGCCAGAGAGAGAGAGACGGAGAATGGGGGTGCTGAATGTGAACGCAACTCACATCGAGAGAACTCAGCAGTATGTAGAAAGAATTGGAGAATGGAGAGAACTGAGGGGTGGAGGGATGAAATACAAAAGGAGGGAGGAAGGGAACAGAGAAACAATTGGGGCTTTTTTTCTATATGGTGCTCCAACAAAGCTGTGAAAAGAATACGCACTGCTCCTCCCTCTCACACACAGACATACTCACTCATACAGATGGATATATGCCAGCAGGGGACAGTGGGGGAAAAAAGGAGGTGCAGAGTATATGAGAGAAAACATTTAAAAAAAAAAGAAGAGAAAAACAGGGAGAGAGAGATGTTTAGAGCTGCAGCTGGAAAGATGAAAGTGTTGATTATGGCCTATGGCCCTGACTGTGTGTTTGTGTTTGTGTGTGCGCAATTTTTTTCACACCGTGAAAACAAGTGATTCACGGGGTGTGTGGGTGTGTATGCGTGCGCCTGTGTATGCATTTCCCACAAAGTTAGCTCTAATTGAGATACGGCTGCACTCATGCTGACAGTGGGGCTGCTTGCTAAGATAACACACACATATGCGCATACACCAACAAAAACACAGTCTGTTTCTCCACAGTGTCTTTTTCCTCCCCTACTGGTTAGGACATTAATTAGGGGAGAGCACCAGAAAGTGAGACAGACAGAGCAACTGGGAAAGATTTGTGAAAGAGAAATATTCAGTGTGACACCAGAGTTTTGCTTTAGACTGTTCTACTTTAGCTCAAACATTGCTGGCAAAACTTAGGAGTCAGGACGGGGTAAAGAGGAAGTGGAGAGACCATGAGACAGATGGGGGGAGACAGCAAGGTATCGAAACAGGAAATGGGATGAGGAACGGGATATCGTGTCCGCTCTCACACTCTGTCTCTCTCAGTTTAATTTTCCTCTCTCTTCAACAAGTCCGACTTGCATAAGAGTACCTCTCTCCCTCCTGCACAGGTTACACGTCAGCAGAGATGCCTCCTTTGACTGCCAGCCTCTGTCGCCCATCTGCACATTTCAATTACAGCAGAGTTCACAGTCCATTTGATAACTGTGGCCACTTCAGTTTTCATCTAACTTGGAGAGTGCAGCTTTGCACCAAAAATAAATAAAAACACACAAAAAAAGGAGGTTGTTGTAGTTTCCAAATGTAATCTGTTGGAGATGCTCTCTGGTTGTGGAACATAATACACAAGCAAGACCTGAGGGCACTTCAGACCCAGGGCTTTCACTGTAAACTGGCTTAGAAACCTCTCTTTAAAGCAAGACTATTTTTTTGGGCTTCTAAATGATCTTTCCGCCACTTTTTTGCTATATTTTTTACTTACTGGTGTTTTATCTTTCATTTTTTCCTCTAAGAATTGTGTTTTTTTTTTTTTTCTTGAAGCACATAGAGGTTTCCTTTTAATGAAATGTATCACAAATTAATTGCATCATTATTGCATTTACTTGGGATATTCAATAGAATTCTGCTGATGACTCAAACACAGTAACAAATGGTCACTTCAATTTGCCTTTGGGTTTATTCTGTCTCCAATATCCATAGAAAATTATGTTTAATCCACTTTCCAGGCTGTAATTTGTATTACAGCATTATCATCTTTGAGGATGAATAACACTTTCATTCCACGCCATGTATGAATGTGCCTGTCTAACAAAGACTTTCAAGCACATTCTTCTGTTCCGGTTTACAATTACTTAAAAACACTGAGTGAAGTAGACACTCTCTTATCAGCATTTCTGTTCTGCTTGTTGAAACTTCTGTCTGAGGTACTGCAACTTTCCTCTGACCTCACTCCCTACAACTCATCTGAACTGCTGCTGGCTGTCTTGTTTTCTATCTTCCTGAATTCTTGCATGTCACCCTCGTCCTGCTCTCACCCCACCGACTGCCTGTGGTGGCTCATTTCAAAACCTTAAACCTGGTGTACAAGACTGCAAATGAGTGCTCCCATTCCTCCAGGCCATGGTCTGTCCACACTCAACATACCAGCCAGTCAATGCCCTGCACTCTGCTAATGTTGTCTGCCTAGCTCTCCTAATAATGTGACCTGGTAATCACTCATCCCAGCCTTGACTCTCCTCCCTCCTGGCTCTAAAAAATATTGGAATGACCTTCCCACCTCAACCAGGGCCAAAGAGTAACCCAACTGAAGCTGAAAATTAATCTCCTTAGGAAACATTTCACATCCTCTTTAAATCACATCCTCTCATCATCCCCTCTACACACACACACACTACTTACATACTTCATTCTGTCTCCAGCTCTTACTTAACTTTTGTGCCATCACCTGCAAATTATTTCCTGCAAGCTCCTGCTTCTCTCACTCTGTTCACTACTGAAACTCTGAAGTCACGTTTGTATTGACAGTGCTTGAGTTGTTGTCTGCATTCAAATGAAAACCAAAAGCAGAGTCATGTTTTGACCAACATCCAAGGCAGATATGTGCCAACAGATTGCATTCCCATTGGCCACTTCAGCTGTTTTTGAGTTTAAGTTGCACGCTCCGCATCTACCTTTGTGCTTTATGTAAATGCTAAACTCTATTTTCTATATCTTATTTATTAATTGTTTATAGGAATGACCACATGACCATACAATTGTCTTCTTCAGCATGATTCATTGCTTTGAAGTGGCATCTTACCTTGTGCTGTTGGAGTGTGTTGTATATCCACCTCTATACCCTTTACCTGCTGGCTGCTTGTAAACTTAGCATTGTATGTTAAATGTCCCTCTCTGTCTCTTTTTCAAAGATTAGGGGGAAACAATCACAGCATGTTGCCAGTGTTAACGTTGGCTCACATTTAGCTGTGGCTATAGTGTCTATGTATGTGGGACTGGAGACTTTTCAAATATCTTTCTGGTTTATGTTGCATCTTAAAAAATATTGCTATTCAACATTTTTTTCTGTTTGAGGGGATACTGTATTACTGTTTAAAATTCATTAGAACTCAATGCTGAGGTTAACCAAATAAAGAGCCATCCAAATGCTGTCCTTACTATCATGTTTACCTCTTCCCCTCTTGAGTCTCTCCACATTTTCTTCTCTCTCTGTCTCCCTCCTTGAGACCAATTAGACATAAGTACAGAGAGCAGCCATTTTCCCCACTATTCCCATTTCCTTTCTCACTTCCCTTATGTGCTTCTCCTGCTTTGGAGCAAATGCACAAACAGCAGCCTGAGAGACCTTTGGGTGACGTTGTAAACAGACAGTCAATTGGTTGTTACTGGCACTGATAAGCAAGAGGGAAGGAGAGCTCAAGTTAAAAAGGAAGAATCACAGAGATGAGGAAAGTGAGGTGAGAAGCAGGGTAAAGAAGGGGAAAGAGAAAATGGAGGAAAGAGTGATAGTGGAAGGCAAAAAAAATGATAACGAGAAGGGGCAAAAGGACACAAAACAAGAGATGAAAGGGAGAAAAATGCAAGTACAAGAAAGAGAGGTGGATAGCAAGAAATTGTCAAAGGGAGAGAGAGGAGGAAGAAAAGAAAGGTGACGGTTGAGAAAAATCAGTGTAATCCCGCTGCACCTCCCTCTCTGCTCTCACCCTCTCTCCCTCTCAAAGTGACACAGCCAAAAGCAAAGTTCCGGCGTCATGTTTGACTATTCGCTCTCATCACTCATCTCCAGCTCCCTCCTGCTGTGGGTGTGTGTGTCTTTGCATTTGAATCAATTTTCCCTCAGGGTAATATTTCTGGGTGAAGCACAAAGGTCTGAGACATTATACAGGTGCTGTGATAAAACTGCTGGATGAGTATTCAGCATGCGTGCCTATGAGCGTGCATTTCTGACACTGACTTTACAAATTCTTTAACCTGCAAATCAAAAAAATGCCCAATTTGTCAGTTAAGGTAGTTTAATGTTAAATATTAGTCTTCTCTAATAGCATTTCAATGCCTTGCAGTGGTATCCTGTTAGGTGGGAGCATACAAACATGCTGGGGAGTATTTAAAGCATCTTGAATGTTTTCCCCTCTTTCTATTACACACTAACATATGTAACAAGCCCAGCTATATACCACAAGTGGCCCTTCCATGTCTTACCTGCCATGGTACCATGAACATTACTTTGTGTACTGCATTCCTTAGTCAGCAGGGGGTCCAACTTTAGTTCACCATATATCAAAATGCCCTCTTTGTGTATACATGGAGGCACTTCAGCAAGTGGCAGGCAGTCATGATGTCTATGTCAGGACCCTCCACCTTTAAATATGAAAAAATGCAGTGTAACATGTCATTCAGACACCCTATCGAGACTAGCTTAACTGTCCTAAGACTTGAGTGGGTACCTCCAGCGCATGCTGGGAAAACTTCCCTAGTGCCACCCCTCTCACTCAGTGAGTTGTGGGCTCAGAGTTCAGGTTGTGCGTTCCAGCCAAATGGCGAACAGATTCAGTTCAAGTGTTGGATTGTTCAGTGCCACACTTAGGTCTCAAAGCACTCACACACACTTTGTGGAAGTAAATGTTTGCTCACTGACGCATCAAGACACACAGCCAAGGGCGTAGTGGTACAGTTTTTCATAAGAAAAAAAACAAACACAAAGTTGCAAAACATAGTGTTTTGCCATGCAACACTGCTGTCCCTTGGGTGAAACAGCCCAGCAGCTGTCCTGTGTGTATCATGTGTCATCAAATCCCAGCATACCAAACCACTGTCAACCACCAGACGGCAGCATTGTACAGCCAAAACCCAGATTTTCGGGAATGGAAAGGGCTTTATTCTCATCTATTATTGCAAAAGGAGAGTTGCAAAGCATGTATGCCTCAAAATGGTTGTTGGACAGACTTCCATTCATCACAGCTCCTGTTCAGTACTATGGTCTCATCTCTTTTCAAGCCCCAGATAGGCCTTATATTTGCCTTGTTTAACAAAAAAGCCATATGAGTAGTGTCAGACAAGCAAAAAGCTTTTAAGTAAAAAGGGGGCACTGGTGTACATCCTGCCGTGGACCTCCATGCCTTAAACACATATCTCAAGACATACAAGTTTCACTTGCTCATGCTGGTCAAAGTTTTGTAGTAAACAGGGATTGTGTTTAGACTGGCATTGCCTCTCTGGGTCTGACATTGTATTTCATCTCTTACTTGACCTGTCATAGAAAAATGGGGCACGTACCGTCTGGGCCTCAGGTTGTTAGGATTTGATGTCCTCAGTGCTGTCAGCAATGAGGCAGGGAAAGTACATTAGAAATTTGCAGCACTAGGTGGCATCTGTCAGAATGACCCCCACACCACAAACATCATCCAAGCTGGAAACAGTTGTCTCCTTGTGGATGTTTATGACCAGAAAAGCAGTGACAATGGAAGCCTGCCTATTGGGCTGAGCTGTTAGAGGAAAGAACAGTGAATGTGGTTGCAGAGAAAAGTAGAGGTGCAATCAGAATGTCCACTGACTGCTCCTATAATATGTACAAACTGCTCCAGGTATTCCTGCTACTCTTTGATCCAAGATGGAAGTCCCATTATGTAACCTTGTAAAGCACCATCTGCGATGTGCCCTTGATGTCCTTTTTACCTAAACCACTGTGTCAAACGGGCGTCCCTTCTGAGGTATTTACATTTTGTAAAAATGATGAAGCAGCCATCAGCAAAACCAGAGAGTAGACCAAGTGGTGAGCAATGATTGTGCTGCTGGAGCAAAAACATCCTGTGTGTTTTCAATACACTGTGCACCCACTGTCTGCCATGGTGGAAACCCAAAATAACACTGTGCACACTTCCATTCATTTGAGCCAAATTTCCTCCCTCAGATTTCTCAGAACAGTAAAGTAGAGCTCTCCGTTGACAGTCTGGTAGTCAAATTCAGGGAGCAAATGCTGGAGAAAATAATCAGCAATACCCTGATCTGATGCATTAACTTCCCTGTGGGCTGTCACACTGCTGACACTTTCTTCCATTACTCCAGGGGCATCTTGTACTGGTGAAAACTGGCAGTACAACTTAAGTGGTCAAATGCAACAGCCAGGGAAGTCTGCATTCCCAAAGGTGCACACCCTGACATGTAGACTGATATTATGGAGTAATGCTCATCCCATTGCTTTAGCTTTGCAAGACCCTTCACACTTGGGCATGTGAGCAGATATTTCAACTCCTCCAGGAGCTGCTCACCCTATGGGCCTGTACTGCACTCTACTCACCATCACAGAGAGTCGCTATTACAATTCTGGATGCCAGATCATCATCAACCAGGTCATTTTATGAATCTGCAATTTGAGAGTGTTTGAAGATGTGCATAGAAAATTTTCTTGCAATTGTCAAATAGTGCTGTCCCTTTCTTTTCTGCACAAAAAGGAAGCATTCTCTACTATCAAGGCATACTTGGCTGCTATTTTCCCTTGTCACAACAGTTTTTATGGTAAAATGGAAGGAGACCATCCCCTTGTATGTAAAGTTATGACAGATGGACAGAGCCAGGTTCAGGCCAGTGTTACCCTGGGATTTTACTGTAGATCTGGAGGCCCTCATTTCAGCCCCTTGAACACATACACATAAAAATGCCATCTCTAAAGGTGACTTTCCCCCTGGCTTTAGCCCCTGCTATGCATGTAAGTGATATATTTATACTCTGTGCATTCTGCTTGCATGCTGTTCATCCCTGGGAACCTTAGGTTGACCTTCATACCTAATATTGCTTTCATCCCAGTACTGGTCAAACTCATGCTCACCAATGGAGCTGGCAGCTTTTCAGCAATCTACTTATATGGAACAAAAAAGGCTGTCGAGAAAAGGGACCAGTTGTTTGCATCCTGGGCTAAACCACACAGAGGTAAGTCTATCATCAAAGTGAGACTTTCTCACCGGATGGTGGATGCTATTACACTGGCGTATTCCAGGTCATGCCTTCAGGTTTCAGCTGGGTTGTGGGCACATTCTACCAGGGGTCTTGTGAGCTCATGAGCCCAGGATATATATGCTGCAACAAAGTGGTCATCACCCTCACATTTGGTTTTATAAGTTGTATGTCATGCTGTATTTATACTTTCCTGAGCATAGGCTTCTTGGTAGACCCAGCTTATTCACATTTGTATGAAAAGGGGTTGGCAGTCAGTCATCTATATAAACATGTATGGGAATACCCCCCTTCTAATGTTGGGGTGAAGAAAAAATCTGTACTTTTGAATCCCAAGCAACTGTGTTGGGCATATAGGAAGGTGCAGGACCCTGACACAGACCTAAAGTCATTGAGTGTCTGAAAGAGGAGATCTCTGCTTTATAAAATGGTTGCTGGGATGGAAGTAAACCACATACCAGGTGACTTTTAAAGCTAGTGAAGGTCAGCCCACTTAGCCTTGTGGCAGTAGTCTGTTCATGCTCAGTTAATTTTCTGAGAGATACTTCTGGCTAGCCAAATCAGAAATGAATTACCTGTGGCCAAAGCACAGCACTTCTCACATGAAGAAAATGCGCCTGGCGCCACACACAAACACACACCCTTGCACATACTGTGCAGTACCTACCCAACACAGAACCATACACACTGATGTATACACAAAAAGGACAAACCCACTCTTGAAGAATTAGATTTTTTGTCTCTCTCTCTTTTTTCTCTCTAATGACGCCATGACTAAAATGTTAATTACAGCTAAAAAGAGAAACGATTGTGAATATCAAACAGCAATTAGCATGTATCATCATCATCATTACCACCATTAGCTGCAGCACAAGATGGAGGATTATTTACCAAACGGTGGAATGCTCATCAGTTGCTTATTCAGGGCCTGAAATGTTTCTCAGGCAACATTAAAAACTAAAATAAATAAATAAATAAAAAATCCATCCTCCTAAAATTTGCATAATTAATGTAGCTTAAAAAATTAACTATTTAGAGTCCCAGCGCATGATGGCAAGAGCACACTGTGCTCATTGGAATATAGCAGTTATTTATTTATCATGTTACAAACCACACAAACAACCACTTGGACGTAAACACAAGAATGAGCCTATGAATATGAACATATTAAGCATGTGAGCATATCTTCCATACCATACTCAACAGAGAAATGGATACTTAATGAAACATATACGCCAGTTGGAAAACAGACAAAATAGACTGACACGTTTCTGCAATCTTATTTTTTTTCCCTGTTCCCATTGCCCTTTCCTCTCCCCGTCATGGCTCTATTCCTGCACTGATGAAATTTAAATCCTTCCCTTGGTGTCAATTGTCTGATCTACACACCTGAGCACGGCCCAGTGCATTCTGGAAAATCTTTGGGTAGATAACCTGGATGAGGTCATTATCCTCCACTCAATCCATGTGGAACAAAACCTCTCCTCCCTTTTGTTCTCATTTGACTACTGTGCTCAAACATGAAAGGTCAATCCACACTTGTGACACCCAGAGGACAGCTATTAAATTCAAAATTCAAATTTTTAACATAAAATTGCCCTGGTTATAACATTTTTTCTATTACGCTTCCCTCCCCTCTATTATCTCTCCATATTTTACCTTTGTGATGGACCCTGCAAATGAAGTATGTTGTAAAAGTCAATATCCCCATGGCAAAATATTTAACAACAACACAACTGTGCACCGTCTGGTCGCCAGTTGGGGTAAGAATCATAAACTATGAAAATCCGCAAATGATTCTGGGAACCCCAGTATTATAAAGCTTGACTTAAATACTTAAAAGGCAGCACTGAACAACACACTTGCTTCATTCATTCAAGAACCAGCATAGCCATTTTTTAGTAAAAGGTCACGTCTGACCATATGCTTAGTCACGTGGCAAGTGAAAAAAGTGGTGTTCAGACTGGAAAGTGAACAAAGTCTTTAACTTTGACACCAGATAATTGGTTTAGGCTCGGTGTCTTTGTGTTATTAGGGCTAAGGTGATCATAGATTTGGTGAAACATATAAAATGTGTCCTTATCTGTGAAGCATTTTTTCTTTTCAGTTTATTTTTGAACATATTGAGTAGTTGTATATAAATGCAAGTTTCCGTGTGAAACAATAATCTTACTTTTCAATGCAATGCTGTCATCTCAACTAGGAAGCTACAATATAGAAATACTTGTATTTACCAAACCATGAAATCGGTGTATCCATCAATTCTTAATCACTGATTTAGGCCTGATCCAACCATCCAATTAGGAATGAATTCATTCATCAGAAAGCCCCCCTTTGCTTTCAATCCCTCTATCCCATCTCTTACCTTGTTGTACAAAGGAGCCGTACACAAACCACATGGAATTGTACAGTGTTGTCGAGGACACAGATCCCATGGGTAACCGAGGTGGGTTGAGCCAGTTGAGCAAGTACACCAGGATGCCAATGAGGAGCACGGTGCCCGCGATGCACGCCCACAGTGACAGGTCGAAGGGTGCCAGGCAGGCAAACATGTCCACTGTGCGTTCAGCCTTGCGCAGCAGAACGCCCACAGAATAATCCATGTAGCGTGTGGTGAAGTCCACAACGCTCTCTCGCTCAGGCGTGATGGTCAGGGCAGAAAGTCCCACATCAGCTCGCTGCAAGAGGCGGAGGGTAAGAGAGGTATTTGAAGTATCAACACTGTGAAAATGTGTAGGTGAGGAGTACAGTTAAAAAATGTGAACTTTTGGGTCCAGAGATGGGTAAGACAGTGTTTTAAGTCCCATCTTCGAAACCAATGCATTAATGGAAGGCAGACAAAGAAACATTACAGAGGTTTGGAAACATCTGGGCTGCTGGCTGAATTTTTAAAAAACAAAACTTACATCAACAATATGTATATTTTTTCTTCTAAATTAAATGCAAAAATACCAGTAGAGAGAGAAGCAGGGAGTGGTTTGTTATTCTGTTGCAAGACATTCGTGTGTTCTTTGCACACCTGTATATGTGCGTAGGAGATAAAGCAATTGTTCAAATGAATGCAAATACATTTCTCCTTACATAAACTGAAAACAATCTTAAAGTAAAGTACTTTAATATTTTTGCTTTCTAAGTAAATGGAGGCTGGCTGACTAACAGACCTGATAAACAATAAAGCTTAAAGTAAATATGTATGGATACTTTCATTTGGTGCCCCGTTTGCTTCGGAATTATAAATATTTAAATGCTCTCAGTGTGGCCAGTCCAGTTTTGACATATGACTTTGGCATCATTCATTCATTATATCATTGATCTGCTCTCGTGTCAGCATGACTCCACAAACATTTTAAGCCTTCCTTACCATTTGTAAGTCTTGTAAAATTTAAGAGCCAATTACTGACTGTTTTAATTATTTACATGTAAAGACTTTAAGTTGAAAAACAGCTGTCAGTAAGTATGTCTGCCAAGAAAAATAGGCTGAGCTCAGCTTAAATGCAGACACAATGATGGCTAATTAAAATGTTTTCAGTCCCCAGTGCTTGACTAGCAGCTGTAGACATCTGCTTGTACCATAAAGTAACAAAGATTTAAGATGCTGATGTGTACAAGTGCTTTTGTGTTTGTTATCTATACCAGTGCGTGATTGTACATATTACGAACTTGTTTGATAATGAAATCTTCTTTGTGACAGTAATAAGTTAGGTGATTCTGTGGGCAAATGCTACGCCCTAGAGCTGTTTCACACAAAAACTCACACAAATTACACACTTACAAACACACACTTGCATGCTTGCATAACACACACCACATCCATATCCCCACATGCACACACACAAACAAACAAATTCTAATCCACTGTAGGCAAAAAAAAAAATCTGCTAATTTCACAGTCGAGTGAGGAAACAAAATGCTTAAATGTGCAGAAATTGTCACTTACACTGCATAAGAAGAATATTGGGATAAACCCTGCAGGATGCCTGTTGGTTGAGACAACACAACGATATGCATGCAAGTGTGTGTGTGTGTGTGTGTGTGTGTGTGTGTGTGTGTGTGTGTAGAGATGAGTTGCTATGCTGTCTGCTGTGGTCAGTCAACATGGAAACTTCCAGAGGCCACGTCTGAGTAATAATTATCTGGTATAATTGGGTTTTGGGGGAGATAAACCTTGTTGCTGACTGATGGGGAAAACAAAATTATTTGCATGTTCAGTTTATTCACAGCCTATGCTTGTCTTTGTACACATAAATATGCATTGTGCTCACAGCATTTCTCTATCATTTTGTGAGCTGTTGCATTGGGGGGAATACAAAAGGAACACACGCTCAAATATACAAGGTCAAGGCAAGGAGTCTTAAAAAAATGTCCAAGTCTGACACACAGCCAAAAGAAAATAATGAAGTGAAGGCATGCAAAACTTCTGGGAACACATTGCTGACAATATAAAAACATCCTTGACCAATGGAGAATCAACAAAATGTGCAGCAGCTTAGTACAATTCCGGGAGGACATCAAAGGGCATTGTACACACACGCAGATACGAGAATGCAGTCGTACAAACACAAATACACAGAGGGAAATGGTAATTAAGGACCTGCTTAGTCTTAAAAGCATAAAAATGTATGAGGATTGTTGAATTGCTGTAATAGAGAGTCTACATCTGCCACTGTGGGTTTTTCGAGTGTGAATTAATGTCCCAAAGTGTAAATAACCTGTGCTTTGTTTTCGGCTCTGGTGTCACGAAAGCATTTTTATGAGAGCTGTTTGCTTGTTGCCTTGCTGCGTTGACCTGTATCAGCTGAAAACAACTCTGACCACAAGTTACATTGTAGCTGTGTCCTAACTTCACTTTGTGTATGTGTAAATGTATTCATCAGTCAGGAAACCAAAAAATTCTTACTTGGTTTATATGATAATTATATGGTATTTTCATTTTTTCTTTCTTACCTTCATCTGACACAGTAAGTATATAAAATTCTACATTTCATCGATATGGGCGTTGTAGGAGTGATCATAACCTACCACTGGTAATAATAATAACTTTAAACTGTGACAGTTTTGCACATAGTTTGAATATTTCTTTAATCTTACATTTACTGAGTTCTGGTAGAAGATAAAAAGTCCCATTGTTGTTATCCAAGCCTTGGCCCTATTTCATCCCATTTTAGGGATCCATAAATTATTTTGGGGACAAAGGAATGGCGTGACTCGCAGAAACTGAGGTGAGCTGCTGGCGGGGCCCCATATGACAACACTCAATGAATGTTTTAAGGCCCCAGAGGAAGAAAGAGGGTCTGAGAAACCATGAGCTACTCAGTATATTCAGATGATGTAATTCTTTCATGTGTTTGCTTAGCATTTGTCTTTGTGGCTAAATTAAATGTTTACTGCCTGTAACAAACAATTAAGGTTGAGTAGAGTGCAAAATTGTGTATGTGTTAAATGAGTAAATTCATCTTTTTATGGATGTATTGATCCCAAAATGTTTCATTGATATATTTTAAAGTAAATGATGAAGATATGAGGTATTGCCATTACTGTGAATGCACTAATAGCGTTACCATCCAACTATGCCAATTTATTACCCTCAAACGATAGGCCTCTTCATTTTTAGACTTCCAAATTTATGGCTTTGCACTCACTTGAGAAACATCCTTGCCACTTTTCCACTTTTCACAGAGGGAGTTCAAGAGTCTGTCAGTATTTATGCATCAAGTACTTGAAGGTACTTGAAGCTAGTCTGATTATTAAGAAGCTGCTGTGTTTTCACCAATATACAATATCACATCTCTGACTCTCTGAGGTCAGCTCCTCTCTATTCCACTTCAGACTACATGTTGCGGTGGTGAGTGAATAAGTGTCTGAATTTCTCCCTCTAATTCTAAGAAGTTTAACTCAGCCTAATTCAAATATTTGCTGTTGAATTGTTGATTTTGTAGAGAGATTATTATGACGGGACTAAAGACAGTGCAGACTCAACTTGATCAGGGCCTAGTTAAAGCAAAAATTCTGTCTATGTCACGCTGCTGTAGACCATAGCTTGCATGCATTCTTTGTCCTGGTGTATGTGCATAAATATGCAACAAATGCTTTGCATATCCTCTTGACAGGTTAAATCCTTAGTTATCCAACCTGTGTCTTTGTTCTCCAATATTCCATTTAATTGTCCTTGTCTAGTAAGTGTGTGTTTGAGTGTTCTCACGTGTTGTTATTTATCTCCTCACCTTAAAGACCAATTCACCCATCAGCCCGTTCCACTGACCATCAGGCTGCAAACTGCCGTATTTGTGGTCTGGCGCGACGTAGATCTCATATTTAAAGCCCAGGTAGTTGGACAGAGCATCGAGAACATCTATGGAATAGCCCTGGTACTTCTTTGGCTTTCCCAGAACATTCTCTGACACCATTACAAACGGCTCCTCCTGGAAGGCAAAAGATCAATCAGTGTGTCAGTAAGTCAGTCAAGCAGCCAATCAATACACCAGTCATTCAAGCATTAAATCACCCAATTACTCAAGTGGCCATGATTCCACCACAAATGCTCACCCTAAAGGTTGAGAGAACATTGGTGAGAGTCCACATTACACATTTTTAACATATTTTATTCTATAACGTTAACTGTATGTATTCACACGTCATTACAGAATTTGGGGGGTTGAAAGGATTTCCTACTACTAACAATGAATTTCCCATACTGCTGACAATGAGATAAATACATTTCACAGTCACAGTATTCTTTTTCTTCCCTTTTATTGACATGTTGCAACCTTTGAAAGCTACCTTGCCCCCTTAATTCTCTTTATGCACTGCCCGTCATGTGGGGTTGGGTGCAAATGGGATTTCCCACCCCTCTGACATATGAAGTGCAAGGTTGAAATGCAGCCCCTGCGTCTGAAATGCGTATATCATCCCGCCTGTCGTGTAACATGCATGGGTATCCTCGTTCTCTGGTAAAAATATGAGATGCTAACGGCATGGGAAGTCATTTAAACATAGCTCAACAGTGTCTGTAGTGGCCAAAGTCGCCAAAGAGTAACTTAATTAAGCAGTAACTGTAATGTGCAAAACTGCAGAAAAAAGTATTGCTGTGCTGACCAAACATAATTCTGGCTTCTGCTGTAACCAAATACTGACAATTATACCAAAAACACATGCAACAAAATGCTTAAAATCTGTCCACGTGTTAAAATTCTTAGCAATAGTAATCACTTTCTTTTTTTTACTGTTTATTTGGGTTTACAGGAGAAAAACAAAATGTTGTCCCGCAATCTTGTTTTGGCTAGGCTCCCAAAATTCCCTACTCAGCTTTTTATTACACAGGGAGCCATGTTTAATAATTTATTTAAAACATAACCCATTTAACATTTTCAAGTGAATTAAAATGTTAAAAATCAATAACCACATCATGCAATTCAGCATTTTTTTATTTTTTTATTGGTTCATTTTTAAAAGCAGTTGGGACAGCTGAGCCTCTTGTTTATCGATATCACCATGGCATCTAAAGGGCAGCTTCCTGCTGAGGTTAAATGACATGCAATAAAGCTGACATTTTGGGCAATTAAGTGAACATATCTCAAAACGAAAAAACACATTTTTTTAACAAGGAGAACATGGAGCTGGTGGGATGTTTACTTTTATTTACTGTGCTTGGATTGAATGTTTCATTGAGGAGTTTTCTTTTCAGCTCTTGACCATTTCACCTCTCCCTCTCTCCCTCTCTTATCCCTCTTTTTCTCTCTTCTTTAATAAATCCCTATTGATGAGTGAAATGTTTTAGGCCAATATGTCTTGCAGATTTATGAGGGCCTGTGTGTTATTGACTGGATACTGGCTGCACATTAAGCACACATGCAGACACACACGCGCGTGCACACAGGCTATGCTACGCATTAACTTGCCGGTTTCTAATCCTTGATAGCTGCTGCTGTTCAATAAGCTATTAGGCAGTGAGTGGACATGCATGCCAAGTCCCTCTCTCACCACAAGCATCCATCAATCAAGGCAAGAACACCCACTAGCGTGCACACACACACACGCGCACACACACACGCGCACACAACCCCCTAACCCATCCATACATACTGAATTACTCCCCAACTGCCACCAATTGTTTCCCTATGTGGGTAACACAAACATTGTGGAGAAAACATGGCTGACCCTGTTGTAAAGGGGAATAATATCACACTGAGACTATTAGCTAGGCCTTAATACTTCCGTATACACCTCTAAGGTGATTGTTCACATTGGAAGCTCATTTCCAAGGTAAACCATGCATCACGTCGCTATAATGGCATTTTTTTTCAATATAATTGGTACCGGCAAACACAGCAGGGAATTTAGATATTAAAGTTTCATAATCAACTGTTTTTGTCGTCATACACATGAGGGTGCAAGAATAGTATACATGCCGTATAGTTCGTGCCAAAGTTGTGTGAGCACTTTCAGGCACTGTGCATTCCATATCTCGTACCAACATTAGAAATCTAAGAAGCTAAATAACTGTCACTGTCACACAGGGGATGTTATATTTTTACCAGACAATGAAAAAAAATGAATGAGACCAATTCCACAGCAAAGACATGTCTGATAGTCTTACAAAGAAGGAAATTTGGCTTTTACAAAGTACAAAAAAGCACAAAAGGGAGTAAATACGTATTGGCTTTACTTGGTACTAAAGCATATTGAGTTAAAAAATTTAGCTGTTTCTGAAAAAAACTGTAAAATTGTCTTTCCTATCCACGTTCACCTCATCTATTTCCATTTCCTCTCCATGTTTTCCAAATAATATTTCAGCTCATGTGCTTTGATTAATTTCCAACTGGCATTATAAGTAAACAAGCTCTGTGGTATATAGTGAAAGCATACGTACCCTTACTGTACACATGCATGTAGTTGCATACACTCATGCCCACCCACACCAGCTTGGAAGCACACCATTTAACATGCAACGAGTAGCAGCAGGAAATCAATATGAGGCAAGAAACTGTCCATGTGCAACTCTGTGTAGGTGTGTGAATGTGGGGGTGGGAGAGTTTGAAAGTACTGAAAGAATGTTTGATAGGTAAAGGACGAGGAGAACAGAATATATAAAAGCACCTTGTGTCTCTCTAGTGTGTCAAAGCCAACCCACGATTTTAGCTTAGCTCACCATTCTCTGGCAGGGGCACAGATTGTTTGACACAGATGTCATTTCAAGTTGGCTGTACAGCTCTCTTCTTAACCCAGACATCAACACGAACTGTTCCTACACCTGACAAGATGAATGCACCACTTGCTGGACTGTCACAAGTCTTTTCTAGTTATTTTAAGCTTATGAAACATTGTGGATGTTGGGTCAAATCTCTGTGAAACACCAAACGCCAAGCAAATCATTTTTTTAATTAAGTAGAATAAATAGGCCAAGTAGTTTTAAAAATGCTTAATCTATAAATTGAGGTGCCAGGAGTTGCTCATGTTTTGACTTTGGAGAGGCAACAAGTCATGTAATCATCTGAACACTTCCCATAGCTCACTGGCTGGTCTGGCTTTAAGCTGCTGGGCTCAATCGATACTCAGCCGATGGTTTCCAGACTAAAATCTTGTAACAAAAAAATTACTTTGTGAGATGTAGCCTGGCTTTGTGACGCTAATCTGTCTCTCTCTCATCTCTTTTCTCTCTCTCTCTCTCTCTTTCTGTTGTTATTGTGCAGTCTCTTCCATTCCCCTGCCACTCACCAGCTGTGATATACACCATTTGGCATCTTTCCACACCGCAACGTCTCCCACTTTCCCTAAACATATGTCTAAAGACACCTCTTCTCTCTCTCCATCCATCCATCTGTCCATCCATCCATCCATCCATCTATTGATGCTACAATATTTGTCATCCTTGTGATATTATCTAACATCCATTGATATCCAGAAACCCCTCTTTAACATCTCTTCTTTGGGTTTCCAGTATTGCTCCCATCTCTCATTTCCCTCCTCTCTCTCCTTTATGCTAATTTCTTTCGAACAAGTTCATCCCCTGCCTCCTCTTGACTGGAAGTACCGCATGTGGTCTCAGAGCTGCTTGGGTGTTTTTTCGTAGACATGATTGGGACAAGACACAGCAATTTTCCACAAAGACAAAGTAATGGCATTTGAAGAGTCCTCTGAGAGAATGCTGGGAATGACAGAGTCATGTGGTGATTTGCAGCAGTGAGCATTTTCAAAACACTCTGTGGCTTTGTCTGTGAAATTGGTGTAAAACATATTTTGAAAAGCTCTGCCAGGCTCTGCAGAAGATTAGATTTCATATTGTTATAAAAATGAATTTCCCCTTTAGTCTCTGTTTGATAAAGATGGAAGACATGTCATAAAATAACAGCGAAGACGTGCAGAAGACTCAACAGCTACATCTTGAACTTTGTGACTTACTTTTATGATTTATTTGGATGGTGCAACACAGATTTTGCTCTCCATCTTTCATTCAACAGTTTAACAGGTCAAGCATTTTTCTCAACTAGAACATACTACTGTTAGGTAAGTCTTTGCCAATCCCTGTTTGCTATCACTGGTGAAATGGGCTATATCTTGGGACATCCCTGTGGCTTAAGAGATAAGACAGAAGCCACAAACTAAAATGTCCATTGGTGACAAGTACAAATTAATAAAAACACAATCATCAATCCTACAAACATGTCAGTATCTGAACATGTAAAACCACTTAAACAGACAATCACTTAACTAACAGTATTTAAGGAAGAGGCACTATTGTCAAACATATATATAAAGATTAAATCATAATTTTTCTCAACATAATGTTAAAATACCTTTCTCAATCTATCTCAACACCTGGATTTGTAGGACAAGTTTGTCTTTAATTAAAATTGTGGCTCCTGTGTGTTTTATCCTCCTCCAAAATAAAACTTTAGGTTAATTTGGGGAAAACACCGTAAGTGCTCTTTCATTACCTTATAAAATGTGAACTCAAGTTAAAAAGAGAGATCTTCTGCCTTTGGCTGCATATTTGGGCTGCAGTAGCTGCATTCACAGCGTGCTACTCATAAATGTGGAGTAGAACCAGGGAAATGTGGGTGCATCCTCGAAAAAATTAAGGAGCACAGGAAAAAAAAAAAATCAGCAAAAGAGGAAGCTCAGCTGCAGAGATGAATCAAGCTAAATTGGGAGCAAACTTAAGCCAGTGAGTGGGAACTTATAGGCTGTATGATTTTGCACCTTTCAAATCCTACATCTAAAGAAAATCAGGCTCCTGTCTCAAACACATCATTTTAATGTGACCGTTTATTTGCAACAAATTATATTACCAACCACATAATATCAATTTCCATCACATTTGTGACCAAAATGATTGCACTTCTGCGCCCTGCAGAGGGAAATAAACACATAATTATAGCAATGTGGTCATTACGTGGGAACATCCATTTAATAATCGATACAGACCCAGCTAATCAACAGTATTGATTGTGGCTTATTGGCCCTAATAGTGGTATGATCTCATCACCAATTAACTAATCGATAACTATTGAACAGTCTGGCTGATAGAATAGAATGAACACATTCTATTACAGGTTACTGTTTCCCTGTGTGTCTGTGCATGCGTATACACAAGCCTGCTTGCTTCTCGTGTTACAGGGCAAGAGCCACTCTTCACGGTACTGTGTGAGACCATTGCACCTTGCAGACAGCAAACAGTTCCATCGGAGTAGAAACAGCCTAGGGCAACACAGAACAATCTGTTCCAAAGGTCCCTTCAGAAACCTCACATCATGCACACATACACACATACACACACACACACACACACTTACAGACACATGCAGAATCAGGATGTGCCTTTCAACCATTCTCACATGAAAAGAAAACAGTAGATCCGGACAGCACCCTGGACATTTCACACTATTTCGATCTATTTCTGTCTCCAGGATCTCACGAGGCACTAGTCACAGCGAAAGATACAGAACACGAAGGGTAGAAAGAACAACAGACCAAAAATGTGCATATCTATTTCCCCTATAGAAGCAACCCTACACTGGTGATGGGAAAAGGGTCATATTCAAAAACACAATCCATATTCTTTTTCCCTTTAAGGATGATGAAAATCAAAGACTGTAAAAAAAAAAAGAAAGAAAGGGGGGATAGCCACAAAGATGTCTAGCATTATCTCTTTCTTCTCTGCTTCTTACTTCAAAGATGGGATATGAAGAATTTACAGCAGTGAATCTTTAAAGCACTCATGGGATGTACTCAAATCGATGCTGCAGGCAAGACAGAGCTGGAGTCTCACTATCGTCAAGACACCAATGGTCTCTATCATCTAGCCGTCACACATCAAAATGGAAGCTAATGAAATGATGACAGCTTCGTCCATTAGTGAGCTCACCTTGCTACATTTTATTTGTGTTTCACCTTCTCTGACTCTTCTCTTTCCACTCAACGCTTTGTTTCATAAAAGTTTGTCTGCCATTTTAGTTCGCTCACGCAAGCCCTCAATCTGTCCCTCTCCATATCTCCACAGAGACAGCTGAATGATGGGCGTAAAACTAGACAAAAAGATGGATTTACACTCGAGCAAAAGGTTGAAGTCTGGCATGTCAGCGCTAGTCACCACAATTCATCTTTGAATCTTCTGGGTGAACCACAGGACAAGTTTCACATTTTTTTTTAAAAATATATGGCTTATTGGAAATCATGGAATAATCAAATTAAAACTAGTGGTCAGCTGTACTCACCAGAACAGTGACAACTCGCAGCACCACACCTCTCATGTTATTTTCCAATTTCCTGTCTGTCAGCGTCCCGTTCAGGCCATGGACTGGGTCCCACGTTGCCAGCTGCAATGTGCCAACACACAATACAGTTAGACATTGTCGAAAACCCAATGGGTTTCCAAGTGATCAACTGTAGAGTTGCAGAGTGACAAATGTAGCTTGAGTACACGTACAAGATTTAAAATCAACAAAAAAACACACTGTAGTCATCCAAAAGGAGCACTTGCAATAGCATGTTTCCCAGAATGCTGAAAGGACAGTGACCTAATAACTGTAAAACATTAATGTTGACTGAATACTTTATCTTCCAATGTTCAGCTTTCTATCAGTTCCCGCTTTGCACACACTGGATATTTTTGTCAAATCATTTTGCTGAACACTTCAAGGTTTATCCTTGGTGCACTGTGGAGTGTACCTATGAAAGTGATGGTGGTTTTCTTTAATTCAGAGGTACTTTATAAATCTGACTCAGTCTTCTATGTCTATCAAATTGCATCATGAACCTCCAGTCTTTTCCCCCCCGACCACATTATTTAAGTCCCTAACCATATTTTCTTCATCTATGTGCTTCCCTCTGCTTTCAATAAAATATTGTTTTTTAGCTTCAAAGATCAAACTAGCCTGGTCTCCCTGTAGAGAGAGAGGCAGCAGGAAAAAAAGAAGTGATTTAGCTGTCTGCTATCCAAAGACAAACACACACACAACCACACACTCATACTGTGATACACACAAAATTGCACGGTGTGATTTGTGCTTAGAAGAAAACACAAACACAGCAGAGAAGCAGAGGGCATACTGAAGAGGGAAATATAGGATAATCCATTTTTCTAAAGCTCAAAGTTACTGTTGAATTTGCAATTCTTGGCCAATTCTGATCAATTCCCTTTTGGAATCAAAACTTAGAATAAAGCTCCTTGGTTTCTTTTTTACACCCTGCCATTTAGTTAACATTTCATATCCTGTAATATGAATCCTGTATCCAAGTACTGTTGACAGAAAGAAGACAGCACTGGCAAGATTGCTTTCAGGAACAGGTTTTTGTACTAGAGCCTGTAGTCAACTGCTGACAGATTTGTCCTGATTATACCTCCTCCTCTGGCCTGATGAGCAGGGTTGACATCTCTGTCTCTGTGCTTTTGCACCCGTTGCTGTGGGAAAACTTTGAGCATTCTTGTTGGTACATTCAATTCAGTGACCTCTCATAATTTCCAACACATCGCTGCCCAACTTTCAACTTGAGCTAAAGTCTAATCAACCACCACTGAAAACACCAGTGTATGTGCAGGGACTCTAAAACGTTCCAAGCAGGGTATTATTTCCCTTTAATCATTCCCCTACACAGCTGCACTCACACAGGTGTTTTCACTTATTTTACCAGATTATATCTCTTCTGAGAGAACTGAGTGGGCATGCACAGACTCTTTAATTGACATCTCTCTGACTCTTCTTTTAGCTTTATTGCACCTTTTGGGATGGTAGACATTTTAGTTTAACTCTCCAGTGTATACTTAAATTCCTCATTATGTATAATCCCAATTATCATTAAAACACTGCTGTGATTTCAAAGATACTGCTTTTATGTAACTCACACAGACACATTCAGGTAGATTATATTACATATTATCCCCATTTCAGCCTGAAGGGGGAGATGTGGAGCTAAAATCTAGGTCTCCCCCTACACGCGCACGCACACGCACACGCACACGCGCATGCACACACACACACACACACACACACACACACACACACACACACACGCGCACACAATCTGTATCCTCTATTTTTGTTTTTCTCTATTTTATAACATGCAGAAAACAGAGGCATTTGTAATAGTTTAAGATGAGCCAGCTAACCTTTATTTCATAACACAGAAAAACTACTGCTGTATTCTTCTCATGACAATCCTAATGTCAAGATAGCCCTTGATCAAAGTGTGTGAATGTGTGTGCACAGCCCACTCTCTACTCTCATTTGTCTGCAACACTTTCTGGTTTTCTTAGTGTTTACTGCATGTGTGTGCATGTGTGGGTGCCAACAGTTAGGGGGGATGTAAAGTTACAAAGGACATACAAGCAAGAGACAGACTGGACACATGAGAAGGTAACATAACATTGTTACTCAGGAGGAGAAAGAGACAGAGACAGAGAGCAATGGGGATCACATAACAGACAGACAAGATACTGATGTGTGGTGAGCAGTCATGATGAAAGACATTGTAAAAGGTGAATTTACAGCACAGCAGCTGTTCTAAGTGCTTGTAAAAACGTGAGCATGTATAATCAATATAACATTAGCGGTGCAGCCAAATGCCACCAAGAGAGACAGGCCAGCAGTCCAGGGAGGCTTCAAATTCATACATGAACACACCCGCAGGAAATAAATCCTGCAATGCAGACATAGGACTCTTACAGGCAAGCATACCAAGCCAAGACACACACACACACACACACACACACAACAACAGTTCAAATGGAAAAGACTATGTTATGCATTGGCTAAAAATGCAAATGACGCATTGTTAATTACATGACATAACTGGTGTGGTTCTGCTCACTGGGGTGGTGCCGATTTTCACAATTATACTGTGACATTAGCTCAACAGAAACAGGTATACGAAAAAATACAGAAATACATATGCATTAGCCCACTGGCCCTGCATGCACAAACATAGTATGAATGCTGAGGTTTTTATACTAAAATAATGTGGAGTCCAATAAATCAAACCAAATGGAAGAGGAAAAACTGCAGTCTATTCCAGGTATATGCTACACATCAGTTTAGTTTTGGTGACAGAGAAACAGTAGTGAGACCAGACTTCCTGAGCGGTACCAGGGGAAGTGTAGATAAATAAAGCATGACAAATGCAAATTGAAATGGTGTTGTAGAGCAGTGTGTGCTCTCCTATCAGCCCATTCAGCTGTTTACGTCCTGAAATCTTGACCTGTCTTTTGATAGTGTGGCTTATTTGTGGCTAAGCCCTGAGGAAAAAGTAACAGACAGTCAAATACCCAGTGAGTAAGTGAATGTTAGCAAACACACCTGCCACAGCACACTGTATACAAGGTTTGTACTGAGCCGTTTACTGGGATGGCACTGGGCCCCAGCCCTTATGTTTAAAGTCAGTTTGAATGTAATTTGATACAATTTATAACTAATGACAGAGTTACTCCATCAAAACTGTTGTCTGTTTCTACTACGGCCTCTGGAATACAAGAAATGCATTGCCTTCTGCCTTCATTTTACCCTTAAGCAAGGCATTTAATATTGATTCTTCTGGACTGTGTTAATAAAACAAGAGTTCCTATAAAAGACTACTTTGAAAACTATGTTGGCTTCTAATGCCTGATGCTCCAGCTATCAGTCGATAAAAAAAACATCTGTTTTAGCTTTCGTTGAGGTCCTAAATCCCTTAGCCACAGGCTTAAGACTGCACTTTGCAACTGTGGAAAGAGAATATGATGAATATTAAAGAAGATTTGGCGATGAATATTCTGCAATGCCCTGTAATTGATGTAGTTTGTGCTGCATTTCCCACAGTGTTTAAACTTAAGTCAATAAGTTGATGGGAAACACATTAATCAGTTGAGCACTACAGTAATCACAGAGGCTATCAATCACAGGCATACGGGCTTTGTTTGTAACTGTAAAGCAAATGCATGGCATTTGCACTCAGTCATTCACGACAGACACAAACACACACACATTAATGCACACACTTTTATGCATTAAAGGCACGTCTAATTTTACTCTCCCACTCTGACTACTGTTTGATCATGATGCATTGGGGATTTTTGAGTCATTTAAGCCCAGTTTCTGGATTGAGGAAGGGTTAATGTTAATACAATTATACAAATAGCTTTTTGTAAACAAACACTGTACTGTGTTGAATAGCATCTTCCTTGTGCAACTATATTCAACAAGAACATTTTAAAGGCCAATTTAGACTCATTGGCCTTTATTTCCACAGTTCTTAAGTAATGACTTAAAACATAAACACATGTAATGTAAATGACGGCCTGACGAGGATGCACAACATAGTGCCGCCATTATCAGCAGTAATCATTCAGGACTTATTACCTTTTCAAAGAATGTTTCATTTGGGTCTCGGCTTTACTTAACAACCTCATTCATTCCTCTTAGATCATATTACTTTTATATTCTTTTATAATTCTGTTCATCATGGGCTACTGTAAGTTGTGCAGAGGCCTGTCAACATTGCTGCAATTTCTTCGTCACCACCAGATGCTAATAAAAGCTATAAATCCTTTAATTCCCCTTAACATATTTATCTAATATAGTTCAATTTCACAGCCTAGCTTGCAAACGTGATTGGATGTGAAGGAGGAAAGAAAGGCTCTGAGAGAATCAGAGAGAGAGAGAGAGCGAGAGAGAGAGAGAGAGAGAGAGGAAAGTAAGTCAGAATAAAAGCACCTCTGTGCAATATTACAATAAAATTGGCTAGGCTATATTATCTGAATATCAATACTTCCACTCTATATTTATATTGTTTTGACTTTCATATAAGAGGAGAGCATGAGACATTCTTTCATGCATGTGTGTGGATGTGCACATGTGAGTCAGGAGCTAAAATGGCAGGCAGGATAGCAGAGTGGCCCACTGCCTCTGCTTATCTCCACAGCCCCAGATAAGGGCTCATTTCCCCCCCGACAGTATGAAATAAATGTGCATTTGTGTGTGTGTGTGCATGTTAAGTGAATGACCCACTGTGCTCAGACCGTCACCATGTAGACTCAGGCTTCAAAACACTGCCATTAGCATCCCACAATGCTTTTCTTCCTATTTATCTTGCACAATCTCCATTTTCCTTTCTTTACTTCCCTCTGTTGCTCATTTACCACTCTCTGTTCAGTCTTTCTCCCTTTCGACACAAGTGCATTCATTCTCCCTGCATTTTCATATACTAACTAATAAGCCCAACTGTTAAAATAATACTAGACCGGTAAACCACGTACAGTGTTCATTTTGGGTCTTTTCATACACTGCAAACTACGTCAAAAAGAAAGCTAATAATTATGGTAACGAGCCTGTCGAAGACATCTTTGTGGAGGGGAGAGAGCGCTTTGGTAAGGGTGGCACTGCTTCCCGTGGTGAGGAAGAGAAAGAGGAGTGCAGTGCCATCTCTGGCTGAAACAAACATTAACTGTCCTGCTGCATGTGGGTTTTAACAGCTTTGAGCTTATAAATCACTTTGCAAAAAAATTTGTTTAAGGTAAACAGATCTTGATATTAATGACCAAGTTTGCTAAATGATTTTTCCGTGTGGTGCTTTTCAATGACTGAGACGGCATTTATCTGTGACACAATGTACTGGTACAGACAGTGAAACTGTAGAGGAAGATGTTATGTTGCTGGTAGGATGTAAATACAATATCAATAGACCATTCACTGTTTATTTTTGCTGTGACATGTGCACGGCTAGATATACAAATGCTTGACAATATAGTTAAGCTTATCTGACGCACGTGGTGTGTCTGCTTCACATCCACAGTGTATTCCAAGTACAATGGCTTCAATAAGTCCCCTAAATGCAATCTGCTCATGTGCCTTAACACTAAGCTAATGTTGCTAGCTTAAAATAATATATTATTATTATTATTAAAGTTTAAGAGGTCCATTTTAAAAGGAAACCTCATTTATCTGCATTTGTGGTGATTAATACAATTCACTGAAAGATGAAACTCTGCCAGAGCTATATTGTGTTGAGTATTAATGTCTGTAGACATCAAGAAATGTGTTTGGGTATTAAAATGTTTTTACTATCATCATTTGCGCTCCTTTTTTTCAGTCATTAGAATCATCACGACTGAACTGATGGCAATAAACTGAAAAACAATACAACATGTAGCATTGGGAAATTGTAGCTTTAATGTTTCATGTGCTTCTCAGGGGGAATCAATGTTGCATCTGTAAGAACAAACAGATATTCAAGCAAACAATATGATATAAATAAGTGGTGATTTATTCATATCAGTCTCACCAGTAGCAGATGTTGTCATTTTGTGGAAGTGATAAGTGAGATTTTGTATATCTCACAGCAGGGTATTATGTTTTTTCATCATGGCTTGATGTTAGTTCACATTGTTCATTGTTTCCTCTAGTCATTTGTCTTCATTAAAGTTTTTTGTAGACTTTGCAGCTAGGATTCATGTTTTTGCTGTTTTCCCACAGGGAAGTCAGGAAATGATGGTTTGTACCTGTGGTTTAATTTGTTCACCTGTGTTTTGTGGATATGAAACACCTGCTTTTAAATATCGTTCTTAGTTAAGCAAAATAGTCAATAATACTGTTTAGTCTTGGTGAATAAAGGGGTAAAATGTGAGAGATTTTGAGCTGAGGGTCAATAAAGTTCAAACAAACATACACACATGCATTTGCAAACACACACACAGACGGGTGTATTCATGTCAGCATTGTTAAGCCATGGTGACCCGCAAAGCAGCCTATGTTAGGGCAATATACTTAAGTCCCACCTTCACTGTCATCGTGACCACCAACCACTTACAGTACACACACATACACACACGCCGACCTCGGGCACTTCAAGGGATGCGTAACCACACACATTTAAAAGTAATTGGACCATCGACCAGTGCTGTGTGGGGGCCAGCACAGTCATTTACTGTTACAACAAACCCTTTCACTCAAAGAACTCGCCCACCCATCCTACACACACACAACACAAACCACACACGTACACACAATCACAAAGTATGTAGGTGTCCCCTGGCCTAAATGGCATCTCACAATCCCTGAGAATTATTTTAAAGGTTCATACACTTTCTCTCCCTGTGGCAAACACATCACAGCACACTGCGCAACAAAAACTGCGGCTTTCCGTCTGATTGTTACGTACATGACTCATCGCAATTCAAAACTCAATCAATAGCGGGTGACATTTTGAAGCAATGGAGCTGGGAACTGTGTATACAGCAGCGACAGATTAGCAGCCGCAACAAAAATCAATATGCACGGGAAGCTGTGAGAAGTAAAGCGATCAGAAAAGTATGAATAAATGTTGTCAAAAACTGTCTTCAAATTACTGCTGGTAGACAAAAAAGCAACGCCCCATGAAATTGGACCGGGGCAATTGCTGTATTAGTCGCCGCACTTCCTCTCACCCCACATCATCAGCTCCACCAGTGGAGGGAGAGATTTGATTTTGGGCTTTCTAATGCGGTGCCATATTGAATTGTTAGTGCAGACTACTCTTATCTCCTTGTAGTTTATCTGCTTACTCTTCACCAACAGCTAGGAAAATACAATATGAGTTTTTATCCCTCCATTCATAGACTATCTGTTTTCTCTGTGCTAACCTTGTTTCATCTGCCAAACACTGGTGTGTCGCTTCCAGCTTCTGCAGCTCTGTAACACTCCTGTCTTCTCTGCCAAACACTCATATGTCTATTGCAGTAAAGAGACAGTAGCCAGGCATGGACACAGACAAGCTGCTGAGCAGTTTCACTACTCCTGTCTCCCACACTCTCCTCCAGTGTCCCCATAGCCCCCTCTTTCTCCCATGCTGATAGATAACATGCGTGTCAGTGCAGTCTCCAAACAGCTTGCACACCAAGCCTTCCTTCTGTCCTCTCCCCTCTCTTCCTTTCCTTCAATCCCTCTTCCAATTCCTTTCAGCCCAAAACACCCTCTCTCTATCTCCCCATCCCGGTTCCCCCTCTCTCTGCCACCATCTTCTAACAGAGAGGGGACAGCTTGTTGCAGCAAGCAGTCTAGGCTGCACTAGTATCAGTGCTCTGCACCACCGGCTGCCTAATCTCAACCTTATAGTCTGTGTGCTCATCCATCCTGCTCTCTCAGAGAAAAGTAGTTCCCTTCAAAGCATTTTATATTTTATTCTATCCTGAATTCTTAATATGTGCCCACGCAGGTCTCCATCTCCACGTTTAAAATAATTGCACAAACTCTAATTCCTTAATTTCTACCCTTTGACTCACTTGTTATATTTGATTGTTTGTTCTTAATCATTAGTGTGATGAAATTATAAAATATATAAAAGTATGTCGTATTACTGTCATTGTGTCTTTGATGAGACTACTACCTGGAAAGCAATTAAAGCATGTTAAAAAAAAGCCACTTAGGCAAAGTTCTGTCCAACTGCCTTACTTCCCTAATAGAATTGGATTCCAGGAGAACAATTACAGCAGCAAAAGAAATATTGGAGACAAATTACTGATAAACTGTGTAATATGTAAGCCAATAATGTAAATGGAAAGATGACCTATTAGAAAGAGTTGGGGGTTTTTCCCAGCAGGGTTGCAATATCTGGACATTGGACATTACTGTATATGAACATTGCAGTAATTTTGAGTCAACACAAGAGCTATTGGTGTGATCCTAGGCTTTTGTTTCTCCATCTCAAAAATGTTTTGGTTTACACTGCGGTTATATTTAGCAGTAAGGTTTGAAAACAGAGTATAGCCTCAGTCAAGTTTCAAGATTGAAATCTTAAAAATCATCATTCTTATTTTGTCATTGACTTGTATTTTTATATATTGTGACCCCGTTTTAACTCTTAAAAGAACACAGACCCATTGAAAACAACTGATACCCAACACTATGTTCATGTAACTCATTTCTCAAACTGTCAGCACGGTGAATATGTGTTCATTAAGAGTCAACACTGTATGTCTCTAACTTAATGTGCATAGTTACCAGTTCAGTTGAAATACAGATTTGGCTTAAATTTCTTCTAATTCTGGCCAGTTGCCTTCAGAAAATCATTTTGGTATAAGCTTACATTGAACATCAAAGGAAATAAAGGATATAACTTACTCTATTTAGTTCTGTTTGGACGTGCTTATGTGAATGTGATTATGAGCTCGGTATGTACTCTGTATGTACTCTGTATACTGTGAGGGTCTTTTGTGGCTTGAAGCTGGTATGTTTGAACTGTCAAAAGCTTGAATTGAAATTTTTCAGCTTGCTGGCTGAATGTTTGTTGATTATACAAGCAAATTCCAATTTTAAACCTTAGTTGCAGAAATTGTCTATTGATAAATAGAAAAAAGGGATTTTTTTTATGTCTTTGCTTTGGCATTCATCTGTGATTCAGATATGACAGCTTACAAAGCTTATTATGGAAATATGAAAATAACTCAAACTTGCTTTCAGGAAATTAATTTTACAATAGATGACACATGATATTTTAATAATTTCTATATCTCAAGAATCTTGGACAAATTTTATTAAAGATAACTTTAGTTAGTCTGAATGATTCTTTGTGTACACACATATATATATATATATATATATATATTTTTTTTTTTGCTAACTTGGTACCCTGATGACCACAAATGAACAGTTCGTGGCACAATGACATTTCAAGTGCCTATTTCCTCCCAGCCTGCACCACATGTATATTCAATTTATGTCTTATTTTTAGCATTAAAAACTGTCAGACAGCAGGAGAAGGAGATTTGAGATGTATTCCTTTGGCCTCCACACTTCTATTTAATACAGCAGCACACCAAAGGGCTTCTGACATCTTCCTTGTGCCCTAAAATATTTTATGGTAAACCATAGGAATAGACGATTTCATTAAGTCTCCTCCTTGCTGGCTGAAGACAGGCTATTGGGTACATTTACCTTCTGTACTCTTTGAATTGTTTTGTTTTAAATGAAATGTCTGTACTGATGGATTTTGTGAACTGAATTCAAATATTTTTTTTCTCCCAGCAAATAAAAAAATCCTGAAATGAGGGAATGAAAGAACAAATTAAGCTATCAAGCAATTTCTTTTTATAAATATCTTAATTTATACATCTTTATTGTTGTGACATCTATCTTATCCAATGCCACAATTCTTGCTGTGTAACAGTGGAGATATACTAATACTGCAGTCAGTTAGTGTGTGGATGCAGTGTTAGCATAAAATATAACTAGGTTAAAGATCTAAATGGGTACTTTTGTGAACTAGGTGGTATTTCTCTACGGACAGCACTGGCTAGCATATGGGAGCAGTATAGAGCTGGTAAGAAATAAGAAGGAGGAGTGAAAAACAAAAAAACAGAGTGAGAGCTGGAGTGAATTGATGTTAGATGATCTGTTCAGGACCTGAAGTAATAAACTGTACATTTGGCTCTTTCATTCTTTCTCACTTTCACTCACCCTCTCTCTCACACGCACAAATACACACCCACACACACACACACACATACACAGCAGTCTATACAAACTGATCATTACAATAGCGACAACAACAAGCTCTGTTCTGATTTCCCAGATGAGCTGCAAGCTGTTTTATTGCTTGCTTGAATAGTTGGGAAGGTGTGTGTGTGTGTGTGTGTGTGTGTGTGTGCACATGTTAGGGAGAGTTCAATAGTGTTTTGCTGTATGCACAATTTAAAAAAATGATTCAAAAGTTAACATGCTTTTAAATATCAAACTTTAAATGATTAAATGACTGAATAATTAAACTGCATTATCATTTAATATATTGTCTGTCTACTTTTAATTGAATAAGAAGACAATGTGTTATCAATATTGCCAAAATGGACTTCCTGGAACATCTCTATCAAATCAATTAACCTGAGTGTTTGAGGTATGTTTTGCGAATGAAAACACATTTTTCTTGTGTAAAGCTTATCATTAGAGACGAGAACAGGGAGCAGAGCTCACCACAAAAAAGAAGTATAACAAATTAATGATAAGGTGTTTACATCATTTGTGTTTATCTCTTTATGTTTTTATTTTTGTCTTTTATGTTCTCTTGGGAAGTGTGAAAAATAGAAGGGGGAGAAAGAGGCAGACACGAACAGAGTGATAACTGGAGAATGGACAGAGAGATACTTAGGTGTTCGGGGGGAACAAGGGCAAAGTCATTTAAAAAAAAGATGTTCTCTGTCACTGCTTTCACTCTCCCCATAGGAAAATGAGGGAAGAGATGTCAGACAGTACAGTGTACTGATGAAAAGACTGATGGAGGAGTGCTGAAAGGCTGAAGATCCAGTGGGGAATATGAGTGTGACCTGAGTGTAGTAACCTGCAAAGTTTTTCAACAGTGTCAATGGAAGAAAAAGTTAAAAGTTCTCAGATTTATTTGTCTCTTGTCTCTTTCACTTACTGCCACGCTCCCTGCCTCTTCCTTTTATCATTTCTCTTTGTGTGTCAATCTGATATATGGCACGTAAGCAGGCAGGGGGAGGGGTAGGGGGCTTTGTTTCAGGGTTTGTGGCTGCAGGTATAGCGTGTCTGTATACTCTTACTGACTATCCTGGTGTTTTCCATTCTTCAAATATCTAATTCTTTTATTGTTCTGTTATTGTTTATTATTTCTACCTACCAAGGGGCTACAGAAAATAGCAGTTTGCTAAACTGAGGACATTACATTCTACTTGTTTTTATGAGAATTAATGTTCTTTGTGCATGGTTCCTGTTCAAATAGAGAAACATGATACATGAAGCTAGGACTGCGTCTCTCCTCTTGTTGCCATCACACACAGGGATACATAAATTACCACCTTAGTCTTGTGTTGTCATGTGTAATGTAATATCTGCACCTGTGGTTCAGTAAGTGTAGCTTCTCTCCATATCAGTTTTGCTAGACTTCACACACATGCAGCTGAAGCGGCATGAAGGCAGTGATTGCACACGCCTGAAAATGTGTTCAAACGTTCTTATGTCCCCTGCCCCCATCACAAAATCACACAAGCATGCATGCACACACACAGGCACAGAATGTATAGAAATGCATGTTCTGATAAAGAAGTGAATCCACAGGGACTGTTAAGTGAAGTTAAGCACAGCAGGACTAAGATAAAGTCATTAAATACCACTGGGTTATAAATAATCCATGCAAATACATGTTGGTTAGAAATTATACATGCGTGTACGCAGTGAGATATAATGGAATGAATGTAAAATGTCCCCTGAAATGTGGTTATAAACCATCAGAGAGGCAATGTGTACAACATGTTTTTACTTTTGTCTGCAGAACCTTTTTCAATTAAATTTGTGAGGGTGGCATTTGAAATAGTGACGGCTATTTCACCAGAACAGATAGGTTTTCATTCAGATAACCACAGGTGATTTAACTGAAATCTTCAGGAAAATTAGAGCATCTACCTGGATCACAACTAAAACTTTGTGAATCACTATCTTAGAGAAGAAGAGAGCCATAATCCTGCCAAAACTTCTTTTGCAGGCTCTGCATAAGGCTCACTGGTAAACCTTGAGGTAGATGGATTTATGTTTTATAAGTGTGACCACACCAGGACAGTTTTACTGTGGTGATGTTGCCTTCTCCTACCTTTTCTTCTTTTTTTCACTGCCACACCAGTTGTTTGTACATTGGAAAGGTGTTTAAAAAGCATGCCGGGGAGAATTAATAACAAAAACAACAAAAACTATATAACCTCCACTGCTGTTTGAGTTCAAATTATTTCACTGCTTAAATAACAGTCTTGAAAATATGACATCCCTTGAATTATACAGAGTCCTACAAATACCATGTAACTTTTTGGTTGTCTAGCAACATATGAAAATTCTCCAAAACCTTTCCAAAGAGGGCACGCAGGTAAAACACTGTAGAAGAAACTATACCCATGCATCAGAAGAGAAGAGAGTCAGAAGAGTAAATGTTCAATATGAAAGCTCTATTAAGAAGAATTAGCTCTTAACAGCACAATCAATCATATAAACATTCGCAACAATGGCAAACTCTAAAATGCACTTAATCAAGTGGTGAATTTCCTATATTCAAATGATGAAATAACAGTACTTTTTGGACCAGCTGATATTGTTTGTCTTTGCCTCCAGGACACACACGGTATTTATCTTTAACCATATAATTGAAGTGGGTTGGTCGCATGTAATCTTAATATCAACGCCAATATAGTCCTGGATTTTCTGTGGCTGCACCCTAACTGTGCACCTGTTTATCATTAAAGTCCTGTAGCCCCGCTGTTGAAGGAGAAAATGACACCAAGCAAGTCAATTTACACAATGTCAGCTGCACCCAGACGGTTAACCAGTGTGTCAGTCAGTCTGACAGCCAGTCAGTCTGTTCAGTGCTATGGACTGTAAGTCAGCTAGCCAGTAAGCTGGTCACTCAGTCAGTCACTGAGTGTGACTCAGTTGTTAAAACCTTGACAGGTCTGGTAGACAGCTGACTGCTGGACACCATGTACTGTACCTCTGAAGAAACGGACACTGACATCTTTGGTCTGTACGGGTGTGTGAGTGTGAGCTGCACATGCAGACAGTTAGGGGCTGTTTTGCAGCCATTCTGGCAGGAGGATACACTTGGCGCCCTTCACTTCTCAGCTGTCCAACACGCTCTCTTTCACACACACACACACACACACACACACACACACACACACACACACACAAGTTCAGTCCTGTCACCCATCACTCTGATTCCTGCTGTTCACCAAGGGCCTGTCTCTGAGCCTCCTATGTCCAAAAGCAGTCGTTTTGTTGCATTAACACATCTCTTGACCTCTCTGGTAAACTGACACTTGTCTAGCAGGAAAAGACAACAGGCACAGGGTAACACAGACAGGAGCGGATTGGGAGGTTGTGGCAGACATGAATGAATGAATGGATAGATGATCAGGGTGCCGCAATACCAGCTTTTACAGGAGTAGACACACATGTGCTGAGGGCTGAGGGCAAAATCTGGGGACAGCCAACAAAAAACTAGGTTAAAGGCACTTGCAAGAGCAGCTTTAACATCATAGGGCAGCTAGGAGATGATAAAAATAAACTAATGTGGTATTATGGTGTAGATCCACCTTTGCACATCAAAACCGAATTAGAATTAAATTCAGGGCACATAATGCTCTTCTCTTTGTTCTCACCTATCCCCTGCCTACAGCCTGCCTGCCCAGGAAAACTAATATATATTTTCAGGTGTGCTGCCCCAGGAAGGGCAACTTTTACCCATTCAGAATATCAAATGATGAAGCAGTAAAGGTTTGAAAAATGTCTTCTGTGACACTGATGAAAATTTTAAATGTGAAGTGGGTGTCTTTAAATAGAAAACCCTAAAGCAACTGAACAAGAGAAATGGCACGAGAGAGAGAGAAACCCCATAATCAAGCAAAGAAAGTGGTTTGACCCAGTGAGCTACATAGAAATGTATCTTCATCTGCTTTCCTGCTTATTCCTCCTTCATTTTTTAATTTCAGCAAACCTAAAAAGTTCCTGAACACTCATGATGTTTATTTAACCAAGGATAATGTTCATAGTCACATGTAAGTGCTGGCTTTACAACCACAATCCTCTGTACAGCTACACTGACCTTTTACAAACTCCATTGCTGATTTGTTTTTGCAAGAATGCTTAAAATTAAATTGTTGCATGGATTACGCTTGCAGATAATGGGGTATACAAAGACCAGGGTTCACATACTGAATCCCATATTTGTTTGGGTTAAGCAACAAAAACACTTTGGTTAGGAAAAGATTGCGATTTCAGTGAAATCTTTAGAAAGTAAACTCATACTGTCAGGCTGCCAGTCTTTGTTGACTTTTTAAATATTTAACCAAGACCATAATCTTCTCTTCACCATTTGCCAAGTTTTATCATGTTTTAATTGCGATGAGTGCATACTGTATTTCGAGAGAAGATATTAAAGGAAAAATTAAATGAAATATATTGTCACATTATGTTTTACAGATACTGTAATTTCAGTATGTAGCAACTTGGCAGATGCCGTAATTAAAAGCCTTTAATCATTTGTATCTTTTAGGTAGACGGGGTTGACTTAGATATCTTACTCAAGGGCAACCCACCAGGAGATGGTGGGAGAGCCCTGACAAATGTGTTATCCTTACATGTGTCCTTCAAAACCTGCACTGAGAGGAGGGAGGTGGCCAATACAGAAATACAGGAAGCGCGGGGAGCTAAGCTGGGGTAAACAGCAGCAATAATCAGTAGAGAAGTTGGGTAAACACACACGAGGACAGGGTAGTTAATCCTCTAGTGAGTTAGCTGAGGTAGCGATATGGGGAGTGAAGAGGGAGTTAGGGAACTTTAGATGGAGGTGTTTGTGCACAGTAAGCCTGTGTGTGTGAATGTGTGTGTTCAGCGTGTACCTGTACTGTTCATGTACATAGTGTACATAGCGTGTGCATGTCTGTGTGCTATGTACATAAGTGCATTTTCTGTCTGAAAGGTTCATGTGTGTCCGCAGCTATGTAAATATCTTGCATGTGTATGTCTAAGTGGCATGTGGGTGGGTGTGTGTATTCACACACTTGTGTATTTGTGATCCACAGAGGCATGCAGTGCTAGGCAGACTCTGGCTGCTGTAATCCGAGGTTTACACGCTGTAATGCTGCTGAAAGCCTGCAGGCCTAGCTGGCAGAGAGAAAGAGAGGGAGAGCAACAGAGAGAGAGAGAGGAGGAGGAGGGACATTATAGAAGAGTCAAGAAAGAGTCGCTATGGGAAGGGCAGACATAGACAAGGCTTCGACTGATAAATGAAGAGCGAAAAGTCTAAATGGAGAAAGGAGCAAGGGAGGGAGAGAAAAAGATGTAGAGTTAAGATGGATACATGCAGCAAGATACAACTAGGAACAAGAAGGCATTTGACAGTGAAAGAGTGAGTTTGGAGATAGACATATAATTTTAATACCAATAAATTATATAAACATGTTATATTTATAATATTAGTTTTTAACAGGACCAAGAATGGCTACAAAAAGTGCAAAAAAGAAAAGAAAAATAAAAAAACAACCAAATACTACTTTATTAATCAAATTCTGCACTTAATAACATTTATCATCTATTTTTTTATAGACTTTATCGGCTGTGAGTATATCTTTGAGGTCGTACGTGCTTTGTTCAGCAAGTACCACTTAAAATGATCACTCACAGAAACAATCTAAGATTTACACTTTGAATTATTAATGTCAGTGCATTGCTTTGGTGTGAGTGTGTGTGGTTAAGCTAGATAAAGAAGTGTGACTGTGTGTGTTTTCATGTTTTTTCTTTTTGCTTATGTAGACAGAGGTAAGGTTGCAAAAGCTACCTTGTGAGTTTACCTGTCAAAGCTTTTCTGCCCACACACCAACTGTCAAAATGTCTAAAATGAAAAGCCAATGTGACTTTTTTTTCTGCTGTAAACCTCCGTTCTGACTCTATGTGATCTTTTACTTTGTGCCGTGTTACAGTATAGCTAATTGAACAACATTATTATATTCACTTGGCATTTTGGCCTGAAATAACTTAACATGCCTGCCAAACTCATGCAACTAGAGCATGAATTTAATTTAAATCAACCAAACTTTAAGGAGATTTCTAAGGCCAAAGGTTACCACACCAGAATTAGTGTGGATTTGGTCTGTGGTTGGATAAATAAAACAGAGACAGACAAACCATTGGCACAGTATAGATAGTCATACCTTTAACACAATTCAGAGTTTTGGTGCTAAAAGGGCTGATAGCAAAGCCAGAGAAGGCAGCACGAGACAGAGAGAGTGTGAGGCGCAGAATGAGATGACAGGAAAGAAGATGAGAGGAGAGGAAATGAAATGAGAGAGGGAGGGCTGATGAGAGGTGGAAGAAGAGGGAGGGAAAGATGGATGGCATATCAAACCAATGCAAATCTGTTCCCCCCTACTGTAATCACTTTAGTATGTGTAACCACACACACACAGGGACGTACACGCCGTAAATCCCTCTTGCATATGCTTATTAAGCCTATGAGAAAATCTACTGTAGGCATATGGTGATTCACTCACAGATTTTTCTCTGATATGATTGTTTGGTATCCAGTCCCCAGATAGAATGAGATAGGATGTGGAGTGAGAGTATGTGCGCATATCAGTGAATGAGGAAACCAGGGGCAGTAAAATTACCAAAGCAATAAAAGATATAGAGAAATTAAATTTTCTTATTTTTTAATTTCAAAATAAAAGCATATTTATGACATCTTTTGGAAAAAGAAAAGATGGGCACCCTTTGGTGAAACTGTTCACACTCATACTTGGTAGGTTTTTAATTCAAGGACAAGGTGCTGCCGCAACTGACTGGATTAACAACATATTTTTGATTAGTAAATACCCTGCATTCAGTTCAGTTTAAATTATATGTCCTTCCAAGGGTCACAGCGACCACATGTTATCTCAGGATGCACAAGACAGGACGCAAGGAAAACTACCAAGGACAACTACCCAGTTATATGTGTTTACACAGACAATAGTGCCTACAGTATATGTCCTTGTGTAAGGGCAGCTTTAATGGGGAGTACATGCATGGTGTATCCTATATCTTGCACCATAACACTATCAGCAGGTACAGGAAAATGCTGTTTCCTTACTGATATTTTCTTAGTTAAGTGGCTCTTTGGGGGTTAACTGCTGCCCAGGGAACCTTTATTATGGTAAGTGTATGTGTGATGAAAAAACTTCATAGTGAAAATGAGGTCTTGGTAATTATGAGGGGAATAATTGGCTGGTGTTCTTAATAGCTTTGGGCCTATATTTACTGATTATTCGGTGGAAGACTGAAGACGCCATGATTGGCCTCTAGAGGCAGGATTACACCCAAGAACTGAGGTCAGGCAGTTACTCTTTGTTTGTCTAACCCTCTCTTTAGTGGACTTGAGTGTCTTTAAATTCATGGCAGTCCTTTTGAATTTCTTGCTGACTTCACACTTGGAAATTGACCTAAAAAATATGTTTTTAATAAAGTGTTTATGTTTTTATAGAGTACTCGATTGACATAAAGTGTGAAGCAAGCATTGTGTGGAGCCTGCACATCAAGTCAAGACTTTTCCACTCAGAGCATGGTGTGAGCTGTCGCAGCTGAGTCCCTATTGTGCGGTGAGAAGTCAGGCTTTAACTGACAAATCGGTTACTAAAACCACAGTCATATGGGGTGCTCATTTTAGGCAGGAGGATTATGCGTCTGGTAATATAATGGAGTTAAGGACAGGCTGTTGAAACCGGGACCATGTGAGACTGTGATGGGTCCCATCAATTCGCACAGCTCCTTCATCAGTTCCATCATTGCAGCAGCCTCTGCTACTGCCGGTGCCGTCGGGAATACCTGTCAAAGAGCCAGCACAGATTTAGCTCAAAGAAAAAGTGTAAAAGTTACGGGAAATTTGCCAATTTCATGGAGAAGTAAGGTAATGTCAGGTAATGCTACAGTATTCGCTCACACCCGAGTGAAGACACCTGTCCAGTTCGCCACGGGTTCTCCTCACACAGCTCAATTTCTCACTTTGCCTCTTTATTTCGTCACACGCCTATTGTTGGTCACTTGGAGTAAAAGTGGCGGATTTAAATTCTTAAAGCTCTGTGTTTTCTTTTTTTTCCCCAATGCAAGCACCTTATTTCCAGTCTCATCAGTGTCAACAGTAGCATAGGAATCCTTCATTAATATAGTTTAAGTTGAGCTATAATCCAGTTTTGAGTGGGTGTGGGAAACTGTGAAAAAGTGGATAGGCGTTGTCTGCCTGGACCTTTGCCTATCTCTCTACCTCTACATTTTTTGTTTACAAGCATCCTTGTTTACTTGTTTGTCTGCCTATCCATCTTGTTGTGTTCCTTACTTGGAGTGCAGCTTAAATTTCCCTAGCTGGGCAGCATCGCACCAGACTGAGCTCTGGTCTGACAGTTTCCTTGTCCTGTAGAGAAGCAAGGCCTTATCCTTGAAAAACACTCTTGTTATCCCCCAAACCTCATCTGCTTTTTTGTTCGTTCTTCCTTGCTAGAGCAATAGTATGAACACATGTTTTGGCCTGCTTCTGTGCTGTATTTGTCTCTGTAGACACTGTAGCTCTGTAGCTCACCATTCTGTCCTCTACCAATTTTATTATTCACCTCACTTAATGTCTCTCTTGTTCTGTAATCCTTGACCAATCTCTTTGCCCCTGAAATGCTCTTTTCCTGTTTCTACGTTTTGGCTGAGGTCGCCTCCCCTTGTCTCTCTGCAGGCCAGGTGTCTGCCCCCATTCACAAAGCCATGGAGTGTTAAACACGAGGACACAACCTTGGTGTCAGATACCCCTGCTCTCTCACTCCCATTTCTTTTCCACCGATCCCTCCCCTGTTCTCTGCTGCCACCTTAGCAGTGCTATGTTTACAACCAGGTCACAGGCAATTAGGCCGCCCCCCTTATCTTTCCTTCGCACCCCTGCTCCTGTCAATCCACTTGTCCATCCATCAATCCATCCCTCCACTACGTAGCAAAGATTAACCCAAGGACTGACAACCCACCTCATTTCCCTATTCCTCTTTTTCCCCCTCTGTCCATCCATCACTCCCCTCTGTACTCATCTGTCCATACATCTCTCTGACTTGACTTAAATAAAAACATTAGCTTGAGGGCTCAAACATGGCAGCACCTTCACTTCTTCCTCCCCGCATTCCTCCTCCTGTCCTCCCACTATTTCACACAAAACTCAGACCAGCCCCTCGCCACTTTCTTTTTATCTCACCGAACCTTTATTCTTGCATCCACACAGACATGCCTGTCTTACTTCTCTTTGTATCATTCTTCCATAACCCAAAGCAATGTTGCATTAATAACATGACTTCCTAGAGACAGAGAGCTTCTGAGGATTTCTTCTACCTGTCTGAATGTTATATACTTGATCCAAACGTCATTAACGAAATTCCACACAAACAAAAGTGGAGATGTGTCATGTTGTTTTCTGTCTCTGTGAATCAACTGCTTCCAACTGTTTTTTTAAAAAAAGGTCTGTTCCTGTTAAAATGCAGACAGGGACATCTAATACTTCGCTGCAGCACAGTGGTAGAGCAAATCAACAGGGTAGGGGGTTGGTGAAGGTGGCTGGCATCAGAGATTTATAATGCCGACTTCCTCAGCACTCCTCTGTATGCTTTCTTTTCAGGTGCCAGGTTTATGCAGACAATTGTGCCTGCAGTATCCCAGAAATAGGCGGGGAGTCGAATGAAAACTTCTGTGTGTGCTGTTCTTTCATCCTTTCTTTCATTCTGTCTTGCTTTCCTTCTGTCTTGCTTTCTTTCTTTCCACGAGACCCTGGAAGCAGTTACAGCACGTTGACTCCCGGATGCTTTTTATAATAATATACAGCAGAACCTTATTATATGCGTCCACCTATACAGCAGCAGCATTTCCTTAAAAATCAGCATGCTTAGGTTTGGTTCCCTTATGTCACTGCACAGAATCTGTCTTGGCTGCGGCATGAGACAGGATTGACAGTGGAGCATCTGGGGAATAAAACTTCTCCTGGCTCGTCTCAGCAAACAGAGAAGCAGACGAGTGGCTGCCGGGCTAGTGTTTGGTGTTACCCATACTGTTTACACAACGGGTGTTTTTGTTTGGCACCACTATGAATTTCCCAATGGGGTTTGTGTGACACCAGGTAATAGTTAAAAATGCTGTCTCCCACTCTGCATTTTCATATTTGCTAACTTGTTTCCCCCTTCTCTCTCTCTCTCTCTCTCTCTCGCTCTCCTCTCTCTCCCTGCTTTGTGATATCTCTTTTCTCTCACACATACACGCAGACACACACACAGCAAACATTCACATGCGCTGCCACACTAAGCTGATCCAAGGACACCAGAGGCAGTTTGTCAGCTTCAATTAGTGTCCAGTGTCCACTGCACTGTGGTCACCCGGAATATAACTTGCTGGTCAGTGCATGTGTGTTCGCTCATGATTGACACGACCTTCCAGCTAAAACAAATCGTTGACATCAATCAAGCTGCCGAAGAAGCCTGCAAATACTCAAGTATTCATGAGTTCGCAGAGGTAAAAGCCGTTATCTCAAAGGTTGTAAGAATAGCTATTTAGCACTCCTGGCCCAGCCACACTTCAGAGAAGGACAGGATAAAAGATAAGACTGAGAGGCTCAAGGCTTAAAGGAACACTTCAACATTTTGGGAAATATGCTTGTTTGCTCTCTGACTGGGAGTCAAACGAGAAGATCAATATCAATTTAATCAGTGCAACTTCAGCAGGGAGATTGTTCCATGACAAAGCAAGGGGAGGAAATGTAGTCAAAACAAAAACAATATGCCTCAGTGCCAATACATCCGAGCATCACCTGGGTTTTACTCTGAGCTTTTACAGTAACTTCAGTAAAGCTGATAAGACAGTGTGTGCTTTTAGAGGGCCTGGCTTCTGTTCACCCCAAAGTGCGATATCTGCTTGTTGAAACACAATGTATTTTCTTTCTCTGCATGTATTAACGCTGAATTTATTACAAGTACCTATGATAGAGCAAGACAAGCAGATCATCTGTACTTTTATTGTTTGTGCTAGAAGCTAGGCTCCACATGTCTGGAGGTACAGGAACATGTCATTTTTGGACTGAACAGAGAGAGATGAAGTTAATATCGGTCTTTTAATCTAACTCTACAAAGAATAACAAGTGGCAGACACAATTATGTATGACAGGCTTCGTCTCCACACACAAAATCTCCGCTGTTACATTATCTTTGGAAAATGGTTTTTACTCAGTTGATGCAGAGGTGGTGTTAGATGAGAGAGGAGGTGCCAAGTAAAATTAATGAAGGCTTTTCACTGCAGGCAGAAAAAAACACTGCAGTTACATGTAAATAGTAAATGTCAAGTATTCTCAAATCTTTCTACGTAACTCCTTTGAATGCCGGAAAACGTTGGAGGCTAATCACAAGCACAAACTTTCCACCTCAAACATAAATGAAATGTCTCAAACAATAGTTGACATTGAGAACAGAACAGAGCAAGAACCAAAAATAACTAAAAAATAAACAAAACAAACAATTTAAGACTTTCTCTTTTCCAGTATCCAGTTAATAATATATGACGGTATTAAGCAAAAACATTTAAAACATAAGTCTAATAAATATAAGAGGCAGGAAAAGAAAGAGACTCTTTGAACCAGAGGACTAAGTGTCTCTGTGTATGTGTACAAGTAAGAGGTGTGCTTTGTCCTCTTCTCAGAACTTCAAAATTGTTAACATCTGCTTACTCATGAAAAAGCTTGAGAGCTTTCTGTCTCACATGCGCGCGCGCGTGCGCACACACACACACACACACACACTCACACCCCTATCAGGTGAGATGGCCAAGAATGAAAGAAGTGGAGGGGAAAGAATCTATGAAGCAGGACAAATCAATGATGTCCTCTCTTCCTCCCCTCTACGCTTCTCAGTTCTTCCCTCTTGTTTCTTTTTCCTTTACCCTGTCTTCCTTTCACCCATGCATCTTTTACTGCGTCTCCCCTTTTTCCACTTCCTGCCCCTCCATTCTTTCCGCAATCTCCCACCTGCCCTGGAGGTGGGGGAGACACGCTGAATAAAGATACATGCAAATCTACCTAATAGGATGGAAAATTGGAGGGAAATAGGGATCTTTCCCCTTGGAGATATTTTTTCTCTGTCACTATCTTTCCGCCCCTTCACTCTTTACGTATTTTCACCCATATTTGCTTTCTCTTTACTTCTGATTTATTTATTTTACTTTACTTCTCCTCCAACTTACTATCTGTCTCATTTTTCTGTCTCACATAATGCCTATCTCTCTCTCTCTCTGCCTTTTTATTATGTGACTCATCGGTACCTCCTCTCCAACCTCCCTCTCTTTTCACATCACCCTCTTTATCTCACCCTGCAGGACTTTTTTACATAATTGTAATAATCAGTTCCAGTGGTGCTGCCCCTCATCTAACCTCCTAAAATAGCGCTGGCTAAATTGCCCTTTAGAGCTGCATCTTCACTACTTTGTTCCATGATCAGAGCATGCGTGAGAGGCTGCTGTACACAAGCTACATGCTGTGTGTGAAAAATCTCCATTTATTAAACACCACATTATGCCCATTTCCTTGTAAGTAACCGTGGCATATTAGATATTATCAAAAAGTCTTTCATTGTTAAATAGTTTAAGAAGTTTGCACAGTTTTAGACTGTCTGCAAACTTTTTTCAAAGTATATGGCATGAATCCTGCTATATGTGTATACTGATTAAAATCATTACTTCAATGCACTAATATTCATGTATTTGTGTTAGATTAGATAATATAAGAACAGCTGATGATGGTTAGTTGGTCAGTTCATCAATTTGAGAGATGGATTAAACATTTAGATCAGAATTTTATCACATCCACAGAATGAATCCAATCAACATTGGTTATCTCTGAACTTATGATCTCGTGCCATCAACGGGTCAAAGTTTAAACTTAGACAGTTCAATATTTCAAGATCTACATTGATCTACGTATGATTCAAAATGCAAGAAATACACATTAGACCACCACCAAATAGCTTGAGCTCACAATCTCAAGAACTAGCCATTGTACATATTTCAAACAGGTTTGATTTCAGCAGCTGATATGGGGATGTACTCCTGCACTGTGAGCAAATGAAAGTAACATCTGAACATAGACCAGCAACAGGATATTAGACTAGAGGCCAATAACAGATAGAGAAAATAAAACACAGCACCAAGTTGCTACCCACATGTCTTAGCCATTATGGGATGCCAGGCTAAGATACCTGCTGCACAACACAGCACAAAAAACACAAAAGAGATGCAAAGGCCATTAACTAAATATATTAAGTTTATCTAAGCTGTGTTTCCTAAATGGAATCCCTTAGTCTACCATGTCAAAGAAAAGCTCTTAAGGTGATATAACTCATATCCTTCTTTGACACTAACCATAAAAAAATGAAAAGATATTAAAAAAAGCTTAAATTCAATAAAGCTGGAACAAGTTGAAAAAAAGATTACGCTTCTTGCTCGGGAACGGGCGCTCACAAAAATTCAGTACTATTCTTGTCACTAGAAGACAGACAACAGAGAGGCCTGATTCAGATTTTGTTCCTGGTCCCGAACCATAGGTTAATACACGCGTCTGTGGGGAGAGTGTATTCTCTGTTACATTTTATGAAGAAGGAATAGAACAGCTTTGTGTGTCACTAAGGCTTAGCCTTATGAAAGAAACTCTGTCAACAATAATTAACTCTGTTTGGAACTATACTGAAATGGGTAATGTTTGATAGCAAATCCTCTCTGCATGCATGTGTATGTGCATGTGAGTAGAAAGCAGAGGGAACCCAGTGTTTCTCTGTGTTATGTACTGACGGTCATGCAGACTGACATTAATTGTCATGCACAGCCAAAACGGTTAGCTTAGCATTTCCAAACATGCCAGAAGATTTATGCAAATGTGTGTGTGTGTGCACGTGGATGGGCTTTCGTGTGTTCCTGAGTGAACTGCAGCTATTATGTGTGTTTGAGTTGGCGGGCACATTAAGCCATCACATTAAAAAAAATATCTTCCAATCGTTCAAAACATGTAATGGAAGAAATGTTTCTCGCACGCTGACAGGACTGTGAGGGGAGCTTCCAAGGTCCCATGACTATCTGAAGTCACTTAGCGTAATTTACTACATAAGTCAGATGAGGCTGAAGATGATAATTGAAGGTGACCTCAATTTAAGAGCACTGCAGTTTGCAAGGCCATTGATTCTTGTAAAGAGGGGGAATATTTCTGTCTCTCTTCCAAAAGATGGAGAATATGTGCCTATGTGAGAGGGGAAAAAGGAGCATAAGCATGTGTGAGAGAGTAAGAGTGTAATGATTGTGACTCTATCATGACCTGTGCTGCTGTTTCTATCTCTTGTACAGGATCTATAAGGATTAGGTCATCTATCTCCTTCCTCGCTATCTCTCTGGCTCGTCTGCCTGTTTCATTTTACCTTTCTCCTCTTTGCAGCTACCCCTTTTCTTAACCTAGAAACACATCAGTCTTTCTCCATTCACTTATCACCACAGCTCCACCTCTCAATCCACCATTTTTACCCGCTTTGCCAAAACCCTTTTTTATTGTGCTGTTTCTAAAGTATAAATCTGATGCTATAGCTCATCTCTGAAGTCATTTAAGATGTCACAGATAGCTAACGAAGCAATTACACATGGCAGCCGTGTCGCCTCTATATAAGAGAGCAGTGGAGCCTTGCATGCCTGTAGATGTATATTGAGAGAGATATAGGCTCCCATGTATTGCTGCTGGAGGTAATGGAGCTCAAAGCCAATTCTACCACAGTGTAGCGGTAATAATTATGACAATCTCAGGTGTCCGCTATTGTCATTATCACTGCACAACTGTGTGCATATGTGTGAAGTATGATCAGGGTAAATGTCACACGAAGGGATTGAGGATTGAAATCAGGTGAAAGCAGATTTGGAAGATCCATAAAATGGCAGGAAGGATAGAGAGAGAAAAGAGGTGAAAAGCTGAAGAGAGAGGGGAGCTGGGGAGAAATAGAGAGGTCTCTTTGAGAATAACTTAATTAAGGTAGCACAGGGGGAAAAAAGGCTGGACTGTGAGTCTGTCAGCGAGACTCTCAGCAGGGATAAGAAAGGAGACTGAAATAGGAGAGAGCAGCGAGGAAGGGTTTGGAAAGAAAGCTCAGGTTAAGTGGTATTCTCAACAGAACATAGAGTTAATACCATAATTAGAGAAGCATGCAAATACTTTTGGCGATGTGATCAGGCAGACGCACTTGCTTTATATCTCAATATCCCAGTGGTGCAGTGCACAGTAGCTGCGCTCTTTGAGGCCCGTTGTCCATAATTCACAAATATTTCATGTAGTCACTGAATGGCTCTTCTATATAAAATACATGAGGATGCGCCCATTATCCATACTTTTTATAAGACACAGCAGTGTCCTGAAAGCAGTCGGGTACAAGAGAAATACATTTCACTTCATATGGTATGGAAGTTAATGCAAATGGTGTCGAGAGACAGGCAGCGAGAGAAAGAGAGAGAGAGGTGATGTATAATTTATTCAGAAAAATAACCAAGGTTGATTCAATATGGTTCAAGACTTTAGACATATTTTTTTCTATGGAGGTCATTGTAAGCCACAACGACCACAGAGTAAAGGCTGAATAATAATACGAAGGATGCTCTGAGGAAGGTTTGCAAATTGAGAGAATAAAATATTTATCATCTATCATGTGCCCGTGGGGAATGTTAGATACATTTTAGCGTTTAAATGTTGTAACACTGAATATTTAAATTAAGGGATATCTCCAGGAGAATTTCTACAAGTGAATGAATGAGAGGCTAATACAGCAGCTGCTAAAATGATTACCCCACTCTGTGTGTGATTGGGTTGCAACTGCTCCCAAATCCAACTGGAAATTTTCCTGCAATTTGTAAAAATGAATAAAGAAAATGTTTGTCTCTTTCTGATCACTTCCCTATCTGGTGGCTACTATTTGAAAGACAGACTGCATTGTGAGACGAAACACACCACCACCACCACCACAGATTTTAACAATGTTATTAAATTCAAGTTATTGCTACTGCTGATTTCATGATGATGGTAATTGTGACTGCAAGCTGATTCATTAAGCACTAGTTAATTTTATTACTGTTTCATAAGATACACCACACCTTGCCAATTATTTCAAATCTAGTTTGTGCACAAGTAACACTGGATGAGAGCCTTATTTGTTGGCTCAGTTGAAACTGGTACTGATGGGACTTTAGATTTTGTCCTATCTGATTGAGATGAAAGGCTATTTTGAACAGAGCAGTCACACCAAGGTCAGCGCTGTTCCCACAAAAAAATTAAATGCATATATCTGAGAATACATAATGGTCCTTGTTGCTTTCACGTGAATGTAGGGAGAAAATGCTGCAGCCATATTCAACTACCAGATTTAGATGCATTATTCATTTAAAAAAAGCCATCCTCTCTGCACAGTGGTGATTTCTACAGCATAATTAACCTGAGAATTAAGTATTGTCACTCAAGTCATTCTTACATAAGGGAAGACGTTAACCTGGGGTGAGAGAGACAGGGTTACTTTTCATAATCATCAATTTACATTGAGGTTTAATTCACCTTTAACCTGTCTTTTCATGTTCCAGAGGAGAATGGCGGAAATCATTTTGATATATATAGCAGCTTGTGTCCTTGCCATGGCATGAAAAAGGAAATAGGTTTGAAATGATAAAATTCATATAAAGTTTACTTTTTGATTTTCACAGTTCACATGCGAATACGAGGACGCGGATAACGGAACGCTTGAACATCATGAGCTGGTTATTTTCTTCTGCTATTCCAGGGCTTTAATTTCCTTTCAGCTTTTCCTTTGCACACATTTATACTCACACTGGGTCAGGCGGGATTTTTGTCAGGATTTTTTGAGGGATTGAAGTGGTCAAAGCCAGGTCATTCTCACTAACCTTTACTTCCCAGCCTGACATATATCTGACATGCTTTTATCACAGGTTAGACGTCCCATATGAACACCGTTTTACTCTGCATCATTTGAAAAGGCGTGATTCAGTTACAAGAGGAGGCTAATATGCAGGCACTCTTAGAGGAATATTGGCCTCTCTTTAGTCATTTGAATCCATGTATGAATTTAATTGAATCCCAGTGACAGACCAACAAATGTGTAGAGTACTAAGGGAGACTGTGGCAGGAATACTGTATAACAAGTGCCTTAATTCCCTCAGAAGTAATTATGGTCTCTGATTAGGGAATTGTGCCTAAATGTAATTATGCTGTGCTTTAAAGATTAATTTTGTCTGTGATGGCATGCTGCGTTATGTTGGTGTCTCACCACATTATCCATAATCACAGCTCACTATCTCAACTGTATTCGTAAAGAGATCCCTCTGGTATGGAGGACAAAGACTCTGTGTGTGTGTGTGTGTGTGTGTGTGTGTGTGTGTGTGTGTGTGTGTGTTTGTGTGCGTGTGATGTCTCTCTGTCCAGCACAAGTTTATGAAAGATCTTGCATTGCAACCTATTTGCAATGTTTAAACACTTAAATACTCATTGAAAGTGAGTTGTTGACATTAAGAAGGAGTCTTATCTAGCCTATGTCCTTTATCAAATACATATATATATACATATATATATATCAAGGAGCTTGGGTGTATGTCACAATATTGATATCAATATACACACAGACAATATTAGTAATACAGGAAGTACAGCTATTATATCCCAGATTTGAGTTGGAGGAATTAGCTCTGACTGCGAGTAACTTTTAACAAGTAGTGCAGACAGACAAATTCACACTTGTGTCTGCACGTACACACACAAAATCAATAAAGAAGCAGTGTTATGAATACATGCCTGTGAGTGGAGTGGATGTCTTTCATGAGCCCTGTCAAATTTCATTATGCATGTATAAACGAACAAATACCACTTGAAAATGCTTCTAATTAATCCAATTAACAACATGCTTTATTGAAAACGAGGTGAGTAGCTGGGCCCACGCTACGGGTGCAACAAAAAACATGTAAAAAAATAAGCTAAAAACCAAACAGACAAAAACAAAGATGAAGGCTGTGAATGGAAAGAGGTAGAAAAAAAAATGTAAAAATGCTTAAAGTGCCTTTTTGCATTGTTCTACCACATATATAGAAGGGTTAGAGAAAGAAATCCAGAAGTAAATACAGCAAGGTAGCAGAGCTTTACTCTGCTACAGAGGGGTTGACAGCCACAAGGAAAGAAATACCTGAATAAATATGAGGTGAAAATAATGTAGAGAGCAGGTGCAGTGAATTCCCTGGTAAATCCAGGAATTATGTAAATCTACTCTGCAAGTTAGAGCAGAAATTATTCCCCCTTCACCCACAGTGGCACACCGCACAGGGGTTCTGTTTTAACTACTTACCCTACTGACTCCTCGTCCCCTGTCTTCTCCATAATTTGTTCCCAGGACTTCAAAGAAGATGTTTGGGTTAGTGCCGTTGTCAGTGAACTCCAGGAAACTGGTGAGGCCGCTCACTCCGAACTGCAACAAGATGGAATACTTTTATTTGACTGTTGATTCATTATACTGTTATTGCTGTTTGGTAAGTTGATAATGTATTGTGGTCGTCATTGTAGCCATGATCCTTATCGCCATAATCAAGTCAGTTCTCATCAATGGTGCAATATTCTTTTGGCTATAACAGGCCTCATCAATAATTCCCCTTGTAAAAAATGACATTATGTTTTCATCCTTGCTAAAGATCAAAAGTGATATCTGCTCACACGGAAACTGAGACATGAATCATCTCTGTCCCTTATGAAATGATTATATCTCATCCTGAGAATAAAAATATTTTTGCTGTGATAAAATGTGTGATTTTGTGTACATGCATGCATACTTTTTGTGTCCTAGACAGGAAATGTTTGGGGATTATGTTTTGCCCTTGGTAGAAAATCACACTTTAGATTTGTTGCAATGTTGTTATTGGTGTGCTAGGCTGATGAGAGAATAGTGTGTTTGGAGCCATTGGACATTTTTTGCACTAAGGGCATACAATGTCCTGTTTAGAGAGGTAGATACACTCTCTCACTCACCCACAGACACACACACACAGACACAGAAACACACACGCACACACACACAGTGTCAGTCCACAACCTTTGCCCTGCCTCCCAGTAGTGTGATATGTCAGTGAAAGTGACACTGTGCCTGCTCCAGGGAAGAAGAGGTGTTATACTCCTTAGTATGATTCATGCTTGGTGTGTGTATGTTATTGTACCTGCCCGTATGAAGCATGGATTGTACCATTTATGTGGGTCAATTTGGAATATAATTCGCAATGCATAAACAAATATGCACACACATATCATATGCACACCTTTACATCACTTAATGTTATATATTATCTTGCATTCATAATTACAACTTGGAAATTACTTACTTTAAAAAATATTAATATTTGTTGACACATTGCATAGGAAGTAATGTTAAATAAGATAGGGTTAAGCTTTTCCATGTTTTATTTTTTTCAACCATATATTTAAACAAGCTAAAAGACACGCCCATCATTCCAACTAAAATATTCAGACATACCACATTTTTCTGGTTATATCTCTCTTACATTCTTAATAACGCATGCATGTGAGGTTATATTTGTATGTGTTCAAGTCTCAAAGGTGTGCATATGTGCATGTGTGGAATCGGGAGAAAATGTTTGCTTTGCTATCTCTTTTATGAGTTGATATACATAATATAGGTCATAAAGGGTGTTGATATTGCTTTTGGTATAAATTGTAGCGCTATTTAATGATTTTATTCCCTGGGGTCAACAAAATACACAGACACACACACAGACACACACCGTCACCCTCAATAAAGTACATGTTTATTTGCTTCCTTGCAAGCTGGGCAGGAGTGAAACCTGCTCTGATACTGTTCATTGCCTTTCATAATTATTCAGTTAATTGATGATGGCAGCTCAGTATTGGCACAATACATTCACAACAATTATCCGTCTTTTAATTGCTCCTGATATAAAGAAAGACGCCACTGGGCCCCTGATTTAGAATGCAAAACCGAGAAATAAATAATCAAGAATACTTGAAAGATGTTTTTTGATGTTTGAAAACTTTATAAAAATAAGATGAAAGTGAACAGCGTTTTTAAGAACAGCAATAATTAATCTTGAGGAGTTCAGCTTGGACTTTGAAACAGTCCCATGGGTCCTGGCTAGAGATTTTGGACTGCATAGCAGGACTTACCGTGCCTTAGAAGAGATCAATAATATTGTTAAATGAATTCTAAATGTAACTTCTTGAGTCACTGAGACCCATAGGTGGATATTATACAGCAGCCAATGACACAGAACACAGAACAGACTTAAGACCTTGGGGAACAGTCTAGCAGCAGTTTCACCTGCTGCATTTTAATCTCCACTCTGAATTTGTCAATGAACACCAAACAACAACATCAATAGAACTCCTCATCAACAGCTGCAAATTAGTATTTATCATTACCATAATGGCCCCACATACCAAAACGCTGATTAAACACACAGGCACGCACAGTAAGTAAAGCACACTGCTGATACACTGTAAAATGGAACTGATGCCAGGCTGTTGAACTCAACTCTATTAGTGCTTAGGGCTCTTTAACACAGCTCTGTTGAGACAGCCATCAGGGTTGGTTTAACAGCCGGGGCTGGCTGATGAAAGTGTTGCCAAACCCCAGCCTGATCTCAAGGTGAAATGCAGAGATAGATATGAAAGCCATTGCGCCGCATTTATTATTGTCTGACACTAATCCTAAATTAGCATTTCACTTGGCTTCATCATTCAGTCAAACTGCCATCCCTGGAGTAGTTTTTTATTGATATCAAAACAGAGGGCATTGATCCAATTGGATTTAACAGTGATGAAAGTGTTGCCAGACTGCAGCCTAAACTCAAGGTGAATTGCAGAGATTCATAAAATCACAGCTGCAGGATGAAATCCCCTATCTCCCAAAAGTCAAGCGTTCAGGAACTGAGCAAAACTTGCTGATTGATGCATGTGGATTTTTTAAAGGTATGCAATCCTTTGAATTCATGAGCACTTGGGTCATGAAGTCTACTAAGCTCAGACAGGAACTTGGAAACTTTCAGTTGAAGTAATGAACAAAAATTGGATTTCTCTGTGATAAGAACGAGACAAAAATGGTAGAATTATTTAAAGCCTCCCCCATGTCATTTTTCATCCCTGGAGGAGGTTTGATTTACACCTAGAGATGGCATTGTATAAATGAATTTAGCAGTGACTGCATCTTGTTTTTTTCAACAGGAGTGTCTCAGCTGAGCAACAATAGTGCCTGGTCTCCAAAATTTCAAGTAATGAGCACAGTGTCTTGAAATGCAAATAGATGCTCCCTAAATGAAAAGTGTGAGAAATGTGTTTTCCCATTAGGAAAAGATACACTAGACACATCTAAAAATAGGAAGGAATTTCAAATTGTATTTGCATGTTGTAGCTGGGTTAGGGGATGGGCTTATTTTCCAGCTGAAGTAATCAAGACTCGGCTCCAAATGCACAAAAAGGTGTTTTCTGCCATGAGTAAAGGCTCCGTTCTCTGCAGATATATTGTGAATCCTGTCTGGAATAACTTCTTTATTCTTCTTCTTTTCACTGGCATGTACATACCTACAAGCATCACACAGCGGTAGAGCACCGCAGGAGTCTGATCAAACAGATGGACAGTCCACAGACTGAGATTAGTGTCAGGTTACTTTGGGTCATTGAAATATGACCATTTTACACATAAGTCATAGAAAAGGAAGGATTTAAGTACTCGCTGTATAGTGTAAATCAAACTGTGTCAATTGCTTTACCACAGTCACATACCTCCGTTAGTAATAGTCAAAGAACGCTGGTTCAGCAATTCCCTGATCCAATTACTTTTAGTTTCAAACCATAGAAAATGTTTGGGAACAATAATATATAAACTATGGTTCCGTTTTATAATGTCGACAAAGTTTTTCTTCTTAATCGATTTCTCGCAATCTCAGGTATTTATGGGAGAGGAATAGCAGAGGTGTTTTTCCAGGGTTCAGGTCCTTCATAAACGCTCACTCTGGCAATGACAATATATGACAATGTATTGAAAAATGTATATCAGAATGTACTACTGAATTGTATATTAATATTCACATTTAGGATGACATCAGTGAATCAGCAATCAATAAGTTCTGAGACTGGTCCTGTGAAGGTTGCAAAGGAATGGAGAGTGTCATGGTAATGTGAACAGGAAGTGTATCATCAGGTGCTGCATCAGGACAACAGCGCAGGCACGAGAGCATGCTCGTTCTTTCCTTCACTCTAAAACTGACCCACTCGCTGAATTTGGTTCTCTGCGATCTCTTTCTCTTTCCCTAAATGGAATTCATGCTTGAAGCATTGCTGTTTTGACGCAGTGGAGGAGACTGAATGTGAGCAATAGGAATAGGAACTCGCAGGGAAAAGATCCAACTATGCCTGAAGCAGTGTATTAGTGCACAAGGTGACTACTTCGAGGAGTTGGAGACCTGATTTAAATCAGGTCCACGTTTTGCTGTTCATAGGTACAGTTAAACTTTTTGATCACTACCGATTTGCGTGTGTGCTCACTGCAGTTGAGACTGAAACTGTGTGTGTGTGTGTGTGTGTGTGTGTGTGTGTGTCTGTGTTTCTTCTGCATTTCATACCTTTTTGACAGTATCCAGCATGCTCTTGCCTCCCTGCCATGGTTTGGAGTTCTTCCTGATGCAGCTCAGACTGGCCATGCTGTGCCACTTCCTATCTTCCAACTTTCTGTGGAAGGTATTGGCCAGCAGCAGCACAGTGTCATAAATGTAGCGGTTGGTGATCTATAGAAAAAAAAATGAGAGAAAGGCACAAAAAAAGAGTGAAACAGAGACAATTTTACTGAGGATGTTCTGTTAGGGACTAGTGCACATTGCTGTCATGTATGAGAAATTGACACTGTTTTATATATATATATATATATATATATATATAAAAAAAAAAAAAATTTGGTTTTAATTTCTAGTTTTTGTTTCTTCTTTGGCTATGCAGTAGGGAAAGATGGACAAAAACAGTCCTGCAGATATAAGTGGGATCCATCTGCATTTTTAACAGCTTTCCTCTATCCTCTATCTGCCTAGCTCTCCCTGAACAGTATACAGTATTTTTCCAACACCTGTAGTGCATTACATTGGTAATTTCAACTCAAACATGGCTCTCTTTTGGCATATTTGCACACGTGGGTCATGCCTACAGACACACTCTCACACAGAAAAAAGCTCCAAGGATGACATTAATTAAAATGTATTGATAGGTCCTTGGCACCGCAGAATAAGATCGAGAGGGGGGCGAGAGATAAGGAGAAGAGTTTATTCAGTCTGTGATCGATCGCTCTGTGATTTACCGAACCTCCTGTCTCCATGTTAATGAGAATATAATAAATAGATTGACTACATGATGATTCTATGCACATGCACACGCACAGGCATGCAGGTGACAAGTGCCCATTCTCATTAACACGTGTGCAGGAACACAATTGCGTCATAGGAGCAAAAGCCATTAGCTTAGTAACAATACCTTTCATATATCAAATAGAAATAGGACCCACACATTCATTTTTAGACACAGATACCAGTTTCCTGGTGCAAACATGCACACGCACAACAAACCGTATTTAGTATAAAAAATAATAATCCCACATTGCTACTGAGGAGACAGTTAATAATTAAGGTCATTCTGCATCATTATCACAAACAACAATTATATTTGCCTGTATTCAGTTTATTTAATAACCTTAAGAGATTAAAAATGTTAAAGAAAATATGAGCAAAAACATTTCACCGCAGTCTGGATATTGTCTTTACAATGTTAAAAGGCATGTTGTGTGTAACAGAAAACAACTAATCACTTCATTAAAGAGCAAAGCTGACAGTATACAATAGCACTGTATAGCATAGTATACAGTATTAAAGTAAACTGGCATTTACTGGCAGTAAAGTAATCTGGCATACATGCATATTTACTTGAATGGAATACAGAAAAAAACACACTTTGCTTCCACATCTAGAGTTACCACATGATGATGTTTTGTTCTATGTAGATTATTTGAATATTTAAACTGATTTTTATTTTGTCCACAACGTAAGTTATTTTCATTCAGTTATTTAGCATTCAACAGGAACATCAACAACACGTGCAACAAGTCGAATAGTCATGTCAAACAGTTTACTGACAGGGAATACAAAAGAAAAACTATGGTGTCAACATCTAAGTTTTTTCTCACTTTCTTTCTAAGTATCCTAACTTTTGCAGTTTTGTCTTTCAGTTGCTGTCTTTGTCCGTCTATCATTCTGTCTCACTGTCTCTGCGTCTATTGCTTTTTCTCAGAAAATTAAAGTGAAAATCTACTGCTCTATGGGGAGCTTGAATGATCAGTGGGTTCTGCACTCCAAGTGAGCATTATATGTGTGTGTGAGTGTGCTTGTGTGGTCAGCCTGAGTTGATATGCTTCAGTGCAGTGTGAAATTGGGCTTCTGGGCCACTCTCTGACCGCTGAGCTGATCTGCTTCCTCTGTCTCTCTCTCTCTGTCTGTCTTTCTCTCTCATCCCTTGTTTCCTTTCTTTCTCTCAAATTCAACCACTCACTCACCCCTGCATGCGCACGCACACACATGCACACACTGTCAACTGAACATGTGTAAAGCATGTTTCAACTGTGCATGCACAATTGTTTTTACTCTCTCTTTGTCAGATACACAAAAACACATTGTCCTTGACTAAAAGGAGTTACACTCACATGCATACAAGTACCAACACACACGTACACATACACACATACACATACACACACGGGCATGCCCTCAGCCCTCCACAGTAGAATGAACATATACTATGACTGGACACTACCCAACAAATAATGAATACGTTGGAGGGTCTTGATTCTTGATAATGGCTTTTCACACTTGAGAAGCACTTGATTCATATTAGGACTGCCAAGGCAAGCTTTATTTATGTACATTAGTCAACGCTTCAGGGCTTCCAGGAGTTAACAGTGCATCTGCCTGACAGAGGTTCTGTATTTTGCATACTGTATAGCACTACTCAAACCCACCCCAGGCTTCAATCAACCTTTTAGATTATTCCAAATAACAGTTGTGTATTTATCTGAACCTTATAGGCACTCTTTGTTTATTTTTTCATTTTATTATTTTTATTTTATTTCATTAAAAACTAATAAACACATATTACATGCAGTCACTGATTATGGTTGCTGAAAGCCTGGAGCAGAACTGTCTTTTGACTTGAAAGAGAGATATCCACATAAACATTAAGACCACGTTTCTGTTTTCAATGTATTTCCAACCTTCATCAAATGTGCTCCCCCCAGGGTCTTATGCATCCACATAAATCAACAGCACATTAATTCAATTTCATATTTTTGTCTTGACACATAAATAAGAGTGTGTTCCCTTTGCTCCGCTCTATTTGATGGCTGCTTGATGACTCACATACACACAAAAAGGGATAATAATTGCATACATATTGCCACCCTGGGGGAAATATTTAAAAACAACAACAACAAAAAAAACACATCATAAGTAATGAAAATATGAAAATGGAGAAAAAAAACTGCCATTATGTTTTTAGTAACCATACTATAAGACGAATGGCATGATGTATGATAGACATACGTAAGCTTGAGAGCCAACTTTTCCTAAAATGATTAACGTCGCAGGTAAGAAACCCTCAGAGGCACAAGCTGTGACAATGTCAAATCAGCAGGCCTGGTGTAATAGGAAGCTTTTGCATCAGGAGACATGTTGTCAAGCTAAAAACACTGGAAGCGGTTTTAAAAAGACAGAAATGGAGCAGCAGAACGCCTTTAAAATACATAAGTAGTTTGAGACTTTTTTTAAAATATTTTGCAATGAAAACACAGACAGTAGTGTTTAGCTAAATGCAAGGAGAAATTCAGTCAGAGGACATGTGCATGTACAATATCTCTACAATATCAGGATACCTAAATGCATGACGGTTATAGGTTGTCATTTGTCACTTTAGCTTATGTACAGTACAGCACCGAAATAAAAAAAAAATAACTTTGGCTCATGCTAGGACTGTATGCCTGAAAATGCCCAGAATCAGTGATGTGAAGAAGAGAAATAGCTGAGATATTCAAAAATTCTATGATAAAGTTGTGCATGTCTGTGTGACACCAAAATCCAAGCCATTTGTTTTCTTTTACATTAAGGGACTGTGTTCTGCTGATTACAGAGTGTTTTCTTTACTGGGGGCAAAGTTGCCCAGTAATGCAGCTGGCCATCAATTGGCTGTATTCCCACTGGACATCCCTCTCGGCTTCAAGTAACATAAATGACTGAACCTAATTAAATGATGTCTTGCTCTTTGGAAGTCTTGGTTTTGACTGAGATCATTTTCTTTTTCTGATCATGCCTCTAGTTAATTAAACTGCAGGGGGGGAATAAATGCCAAAGACCAAGCCAATAGCAATTCCCTACAGTTGCTTTGGCTACTTGGCTAGCACTGGCGTTATTGACCGGAGCTTTTAGGCATCAAGTGAGCAGCTTTTCAGCTCCTGGAATTACAGTGAAAAACATTCACTCTCAAACTTTTAAAGTGAATTAGCTTGTTGACACCCTTGAACAGTCAATTCAAATAAAATAAAAAATACACAGTTTTTTGAGTGTTTAAGCTGCAGAGACAAACTAAAGTGTGCTGAACAATGCGTGGGTCAATACACAGAGCAAACTTTGAAGTTTGTTGAATCCTTTTGGAACTTGGCCTTTAAAGTGACTGGTAGATAACATTGAAATTGGTTTAATTGATGTTCTGCTCAGAACAAACCAAAAATTCATACGAAAACCAAAAACCAACCCTTTTGTGCCATGCACCTTACACTGCATCCAAATTATGTACTGTTTAAATCATAAAAGGGGAGCAGGATACACCCTAAATTCACTTGCCATGCACTTTAGACCATGAGCTTTTAGCATTTAAATCAGATGCTTAAACTAATTTCGACAAATAACTTGGATCTGCTGACCTGCCAAATCACCAAAGCAACTCACCTCTAGCTGCTGAGCCTTGGGGTTTTTCGGGTCACAGAGGGAGGTGTTAATCCGGTGGTTGTGTTTGACACAGCGCTGAGTCGTATTCTGAGGCATAGGAAATGTCTGCCGCACCAACGTCAGCCGTCCAATTGACTTCATAACCAACTCCTGCAAGTCGTAGTCTGAGATCTCCTGAGGGAGTGGAAAGAGGAGGAGGGCAGTGTTAGGGGTAGGTGAGGGAACGATTTAGGTTCAGATAAGAAGAAAATGGGGAGAGAGTAACAGAGAGAAGAGAAAATCAATATCACAAACTCTATTATGTCTTTTATTGTGGCAAAATACTTACAACCAATGTTTTTTGACAAGAAAAATACAAACAACTGTAACTACACCAGAAATTTGGTTGGAGACCACTCCATAAAAGCTCCCGTGAAAACCAAATATTTCTATAAAAAAGAAATTTTGAGTGGTTTAGGCCTGGTTTTATACGCTCAACTTTTCCCATTACCTCTGCACTGCACAGGAAAAAATGGTTGTCTCCATCATCTTTAACAATAGCTATTAGATATGAAAGGTATATATCAGCAGATGGAAGGGAGGAAAGTAAAAAGCATGCCTGTGTGTGTCTGGGTGTTTGTTGTGTGCATACATATGTGTTTGCACGTACTCTGCATGTCCTTGCAAAACCTTGGGGAGGAATCATTGCTAATTTTAGCCCTAGGACACAATCTCTTTCTCCCTCTCTCCATCCATGGATCTCCATCCATCCTCTGCAAGTGCAGAGGGTCATGTGATGACGAGATGAGAACTGATGTTTATCGTCCCTGGTGGAGGTAACACTGCCACCAACTGAGACAGCCTTTGCTTTCTCTATAAGTGTGCAGTGATTGTCGATGTTTGTGTGTGCGATTGAGTGTGTCTCACATGCACATGCCAGTTAAAGTGTGTGTCTGTGTGTGTGGGTGCGTAGATATGTTTTTATGAAATTGTTTTTAGGCCTTCTGATCACGCACAACCCTTTGGATTCCGTTTCATTTGCGCATGGCAGTCAGCTTAGAAGGATGGATAGGACTCTGCCTGCAGACCATATACATATATAAGCATTCCATCGCACACACTTCATATTACTGAGGGGTAATATTATAGGTACCACCGGTTCATTGACTAATCTCAGTGGATTTTATTTGAGAGTAATTAACGTTCATTACGACTTGTGAGTCCTCATGGGATGTGATCAATGGTGATGAGAAGTAGTATTACAGTCTCCATTGGTATAGCTGTACTCATTTGCTTTAATTAGGCTGATATATGGTCCTTGCTCTATATGCACAAATATGCATTTGTCCCTGAAATTAAATTGATGCCATCTGAAATATTTTATACAAGATACTCTGTCAGATTCAAGATTCATAGATGCACATTAACAGTTCATTTCAAAGACTGTAGTTCAACAGTTCTTTCCTCTGTTGTCAAAATTAATTTTCCTGAAATAGTGAACTAAGAGCTCTGAATCTACAATTGATCATTATTATTTAAAAAAAATAAAAAAGTGAATAAAAGTGCCTTTATGCGTTGAAGAAGAACTGAAATAATTTAACATGTTTAACCTTGTATGAATGCCCTTTGCTCTGAAGAATCTACTTTCTAAAGAGTTCAAGCAAAGAGTCTATTTGCTGGCTTTTGGGGGTAAAACGTGGCAAAAATCCCAAACAGTTGCTTACATAAAAACCCTGAAGGGAACTGAATTACAAAGCCAACAAAAAAAGATGCAGGACAGAGAAAAAAATGCTGAAAATTGCTAAAAAGGCAGATCTGTGGGCCAAAAGAGAATTAAGATTCACAGCGGGCAGTCAAGGGCATGCAAAGAAACATCGGCAGGCAAGAATTATCCAGAGTACACCACTCAAAGGATCAAACTCAAGCTAATATAGATGCACCAATGCACAGGCGTTCACAAACACACACACTGAAACTTATACGGAAGGAGATAACAATAAGATTTGTCCTCTCATCAGGTGTGTGTCCATCTCCCTTCCTTTGTCACTTCCTGTTAGTGTCCTCGTCTCTGTCTCTCTGGGGACAAACTAAACAGACTTCACCCAGTACAACTCTCAGTGGTGCGTGCTCCAAGAGCTGTTAGCCTTTTAGCAGCTGAGACTAAACGAATATGACACATACACATACTGACATGAAGAAACACATGAAATCACACATGCTCTCACGTAGAGCACATTCACACACATGGGGGTCCTGGGAGGAAGACGGTACTGCTACAGACTTGACATTCACCTCTTATCGTCCAAATGGCTGTGTTCTACTTCTCACATAACCTCCACCAGGTCACTTAATGTGGATATTTCATGAACTATTTGAACATGTAAATAGTCTTAAAATAAACAGCTTGGCCTAGTTTAATTACCTAAACCAAATCATTTTTGGTGAGTTTCAAAACATGGATGAAATAATTACTAAGTTTTACATCCCCCTGGTTCTCAGTGACCTATTCAGTCCTTTAGTCCCTGTCAGCATCTATACAAAAGTAGCATTCTTGTTAATCATCCTAACATCATTCATTCCTGAGGATGCTTGAGCCCCACTACCTGAAACCAGAAGCTCTGGGCAAGTACTAACCCCCCGAAGATGCCCTGCAGCTGATATCTGCAGTGAATCACGAGTTGTTTACACCATAAACTTGAAGTTTTGGTCTGCAGGCATCCCCATCAACCTCAACCCATCACCTCTCTGTCCTTCCCTCCATTCCCCGAGAGCACAAAATCCTCATCTTTAGTGTTTTATTTGAAGATGAGAGTCAAAAACAAAAACACATCCCTCATCCTCAATTCTTCTTGGCACTTCTTCCCTGACCCCTATAGTTTGTCCCCCGCCCTTTCTCCCCTCCCTCTTCCCTGGAGACACCAAATCCCTCCCCTTCTCTTCATATCTGTAGATGAGGGCGGAAAAAAGCTGGTTTTATTTATTCTTCAACCGTTTCTTCTAAGTTCTTTTCCTTGTGAGAACACCAAATCCCTTCCTCTGTTTTGCTCGTATTTAAGGGTTCAAAGTTGTGAAAAACAAAACAAATCTGGAAAAAGCACTTCTCATTTAATTTGCCCTCTCTTTTCTCTCCTCCACATTTGGCAATTTCCCACAACAGCCTCTAAATGTCTCCTCTGGTCCTCTGTCAGCTTCTCGTTTCTGTGCCTTTTTCCCATGTTTAGGACATTTATGATTTGGGGGACCTCTGTCTGTTTCAATTACAAATTCAAATACCAAGAATAGATGTGTCTTTCTATATTCTTTATCAACTGGAGATGAGGAATAGGGCAAAGGTGGGAGGATGATGGAGAAAAATGTATTGAAAATATACTTAATATATTGCATGTACTCAAAAAAGTACATTTCAAAGGCAACGGATTACAGGACTATGCAGAAAAACCTGGAGAAATCTCTATCATCCCTGTTTAAAAAAGATTTCAAATTAAATGCAAGAGCAAATGAAAGACAAAACTGTGATCAAAAGGATTCGGATTCAGATCCCTAGACCATGTGGGGAAATCTGGTTGGGAGAGCTGTCAAACTTGCCTTAAACAAGACATAAAATACCCAACAGCTCCAAGAGAGGTACTCAGCAACAACAGCAGTCTTAGGATGGCTGCAGTCATACTGGGCAACCTCCAGCTGTGCACAGAGTGTGCACAATTCGATCTCCCTCTGCAGGCACTTCTGTTGCTGTAAATAAGTGTTCCTTAACTTAGCTAAGACTGAAGCATAGTATTACTGTCACTCTGTACCTTCAACATGTTTCCAAGAACAGTGAATGAACACCGAAGGCCAAACATTCCTGGAGTTTTTACAATGCCTTTTGACATGGTTTCATTAACATTTGGTTTGTGGAGCGTTCTTAAACCATACAGTACCCTATAATCCTTCAATCACATTCAAAGCATGAAAATCCCCAAAATTTCAGTTACATGGCTTTCATAAGATATCCATGTAGTGATATGTTAAGAGCCAAAATGTCAGAAAGGCCTAATCTTGTCTCATTTCATTAGCATACACTTGTTCCCTTGAGAGACAAAAACGCAGAATTGAATGGAGAGACAGAGAATAACAAGAGAGTGAACAGCAGCAGGGGAGATCGGGAATGATTGCATGACAGAAAATGAAAGCCCATGAAGAGATTCAGAAAGGAGCAGTGGAGTTATCCACCAAACTTAAGAGAAAGAAAGAGAAAGAGAAGCCATGAGCCTTATTATTTCTCCTTGTCCTCATCCTCATCCTCTCATCCTGAGCAGAACGAAGGAGATGGGGAGAGGAAGGATGATCAATTATGAACTGTGAACTCCCCCTCAGTGGGGCTGTCTGACTGCTGGCTGTAGATAAAGCAGAGTTATGACAACCATACAGTGCCCCTTCATCCATAATAAACCACAGGGAGGGAGAGCACTTTCACACATAGGAATATTCATTCTCCCAAGAACCAGTACCAGAAGACATTACGTATGACAAAATAGTGCAGCCGCTCATCCATTTTAAACACTCTGCTAGAGGACTTCACATAGTCCATGGTGGGAATATTGCGTCTACATGCGACTAGTCTGTAACTATATTTCCATCTTGATCTTGATAGGCACAGGTCATCATTTCGTAAAACATTTGAGGGTATGATGTCTTTTTTTAAAATTATTTTATTACAGGCATTTGTGACTCTTAGTATGGTTTGTAGTGAAAACCAAGATGCAAACCCAGTGAGATGGAAAAAAAGAGAAAAAGCCCCATCAGGCATGACTTTCTCATGCATACCATACCAGGCTTAGCATAAACATACGTTTATAATCCAATTTGATTCCTGCACTTCCTTTATTTAATTATACCATTGTTCCGTTTGTACAGAACCACAGCTAGTTTGCAATGAAGCCGATATATATTTTTAGCTACCTAGCAGATTGGATGTAGACTGAAAAACACAGCTACAGGGCAAATTTTACATAAGTGAAAAAAAAAAATCTTCTCAGTACGATTGGAATATACAGGGTTATTCCAGGCTTTACAGGGTTTAACTGTTGCTCACTCAGATCTTAGGTGGAACAATTCTATAACTTAAAATGGCAGTTCATGGTTCATTGGGATCCCTCACTGTTAGATATCCTAATCAGATTTCAGAAAGTTCATGGAATAATGTTTTTCCTTGGAGGTAAAGCTTACACTGGTGAAGTGAGATCATTTCATCTTATTTCATTCACATCACATCATATCACCTTGTTTCCCCTTAAAAGACTTTTCCTTAAAGCTCTCTTTCATGTTCTTCCTTCACTTCTAGACATCTTTACTTATTCCATCTTTATCACCATTTTCCTTTTTCCTCTTCATTGCTAATGTTTTTACCTCTGCTTGTCTAATTTTCATTTCTCTCAAAAATCTCTTTGCAAATTAACCCACAGTTGCCTAGGTACTACTGGGAAGATTGTTAGTTACTAGCTATCTATTTTTATTTGACTAAATTAGCAGTGTATGTCACACATATCACACATATAGCCTAATGGAAATGAAAAATATGGTGTATTCATTTTTTATTTTATTCATTTCAGTGTGTAATTTCCTAAACCAATTCTAAAAAACAAATGAGACACTGTTACCAAGACTAAATTGTTGCACTGACCCCCCCCCCCCAAAAAAAAGGAGGAGGGAGAATAAGTCTATTTTGGCAGTAAACTGTGGTTGGACATGAATGCCAAACTGGAATGTCTACATGTTCAGGAAGTGCTGTAGCATGTGTGCAGATGGCATGAGAGGAAGAGGGAGATTATAATGTGTTCTGCCTGTCATGCTCACTTAATTCTTGTTGGAATTTAAATGGTAACTTGAACTGTGGTGTGACATTTTTTTGAGAAGCAAGCGAGAACGAGACAGAGCCTGAGAGCATCATGCCAAAAACATGAGTGTAGTCAACACTTCAGTGTTAAAAGGGCTGAAGTACTGTTTGTGTCAAAGAGTGGAACTTGGCCACAAGCAAATGCAACGTTGAAATCTGAAAGTACTTCTTCAAGAAATGCCAAAAAAAAAAACCCAACAAAAAAGGTTTGTCACTTCACATTTTGATTTGTGAATGTGTGAAGTCAGAAAACCTGTGAAAGAAACTCAGAGAAACAAACTAAAGCTTGACTTGCTATGATATCCACCTGTGATCTGGCATTTTATGTATTTTTCAGGTTTTTCTTTTATCTATAACTGTAATAACACTAAGAAAACACACTTCAGTGATATTTTGCCATTGCTAAAACGTTAACTGATGCAGCATTGGCATGCCAGACTGTGTTTCACCAATGATTCCTCAAAGGCAGCAGGTACAAAGTGTTACAGGCTACATGCTGCTAGACATGCACACAGGCTGCAGAATGACATGTTAAACCTCCCAGAAAGCTAAGCAAAGAGCAGGTTGCTGCCAGGAAGCCTGAAGAGTGTTAGACAATACCAGATGCTTGACAGGATGCAAAGCAATATGAAGCAGTCTATTAGACAGCTAGATGTGAATCTAGCCTACCAGGAAGTCTAACAATGATAGACTGCTCAGTAGGCTGCTTGACATTGCCATCTGCCAAACAAAGTGTGCAAAGACAGTCTTTCAGGAAAGTGTAAGACTCACTTTTTTAAGCAAGTGGTAAATTCTCATGTGCTACATTATGAAATGCACATAATGGTGTGCCATCTATTTCAATTAGTAGAGGAGGCACATTTAAGCGGCCTTCTGTGAAGTCAGTAACTAATACAGAATGCTTGCGTGGAACAGATTTATCCACATTTTTACCTCTGATAAGTCTGTCGTCTTCATTAAAGTGCAGCGTTGAGGCTTATTCTTTTCCCTCACTCCGTAGAAGTATTAGCATTTGAGAAAATGCAAAAACAATACTGAGAGGTTGTCTGAGGCACACACGGGGTTTGTAACAACGTTACTGCAGCCTCTCACCCATATCAAATATCACAAAAATGAAAACCTCCGTACTGCAAGACTGACATTCTTAAAGTGAACATCAGAAAGTAATGATTGACTGTCCCTGCAGCATTAACGGATGTCATGCATACTAACGTTTGGCTCAAACAGAAATACTTTGTTTGCATAACTGAGCAAGTAATAGGACTGCTGAGCCTTGTGGCATTAGCCTTGTAGCAGAAGGAACAGAGAGAGAGAGAAACTAAAGTACATCTAAGCATCTGTGTGTCTTGTCTTGTTTTAAGTTTCTTATTGTTACTACAGTTAAAGTGTTTTTCCTCCAACACATCCACTCGTTTCTATGACTGTGTTTGAACACTCGTGTGTGAGAGTGTGTGGTAGCATGGACCCCCTGCTGTGGCCCTGCCAGTTCACTGTAGTGCCCAAAGCTACAAAGACACAGAGAGTTAGCTAGCAGTGTATTTACACACTCAAACACACGCACTTACACTCTCACACACACACATGAACACAAATGCTCAAATATGGCTGACCCCAGCACTTTTATAAAACGCCCTGCAGCAAGATCAAAGATGTGTTCCAATTGAAAATTAACATGAAATTACTGCCAGTGTTAAAGATGAATTATGTTTCTCTTTTGACCAATGAAATATTGTACATTTTGAGGAGCAGGAGAGTGACTTTGTGGACTTTCAGCACTTGTCTGCTCTCATTTATCCAGAAATCCCTGCATTTTTAAGCAGTGACACTGATTTTGTACCAGGGAGTTTTAGCCCATCAACAGGAATCCTTCCAAAGTCACCTTTGTCATCTCTAATCCTTTGTTTTTATACAATGGCTCTGTCTTCAATAAATGGTGACTATAAAAAATAAAATAAAATCTTTACTGTATTGTTCTTGCCTGTGGTTGCTTGGTTGCTCACTGAAATAAACTAAATTGTCCTTGCTCATCAAGTTTTGTGTGTTATTGGATGAGCAGGTGTGAAACAAAAGGAGTCAAAGAACTTCTTAAGTTTTCCTCTCTCTTTCGAACAGCCAACACAATGAAGAGAGTTCTGGATCTCGAACCGTAAATACTCCCTGGATGGCCGAGACAATAAGGTGAACTGAAGGCACACCCTCTACAGAATCCATAAATCATTTCCATGGCACTCACCTCATTAATCAGGATCCAGTGACAATCGAAGGCCACCAAGTTGGTCTCCACCACCTGCAACACAACAAAACACACCATCGAATTTAGAATTAGAGAACGTCATTAATTTGGTAGAAACAACGGATTTAGATATATGACTGGTCAAAAGAAGGAAAAGGATTCTGTTTGTTTTAAAGAAAAATAAAGTCCTTATTGTTGCCTTTAAAGATATTTTCTGGCTCAGATAATGCGATTCATGGTGACTGAAGTGTGAATATTATGGAAAAGAACATTATGGAAATGTGCGAGGCTGAAACCCAGGGTGGAACTTCGGCATAAGTGATTTGAGAAAACTTGTATCAAAGGTGCTCAAGGTATCATTCAAAAATCTTTTCAAACACATGCAAATATGGCAACGCTTACTCGTGTGTGACAGAATACTCAAGCACACACACAAACACACACTTAAATCTCAACATTAGAGCTTTTCTCACTAATTTAAACAGATTAGGCAAACTTCTGAGGGGACTGACTTCGCTCTCTTCCTGTCTGTCTCCTGCCTCCATCTCTTAGTCATAGAGCACAAATACCTTAAAATAGTACATGTCGGCACAGGGAAAAAGAGAACCTTTGCCATGAATTGTTAACGGTGCAACTTAAATATTTATATGTGTCAACTCTTAACCAGTAACTACACAATTGTTAAACACTGCAGCAAGGACACTTTGAAATAGTGCTGCCTGGATGACAGAGAGCGCAGCAGCACACACAAGGCAAACACATCTGGAAATACAGGCACACCTGCAGCACATTTGCACATAACTTTCTGCTCTGTGATCGGTTCCCTCTGTGTATTGGAGCTTTCTTTTAGGTTGCCCTCTACCTGCTTTCTCTCGATATCTGTGACAGTGAAAGGTTTAACACCCCTTCTCAATCATTTTCCTGACAAGCATGAGGGTGACATCGCTTCACTCACCGCACCCTTACCTTTACGTCTCCTCTTTTTCCTGTACTCTACATAAATCCATAGCACAAGTTATGAGGACATCTATTTGACAACAACTGACAGTAAAGCTTCTCTCACGCAGCTCGGAAGTGATTAAGCCTTGTTTATCAGTGCATGTTTCTTTTGCCTGACCATGGGGACAGGGGTATAAAACAGGACCCAAACTACATAAACTAAGAAGAACATCACTTAAGGTAAGTAACATTTCTGCAGTTGAGAACCGACAAAAATGAAAGTTCAGAAGCAAAAAAACAGATATTTTAGTGCCTCTCTGGTTCTGTTTCTCTGCTAACTCAAACCAAATGCTACTGTCATTTATTACCCACTCTCTTTCTGTTCTTGTCTATCATCTCTATCGTGTCTTTTATGCTCTGCCCACCTCTCTCCTTACAAAAGCATTTCAAGGCATATCACTCCATCTCTATCATTTGCTCTTCAACAAGGATGAAGGTTCAGTCTTGTTGCCTTGCTTTTGACTTTCTTTTGTCTGAAACACTTGTTTCTGCCTCTCACCTCTTTCGTCTCTCATTTTCTCCCTCCCAGTCACACCCGACCCTTTAATTTTGTTCTCTTATCTTTGCTCCTGCCTCACTTCTCATCCCATCATCTCTGCTCTCCTTTAATTGCTCACTTCTCACTCTGTGACTGCACCCACTCCTTTCCTCTCCTCTGTCTCTCTCCACCCCCCTCCACTCTTGGTGTAAAAATACAGTGCCACTCGTATATCATTAGCTATAATTGTCTAGGTGACTATAGCACCGTGTGTCATAAAACACTTTTTAGCCGTAAACAAAAGGCAACAGCTGGAGAGGGTGACGGAGCGTGGCTAATAATGGTTTAATCTCCCACAGAGTCTCCATAAAACTTCATCATTATAACACCGACGGCTGCCGTAAAACACTCTGTCTGCAGGAAACATTGTTGCGACACAGACAAGGGGTGAGGCAGGAGGGAGAATGATGGAGAGAGTGATGCAAAACAAGATTTCTGCCATCATTTCTCGTTTCTCTCAGCAACTCTGTTCATCTCTACTTCTGCTGGCACGTTCAGACTTTACTTTGCACAGGAACATAGCAGAAAACTAAACAATGGGAACCATTAGGATACTGAAGGTTATTCATGTTTGTTAGTTGTCGTCCCGAGCTGTTTCTGGCTCTTTGTATGGTAAGCAGTGCAAAAACAGAAACAACTACCAATGAAGGAGGGAGAAAGGAGAAAGAGAGAGAGAGAGAACAAGGAAAGGACAGAGGTTTGGCGAGCTGTTCTTTTCTCTGTCTGTTTGCTTTCCTTACCTACTGTCCTCATCCCTGTTCCCTTCCCCTGGTGCTCATTAAGATTTTAGACAATATTCACAGGGGATTATGGACAAAACCGACTTTTTAAACATGAAAATGCAAAAATGAGTGGATGACTTAATTTGTGAATGTGACTATGTAAAATAATGTAAATCTATACATGATGACGCCGTGTATGCAAGTGTCAGTGGAATGGGTTTTTTTACTTCGCCCATTATAACTTCCCTCTGGCAGCCGTCTGGACAGATGTTTCAAGCTAATTAGCGAAAGGGCAGACTCCTAACACTAGACGTGACTCCTCAGGGGTTGGATCTGTTCAATACACTCACCCTCCCTATTGCTCTCTCCCTCACACACACACGCAAAACACAACTACAACAAATACTGCTGCTAACATCTAAAACTGCCTTGTTTGTGTGCATGTGTATTTGTCCACAGCAGCCAAATAACAAAAAAAACACAGCTTTAATAACAACTCGATGCCAACATGGCAGGTAGGAGTCACTTGGGCATCGTTCCCTTAATGCTACCACAGAGATCCCTCTGACCTCTGCGACCGGCTCCACAAAAGCTTCATTCCCACTCAGTTCTCACTCTCTGAAGTCAGAAGATCAAACAAACACCAGCTCTGTGGTCCAGGACATATCCAATCACTCAGTGTCAATATAAGTAAGTCTTTTCTCAAAGTCTGAAAGCAGACAGGCAGGACTCTGACTGATCTGCAACATCATACCACAGTGCACCCTAGTCTCATATGTGTTTCAGAGAGTGGTCGTGATAGAGCCAAACACCATTTTGATCCTGTAATGACCTCTGCCTACCTGTCACTCCTGAAGGAGTCCGTCAAAGAGAAAATCATTGATTCTGGCAAATGGCTGCTGCTGGCTGACATGCAGAGTCAAGGTCTGCTGCTCATACCCAGGCCTGACTTGACAAAAGCCGAGTAGATCTAACAGTTTTGTACACACATGCTGAATGCTCAGAAATGTACATAAAAAACACAAAAACCCGCATAACTCTTTCGACACATGGAGATAACAGTCCAAAACACAGTGTCTTTGTCTTTGTTTTCGTGCCTATACACTATACAATATACAGCTTCTCCATCTATGTGGTAGTTTGTATTTCTGTCTGAGAGAGGGTAAGAAATATTAATGCAAAAGCAGATATTGCCTAAGTACATTGTGGGGGAAGCTTGAAGAGGGAGAGTGGGCGTTGCCATTGAATAAAGTGCTTTAAATTGAAAATTAGTTGTGTAATTTAATTTCATGCACTATTTGTGATCAAATCAAGCAAATAGCCCACAGCCCGGCCTCCAAACTAGGAATAACCAAGCCTCACACTTTAACATGCAAGCACATGAGCTGCGAAAGTGAAGGCACACAGACAGAAGCTACACAAACAGCTACTGCGAAAACACAAACACAGATCACTTGAACTTGAGCAGATCCAGTTCTGCCAATGCATTCCCTCACTGTTGCACCATTTGTCCAAAGAAAAGTTATCTTATTTATGGAACTATATGGTTACGTATCCACTGACACACTCATAAAATGACCACGCTATCAACCTGCTCTATCCAAGCCTGCTTTTTGATGACTATAATTAATTTGTGTGTCGGTGTCTGCACGTGTGCGTGGGGGTATCAGGTGGCTCTTTCTGGGTCTTGCAGTGGCGAAGTATGATTACTGTTATCATCTCAAAGCCTTCATTTAAAGTGAATACTGTAAGATGGAAGGCAAATATTCAAAGAAGCTAAAACATCAGTGAGAAGGGAAAGAAAGCAGAAGAGGAATGGTGAGACAGACAGAGAGGAAATGCTTGAGAGGGTAATAGAGAAAGAAGTGAAGTAGCTTGTGTTTTGTTGACTGTTGTAACCACAAATTACAATCAGCAGTCAGTTGTGATGTCCTTCCTTATTGGATTTCTTGTTAATTAAGTGGTGAAACTTGTGAGAGAATGCATGTATATTTTAGTATGGTCTCAGTATGACGATTCTTTTTTTTTCTGAGAATCCAGCGGAGTCCGGTGTGTTAAAAGCCAGAGATGGAAGTCTGTACACGAACTCTCCACTCTCTCTGCCTGTGCTTCTTTGACATCTTCATACAACTCATGTGTTATATGTTCCCACTTAAACACTTCCCTTTCATCAATTAGCATGCTACATAACCTCTTTGCACCTTCCTGTTTTATTCCCCTGCTCTCTCTTACCTAATCACAGGCTCTTTTCCTTGTGTCTGACTTGCATGTCTTATAAATCAGTTACAAAACACTTTAAAACATTACCACTGCCACGCAAAATACGGAGAGGTGCTCACCCTCTGCCCTCTCCCATCAAATCTCCCCCTCTTTCACCCTCTCTGTTTATGAATTGAGCATTTAGTGCATGCTAACTGCAGCATCTTCTCCCCGATAACTGCTGCATGTCACCACTGCCATTTAGACTTAATGTCACTTGCCTCACTCACGCTACTCCCGCAGCGTGCCTTATGCATGTCTGATTGTGTGTATCTTGATATCAAGTATGCGTGTGCATATGTGTGCATATTTGTGTGTTAAAAAGAGATGATGTCGAGCAGAGAGCGATGCATTATAACACTTCTTTGCTTTATGGATTTTCATACTTGGCAGAGGAGCGCTGAGCCCTGATTGATGGCGTGCAAACAGGAAAATACAAATAGACACACAAAGACGCACACACACAAAAACAGGCACTCCATTGGCATGCTTTCTGTTAGCACACTAGCTGCTAAGACTGCTAATCTCAAGCCTTGTGTTTGTTTTTCCATTGCCATGTTGTATAAATAAACAAATATATCCCCACCACAAACTCTCACATACATCATCATGAAAACAGATACAGATGATACCTGCTCTCCATAAACTCACCCAACACACGTTACCACACATCTGGGACATGACAGCTGTGACTGAAATGGAAAGTTGTCATTTTAGATAGTGTTTTACAAAAGACATGGAGAGAGCATCCAACCTCTAGATCAATGCAAAGCAAATGCACACAGCCAAGAAACAATAAACAGTTTAATGTGCAAGACATCTGTGTGTGTCTTTTTTACAGGCCATGTTCAGACTCAGATGTCTCATACTTTTGCAAAACAGACATTACACCGGCTGTCTTGAAAAACAGTAAATATCAAAGAAAATGTAATGGGTCAGGTGAGTGAGCGATAAATCTAATAAAATATAGTGAGGCCACCCAAGCGTAAAAGGTAAACACCCACGGTTGCGCAAAGTAATGGAACACATTTTGATGAAAGTGTTCAGTGATCGAGTTGAACAAGTGGCGTATGATTAATAAACTGATTAAAGCATTGACAAAATGTGCTGACAAAGGTTTTAGTCAGTAAAAAACATTGAGTAGTTGAAAAGGTCTCCTGTTGAATTCTGATCACAAGCATGCCACAAATACAACAGTGAAACAATATACTTTATATTTCTGTTTTCTGCAGTTGTCAAGGCACAGTTCTTACCCATAAGAAGAAAACAACAATTTAAAGTAAATTGCCAATGCAATCAGCACAATCAGGTGTGTAGCACCTGTGGGCTATAGTGCACTGGCTGGTAACATAGGCAGGAGTTATATATTTTGAAAATTTACTAGTAATACAAGTTGTCATATATAATTGAATATTTTTAGTATAGTGTAGTAGAGTAGTTGAACAGTGCAAGACTGTACAAGCTTTGTTTTGTTTATATATGCCCTGCAGACAGCAAAGCTGTTTATAGTAAAGGCTGGACAGTATAAAAGGGGATATTTCTTGTGGAAACCGAGGGCACTGTAATAAAGTCTTGGTCTTGGATGCACTGAACCATATCATGACATGAGTTAGAGGGGTGTCAAAGGCCTGTGTGATTCCTCCCAACAACTAATGACTCTAAATCACATCCATTACTGTCTGTTTAATTAGTCTGATCCAGCGGTGGTCACACACCAATGATCTACAAAGTCTATAAAGGTTGTGCTTGTATGCTGGTAAGACAGAAAAACAGAAAGATACTGAGGAATTGAGATTGTGTGTGTGTGTGTGTGTGTGTGTGTGAAAGAGAGAGAGAGTTTTTAAGTGATAACCGAGAATGCTGTATCTTGGCAAACCCCGTTTGATGAGCTCTCTTACTACATCTCTTACACTCTCTCTCTCACCCACACATACACACACGACCAACAGAAAGCTGTCACACTCAACAAAAGCCACCAAAGCTCATCCTGACAAGGTCTTGCCCCGCTCACCAACCCACCACACACACCATCGGCATTATTGATCAATCACTCACTTTCTGATGAAAACAAGGGGGGAAAGAGCAGCAGAGTCATTCCCTTTTTTGTCCTTTCAGCAGACGTTTCACAGCAGCTATAAGTTTCTCTCTCTCTTGCTGGGCCTGTCTCCTCTTCTTTTCTCTCTGACATATAATATAATGCTAGGACAGAGAAAGTCTTTGATAGTATGTGTTGTGATGGCAAAGGGTAACAGGGCCAACATGCAAGGCATCTATCATCCCTAGACTGTATGTGTGTGTGTTTTCTGTGTGAGGAGAAGCACACAAGACTTTGTTGGTATGTGCGCAAATGTCGGCCTTTCAGTTTATTGATCCGACCACGGATCCGTGTGCAGCCAAATCCACAGAGAGAATGTATAACACACACATACACAGAAAACTGCACACATGCACCGCGACCAGCCCCTGCAAATATGACAATATGCAACATGACATTTAGATATGAACAGATCAATGGCTGGAACAAATAGAATAAGCTGTCTTGATAGATCTAAGGTAAACAGTTGTGTGTGCATGTGCTGTGTGTGTGGGCCTGAGTGTGTGTGCATATGTTTGTATATGTTCTTTAATTGATTTACTCAGCTTTTTTCCAGGAAGACTGTTTTTCTTTTCATTCCACACATTTACTATGGTTGTTCATAACCCATATAAAAAAACCCATTCACCTACCCAGGGAGAGTAGAAAACTAGCTATTAGAAGGATCTAGGTTCAGTACACATTTACCAACAGCAATTAAAAACTGGAGTTTTGCTTCCTTTTTGTTTGTTTACAATTGTTTGAAAAAAATGGGATCTGACTGTATATTAAATGAAGGCAGACCAAAAAAGCATTTAAATGATTGACTGTCTAAATAATACAACTCGTACAATAATACAGTTATAGTAATACAATTAATTAAAACATGGAGGAGGGCTACGAAATATAGCTTTTTCTTTAAAAACACTAAACAGATCACATAAATAACACAAACAACTGTTTATCGATGGCCAGTCCTTGACTGAATTGGATGAATGTAGCTTTGGTATGTTTTTGTCCACAATACAACTCTCGGCTGTAAGGTTACTCTTGAGTTAATGTTAGCCAAATCGAATAAACATTTAAAAAAAAAACTTGACCCTGACACTGTATTCACCGAATTTATGAGTCTCTGCCATCTTAAACTTAATAAAACTCGTCTATGTGAAGACTATTTGATAAATATTCTGCACTCCTACTTCGCGAAAAGGCACTGGGGTTAAATCGTAAAATCTTTAATAAGACTCTGTACACTTGAGATATTTTACGCCTCAAAGAAAGGGCCAGTTATGTTGTTTACTCATCTTGATGCGATATCAATATAAATTCTAAAGTAGAATCTGAGCCAAACAAACAGACAATCATCTTTACATTACAGGCTTTTATTGACCACTGTAAAACATTTTTATGATAACTGCTGCAACAACAACAACAAAATACTCAGCATTAGTTCAGTTGCCCAACTGGTGATAGGTTATGTCAGTGTGAAGAAAAGCAAGGCAGAAGAGATGAGAACACAGGTGAATTAGAAAATTAACCTGTGCCCTAAAATGTCAGAACCCATACCAGCTGAAATTGCCTATGGCAAGGTCAGATGAGATGCCTGAAAGGTTGGCAGGGAGGTTGGTGTGTGAGTGAGAGTGTGAGAGTGAGACAGATGGAGGTGGATGGACGGACAGACGGGAGGGGTATGTTTGTGTGTGCATGCTTGTGTGTGTGTGTTTGTGCTGCAAGAGGTGCTGAAGTGTTCCTGCAGTATGAGCTTGCTCTGCTTCTGCACGTTGACTAATCTTTGACCCAATACAAAATGATTCCTCTACCCCTTGTCATCTGTCTGCAGTGCGTTCAATTGTCCGTCTGTCAATCCCTCTACCGCTTTCCCTGACCGCACTATATAAAACATAGTTCACAGTTCATCTGTTCATGACACCAGAGATAGGTCTTCAAGATCAATCATACACAGGCGCACACACATACTGTACATGTACAAACAGTAGGCACTCTGTCGAAAGTATAGACTGAACTGTATTGTTTGCAAGGTTTGGTCTCAACACTGAACACAAAACAACAACCCACTGATTTAACCATGCAAAAGCCTCAGAAAAACTGAATAACAACAACATAATGGTGTGTCTCCATATAGTGGTTTTGTCTGGCAGAAAAATGCTGGCATGAACGCTGGGATGAAGCACTTGTGCGGTGAAAGGGAAAAACGCTATATGGATGGAAGCCCTAAGGCTACTTTTTCAAAATCACAGAATACATTTATTAATCAGAGCAATCACATAAGAGCATAGCACAAGCAGAACACAAAATATTTTTCAAATTCCTGAATTATTCTCTGGAAAAATCAGTGGAGTCTCTCACAGCACTGTCAATGGTTCTATGTCAGTAGCACTGACATTTCTAATATAATTTAACTCTACAGATGATACAAATCAGTTTGCTCAAATATTGGCAGGGACAATTCAGTCCTTCCAAAATACTGGTAGGGACATGCCCCCGATGTCAACATATAAACCTATTTCTCTGATTTCTCTATTTTACTGAGGACTCAAAAAGGATCAGGTACACAGAAGGCATAGACTACAGAAATACACGCACAAAACAAGAAACTCACAAAGGCCACCTGTCCCCCTGCTGGCACATAGATGAGTCTTTTGATCAACAGCAACACTGCTATTCATGAGCACAAATGTCATAATTAAAATCATCAATAGATGAACAGAGCAGTATTGAAAACAAGCAGAGCATGCCATTGGTTTTCTTAACACATAACATTAAAAAAACCCCACTTTTGAGTATGCACTTTCCCACTGTTCAATGAGAACATATTAATCTCTGACACAGCAGATCTAGTCTGATGTTGCCAATATAACCATGTCAAATGATAACTTGTGTCAATCCAGTTTGGCTGCTATTAAAAAGCACTGTTAATGATTTCAAGTCATTGCTAATGTGGATGCAAAAGTTTCACAGAGACTTGTGAACTGTTGCACAAATCAGAGAGATCTGTTGAAAATTCAGCAAGAGAACAACCACACTGACCTAAGAACATTAGCATTGTTCGCATATATGGGGTCACCTTAGGCCACCGCCCTACTTAGGCTGCATTAGCGTTGGCGTAACAACCTTACAGCATGAGATTAAGCCGTTAGCACTGGGAAGAGTGAGAGGGGGGTCATGTTAGTTCACAAGATGAAGGGTTGGTGTTGAGTGAGTGAGCAATGAAGGAAATAACCAGCTGTATATGGCAGAGAGAACCAGCTGTTATGGCCCTCAATTACACATCTGATCTGGCCTCCAGGGGTTGAAGCATATGCTAAAGTTGTCAGCCAGAGGAGCTGACCCCACTATGCACTCATGTTTTACAGGTAACTCCGGGGGCTGAGTGGAGCTCAACATGATTTCCATCATTTTAATTAAGAAATGATTTCTTTCATAGCTTTAAATGATGAGAAAGCTTTACATTATAGTGTTATAAAACAATTTAATTTAGCCTTACAAATACAGCAAAAAAAAGTTGTCAGCTGTGAAATAACATTACTAATTACATCTTTAAATCATGAAATCTAAAAATAATTGACACCTTGATATCGTTCTATTGTTAAGATGGTTTTGATATTTGAGATAAATGACGTGCTTTCCTTGCTCTGATCAGAGTTAATAGGCTGTGCAGCATCAGTTTTACATTCCAGAGACATTAAGTAGCTGTTTTTGCAGCAAATTAACCTTTCAGAAGAAGAAAAATCTAAACCGCGTGCCATTTTTTGACATTAAATGATGGTATACTGTGTATAACTGAAGAAAGATTTGGAGCTGTATTACATCATAATGAAGTAACTCTAAAGATCAAAGAGCACACTTAACTATAATGTACATGACCTGGTTTGTTCTGAGATTTTTTTTCACAGGAAACTATTTCAAAATTGTTTCCCACATGCACTCTGATTAAACCTCTAAACGGACGTACACATTTTTTCTCTTCGCTCACTAATTTGATAGTGTTCCTGTATTTTTCAAGCGTCTAGAAGATTGGCCCTTAGTGCAAGATTAAAAGCTTTCAATCAGCTTTCTTTGACTATGACAGCCATTCTCCCCTTCAGTTTGGAGACCTGCGCTAATCAGTTCTCAGCAGGGGGTCAATCTGATACGCATGCACGCACATTCTCAGAGGCATGGACATATTGTACAAAAGCAAAACATTTGATTTAAAACAATAAGATTAAGAAACACTGAAGTAAATATGGCATGACGGTTTAACAGCACAATTAAACAATGCTGCATTGAAATGATCTGTTGTATATTTAATAGGTGGAGCAATGCAATTAGTCTGTGGATCAATTTTGGCAAAAACCTCTACCAAGAAAACTATTTTTAGCCTGAGCACCTTGTCATCACCTGATATTGCTAAGTTAAATGTATAACCTACCTAACAAGACAAAGTAATGGATGTCATCAGTGATTTCAATTACACTCATTCACAAAGGAGATCTTGTACTCCTTGCTGAGAGCAAGTGGGACGCTTCATAAATAAGTTATTAAACACAACTCAAAATGCCTTCTGCAAAATCGAAGCCATGGGGCACTGTGCCCTAAAATCAAAGCATAGCTGAGATAACAGATTAACTGACCCTGAAGACAGATTACATCTTCTGCCCTCCCAATTATCAAATCATTTTATTCCTCTATTTCCTGCTGGGCCATGTTGGGGAGACCATCTGACCCTGAGTCTGACCCTATTAGAGAGACGAGAGAGAGGGAAATAACATGACAGGCTGTAAAGTGGAGTTCAAGAGTATTATTTGTATGTTTGCGAATGTGAGAGAGAACGAGATGCAGATACAATCTCAAGTAAATATAGAACCCAGTAAATATAGAACCTGCAGTATTATCAAATCACCAGCAAATAGACTAAGGAGAACACAATCATAAATGACGGAAACGGGAGACGTAAGAAAAAAGAGCAGTGAAATGCATCTGCTCTGCAGGTTAGGAACATTTAGTCCAGGTCAGCCCAGATACATTGCAGATACATGGATATGCATACTTACAGCAAAAGCATCAACGCACAAACACCCCACTAAAACAACTGCACTCATGCCAGAACGCCTCACTTCTGCACACACTAAATACACAAACCTATACAAACATCCACTCTTGCGCACAGACAGAAGAGGGTCTCTGCGGGTCACGGTGTTTGGAAATTGGACTGTATGTGTGTGCGTGTTTTTCTTGACACAGTCTAGCAGAGAGCTGTCAGTTTTCATCGGGATACAGACTTTGGTTCCAGCCGCAGTCAGCAAGATTCAAAAGGTATTATACAGTATGATGCTTGAATCGGACCATCACAAATATCATGTACAAAAACGAAATGAAACATGAAAACTGTTTGGGGAGAGACTGCCTCCTACAAGGAAATGAAAACTGACTGTTAGCACAGAGACTTCAAAGGAAAGCATGGTCTCTGCTGTGGAAGTCACACACTTTGTGCACCATCTACGCCAAACTCCTCCCTAAAAGAAGGTTTGGGGGTATAACTGCGGTTTGCTACCTTCACCCTTGTTACTGAGAGAGGACAATCATTCATAGAACCACAAGAGGTCACTTCTCAACATACATGTCATACAGCGTAAAAGGTCTTTGCCATTCTCGGTGCTCAAGTGAATGGCAGCACTTCAAGCTAATTACAGTAGATATGGACACAAGGCTGTATGAACTTATGTGGTGTGGTGCATGAGTCAGGCACAAGGAAAGATTTGATTATACACGAATAAGAAAACCTAGTGTACTCAAAATATTATAAAAAATAGTATATAGTATATAGTGATTACAAGACAACACGTTTCAGTTGCACAGCAGCATCCAGAGCTCAACTGATTCAACTGTATGTTTCTGTTCAAATATCTGGATCTGCTGGGGGGGGGGGGGGGGGTTGTAAGGACAATATTTGTGCACTCTGCAAGCACTAAAAAACAAAACGAAATAAAACGCAGAATGCATTCCAGCAGAGAGTAGATGTCAGATGCTCCGCTTAAAAGCTACTATGTTGTTTGTGACCATTCAGCCATACACAGCACGAAGCTTTAAGAAATAAAAGTCCTATGTTTTATTGTGGGCTGTTGGTAAGGTACTGTACTTACAGCAACTTTGTGGCTTCTGTTGAAACATTCCAGTCTTTTGGCTGTTTCTTTCCCCAGTGTTTCCCTTCAACAATCATCATCATCTCTCTCTCTCTCTGTTTCTCCTCTCTTTTCCTCCCCTCTCTGATCTCTCTCTGTTTCACCCAGGACAATTCCAATCTTACTTCCACGACATCTTCAATAGCATAAATCCCATTAGGAACACAGCACAGGAATTACCAGAGGATGCAACAGCCCAAAACATGTTCCATAATTGTGGGAGCTGAAGTATAGAAAGGAAAGGAAGGATGGAGGGAAGGCATTTAACTTGTTCATCCTATTTATTGTATTATTGTATAACACCAAACTCTCAGCCCTGCTACCTGAGGAGGGATGTTATTTTGTGTTTGTATTTTCGTGCAATCATTTCATACAATGATACATGTGGAATTGAAACAGTTATACAAGACAGTGTGTGTGCCTTTTTTGTGCATGGAGATGAAGGGAGATAAATTGATGAAGGCAAGATAAACTAATAGAGATTGAAACATGATGGTGGAAGAGCAGGGAGCTAAAGGATGTTTGCAGGGCACTGAGTCCATGAAGAGTATGTACGTGTGGATGAGTGCGTGTGTGGGCATGTGTGTGTGTGTGAGTTTGAGTGCATGGCAAGGAAACAGAGGAAGGGAGAGACAACAAGACAACAGATAAGCACAGTGGCAAAGTGGAAAAAAAAGTGTGATGACAAGCCCTGTTACGCACACACACACAAACACACACACTCACGTTTACACACAAACACACAAATCTGTATCATCTCTAAAGTACTTACTGGCATCCCCATTAGTGACAGCCCTAGCGGCAGTCAATAGCGCTAACCTTTGGTGTTCCTTGCATGCACGAACACATGCACACACACACGCACATACACACACACGTACATGCACAAACAGCCAACCTTTCAGTCCTTTAGCAGTAATGCTCTGTAATCATTGTGCTTCCAGCTCCATGTGCACAGATAAAACCTTAATGTCATCACACATCTCTCTCTCTCTCACACACACACACACACACACATACACACCCTGTTTGTTGAGATAAGGACATAATGCCATCTCTGTCTGGTGATAAAGTTCAAGGAGAGAACTAAAGCCAAGCCCTTGAAGTGCCCTTTGAGCAGCACTGGAAAGTGGAAGGTAGAGAATACACTCTCTCTAGCTTCTAATTCTCTATTGCTCTCTCATTAGGTGTGTTGTCTCTTTTGTGCAGATGCATAAATTAATTTATATATAGTACAACATGATGGCACAACTTTAAAGGTACAGGAACCATTAATGGACCCTACAGATAAATTATGTAAATATCAACTTTAGCGCTTCCTTGAACATAAGCCAAACACAATGTGAGGTGGGTCGCACTTGTGGCTCTGCTGGTTCAGCAGATTGTCCACTACATGCAGAATTGGCGCTTGTGGCCCTCAAGCTCAGGCTCAAGGACACCTTGGCAACTATCACCTTGACAACAGTCAAAGTGTCCTTGGCCATGACAGTGAACCCCAGCTGCTCCTGATTGTATGGCCAGTACCGTGTATGGGAGCTTGCTGCACTTGGTGTGTAAATGGGAGAATGAGAGGCACTGTGGAAAACAATCAAAGCAGCATCTGCAACGTCTGAACAAAAAGAGAAAAATAAGCCAGCATGACAACTTTCATGACACGTAATTTGACGTGATGCAGCAAGTGCGCTTTTAGGCACAACTGTAAACATGCTGAAGCTACACAGAGGAGAAGTTAAATTTCAATTTTATTTCAGTAAATCTGTAACTCATTAGCTGTTACCTTCTGGATAGAAGACTAATAACAAATGAGTGACTGGGATATGCTCCACACTGAGACCCTCTTTCTACTGACTGGGAAGGAACAAGACAGAACCCAACTTCATTTCAGACTAACAGTGATTATCATATCTGGAAACATTTGCTGTCGGTGCTGCCAGGTGGGAAAACAGGAAGCTATGATTTGTCAGGATCCAGCATGTAGACTGTGACAATATATGACTGTGATTTCTGACCCTTTCTTTGATTGACAAGAATTTAAAAATGCATTTAATATACCATTGACATTTTTGGTATCCATTAACAAATGTTCATCTGACTCTTACAGTTGTTACAAGCATTGCTGTGCTACAAGTTGGCATATGACTAATGCATGGTTTGTTATATAGCTCTTTTTAATGCTGTACAAGTTTAGGATGACTATTCTCTATTCAAATGTGTGTGCGTATGTATTTAGGGAGTAATACATGCTAGCGCTATTGATTAGTGTGTCAGTGTGTTAGATGATTCAATCTAAATGCTACTTTACAGGAGAGACTACCCTAAAATAGCAGCAGACATATTATGTTGGATGACAGATTTGCTTTGCACGTGTGTATTTACTTTAGTGCATTGATTCTTCCTAGTTTGCTTCTAAAGGATATCCTTTTACTTCCTTGCCATTATCATTTCTCTTTACTTTTTCATCCATTTTGTCTTCACATATTCATCCTTCACACTCTGCATCATCCATTTATTTCTCTTTATCTGTCTCTCCTTTCCGACATACCCTTCTAAATCACGTTTCCACTGACCTCTATGGAGGAACAAACACAAATTTCAAAGTCATTATGCCATGCATGTGAGTATTAATTGGAGATTAACACAAAACCCTGCAAACTGTACTTTTGCTGATAGAAAGTCCATTAGATTTTGGTGTTTTGTAAAATAAATCATGTCACCACATTTATCAGTTTAAATGTATTTGAAGACATCTTAATCTTTTTTAATCCCTATCACTCTTTGTGTACCACGTCTCCCCATCATTTTTCATACCTCAATTGATCCCTCAGCTTTTTCTTCTTAATGACCTTCGATAGCCTCCTATTCTTCCATTGTGGACTACTCATCTCCATTTTACACCTTCTCCTACAGGTCCCATAATTACACGTATCAACATTTGCTCCTCACGCCAAACTCAAGACAGAATGACGCACAATCTGTGTTTAAAATAGCAAGATGAAGAAAATCTCAGTTAGTCCAGGAAATAAATCAAATGACCTGCAAATCATCATGTTAATCACTGTCATCTCCTGTGATTCAATTTACTCTGACAATGCCAGGCCAGCCCACTGTCCTCTATAGCTGAATGATTAACGTCAGACAAGTTTAGTAAAAGTTAACTCTCAGCTGAAAGAATGGCAAATATGTTGGCCTTCAACCATACTGAAACCATATTTCCACACTGGAATTTGCCCAATTTCCCTTCTTTTTATAGACATTGACACTGATAGTCAAACAGTCAAACAATGTTTGACACTGGCAGTCAAAAAGTCTAGGGATACAGTAATAATTCTCCTTGTAAGAATACACATAATGATTAACATTTATCAATCAGCCAGATTAAAAATCTACACCAAAGGTATTAAATCAAGCAGCAACATAGCAGAAAAAGGATATAGGTCTCTCAAATATAAAAGATTAGACACTTGTGTACAAAATGTTAGGATAAAAAGATAATGATGTCAGAACAGTCTTATATTCAAGACTGCATAAAAGCATAAAACATATAATATAATATAATATAATATAATATAATATAATATAATATAATATAATGTTAAGAATCCTGCAGAAAAAATTAGCCTTTTTGATTTTAACTGACACCACACATTGTCTTTCACAAGCATATATTTCATGGCCCTTGGGACCAAAATGAATCAGAGGTAATTCATTATAAATTGTGGAAAATTCATGCACAGGGTGTTGATAAGAAAATACATATTCATCAATGGCAGTGGAGCAGGGCAGAATCACAACATCTGATTTAAGGCTCCATTAGCAGTAGCAGCCTGCTAATCCAGACCCCCCAGGGATGATTGTAGAGAAAGAATTAAAATGTATTTTAAAAGGTGATCAGATCTGTATGAAAATTGCCCATGACCAAGAAAATTGCTCTGCACAAGACAAATTTCACACATAATCAAGCATATTTTTGGCAAGTAGTCCCTCACAATATCTGTGGGCAAGGATGCAACTTTGATTTGAATATTCTACCCAAGTCAGACATACTTAGGTAGAAAAAAAACCTTTTTAATCACTGTTTGTTGGCCCTTGCCAGTGTCAACTTTCCTGTAAGCATTTGTACCTTATTCTTGTTATTAAAATCACTAAACTGCATTGATCTACATTTTGACCCTTTCCCCTGTATCCATGTTATGCTTTAGCCTTAAGAAATACAGCAAAAGAATGAATGAAAGGTGCTCCTAGTGCAGACAAGATGTGTGGTGATGATAATTTACTTAAATTGACCAATTTTTGGTTTGCCTGCCTCATCTGTGTTGCCTTTGTTGAAATAAAAATAGATGAAAATGAGGAAAAACAATTGCCTTTTGGCAGAACAGTTGAGGAGAAGCACTGGAATGAATGAGTTGCCTGTGGAGTGCTGATCTCTGTGGCTCATGGCACAGCTCCTTTTGTTGCAGAATGAGCATGTGTACATCAAAGCAAGGGGACAGTCAATCACAGTACACCCACACACCCATTGAGGATGCCAATTTCTGTCCTCACTTAAATATAGTAACTACTGCAAAGCTGTTGAATCAGTGAATCTTGTAATATTTGTTTTCATAAAATGTGACTTATTCTTTCTGTTTTTGTGCTTTTTGAATGTTGAAGTCCAACTGGGTTGGATGATGAGGAAAAGAGTAATTGCCATTAATGAAATGAAATATAATGCAAAAACTAACAGCACTGTTTATACTGTATCCGGTTCAAGGTTTGTGTTTATATTTACTGCTTATACTAACAATTAGCACTACTAACTGCTTACTAACTTTGTAACTGTTGTGTCAGTGACCACTGCAATACTGAATGAGTAAATGCTGCTTTCTTTGACCACTAAGGCTTCTCAACCCAACATCCCCACAGCATGTATGGATTTTTATTACACCAGTCCTGACCCCTGTACAGCAGCTATTGACCAATGCACGATAAAGGCATACTTTTGGTTTTCTCTACCTGTTCTGGATATAAGAACATGAGCTAGAGGTGATCTTAGCTGTTATATTCCTCTGTGTGTTGGTTAAAGGTTCATCTTATCTAAACATAATAGGGTTTTTGAATTTGTAATGGATACAGGATATGTTTAGTTGTATTCATTGAATAATACAATAACTTTGAAAGTGCAAATGGGAGTGAAACACATTGAAGCTTGCACTGAAAAATCACCAATTATACTTATCTAACATAGGAAACTAAAAATATATAAAAATAAATGTTTGGTTCAAAAAAAGTCCTGGTACCTTGTGCTGCTGAGGTATAAAGGTCACAGTCACTTTTTAAGGAAAGGTAGTCTTTCCAAAGCATATTTTACCAGCTGTCAAGGCTTTTTTTTGCTTTCATTAAAAGGAAAACACACACAATCCTTAATAATACTTTCAGCTGTTTCCATTACTGATAAAGACATTTTCTACCTTTTCTACTGTTTTGGAACCAAATATGTATTGCCTTTGGAACAGTTGTCCAACGTATCATACACTCCTTGATAACATCTGGACATGATTATTAGACCTCTGTTAAAGCCATCGCATTCTGCTTGATGCTGTTAGCTTTCTTTGAAATTTAAATAAATGCTAGTGGTCCTGTTACTATTTGTATTAATACTACACAGTAAAGTTTGGATTTTAAATATTTTCTTTGACTTTGACTCAATGATAATTGCTGTGTACACATCTAAATGATTTTAAAAAAAGTCAATTCTGAAGCTATGGCATGAGCTTATTGCTTATTCAGAACAAAGTTGCCACCCACCTTGGCTGCAACAATAACACACTAAGTAAAATGAGTTTCTTATCTTCCAAATGCCTTTTCTTTGGGTTATTCCAGACATGGGAGCAGAGTATAATAGATCACAGGGCCTTTATACGTCATTCTGTCTAAGGTGTAAAACCTCAGGAAGAGAAGAATTAAATAGAAATATAAGAATGATTGAAAACACATAAAGTGAAAGCCTTGATATTACAATTCACTGAGTGACTGAGCCAAGGTATGAAAAAGGCTAGCAGTCTGAGACGTATTGACATATACATATTCAAATTTTGGACAATAGGTAAAATTATGTTTTGTTGGGGGGGTCTTATGAAGCTGTCACTGAGTCTCCCCATGTTCCATCTGCATAAACCCTAGGTAATATACACTTACATGATTCAGTCTTTGTGTATGATCAAACATCAATACCAGCTCTATAGTAAAGTATTTTCTGCCCCTTTCTGTCAGTAAAGAGAGTGGACAGTGATGAGAGTATGTTTTACTTAGGCAAAAACTTTTGCAGTAGATACAGCCATATTCAGTGAATACATTATTCAACATGTCTTATACAGAATATTTTCCTTCATGTTTCATTTGTGACATCTGTCATCTCTGGAATAATCTCCAACCCGTTTGATGGTCCTTCAAGTTAGAAATGTCAGTTAAAGAGAAAATAGTCCCAAAATGGCAACGTTTTAAAATTTTAACGCCTTGAGATCAAATGGCAAAATTCATATTTTCCACTTCTTTGCATATCTAATATGATGTCTGTGTGTGTATGTGTATCTTTGTGTGAGACAGAAGACTTATTCCGCCTGCGTAAATTCTGACTCAAGGCAATATTGTCTAATTTCCAAACACTAATACTCTTGTTCATATACTGTAATATTCATTCACTCATTATTCATTCTACATCTGCCAAGAAAATACATGGCGAGTGAAGAGAAAAAAGCACTGACTGAATCACGGACGGACAGAACAATGTTTCTTTTAATAACATCCTCTAAAACACCAATGGATGTTGTTGGGTTTTTTTTTTAAATTACAGAGTGTAAAAAGGTTATGGCAGGGCTCTGTATCTAATAACTCATCTTCTCTTCAGTTTAAGCTTGCTACAGTGGCAAGACTCTCCTCACTTCTTGCTGTAATAGACATTGACAACACATAGTATTTTGGAGTCTCTCGTATTGCTTTCAGTGATGCCTTTGCTTAATGTTCTCAGTCCCCATGTGTAGGTTTGATGTATAATTCATGATTAGAATATGAACATGCATAATTTTATCCTGATGTTATGGGATCACATACCTCTTTTTGGTGCTTTGTTTTTTTGGTAACTACGCATCACAGGCATACTTGAACCATGAGAAAATCTTGCAACAAGAGCTGTAAAGATTTTCATTTTCTTTAATTCTTTATGTTATTGTCCCTGAGCTGTGTCCATGGAAGCCATTCATAACTCATAAGAAGCAATATTTTTAATAAGACAATGGTCCTGGGGCAAGAAACCCACTACATGAAGTGGGCGGGAAAGGGAGATGTATGTACCAGCAAGGTGCCTTGTTGGCAGAGGCTGGTACACTCACCCACATGTACTAGACCTAAAAAGGCGACAGAGCAAGAAAATGTTAAATTATGTAGAACATTGAACGAGCATGTGGGTTCTGAGAGGATATCCATGTGCTTGTGCGGTGAAATGCATGGATATGCATGGTGGAAGACATTCTTCTGAGAATCCAGCAGATGTTGAACTATATTTCCTGCTGAGCTCACATCACAACAGGGACATAAAAGCCACAAATCACAGAAAAGCAAGGACAGAGACACAATAAGCACAATGTGGAAGAGATGAGCAAACAGGCCCATGATGATGCTCATATGTCATGGTAGTTGGCTCCAAACCATTCTTTCTTAAATTTACAGTTTTCCATATGTGGTCGTTGTGCATGCAACCATCAACTGACATAAATCAAAATGTTGGCTATCAGTGAAAGAAAACATGACTTTTGAATTCAGCAGACACACCAGCTTTAAATGCTTGTCATGGTCAACATAAAAGATAAACCTTTTGTTTAACAAGGTTATAACTGAAAGAAAAAGTTGATTAACAAAACTGATGAGGCCTAAACAAAATTGGTCCTTCATTTAGTGCACAATCAACAAGTACAGTTCATTTTTTAACCCAGAACCTATTGCTATGTCCAAAGAAAAAAAATAATCTTGGGCCTGCAACAATGTGGTGGCTGATTAAAGTAATTGCAGTATATGCCTGTCACCTTTTAGTTTTAATATCTTCCTAAATTCAGTTGATTAAACTTCTCTTCTGTATTCTAATCCTTTGTCGACCCATTGACCCACATTTTCTTAATTCTTTCCACTTGCTTTGTCTTCTTCAACACCCTCCAAACTACAATGCAGAAGTTGTCTTTTGTCATTGCCTTTATCAAAGCAAACACGTTTCCAATAATTCTTCTCTGATCAGACACCTCATCAGCAGAGTGGTATTGTCTGTCAATATGCTCCAAAACATAAGAGGTAACAAAAATACATTTTTTGACTGTTTTTTGCCACCACTATGGATATTGTGTCTTCAAATTGTTTGAAAATAACTTGACTTTTTTTTCCATTTAAAGTGTAGGCAGAGCATACACCAAAGTCCAATTGTGCCCTCAGGTGATACACCAATCCTTCCAGTAAGACATCCGTTAAAACAAGTCGGCATTGACTTTGGGTACACATTTTTCGTGGGACACAAAAAGTGTTTTTAGTACTAATTCCCTTCTCTGTGAACCTTTCACCAGTTAGCCTCTCATCACTCAGCATATATTTTCTCAGTTGGGCTCAACAGCCAGTTTGGGGACTGAAAACCATTTTGGAGAAGCTACCTTGTTATGGATAGATTTAGGCACTTCCTTACACTCGTTATTGTCTTCCAGCTTCTGCTTGTTCCCTATAGTCTGCCATATATTTCATCTATCTTTCTCTCTTTCCCTCTGCCAAGTCTTGTAATTTTGGAACAGCTTCTAGTTCACGTCGAACATCAGGACCTAATGCATCTGGATGGGAGGTGCTCCCTGTGACAAATGATCTCACAAATAACTCTGTTAGAGGAAAAACAAGGTCCCGGTTGTCTCTCTCAGTCTCCACGTGTCTCTCTGGCTGCCCGTGCCTGTCTTTCAGTCCTTGTATTGGTCTCTCTCTAACCCTCACCCCTCCTCACAATATTGTCGAGGGGGAGACAGATGCAATCATCAATCTTATCCACCAATCTTTACCATCTCCTGACACTTCATCTGAGAAACCCCTCTCCACTTGATGTCTGACTAAATTAGATTAAATGACTGCTTTGTCAACCTTCCCAAAGGAGAGAGAGAAGAAACTCTAGAAAACATGTTTGGGTTCCTGTCACACACTGAAATGGAGGCCAACGCTTCCATATTGTATAATAGCTAAAGCCATTTTCCTAACCTATTGTATAGCAGACCTTACTAAGAGAAAGAATTAGTGATAATGAGGATGTATTCATTAATCAGTTTCAAAATGTATTTTGGTTTCTTCATTGTTGTTCTATTTAAAATTAGCGCACCAATCATCTCTGGTTTTGTGATGCCAGTGTGGTATATTTTGTGTAAATGGACACAAAGAAAACAGACAATGAGCATGTGCAGCTGATCCATGTGGTGACCACATACCTAACTGGCAAAATCATGTTGTAACTCTAATACAAGTGAAAGCAGACTGATCATAAACCTTTAAACTAATGTGTTATTTTCTTAATGTCTCTTTATTCTTTTTCTTATTTACCATAGTTTTATTATAACACACATCCAAATTAGCTGCTGAGGGGAAAAATATTCAAGAGGTTTCCCAATCTGTACTTTGTAAATGTCCATTATAAGATGACGTGGCTCAATTTTGATGTTAAGAATTATCTATAATGTACGGAATGCAACCAATAGTTGGCTGAACCAAAAGGTAAATAAGTATTTTAGGTATTTTAAATTTTATATGACTGCATTTTGGTTAGTTTACAACCTGTGAGATAAGTTGACCTCTTTTGTTTCTTGATTTGTGTGACTCACTGAGTGATGTTACAGTGTGACCCAATCGAATCTATTGCTGTGTAAAACAGCATTCATTCATTCTAATTGTTTATCATAAAAATCAAAAACCAAAACTAAGTAAAGAACACTGAAGCAACAACATCCACATCACTGTACTTTTATGTTCTCTAGTCTTCAAAAATCACTTAAAGTAGGCTTGAAGGTTTCCATAGCATGTCGCAGGACTGCAAAACCTTGAGACATAGTCATAGTCCTCACAGCGACACAATAACACCCCATCTTTCACCCCCCTCCCTGTCACGCCTCCAACCAAATTAGATTGTGATTGCTCTTTCCGAGGTCACTTTTAATTAAACTGAGATGAGAACATGACACACGGGATTAAGCCCCATCCTACCGCTTCAAATTATGAATTCATAACTAATGCTAGAGCCTATTGCTTTCAACCATGACCTCCATAGCGTTATGTATAAGAGCAAGAGGAACTCCCCTAATTGTCTTCTTTTGCAGAGATAATGAGCACGATAGGAGCAGGTCAAAGACGTGTGTGTGTGTGTGTGTGTTTCAGAGCACATGTGCAAGTGTGTAAAGGGCATAGATGAAACACATACATATGGAAATACAAATATTTAAATATGTCTAAATGCTATATTTTACTGTAAGTTGAGCTTGTATATACTGTATATATACATAAACTTGTATGTGCCTGTGCACTCAAACTGATACTGACTTGTTGAGATGGGGGGGGGGGGGCTCTGTTCAGGGCACCATGAATAATACTTCATTGGACTTGAGAGTAATAGCTGTTATAATTGTAGCTGATCTGTCTAATTGGTAGAGACACAGAGAGCTTACTTGAGTCAGAGAAACATCCATGAGTCTGGTAGCATGATTAATGCATGTATTTTCATGTGAGAGGAAATCCTTTCAAAGCACACATGATAAAAGAAAATACACAACTGTCAAGTACAATCAAGACCGTTGTGTTGATGCGTACTATCTGTAGTAAACTGAGCTCTGGGAAGTGTGGGATAATAACTCCTGTGATACAACATGTAAACCTTGACCAAGGCCCATCCTGCCTTGGTGTCTGGTTGAGTTTCATGCATGCAGTCAACAGAGTGAATTTGATGACTTGTGCATTCTGCAGAATTTACATGGATTAAGGCAGATGGTAGATAGCAGACGGATAACAACTTCTGGACAGCACGAGAAAAACAAACAAACAGCCCAGTGGAATGTCACGATGGCAATATCAAACTCACATGACAATATGTTGCTATTGTGATGTCGTATTGCTCACAAAGAACAGGCTGGAATATATTTTTTGTGTCTTTTAGTTTAGTAAACTAGCTTTAGTAATGTACTAGCTTTACAATGCAAACAGCAACATTTTTATTATTAAAAAATACGACATTTTTTATTATTGATGAGATATTTCACCTTATGAGAGGTAAATCCATTACACTTGGTTGTAAATTTGGTTGTAGTGGATGATGTCAAAATGTAACTTTCAAAGTGATGTCATTACCATTGCTAGTATTGTCTGTTGGCATCACCTGATTTCACTGACAGCAATGACTTACTTGCTGTCCACCATCTGCCTGAATCCATTTAAATGCAGCATTAATCTTGGCATCCTTCTTTCTGCATGTCTTCTGTCAGACAAGTTACAATACTAATTTATTCAGTAAGATGACGTTTGTCCAAGAAATCAATTCTTGATTGATTGCAGTCCAGTAGGAGCTGCACTGAGCTGCACAGCTGTTTTCTATTCTTGTATCAAAGCATTAAGATCCACAAGACACGCTAACCTCTCAACAAATAGGGCTGTGAGAGTATTTTAAGTTAAAGATATCTGGTTGGCGAGTCACTCACAGACTGTGAAAAAGCTTCAAGCTGCTGTTTCCCCACTTACATTGCTGAAAGGAAAACCACCCTCCTTACCTCAGTGATGAAAGCTTTGGCAGTAGCTGGGCTCATGAACAGCACGGCTCTGCGTAGTGTGTCCCTGTAGCGATGCAGCTCTTCCACCCTCATTGTTCTGAACAGACTTGTGATCATCATGTTGATATTAGATTCCACCTTCTGAAGGGAGACATCCATCCCCTGCTGGGAGGTCCGGTCCAGGAAATCCTCAATACCACGGATATCTGCAGAAAGAGATATAGTTTGATGTGAGACTATGAATGAAACTCAAGAGGGACAAAGGCATTCATTTGAAAGTATTTTGGAAAAAAGAGAAGGTACAGGCGAAATAGAGAGAGACAGACATAAATCTGCTCATATACACTGACTTAGCATCAATATTAAGAGTACTACTGATTACTTCACACCATATTCTCCCACTGACACTGACTACTTATTTCCTTGCATGGATAAGTTCAGTAAATATCTCTAACTGGCAGTGATTCCTTGCTTTTCTATCATTTAGATTTATCAAAGCTGCAGCCTTTGTTGCCAGCACTCTACATCTGCCAGTACTGAATGTCTTCTACTCTCTAGAAACTTGAATATACAAAACATTCTGTAGACATGCCCTCTCTTACATGCACACACGAACGAAACAAAAGCATGTGGTGGTGACACATTAAAAGTGAGAAGCATGTTTTTGTCGTTCTGGTGTATCGATGTTGACACTTCAGTCGACTGATATCAATAGACAAATCTATCAGTAGCAACAGTGGTATGCCAAAAATAAGGTTTAAGTTAGCTTTACAGGAAATTGAATGTGTGTGTCCGTGTATGACTCAACTGAGTATATTTTTATGTACTATATGTGTTTTTGCTTGATATGACTGAAAAAAAGAAACTTAAGTTGGCTTTAATCACTTAATATCCACATAGGGAAAGGGGGTTTCTTGTTGTGTTGAATATCTGCCAATATCTGCACTGCGGTAGCCAAAAAGTGTCCCATTTTGCTGAATCCTCCATTTATTCCTACCGGGACACTAAAAGAACAAACTACTAATGACACTGTTAAGAGTTTTAGATTAAAGATCCAAACCACTGTAATTATCTCTATTAGGAGTTATTTTTGTATGATAAATAAACCAGCATGCTGCTGTCAGTATTTTTACAGACTGGACTCCCCTATTCTTAATGAGCTACATTGCAGGTCAAGGTAATCCTAATTAAGGCACTTTGGTTGAGACCACTGCTAATGATGTCTGAGAGTGTGGGGGTGTGCGTGTGTGTGTGCGTGTATCTCTGATTATGTAAAGCAACTACCTAATGATGTATTTGATATGGAAAACGGATGACACTGTCGTCATTGCCCATGTCATGACTGAGCAATTAACTGGATTGATTAGACTTGTTAAGGGCCAGAGGGCTGGGGCGATGGTGTGATTGCATCAATGCCAAATTTTGGAGGTTTAACAGGGTATTAAGAGGAGAGACACCAACAGTATTGATTCTGAAAGAAATTAATTTATAAAGAGGACAAATGAAATCCTGTACATGCGCACAAACACACACACACATAGGCCACTGATTCTTACAACCAGGCTGTGAGTTCAGAAGGTTAAGCAAGGGCAGCAGGTTACATTTTGGATGGTTTGTGTGTTTATTAGGCATCACACTGACATTGTTTCCCTAAAGTGAGCAGATTAAGAGGGAATGTTTTCAGTCTTCCAACAATATGACATGCCAAGGAAGAACATGACAACCAAGTAATTGCAGTTTTTGTTGGAAAGTTGGATTCTTTTTTGCGCAACTTTATTCCTTTCACTTTTCTTGCCCACACATTTACACAGCAGCAAAGGCAGACAATACACAGAAGAGACATGCAGAACTGCAGAGTACAACAGCTGGGTACCCAATCTGTTTACAAGGGGGTTTTAAATAAGACCAGACCTGTGTGTCTATCCGTGCATACATGTGCATGCATGCAGATGTGCATGTCTTGCTGTGTTAGTACAACAAAGAATATGTGAGTAGTGAATTTAAGCTTTCATATTTATGAATCCATGTTAACTTTTGTGGTTTGTCTCCTAAGTGTCATGTTATCTCTTTGTGTACACATATTAATGAGAAAGGTGGATCAAGAAACAGAGACATTGAGATGGCATCATAGAGGGCCAAACAATGCTGCTCCAATCTGTCTGGGAGCACAGAGCTACTAAACCATTAAAATAATTATTATTTCACTGGCAACACAATCACCATCATCAGATCTGAGACTCCTAATAAACTACAGAACATAAATCAGTGTAAAAAAAAAGCATACAAACTAACTAAAATTCCAGGTTTTCAGTGTCAAGTTGCAGTAAAATCCACGTCTGTCTAGACACAAATAATATTTTATAGATTTTTAATGTTTCTTTATTTTATTCTATTAGACATTCATGTCAATTCTTAGCAGCCATATGGCGTTCATAATAAAAGAAAATAAAGTTGTGTTTTGTGAGATCAGAGCTGGTTTGACCTCTGGCCTTCAACATCCAAGGTCTAATTTCTTTGTTCTTGCATCCAAGTAGCTGTGTCAGATTGAAGAAACTCTCACGGCGCTCCTGAAAAGCCAAAAAACAGTGCCTCAAGCCAGCAGGGGAATAAAGTTGGAGTAGCTCACGTCAATCTGTACACACAGTACATGTGGATAGGCTTTAAGGTCACAGGAAGTAGAGTGTATATTGAGACTTTAATTACTTACAGTTGTAACAACAAAACTCAGCATAGAGGTGGCTATTAAACTGACACTCATTTCAAAAATACTTTTTTTTACCTACAGAAAACAATTAATTGTTGTGCTGAAGTTTATCACTCTTCAGTCTTTCATCGTTATAAAAGCATCTTTCCCAACCCTCAAAAACAAACACCTGGGCAAACATAATCAGCAAGATCCATGAATGCACAAACGCTGTGCTGTGCACTGTGCACACAAGACGTACACACTTAGTTACGCACACACATGCACAAACACACAATACACACTTTTATACTTTTACCACTCTAAGCAGATTTAAGCGTAGTTCTTAAATCTCCATATTTATCATGGCATGGCCACTGCCATTTATAATCAATGGAGCCAAGCTACATAAACATTTTACCCTGTCTGATTCATGTTCTCTGTGGTAAAGCTTTGTAAATCAAAAGAATCAAAAAGCTTTTGTCAACAGAGCAAAAAAGAAATTAAATAATGTAGAGAACCCAAACAGCACAATACTTGGTTGCTTATTCTTATGCATGTTGGGTTTGTTCTTGTTCTTGTTTTACATTACAAAATAATTTATTCAGATCCAGTTTTCACAAACACAAGCTCACCAATCAGCCCGTCTGTCTATAAACTTTGTCTTCGTCTGTGCTTTATGTTATGTCTGCCTATTTTTATTGGCTGTATTATAGGCCTCTTTGTTGCCTTGTACCTGTTAGTCCATTCTCTCTGTCTGTCTGCTTGCCTGCTGACTGAGTAAAGGGTTGCTGTGGTTTTATTTGCCATCATCAATCCTTTCTCCACCCTGGCTTATAGTACAGGTTGTGTGTCTAATGCATTCGCCTCACTCCACTCTGTGAGGAGCTTGAAAAACAAACTCAACTGTCTTACTCTGTGAACTCATTTACAATGCACTAAACACTGATGTATTTATGAAGAACTTGTGTGAGTCGTGATATTTAGCTTGCTTTAGGATAATATGGGAGGTACTAAGATGCATATTGGTCATAAACAAACATAAGAAGAGTGAGTTGACACACGCAACTTTGCACCTTGCTGCAGTCACGTACAGGTGTGCTTCAAGGTTATTTGTGCAAGAGTATACACTTGTAGTATACACAGTGACCCCATCCAAACCCTTATATGTGATGTTGGGTGCTCCTGAAGTTTTCAGCAAAAGCAGGCAACAAAACACTGCTTGCCAGCTTTGATTTACTGTTTGAGTATGTTGTCTAAACATTGTAGTATTGCAACTGACAGTATTGTTGATTTGCAATTACAGAGTGAACACTGTGAAAAGTGAAAGTGAAATCCCCAAAATTAGGAAAGAAATTACATTCATTTTTTATATGTATGAAATAGTTAAATTGATAAACAGCAAACGTCAGGTGATCTTTTAGCAAGGTGACATATAGACGAGTACAGGTTTTAGAGACAGTGTGTGAGATGTTCAGTCTGGGAATGTTTTATGACCACCGCTACTGCGAAAAAATTAGAGAAAAAAAAGTCATTGACTTTCAAATGCGGTCGTATCCTGGTCCAATTTTACAGATTAATAGTCAAAAGCATCCTCATTCCCTCCATCAAAGTTTGGTTGAGTTCCTGCCTCCTGCCGTTCAAAGGACAAGGCTTGAGCATGTACTCCCTACTGCTGAGCGGATCATTGGCTGTCAGCTGCTCTCCATCAAGGAGCTTCAGGACACCATAGCGGATAAAAAGCCGGGTAAAATTGCCACCGACCTTGCCCACCCAGGCAACCATCTGTTTGAGAAACATTCCTCTGGGAGACAGTACTGGTCCATTAACACCATCATCACCCATCACCTCAACAGCTTTTTCCCTAAGCGCTGTCATCTTGCTCAACCACTCCTCCCAAGTCTCCCATGCAAAGACATTCTGTGCATCCCCACAGTCCCAGGCCTCTTCATCCTCATCTAATAGAGATGACTGTATTACTGCTGCCATGCTATTCCATGTCACCTAAGTGGTTTTTGCAGCATCTGTATGACCCTAAGTCAGTTCAGGCTCTTTCCCACCTTGCACTGGGGATTATTGCTTTGTGTGTTGTGTTAAACAAGTGGAACTGAAAAGGCATTTGCAAAGGAAGCTCAATCAACTGGAATGGTTTCCATAATTCGTTATAGAACAAGGTTGAGGTGTGTATTGTGTGGTTGTCTGTGTGTCCCTTTTCCCCAATTCGTCAGGCTTCCCTCCCCCCCCGCATCCCATCTATCCTCCAAGTCCCTGGCTCAAAGTGAAAGCTAGAGTTAATGTAGTGTAGAAGCCAACAGCACGCAGGGATTTCACCTGCATGTACCGACCAGCTCAGTGGTACTCTGTCTGTGTTCACAAACCACCACTCCTTTCTCCCATGCCTGCTTTCCCCTCATCCCTCTCTCTTCCCTTGGCTTTTCATCTGAAACCTCCCTCAGTTTCCTCAGTTTGCTTTCTGTTCTCTTGGGCTGAATCTCATTTTCAGTGTGTAAAGTCCAAGCTGTTATTCTACTCTTAGAGGAGGGCTGTGTGTCATGTGTAATAGCTGTCTATTTCACATTGGAGACCAGTGGTTGCATCCTACCAACATTCAGTTCTGGTTTCCAAAAACTATGGACAAAATAAAATCTCTTTTTTTATTCACAACTGGTCAAGACAAGACGTATGATTTTAGGCTATTAGATACCTTTTATTGGGGGAAGAAAATTACAGGACAGAGATGTCAGTGCTGTCTGCACTGAGAACAACATTTAGAGGTAGGTTATCAAAGGAGAGGAAGACATGAATGTGAACTTTACCCTGTGAAAAAATAAAAAGGACCATCCAAAAGGATGTGTTAACACATCCGGTATTAGTCAAGATTCCCCTGAGTGCGGTGTAAGAGGGAAACTTCAAACATCTGCAAATGAGATTCAGTCTATGTAACTCCCTGGTTGTCTGTCAGAGTCTCCCTGCTCCCCTGTTCTCCCTCTCAAGCACTCCCTGTGCTTGACTTACAAATCTTCCTCACCTTCAAATAATAAAGAAATTACCAAACTTTGGGATTGTAAACTTTCACACTGCATCTGACTCCACAGTTTCAGGCTTTTCTCCTTCCCATTCCTCTGTGTGGTACCAACCGTCCTCTCCCTGCCAGAGGCATTTAAAGTCTGGGCTTGTAACTTTTGTTAGAACACCACTGGAGGATAGTCAAGTGTTACTAGTAGTATTTTAGGAAGAGGCACTGTCTGTCTGTCTGTCTGTCCATCCATCCGTCCACCCATCCATCTATTTGACATTGCTACCAAAGCTACCAAGTTTTTCTAATGGTTGGTGCCTGCTATCCAGCAGAAAGTGGAGCTTGATCACCCATTATCTATATCATAATTTGAGGTTTTTGCTGCCATGGAATCTATGCTGACACAAATTAGTTTTGCTCAAGTGGCAAAGCAAGCTAAAGGAGGAGTAAGGGAGGGTGAGTGTGACCTTGCATCGCTTTTCTATCCATTTAATACCAGATTGATGTTCTACATGGCAAACTGGATATAGGCCAAAGTGGGCAGTGGGGTAAAAATTAAATTTCAATAGATAAAAGGGCACTGAAGTGTTTTATACCAGTCAATTCTTTTCTCTACTTGTGTAAAGTATTGTTTCAGTAATATTGAAATATTAAAACAAAACTGCAAATGTTTTAAACACACAGTGTTTATAGTCATTATTTAGAAGATTTAACAGCACTGGATATAATTCAGTATAATCAATGGAAAGAAATTGCAAATATATATTCACAGTTAAATATGAATTAAATATTCAGTCAAATATTGACAATTAAACTTTTAGGTATGCATTATGGAAAGGAAAACTTAGAATATATGTTATAATGTCAGTGTTAATGTAGAAACGTATTTTGGTACAACTGCCTCCCATGCCATCTTCAGCCTACTCTGTTCTGCTGTTAGACCAACATCCTTATCTCTTTGCTTTGTCTTTCCCCTCAGCCTTTACCTCTGGCTATCCTTATCCCTGCCCCAGGCATTTTACTGTTGTATGGCTCAAAGGTAGTGGTTCTTAAAATATGGATTGAGCCTCAAATAGAATGTGGGTCTGTTTCTCGTGAGCTTAGTCCTAGAGAATTAATTCATCAGCTCAAGTTTCAGGAGAAAATGTTCAAGTACCCAGCTCTCGGGATCTGGTCCTAAACTTGGGAAGTTTACCTCCATATAGGAAATCAAATGCCGTTGGCCCAAAGCATCAGTACTCTGCCCAACTTCCTATTGCTCTTTAAATCCTCTACTCCTTTAGATCTAAGTACCTATCTCAGTCCACCACTCTTTTACTTTATTCTCCTCCTTCTTTTCCCCTCTTTCACTCTTTTTTCTCAAACCCCCAGGCTTCGCGTTCTCAGGGTCCCCACAGAGAGCTTAACCGACACTTGTAAAAAACCAACACTCTATAAAAGGCTTGGCACCTTTTAGGTGTGCATCTCCTTCCCTACCTCCCCAAATCTTCTCTGGCTTGACCATCCTTTCATAAATTATGTGTCTAAACTTCTCTCATCTTCCCTCAACATCCTTCTCTCTTCTGTTTTTCCCATTTAATGACCTATTTTCAACTCAACCTTCCTGTGCTCCGAGCTGCTTTGACTTTGTACAAACTGCAGATAATGCTTAATTATCAAAACTCAAATGAACTGACAGCTTTGGAATGCAAGCACATTTTCCTTCACACCACACTGGATGTGGCTGGGTTGTATTCTGGCTATTTTGTTAAACAGACAATCAACTAGTTGTTGTGTCAGTGTTCCCATCTATAAAGCAAGAAACTGATGAACGTGTGTAAATAAATGTCAGATTTTTTTTACTGTTTATTAGCATAACTAGCTATTTTTGTTGGTATATGTCACTGCTCTTACAGTATTTAAAACTGTTACCACACTGATCATAAATGACCTGCAAATGTGTATTTAACATGCTTGTTAACACTGGCAACATGTCTGCTGAAAAACAGCCCTACTGATGACGTCAATTGACAGTTTAACAATGAAGAAGACAACAGTGTGCCCCAAATGGCACATGAAGCACCACACCCAGGTCAAGATGCCCCACAAGTTTTTGCAGGATCTGAATATAGTGAACTCTTTTTGGAGGGCTGCTCTTTCTGTGCCCCAATAGCTACTTCACAGACTTACCAAAAACCCAAACTTTTGAATTTACCTATCTGGCGATCCAGAAAGACTTTCAACTTCTTAGGTATTTGTCTTAGAAGCTGTCTGCCGTACCTCCATATTCTTAATGCTGTTAGATCCTCATCTCTCTCCATGCTTTGCTTTGGTTCGCCTCGCTTTTAGCTCTCTCTCTCTCTCTCTCTCTCTCTCTCTCTCTCTCTCTCTCTCTCTCTCTCTCACACGCAACTTTTCATTGCTGAAGACATTTTACCTCCAGTGTCCTCCAAGGATGTAAACTGAACTCTGGGGTCACACCCCTTTGTAAAAGGTTTCAAACCCCTTTCAGTTGTTTTTGTGTTTATCTGCTTTCCTTACTGCCTTTTACTCTGCCCTACCAAATCCGCTATGCCTTTAGATCTCTGTCCCTATCCCCTCTCTGCTTTATTGTTTCTCTTTTCCCTTATATATATTCAAAATCGCTTTTATCTCTTTTTCTCTCTTGCTCTCCGAACGATGTTCCTCGGGAGGAGACAAAGTAAGACATGACCTCCCTGTATAACGCTTGTAGATCTTTGGTGTTTGGCTCATGAGTGTACCTGTTTGCCTCCGTTCCTCTGAATCTTCCTTTATCATCAACTTTCCCACGTCTCTCTCTTGGCATGGCTTTTATGTATTTTTCACCTCCTCTTTCACCTCCCACCAGCTTTCCCCCCTGCAGCGTCTCTGGGCTTCTCTACCGTTAAAAAAAGATATCAATCTATCTATGCATCATCTGTCATCATGCCTTGTTCTCTTTCCCCTGTCTCTAAAAACAACTTCATGCTCGTCAATTTCTTCTTGCTCTCCTCTTTCATTTTTCTACTCCCTCACTCAGTGTTATCTCTTGCAATGCAGATAAAGTTCAAGCAAGCAACTTGCCATGTCTTAGTAAAGTCTAAACTGTGTCCGTGTAAAAGATTTGGCCTCGAGTCTACATGTAATTGACAAATTTGATTTATAATTAAATATTTTGAAATAATTAAAACATGGTGCAGACATTTGAGTTTCCCGCCATTCTCTTGTCTGTCCCATTGTTGGTTTTAACTGTGCTTGTTTTCAAGGCACTTAAAGCCTGTTCTGTAACTTTTGTTATTCTCCTGGAGGACAGCAGTTTAGAAAGAGGTACCATCCACCCTATGTAACAGTTCGACATAGTTACCACAGCTACCAAGTTTTCTTAATGCATGGCTGAGTGGAGTTTAATGACCCTATGTCCATATCCTAATTTAATAAGATATTTATCTGTAATACATGCAAATAAAGTGGCATGGTTAGTTAGCAAACTGGGTATGTCACTGCTGTATGTCTCATCTATCAGAGACATTACCAAATATGTTAGAAAGGTACATCTGAATTCATTTTTTAAGCAGTAATGAAGAATTCTAAAGTTACCTGTCATGTATTCAATATTCCTTCAGTGGAAGTTGAGCCATTTGAAAAAGAGAAATCCCAGAAGCACCCCTCCCTAGTACTTTCCTATTCTCAGTGTCTGTTTGATGTGTTTCTATAGGAAGCCCATGAAGAGATCAAATGTGCAGGGAGATTTTATCCACAATGAGTCTTCTTAACATGAAACCTTGACATGTAAAGTTTCATATGATTTTTTTCATTAGCATCTTCATACTTTAAAAAGGTCGGCATGCGATCCATTCAAGATAAAAGTCTGATTTCCACTTACTTTTTGTCCTGTGTACCAAGAATTTCCTTTGCTTTCTCTTCCTCTTTTCTCTTTCTTTTGTTTTCCCCCCTTCTCTGCTCATTAAATGCCTATCTGACGTGTCAAGAATTTTTCTTTTCCACCTCTACAAAGGGCCAGACGTAGGAACGTAAGTTGACACTCATCGCTGTAGCATCCACAGACACAATGTGGTACACACTCCTCTACTTTGAGCACATGAAACCAGTGGTTGACATTTTCACACTCTTCACTATGTGATGATATAAAAAAAGGAGGAATAAAAGAAGAGTTTTCCATTGTTCTCATCTGACCCACTATTGCTAATGAGCAAATTGTTAGGACGTTTAGGAGGGAGGTAGAAGTATGAAATTTTGTTTTAAAGTTATTAACATTCTTCACTAGACAGCACTATGCAAGGTGACAGAGAGATTTTTAATGACCATGCACACATCTTACAACCTGAACTCCAGCCCACATCACTTTTAGCACATTACACATCCCAAGATGCTACAGCACCTAAGGACTGCATTATGACAAACACTGCCTGCTAAAAACGGCATCCCGTTGAGGTGGGCTCGAGCTTACCATATTGATTTCTTACATAATTTATAAACTTCTGCTAATATATCTATAACTACAGACCCCAAAAAGGAATACAGACTTAGCATGCAGGTAATTGATAACAGGCATCATGGGTTAAGCTGACATTTTGTAGAGTTGCCCTATTAACCACCATGGCCAAAATGTGATAAATATAATTTTTGTGTGGCAAGTTAGCTGAATTGCATCAAATGAATGATTTGACTATATTATGTTCCAAATACACACACATTCACATAATAATAATTTTGTATTTTGAATATCAACTTAGAGAGAAAAGTTCATCCCTGATAACATTCAAGGCCTTTTGACATTATCACTCACATTTATTTTTAACAAACAGATCACATTTGTCCAAAATATTAACACTTACATTGTTTCCCCTAAATACAAGGCTGGCAACCTAACAAGCATCACAGTTTTAAAATGGCTCTTTTGTCCAGCTCTTTCGTTCAGCTATAACCTTTTACTATTGTGCCTCAGGCCCCTCTTGTCATTGGCTAAAAGCAAAACAAAACAAATCATCTTAATGTCAACAGTGTTATTACCACTAAGTGGTACTTCCCACATTTGCTCAACGAGGCCAGTGTTGCCATAGTTCTGACTGGATTATGGGCAAGGTGACTCAGCAGGTAACAGCAACCTGTCACTTGCATTTTCAATATAAGCGTATATATCAGGTTTTATAGTGCAAACACAAGACACCTGAGGAAACATTGCAAAGACTGAGAGTGGAAGTGAGAAAAAGAAAGGCAGGAAAGAAAAGAAGACAAAAAAAGAGGAGAAGAGAGATAATAGAGAGAAAACATGTGTTCTCAGTGTCGGAACGCACCAGTAGAGCTGAAAATAGGGATTGGGACAGTTGCACCGTAGCTTCATTTGAGAGGACACACTCGACTGTCTGTTCTCTAAAGAACTCTCCTTGTACAGAGGCAAGGCCTTTTGGGAACACTGCTATCATCTTAAAAGGCCATCTCTGTCTCCCTCTCTCTCTCCACCTCACTTTCTTACTCTCTGTCTGTCTGGCTCTATCTCTCTCTCTCTCTCTCGCACTCTTGCTTTCTCCCTTCTCTTCTTGAACAGGGGGTGAGGCCATTAGGGAACAATGGTGATATCTTTAAAGGGCCTTCTGTGGCTGAGAGAACAGCACTGCCAAAACCCAGAGGATCCATGTGCTGAATCAGAGGCCACAGAGCACAAAGGGGATAGAGGGATTTAAGTGGGGTACGAACATGTGTGTTTGCATCTGTACATGTGTGTGTATGGAGTCCATTGTGAACGATACCACATTTGGGGATATATTCTGGATTTAAACCAGTTGATTGAAGGTTGTGTAGCAAGGGAAAAACTGGTGTTCCTACTTCCAGTCCTGATCAGGGTTAGGTTAAGGTTAGAGTAAAAGCTCTTTCCCAACAGGCATGAATATATTTGTTGGTAATTTACATGGAACTTAAAAGAAGTTGACTTCACAGTGTGAATCAGAGACTCTCACAGCAGCACAGAACTTTCAGTTCAGAGGGAAACTAAGCAAGAACCACATCAGCTGCGTCAGAATTCAGTTTATAGAAAAAGTCCTGCAGATAACTGTTTGACAACTTGTAGTTAAAAACACAAAACTTATCCTCTATTTAAGAAAATGTTAGTTTAAACATCTGTATGATTATGAAAAGATGCTGTCAGATTAAGATTGAGTATGGCTCCAAGAACTCTCTTTGTGACAAGATTTTTATTTAAAATACTGAGCCCTTATTACATTGTTGATCATGTGTCAGTCTGACAATTGCTCTTCCTAAAAACACTTTATATGTTACTATAAATGTTCAACTGTGTCACTGTTTACTTACGAATGAATCACACTGGATGAAAATTCTCTTTCCAAAAGTTGCTCAGGATTGATTTAATCAGGGTATTTACTACACTGATTTCTGAGGTGTGGGACCAGCATTTCCACAAGGGCCACCTTAGCCACTATTCAATATCCATCCAATATAAACTGCTTGGTAGAGCTCACTGGTTAGAACATACTTTCATGACATATTCAATACACTTTAAAGCCTTGGAAGATTGACTTTGGGCCTGCAGAATGCATTGCAAAACAATTCCACTGCAGAGATCTCATTGGAGATCAATGCATACAACACATTAATTGTGTTAATTGACTGCAATGAGTGAAACAGGGTCCCATTACAGCCATAAGGATTAAATCAACATGGAATCACCAGAGGCAGAAAACGACTGGGCTGCTCTCTGTGCTCTGAAACTTTTAGGTGCATTATATACCTCTGTCCGTCCATCAGTAAGTGATGTCACACCCTGTGTTTTCAATTAGCCAGCAAAATACCGGCTTTGACATCCCTCATCAGGGTGCAATCCAAAATGCCACATGCCTTTTCAGTTTCAGCGCACAGTGCGCCAGCAGTGATTGCTCCTGCATGGCTCACAGTTAAATTACATTTACACATAAAAGTGGCAGACAGAGAAGTCAGAGCAGGTCTGTGAGACCTTAAAGGATAATGACAGCCAGGACAGCCAGTCAATCAAGGGGGTGCAAACCAGACCAATAAAGGCTCTTGACAGTATGACATGTACTCTCTGTGAGTTTAGATTAAGTTTGTGACCTTGCTCAAAAAGGACGACAGTGTGTAACAGCATGTGATGATACACACTTGCAGTTAGAAACCAATCAGTATGGCCGTGGTCAAAAGGATACTTGCAACACTGACCACATGCACAAACACACCCACATGAATAAACCTGGACAAGGACATTAAACAGCAAAGCAATATTTCTGTGAAAAGAAGCTTGGATACTGGTAAGAAACAGAGTGGCACGTTTTAAAAAGGACCTGGGATGTTGCTCAGCTAATGTTAGACTTAATGGACTGGAAAGGGAGAGACCAGAGAGACAGAGAAGGTAGTGGGAGACAGCATACACTCAAACAGGTAGACTGATGTGTCACTAGAATAAAGATGCCTAAAAATACATATGCATACATGTGCCCGTTTCTGTGCACATGCACACACTTCTCCATGTCTCAATGTGTGTTTGTGTTTACTTGGCAGAAAGAAAAAGACAGACAGCAGGCAAAATATCTGGCTTAGCCACACATCCATTAGCTTCTTTATGTCTTATCATGCTAAGAAACCATTGATACTTTTACATTAGATAAATTTCAAGTTTCACAAGCCTATTGTGTCGCATTTCATTCAAAATAGATATATTTCTGTATCATATTCGATATAAATTAACTGATAATAATGACATCTTGGTTGATTATTTCCTTACCAAAATCAGAATCATAGAAGAGGATGAACTTCTGCCAGCTGTACTCGGACACCACTTGCATGATGACCTCATTGAGATAGACAGGTGGGCGGACCATTAGGGTGTAGTCATCTGTTCCAGGGACGCGACTGGTTGGCGGGCAGGCGGAGCGGGGTGTTCCCGCTGGGGAGCGCTGGATAAAGAGGTGGGGGATGTGCATGGCGTCGGCCAGAGTCTGAAGGCTGCCCGCTGACATGCAGCCGATTGAGCTGACCAGAGCCAGGATACCACGGTTCATCAGCTCACAGGCTGAAGGAAGAAAGAAGGAGACAAGAGGAGGAAAAACAAAAGAGGAACCTGTTATTTTTCAGAGCATACAACAGAACTTATTCTGCTACTTATTTCATGGCAAGAATCACCAGTGGTATAAATATCTGTTTCATCTTTGGGTGATACCAAGTCATAGTTGTGATCATAGTAATTATTTGCGGTAAGAATGCACCAAGGCAAATAATTCTTTTTCTGCAAGTCACCACACTACAGCAATGACAACAGGAGATGAGGAAATTCTTTTTGTTTTGTTTTTGCTTGCTTCCACATGCACTGCAAAGTTATTTTGAGGACCAAAGCTTTTACAGTCATGCACAACCTGCTTTGTGGTAGCTACAAACAGAGGGCATAAAAACAGAGACGGAGGAAACAGGATATAGTGGTGCACATACATAGGTAAGTATATGGCAGCATAGCCGGAACATATTGTGAACAAAAAAATCAACTATCATACAAAAAAAAGCCTTTTTTTCTACACTACTCCCATCAAAGCTATCCATTCCTTTTATGGATGGCTACTTTGACATGATAGAAGTACTTATAAAGAAGAAGGGTCGATGCGTCTCCTTCCTTTAAGTCCACATTAGTGATTGACCTTCAGGCTACTTCACAGTAATACAACATATAGGAGTGCAGTACAGAAAACTATTAAAGTATGCTTCTATAAAGTGTATTCTACGCCGTATTATAAAACTATGCTGTAAAAGATGCCCTTCTATCCACAATCCCCTAGTTGTTTGTGCTCTACTGCCTAAATGCTCCTCAGCTCTGAGACAGTATTTGTGCTTATTTCACCTCCTTTTCATACCTTCCCCCTTTCATCCTTCCTAGACCTCTAGTGCTGTCAAAAACACCTCTACCTCCTACCCTCTCAACCCACTCCCCTGTTATCTCCCTCCTTGTCCAAAACAGCCCCTCTGAGTGCTTACCTTTCAGCCCCAATCATTTCAAAGCTGCAGTCTTGCAGTGATTTTCATTTTAGTTGCCTTACAGCACCACTGAATGTTGTACACTGTCCTCAATTTGGAGTCATCTGCCTTCCTCTTCCACCTCCTTTCTAACATCCCGTCTTCGGCACCTTTTCCATTCCGCCCACCAATCTTTTTCACCATCTTTACTCACCAGCCGTTTTTTTTCTCCTTATCTCTTGTTTACCCTCATGGCAACACAAACAACCACCCATCTTCTTTCTCTCTCACTCCAGCCATCTTTGGATTAATCACCTCTTTATTACATTATTTTCCACATTTCCTCCCTCAGTCTACTTTTCCATTACTTTTGCCCACATGACATTCCACATTTTACCCTTATGCCCTTGCCCCCTTTTGTCCATCCCTCGTTTGCTCCCATGCTGCTCACTGCCTCCTTCTCTACATGCTACTCACCATACTGTGTTTACTTCACTTCTAGCTGACTAAAATCCTGCAACTGAGTCAGTGAGTAAAACAAAAAAGTAGTGGAAAAAAAGTTTAAAGACAGTACAGTCAACACAAAATCACACATTGACGGATACACACACCGACACAATGGCAAAGTACAATGGCAAGAAAGCACAGGACACACGGCCAGCCTGTATAACACACAGTCACACAGACTAATCTGTCGACACTGCAAAAATACGGCCTGAAAAAATAAAGAGTAAAGAAAGAAAAGCTTGAGGAGACAGATTCATGGTGCTGAGAAAAGCAGAATACAACCTTGTATGTGTGCATGAGACAGAGAGAGAGAACATGAGAGCTATACAATATGACAATGACTCCTGTGTCAACTGGCTTACATAAAAACAAGCTAATGAGTTGGATTTCAAATTGGTTTGTGACGATGAATTCGCAATCGTGACACATTCAAGCATATCTGTGTATGTCTGTGCATTAATGATGCACAACATGGCGCCTGCTTAATTGCTTTTGTTGGTTAATTACGTAGTTCACGCGTTGCTGATTTAATTCAGATACATTACTTTTGAGATGTACAAGTCACCCTAAAACTAAATTCTTGTGACACTTTAATTGTCACGAACAGTCAGCATTTGCAAACACAAAAAGCTTAACGCACATGATTAAATACATTCTTGAGCTAATCCACTTGAAAAAGTCACAGCTTCTGAGACAAATTGGTTACAGATGCCACTCAAGTCTTTAACAGTTTGCTGACATACATCTAATTTGGAGGTAATAGCTATAAATATTTGAAGCCATACTGTAATTAATCGGCAACACATTGTTAGGAACGATTTTCATTTTCAGCAATAGCTAAAGGGTTATTTCATGCAACCATTTCCTCCTGCATTGATGTAGATGATTAATGAGGAGAAGCCAAAGCAGTTTCAATCTCACTGCCCATTGTGCAAGTCCACATTTTGAGGGATTAATTATAGTGTAACAATATATGATTAAACTCCACTAAGTCTCAGCATACTGCTTAGTCATGGCCATTATTCTTAAAGCCAATGAGCCTGTGATTCATCTTCTATCTACTATAATCTTAATGTTAGAGCATATGCCTGTGGGTGTGTGTGGGAAGGTACACCTGTGGATTTATTTGCATACATACATCCTGTGTAAAGACATTTTCTACCAGTGTATGTGAGTCTGCATTTCTCTGAATATTTGAGCTGAATAAGCTAGTCATGTGTCATAAGCTATATTATCCAGATTCCACATCCCTATTATGGCAGTCTTGCTAATGCTTTAGCTGCGTTGCTCAAGTCTAGCTACAGTATGGAGCATTAGCTTAGCATCATCAAGGCTTTGGCTAATGGAAGGCTTTGCTAATCCTCTACTTATTAGGGCACTTTGGAGAATTAGTGCCCTCATCCCCTCTACATCACACACTCTTAAGTCTGCAGGGGGCTTCTGAGCACTACACTCATTAATGCTCTTTGCTAATGACTTAAAGGGCCCGTTGCGTTAACCCAGCCCAATGTTACATCACTCTCACAAGTAAGCTACAGTTGAAAGAGAGGGTTAGAGGTGCTGGTTCAGCACAGCATGTTTTTAGAGTTTGACAGTAAACCCAAAGAAATACACTTTGCTTACATCATGAACAGTTTTAAAGTACATTTATAATTTGAAAAAAAGGTCCTGCCTGAGTGACTAAGTAGGAGTTGAATGTTAAGCTGTGCAGATGGATATTGTTTCCTTATATCTTGCCAACACTTTAAAGAATGACTGCTTTGTACAATGACTGCACTTGGAGCACAAAAAACAGATTTGGACTACAGAAAGAGAGGTGTGCGTAGGAGTGCAAACAAATACGAACTGTAGCCATTTGGAGTTTTTCACTCATCATCCTGAACCATAACCACCTACTAAACCACACTCACACACCACCACCATCACTACTGCCAGCCCACACAAGAACACTCACACATCCTAGACCCCTCCTGTACCCATGAGCTGTGGACTGACTCATGATAAATCATTCGGGATCAATCTCGCAAAAGCAGCTAGGACCTGTCAAGCAGTCGTGTAGAGGTTTTTATTCGAGGGATATACATGTCAGTCACATAAACAGACATGTACACATTCAAGAGTTCAGACTGTCAGTCACCAGGATTACTGTAAGACCCATCTACTTTGTTGATTTATCTGCTCTTTATTTATTTATCTATTGTGCTGGGAGATCCCAAACCTCTATAGGGAACTCAACAAATTCCAGAACGAGATTAATTAACTGCTCCTCATGACTGATATATTCAAAGAACACTGAACAATCACTCTCACATGCAAACATTCTGGGCATCAGTGGGTATTGTACATGTCTTATCCGGCAAGAGAGCATGTTATTGAGCTCCCTCTCTTCAGCTTGTTGTTCTGTCAGAGGAAATGGACTACAAGCACTTCACCTGCGCCCAGGTGTGACCGATTCCTCTCTCTATCTACGTCTCTTCAAGCAGCATTCCTCCCACTTCACACTCACACACTTTATCACACTTGATATCCAGTCCACCAGTTTCTGTGGCCCAGTGACTGAGGATGGAAAGGAGAGGAACGAGAGAGGGGTTGGAAGCAAAGAAATCAATATCTGAAGAAAACCAATAAAAGAGTGTCTGCATGCCTGTAGCTGGAGAACATTTCTTGAGTAAGTTAGACAGTACAGGAGACAACAGAAGAAAAACAGTTTTAAATAGAGTAAAACTGTATTATTTGGAATGCATCCTTTAGTTTGCGCTGTTCATTTAATGCCCATTTAACTGGGCTAATATTAGCCAAGAAGAGTGAATTTGGTATTCAAAATGCATTACAATGGAGCACAAACGTACATAGATAAGCAGATAACTGCAATATTGCAAACAACATACTGATACAACTAGAGATATAAAAGAGAAAGCTGTCACAGTGCAAATTGTATAGAAAAACTGTTGATGGTTAAAAAATTCAATAAAAACATCTCGTGGTCTATACTGTTCTGTCACCCAGTCGCACAATGCCGAGCAAAGGTCTGTTTTCCATTTATATAAGTGACAGACTTATTGATTTTGTTTTTTTCAGGTTGTAGCTTAGCTGTCAAGGACAACTCTATGTGTTTTTACTACAAGAAAAGTATTTCTCTCGAGTAAATAAACTGAATGAAAAGAAAAGGGGAGTACATGTTGGCTGTAACATGAGTACATAATCATAATCAAGTGTTTGATTTCATCCAAAATTCACCAACGGAACAAGAGGAAATCCTAGCCAGTGCCCACAGCACTGTCATTGCCAAGAGTCTATTTCTATGTCTCAAATTGTTTGAGTGTATGTGTTTGTGTAGATGACCTACTTGTGTCTGTGCATTGTTTCATGTATTGTTCCACAGCTCCAAACTGCTGCCATGCATTGTGGCATACACGGCTAAGCAGCGAGTGGCAGAGAAGGATGCTTACTCACACTGCTGGCAGGCTGAAAATATGCTCTGCTCTATATATGCCTGTGTGTGTGTGTGTGTGTGTCTGTGTGGGCCGTTGGTTTGCTGATATGCACTCCTTCAGGGAATTAGCACTTGAATTAATGTGGTCAGGGAGGTAGAATGAGCAAAAGATAACATGCCCTTTTCGACTTTGTTTCTCTTGAAATTTATCACTGTAAGTTCTCTGACTTCTGGCACTTTCTGTTGCTGAAAATACCAGACCAATGATTTTGCGCGCAAACACAATCTGTTCTTATTCCTGCCCCCAGTACGCCTCCCCACCTCCTACCCTGTTCCCATTAACATTTAATGGACCCCCCTTTGGTCCCTTCATCTTGTCACATTTAACATCATCTATTCCTAGCTAGCTCTAGTTTTTGTGCCCCGGAGATGTATACATCCTCTCTTTCATCCAGCCTCTTTTTTTTGTCTCTCTGTAACTCTATCTGTGCCTCCTCTCCTCATTCCCTTCAACTGCCCCTCAATTCACAACCCTTTACCACTATATTTATCCAGTTACTGCACTCACCGTTATCACACTCGCCAGATGAATGCCCCTTCTCCCTTTTTCCAATCCCATCTCTCACTTTCTTCCTCTCCTTTTTCTTTTTCCTTTAAACTTTCACTTTGCTTCTATTAGTACTTTGCTTCCTCTCTTCCTTTTCCCCCTTAAATAACCCCCTCATTTAAACAATTCATTTTTCTACCTCATCCTCTTTTGTTTTCCTTCTCTCCACCACTCCCTCCTGCTATTCAACATGAGTCAACGGTATAATTTTGCTGTTTTTTAGCTCCCAGTGTTGTTGAGCACGACACATAAATGCCTCTTCCCCACACCCTGCTCTCCCTCCTCTTCCGCTCACTGATCTCTCCTTCCTTCACCTTTTGCCACCCATCAAGACTCAAGTGAATCCTTCACTTCATTATCTGAGATTGGTGCGTGTACACTCGATCACTCATGGCTAGTTCATTTTTCTCCTCTCCTCCGTCCCTCCATTCATCCATCCATCAACTCAATTGTTTGTTGAATCCAATTAAAATGTAGCATGTGCACTTTTACCTCTAGTGCCTACCTCATTCACTCAGTAATATGCACTCTTCTTTTTAACATCTACCCATCCATACCTTTTCGCGTAGCTTCTGCTTTGACATCAAATTATCCAACTAGCCCACAAATAAAAGGAGATCCAGCTTCTAAGTAGCTTAAACATGAATAAAAAACCCAGTGATCTACTGTAAAGAAAACATTGTACACACAATTTATCTTTGAAACATGAGCAGAGTTCAGAAAATTAACACTGCTCTCCTTCTACATTTCATTTATAGCTTTCCTTTTATTTCCCACCATCCCTCAAGTGTCTCCTCCATGTTTAAGGCCTTTTCACACCAAGCCTAAAATTATTTTAGCCCAAAGTCTGACGTATAAAAGGCTGCAGTTTTTAATGCACATTTGTCTTTCACAGCAGGTCTGGTGTTAGAGAGAAGAAAGAAATGGAACTGAACATTGACTACCTCCTCCTGTGCTCCATAAAATGGGAGAGAAACGTCATGTAATTGTATTCATATTTTCCTCTCCCGCTGCCTGCACACATATAGCATCATATAGCCCTCTTTTCCCCCTGATGGTGAAAACATATTGCACACACCCACAGTCCATGTTCTCCAGGTTGTCAGCAGTTTTTTGCCACGTGTTTTCTCTCAGTTCAGCACCAGCTGTTCTCATTGTCATGCTAAATTATCAGCGGCTAATGTTAGCAGCAGATCTTTTTCATGGGTCACACAGATTCTTATCAAGCGCAAAGAAGGTACGGAATCAAAATGAGGTGCATCACGATCCGACCTGCATCTCACTGGCTGACAGTGCAACAGTTTATCCTCGTTCTCATTTCTTGTTTCCTTTGGCTATTCATCCCTCAGTCCATTCAAAGAGACCTGATGCTGTATATATCTTTGTGTCCGAGCTCTATCCATTGTAAAGTCAAGGAGATTAACGTGTCCCCTGGGAAAATCCACGGCTCTTCTGTTTACAGCCTTGGGGCTTTTACTGCTATTACTTCACCAAGATGGGTCTACGCCCTTCTCTTTTTTCTCTTTTCTCTTTGTTTTTTTTCTCCATCTTTAGTGGAAAGTCTGGCCTTGTAATAGATTCTAACGCTGGAACTGTTGGAAGCCATTTTCAAAAAAAGAGACAAACACATGCACACAGCATGTTTTTTTCTGTGCGTATGTTCTCTCTCTCTTTCTGTTTCACTCCCTCTCTCTTTATATTCTCTTTGTCAGCTTGGGTAATGACCCATTTGTCAATGCTTTAATCATATTTAGAAAATGGATTGGTTGTTGTTCACTGCTAATGGCTCGGTGTGTCTCTGTTTTCATTGCCTGTGTACACGGCAGATGTCATATCTTCCCACTTGGTGTCTCAATAGTCAATTGCACACCGGCCTCTGTGCACATGTGGGGTGTATGTGCTTCCAGGCTGTGCATATATATCACTGTAAGAAAGTGAGATACTGAGTGGTATTTGTAGGACATACTATGTAGCCAGTTTTAGACAGTTTGCTTGTTTTTTTAAATAAATGTGAGTGGTAAAATGTAACTGGTTCTCAGCTAATACCAAAACAGACTGGCTGACCATAATGAAATTTGGAAGGAGACTATGCTTAATCACAGCACTATTCATCTCTCAATGACACATAATATCTGGTCAGATTTTGACAAAACGTTTGCACCTCGATTACTCCAATTAGTCCCTGCAGTGATTGGCCTGAGGTGTGGGGCTGGAACTTGTGTTTTATTGTAACTTTACAAACGCAAAGATCTAGTGGTGTTATGATATAACACATTAGTCTCATAATGTATATTAAGCATAATACTAAGGATCATGGGGGAGTGTTTACACCATTTACCAATAAAAGATATTCCCCACTGCCATGGAGTATGAGACGACAACATGTTGAGTGATGAAACAACTTAATTAGCTGCAGCTGTATGCAGACATTTGGAAGAGAAAAAGAAGAAAAAGATGGACTGAGAATTGGCGAGGAATAAGATGAGTCAAAAAAGGAGAAGGGACTTTTTTTTGTTCTATAAAGACTTAGGGACAGGCATTTCAGAAGGAAAATAGCTATGATGACTGGAAAGAGGAAAAGAGAGATTTTTTTAATCGATGTATTGCGCTAAAGAGCTCTGGAAAATGAACGAAGGATTTAAGCCTGTAGAGACAGATGCAGACAAATGCAAATCAGCTGCGAGGACAGGGAGAGGGTGAAGGCAATGAAAGGAGGGAGGGAACGAGAAATGGATGAATTATGGAGAGACTGTGGGGAACTCCATAATTATACATGACTCTATCAGAGTTACTTCAGTGAGAAAGAAAGTGCCTGCTCCCTCACTGACAGAGGTGGGAACAGAGTGAGAAACAATAGAGAGCGGTTGACATGCATGTAATGGAAGGTTAGAGTGATTAACCAAAATTAATTAATTGAATAATTTAAGGGTTTTTTTCTTTCAGAAGGAAGAAAAAGAGATCATGGTTTAATTCTGCTTAATTAGAATAAACAACATGCTGTATGTTTCATGCCTATATTAGAAATTGAGCCACCAACTAACTGATGTTTTGTTTGCCTCACACAACAGTTTTAATTGCTTTACGCATAACCCACCTTCGAGTCCCATGATTACTTTGAAGACATACTGGTTTCAAATGAGTGAACAGGTTGCTTACTCTTCAGAAACATCCTTACACATACACACACTCACTCCGTTACCTGTACCCCTGATATCGATAAATTAACTCATGCATATGTAAATGTAGACGCTTGCAATCTCACACACACATATGCTCATCAGGTATTCTACTGTAAGCACATGTTGCTGTAGAGATGTGTAACAATTGGAAAAGAAGGGAAAGAAGCTGTCCAGTGTTCATAAGCAATATGAACACACACGCACAAAGACAGACAGAGCTAATGTATGCATCCAGCTGCCCATGAATGCTTGTATCAAATTCCAAATCCTGGCTCTGGCAAACAACGCTGTGAAGGGATCTGTCACCCCTTTCCTCCAGGCAAGTGTCCAGCAAAACACGCCAGCCAGTGTCTTGTGTTCTGCCACTACAGACCTCTTTGCTCTCCTTTCCTTGTACTGGACTGGTCAGTGCTCTACATGGTGTCAACTATTCTCTCTCCTGGCTCTCTAATGGTGCAATGACCTTCCAAACGCATTCAAAATAGCAGCCACTCACCATCTTCCCTGATCTTGTATCACCTCTGAACAAATAAATGCCAAACTCTGCTCTACCCTCTAGGAAATTCTCCTTAGCTATTCTGTTTCTTTTCCCAGGGTTTCATTCTGACATGACTCCTCTATGGTCACATAATATAAAATACCCTGACACTGTACTATAAATTCAATCTTTATATAATGTTGCCGTTATTGAGGGACTGTAGGACTACTAAAATGTCAATATAAATGTATTCACCAAGGCTTTTCCACATATCGGCTGCATTAATCTCCTACAAGTCCTAGTTCGAATCACAAAATACACCTGATAATAGTTCTTCCTGGCTTGTGTTTTTGTTCTTTAATGAGACAGAATGAAATGACATGACATAACATGACTTGTTTGTTGTTTTGTTGTTTTGTGAGATGTACCTCAACAGATGGTGAAATGCCAAGAGCAGAAGCAGGTCCGTTATCTTAACCACCAGCCATGGCTATTATTTTTTACTTGTATTTTATTATCAATGCACCCTTTCCCTTATTTATTTTTTTTTGCACTGCTTAAAAATAGCAAAAATTAATGAGAATGAATAGAGAAAATTAATGTATGTTGACATTCAAAGTGAGTAGTCTACTGTAGCAGATTCAGTGCAGCCCTAACAGAGGAATATCTTGTTCACCAGTGGATATTCAAGTGAAACCAAAGTAATGAATGTATTTTTTTAATCTATAGCCACTTGTTTATATAGTACAATCACTGCAAACAATATTTTTATAGCTAATATATACAGTGCTAGGTTAAAGAAGGAGCGCACGAATGAAAAACGACTGTACATAAGCATTTAAAAGGCTAATTTTCAAACACATTATGTCCTTTATTATATATTTGAATAAAATAATGGCAATCTTCATGAGAATTGAATGTGCTCTTTTCACAGATTAAGAAACAATAATCTCAACAACAAGCACAACAGATATATGCTATTGTGTTATGCTTTGGACTTGAGTGAGTTTTGATATGTGGGTGGATGATTTACGGTAACACTTGGCTTTTACAAATCTGTAAAGTTGCTGCTTTTAAATGGGGAACAAGGCATTTCAGTTGTATGTCCTGACTTAACATTGGAAATGCAAAGTCCAATTCTAAAAAGAAATCGGCCTAATACCCTTGTTTGGGGCACATAACTGACTTGAATCTGCAACAAACAGACCACATTCACTGTGACTGTGAATATAGTGCCTGACAGGTCAAAAAATGGTGGTATAAAAGCTGAGAAGCAGATCTGATATTTTGCACTTTTTTACATATGTGTAATATGCTAGTCTGCACATGTGCATGTGTGTGGGAGAGGGAACAGGAGGGTCAGGGTACTTGTTGCAACTCTGGAGCCTCATGTGCCAATACTGTCCAAATGAACAACTGAACATAAGTGTGTGGGTAGCACGCTTACAGTAAGTGAAAGTGACATCATTACCAACCAGCGAGTGCAGCAAGTTAACTGGATGGAAGCACAGAGATTATGTAATGTACTATAATAATGGATAATTAATTAATCCCTGCCTCCAAGAAATTGATTATAACAATATATCAATTGCTAATTGACAGTGGCTAATCAAACATCCGTCATGTTAGCAACACTTTTAAGGCAGTAGTCTCGCCTAAACAATGTTGACACTGCTACACAACACATCTCATATTGATTTCTGACAAATCTAAATGTATAGAAGAGTACATGAACATTCTGTAACTTATAGACCTCTTATAGAAGTACATTCATGGCCAAAACTTGATCAAATGAAACCACATTGATTGATACAGTGGTTTTGTAAAATAAGCTCAATCAGTTGTGTCTTTGTAGCTTTAATTTTTTTTTTTTTCAAATAATGTTAATTAATGATGACCTTTAAGCTTCAGAAGAATTCTTATTTTTTAATAAATCAATGAAGGGGAATAGGTTGAAAATTAGATGTCAATCTGATATGAGCATACTAAGCTGAGAGGTATTTTTTATGATGGTATAATCTTTAGGCTTTTCTCTCTAATCGCTCTGGTGCAGAAACACAGACTGTATACTCAAACTGTATGTACAATATGTCCTTTGTGGCACTTGAGATAAAAGCCTTCCTCAATTGGCATCTATGAGAGATCAGACAGAGCATCGAGGGCCGTCTGGTGAAAAGGTTATTTGGGGTTATAACACTACTCAAGCTGACCATGATGAAAAGAGAGAGGGTAAATCAAAGAGCTTTGAAGTGCTAGTGCCTAGCTAAAGGCTACGTTCACCTTTTATTTTACAGAAGAGTCAGGTGCAGGAGGAGTCGGGTAGGGGAGGACAGAAAACTGACAGAGTGTGTGTGCGAGAAAAGTAGAAAAGAGAGAAAGATTAATAAAGCCTGACACATATGGGGTTAAGGCAGAGGGAGAGATGCACAAATATCGAGACACAAAGAGACAGAGGAAGGGGGAGAGGAGAGCAGAGACAGTGGAAGAGACAGTAGAGAGAAATAGAAGAGATTAAAGAGTGGCAGCATCTGAGTAATGACAGATACAGAGGAGAGAAGAAGAGAGACACATATTCATGTTTTCTCTGATGCATTCCAATTGTATTTGAACACTCTTGTAAGACTGTTGATATGACAGTCGTGCCAAAAAAGAATACTGAAGTGAACTGCATTGCCTCCACTGTGGCAGATAGACAGCACTGCAGTTCCCCTGGTCTCAGCACGCAAATCATTAGCAGAGACAGGGTGTGTACAGATACATGTGTTCATGTACCAACTGTGTGTCCATATCTGTGTTTCTACATCACCGGATGAATGTGACTGAATGTGTATCTGGGGATGGTTTCCACTATAAGTCCTTCAAAGAAGAGCTACAGTTCAGAGGTCTTCATCAGTGCGCCACAATGCCTTTCTAAACTGCAGCTGAACTGGATATCCAGAGTAATACAAACTATAAAACACACATTGGTACACACACACACTGTACACACATCCGATGTCCCAGAAAACTAAATATACAAGAGTTGCAACCCAGCCAAACCCATGCCATCACTTTCTCTCTGCCTCTCCCCCTCTCTATTTCTCTCCTCTCTCCTTCCCCTGACAGCATGCGTGATAACTTTTATGTTGCTGTAACAAGAATGAATGAGCTCAGAGAGAGGAAAAAGTGCGTGCATATGGGCGTGTGTGAGTGTGTGCGTGTGTATGTCTGCATGTGCATTTCTGCTGTGTGACTGTTTGTGCCTCTGCACGTCTGCACGTTTGCTCCCAAATCTTTCTCTTTTGTGTGGTGTGTGTTGGTGTGTCTCTCTCTGTTCATATACTGTATACACTGTGTATGATGTGTGACTGTGCGCAATATGACAGATGGCAGCCCCCCTGCAAAGACCTAGAGAGAAGAGGGGAGTGAGGGACTGATGTGTTTCAAGTTGAAAAGTGACAGCGGAATCTGTACAAACTACTCAGTAAAGCCTGTCACTCTGTTGATCCATAATTGAAAGAGCAAGTGTTTATAGCCAATCACGCAGAATGAAAACATTAACAAACAGACATGCTTTGTGTTTTTTGGGGTCCTTGACTGTAGTTGTGTTTGATAAATATCCATTTTCGTTAAAGGAACTGTCAGCTTTGGCTAATGATTGCAATGTAAATCTGTGATGATCACTCTGATAGCTGCTGGCTTGTTGAAATGCTTTCACACATTGTGTCTGTCAAGGCCTTTAGCCTAGTCTGTTTTCTTCCCACTCTTTCTTCTCTGCCGCTGTCTGTCTGCTGGAGGAGCACAGAATAATGAACTCTTCAATGGCACACGTCATTCACTCTCATAATGAAAAGCGACCCTGAGTTTGAGAGTCAAATGAGTGGTGAAAGGGTGTTTCACTATTCTGTGTGTGTCTGCTTGCTCGTGTGCCAGAAGAAGGCAGATTGTAACTGCAGGAAATTGGCAGGGACATGATTATTTCAGTGTACATTGTGTACAATAGATGTCAATTTCTAATGAGTTGAGATAATGGTAATTTTGCCGGAGCTGTCTTTATATCAACGTGACTGGCTAACGTGTTCGTGCTACCGAGCAAAAGCTGTATCTAAAAGACATTGTATATCTTTGTTAAATTGTTAAACAGTCTGCTTTAACAAAAGGGAACTGTACGTGGGTGGGCGACTGCTTCTCAAGCGTGCAAAACGATTAGTGGATTATGCATTAGTGTTCACAAATGTACCTGTGTGTATCTATGTGCATGTTAACGGCTGTCCTGTGTATGTGTGTGTGTTCATAGTTTGGGAAAACATTAACTGCAATGAGTGAGCATGTTTGTGTGGGAGAGAGATGGAGAGTAATAGATGTTGAGGGTGCCAAACATGCTCCCTGATTCAAGGAAGAAGATTCTTATCTGTTTTTATAACTGACCTGATACTTCGGTGATGTTTACATTAATAAACACAGGTTGAGAGATAAATTTGATTGTAATATGTGCAGAGGCCATCTTTGTGTCTACAGTGGTATCACTATATAATGATATCTCTAGTTGTTTCTGTCTAGTGCATCACTTGTGTAAATCAAAAAATGTACATTTCACTTCATAAGCTTGTGTCAGTATGATATGTATGATAAATTTGCCTTTGGTTCATTGTTTTCTGTACAAGCAAACGTGGTAGCTGCGTAGAGCATCTATAAACCTAGTTCTACATTTCTGAGACTGTGTCTGATGTGACGCATTTCATTGAAGCTTTGAAGAAATGCCTACTCTTAAGCAACAAAGTTCTGCTTACACAGACGTTAACAGAAGAGATCTTGCGATAATGCCATGTAATATACGTTTTGCTAATGCTGACCTAGACAGCCGGTGACACCATTTGATAATGACATCACAGACCAGAAAAAATGAGCGTGAATATGTGGCCGATGCTTGTGCATGTAGGTCAAGTGCAGTTCTCATTCTCTAATGCACAAATGACATTAATGTAGCAAGAAGGTCCAATATGGCATTGTTATCTTGAAACTCTCCAGAAAAATTTTAAGGTATTGGCCCTTCCTGGTTTAAGAAAAAAAAAAAAAGCACTGTTTCTTGCTGATTTAGTGTTTACACAGCTGTCCATTACAGCCAGTCATTTTCCTTGAAAAAACAAAATTAGAGGGTGGAGTCTCATTAAGTCACAACAATACTCTAGGAACACACTCCAAATAAGGAGAAAGAGACGTTGCTAATAGCGCTTCCTGGATACCAGCAGGTGCAATTAATTGCATGAGCGTAGGGCTTGTGTCAGTAATGGAAACAGATATTGAATAATAGTCTCAGTTATTAACTTCTATTGAACTGCACTCCCCAGCTCAATAACACCTGTGTTTTCACAGGTTTGGGTTTTCAGATAAATGACACTTGTTCCTTAGATAACAGTAACTGGGCGCAACAATAGCAGATGCAAACTGCTTCAACACAATGACAACAATAACAGCTTTTAGTGCTGTGTTGCTGAGTGGCACAAACAGCCAGGTGGAAATGGGACAAGAGACAAACCACCACTGAGAGTCTGACAGCCACAAACACACATGGGTGCTCATATACTGACACACCACCAAACAGACAAAGCATACACACACACGCGCGCGACAATTAGTGACAAACATTGTAATTGCATCTCATAAGGATAACAAAGACTCATTAAAAATGAAATGAAAAACGTCTACATCTACCATACTGTGTACTGACAGAGAATAACAAATGTCTTTTTCTGGTGCTTCATTTCTTAAAAATTAATTTGAATTTGATGTGTTTACCAAAACACTGATTGCTTTAATGAGCGGCACATTGTTGAGTGGTTGTTTGTGTGACCCCCTGATGGAAACTAATTGACTTTGAGGCTAAAACTTTGATTGGAAATGTTGTCTTACTGGAACATCCCTCTGGCAGAACTGAACTGGGAGTTATGTCAGATTTTGGTGAAAGTTTCTGTATTGTGTACGCGCTGTGAAACTTTTTCTTACAGTTTTCATTGAAGTGTCGGCGGTGAATTGGTGTCCAGAAAAGAAACAAAAAGACAATTGCCTGGGAAAATATGAGAGGGAAATTGATTATTTTATCTTAATGTGTTGTGACTGTTCTACAACACAAAGCACTTAACAAAACACACATACACACACAGCAATTGCCACCATAAATAGCTTTTTATAAATAATCTTCATCCTCCTTGACTGCTCAGACCTTTTTAACAAAAAGGCCATTTTCATTTAGCTGAATTAAGTTAAAAATAAAGCTAAAGGACTGAAATGCACTGTAGGTTCAAAGCTGTGTTTAAAAAAATTGTTGATTATGATAGTTAATCTTCTAAAATGTCAATGTGGATGAACTAGAGAGACTGAGAATGATCTTTATATATTTACAAAAACAGAAGAAAAATTGATTTACGAGCAATGTTTATTTTTTCAATGTCATTTTGTAAATGTTGTCATATTTTCTGTCTCTTTAGTCTTGTTAATAAAAATGGTGTTTACTGTTTGCATTGAAAAGTCAACACTTCACTCTCGTTCTCATTTAATTAATACCAAGCTAGTGGTTCAGAGGGTATAATCCCTTCCTGTTCTAGACTGAAACATCTGAAAAAAAAATGTTGTTATTGCATTGATGCTAGCAAATCTGTGGAAGTGCACAATCCACTGAATTTGCCGTATAAGCCATTATAGTGCAGGTACCAATAGCTCTGACTGGGTTCTCAGTGTTTGATTGGATCTGCTCCATTGGTAGCATGTATATACTGAGCTTGCAACTTTTGTGTCACAATTGTAAGAGTTGTGTGTGTACAGTTTTGTATTGGCATGAATGTGTGTGTATGTGTGTTTGTTTATGTGTGTGCATTCAGCGTTTATGGCTATAAATCACATTCAAGTCTCTGTCATTCCATCAGTGTTAATCACCTCATACTTGCTACTGGATGTGTTGCATACTGCTAGATCGATGAGGTTGATTACTACATCCTCAGCTACATCACACACACACACACACACAGACACACATACATAAACACACACACACACACTGTGCTTTGTGTGAGTCTATCTAGCACAGAGAGCTGGAGCTCAGTGAAGGAGAGAGATGGCAAGTGTGTGTGTGAGAGAGAAATGATATATAGGAACAATAGCGTGTAGGTGGGCAAGTTAGAAAAACTGAACAGCACACTGTGACATGGTGAAGAGACACAGAGATGTGATAGCAGCTCAACAGTGCCGAGAGACTGAATAAAATGAAAGATCAATTGAGAGCAAAAATCTTGAATAATTAAGACAAATCTTCCAGAGAAAAGGTGATTTCAAAACCAAAGCTCTGACTTTCCCCCAAAGTATAGATAATAAAGCTCCAAACGACACAGCAAGGGAGCTAAAGCGTGTTGACAGGTCAGGAAAAGCTTTGCTTAAACACTGGGAACAGCAAACATTAAGGGTAATTGGCCAGTTGTGTGTGTTTATACCAACATTATTGAATTGTCATTGACACACATATGTTTAATCTAAAGTGATAACCTTTGGTAATCCCTAAATTAATTACGCTACTTAATGACTTACTTAATCACTACTTAGTTAGTCAATTATTGGCATAATTACAGGCTGTAAGAATTATCACTCCCTCTTAAATTTTCTCTTAGTTGATTCTGCATTATCAATGAGCACCATTGGAGCTTTTTGCTTTTGTTTTTCCACATGCACATTCTCATCAAAGGCACACTGGAGAATATTTGACAGTAAGTTTAAAGCTTCCTCACATGGTTATTCAGAACGCGGTGATAAAAAAAAAAGCAACACAGCAACACCATCAAAGCTTTTAAGATGAGCTAAGGAGAACAAAAAGAGAGTCAACAACAAAAGAAAACATCTTGTGGTAATGTACAAAATTAAAACCCCAGAAAATATTCAGGTCTTTTCCTACAGAGGTTACCGATGAGAGGGGAAGGAATTACAAATAAAACAGATTCATGCAAAAATGGCTTACAAACAGAATAATTCATCCAGCTGTTTTGCAGGGGAAAAGGGGATTTTGGGAAAGTCTGGCTGAGCTGTTTGTCTATTGTTGCTTCACCTAAGATGGCCTGTTAATCTAGCTGATGCAAATTTGTCCTGCTTTCACACATGTATGCATGTATGTGGTTGTGTTCAAGAGTTTGTCTGCTGACCTGCGTGTCTGCGTGTCTGTGTGTCACTTCCTTACATGGTTGTTGGGCAGAGTGTTGGGCTGGTAGACAATGACAGCACCAACTGCACTTTTAAGACAGCATCATATTTTGCCGCACCAATATCTTCCACAGGCAGATTGTACAAATGTCACTGTAACTTAAATCAATATAATGTTTAATTTAAGATCAAAAGAGACACATCCTGGACTTTTACAAACATTAATTCACACAGTACATTGGAAACACATAGATGCATGGTACTACTACAACTACTCTGCACAGGCTCACACACGCACAGCTAGAATTAAAAAAAAAAAAAAATCAGTGGATTTACAGTGTGTACCAGCAACCAAGTTTACTCCATCCAAAACAGAATGATCTGCCACTATCTGTCGCTTCGTAGCAACAAATTTTCATCTTTATCTCTCTATCCTAAGGGCATAAACAGAGCATGATTTTTAAACATCAAAGATTGGCAGAAGACCTAATCTTCATCATCAGTTTGACTAAAATCCAAATGGACCATGTGGCAACGAACAACAGCATTTGAATCCCAATGCATAATCTGTATAATGTGTGTATAATGAATGTATAATAAATGTAAATATTGTGCCTGTGAAATTTCGCGAATGAACAGGTGCATAACTTGGGATGACAGTCAAATAACAATTTGTTTTTCCAGTTTATGTCTTCGGGGGAAATAGAATGACCTTGTATTTTACAACATCCTGGTTTACATTCATTTACAGCTAAAAGGGTCCCACTGGGTCTCTAATGGAACAGGGATTATCTCCCTTGGGACAACTATGATGACCATTTTTCAGAGAATATGTTAATTCTGCATGTATGAATATGTACATCCAGCTAATGCATAGACTGCAAGTTATTATTTGTGTTACTTTTTCTCTCTTAGGCAAGCAGATCTCAAATGATAAGACTGAAATGGTCTCTGTTTTTGGTGTGTAATATCTACAAACGTCAAATCATATTTTGGGAGGCCAGTTTGATCTGGTTTTGCTAAACTTTTGTTTCAGACTGACTTCTGATGGAACTCAAGTAATTTGTTGTTATTCACTTCCGTACATTTAAAATGCATGACATGAACTATTGACTTTGAACTTTTAAAAATAGTTTTTTAAAAAATGAAGGGAAGGCCTTCAGGATACACATTAACATAATGTCTTGGTCATGTAATGTTATGTATTTTAAACAGCACCATAATGTTTCATAATATTTCAGTTTGTAGCCTGAAATGTACAAACAATAACACAGTGCATGTCATGCATATTATTCACAATATTTAGCTGGATGGTTTATCCTTTCGTCCTTGCCTCAAGCACTTTTCACTTGAGAAATCAAAACAAATTATTTTGACATATTCGAAATAGTAAATGTGGAGAGTGTACATGTGCATCCTGTGTGGTACTGTTGTTATTTGCATATTTATTTGTGTATGCACTGACGTATATTATGGATGTATGCCAAAGCATATTCTAGAGTTACTCTCAGTAGTAGAGAACAGACTCACACCTGACCCCTCTAACCATTTTCACCTACTTCTGACCTTTGTCTCTCCCTCTGTACTTCTGATTCCTACACCCTCCCCTCCCTTCTTCCTTGCACTACAACTACTCACCAGTTTCCTCACTCCTTTCTCCCTCTTCTCTGCCTGCAACTGTTGTCTGTGCCCCTCTCTTCCCACTCCCTACCACCTGTCTGCCCCCTCCCTAAAATCTCTCCTCTATAATCTCTCTCCCACTCACTCCCCTCTCCTGCCCCACTCTGTGCAGAAACCAGACAGATGCTAAGGTTTAATGCTTTAATTTGGCTGGCTGTCAGCCCTTCAATCTCTTTGATACTTGTACACCTAGTCCCATCGAAGACACTGTGATCCAATTTGGGCAAGCTGGCACTCGCTCAGACAGACAGGGGTTTGTGGGGTGGCACAGTTTTTCCTCTGCGCTGTTTGAGCATGTTGGCATGTTTGTCAGGGTGCATGTTTTTATTTATTTCACTGCACGCATGTGTGTAGTTGCGTTGGAGGGAGGGCAGAGACACAAAGAGAAAAAGAGAGAGATTTGTCATTTGGCAGCACAAAACGTATACACACACACACACAAACACAGGCACTTACACACACTAAAAATACACATGTAATTAATGCTACCAGTTTGAGGAGAGCACTGTTTAAAATGATTACCAGAGAAGCCAGAACAACCCTGGAGCAGCATAGTACAGAGTCATCTTGAAAAGGGGGCTGGAAGCGAGTGACTATACTCTGTTATTAATAGGAGGAATACTTGAGTAGCAGGTGGAGCTGGGACAGACTCCAACAATGGCCAATCGATCAAACTGGCTCTTCTAGTTGCCTTTAAAAGTTGACCATGGCATACTGACAGTTTTCAGGTGGTATTGGAAAACCTCACAATGGCAACATTCCAGCCTTTTCTCCTCCAGAAAACAGAGTCAGAGGCTTCAGAATATCTCTATTCTTTCAATACATCTATTGAGGTCTCCTTGTAAACAGTGTAACGGGTTTGTGTTCAGAAACGTAAAGCTGTTTGTGACCTTTATGCTTGTTCATGAGATTTGATCAAAGAAGCCAAAATGGATGAGTGTAAACCGATGGATGAAAAGATGAATTACAAGCAACTGTGTTCACCAGTCACCACAGATTCTGCTTCATAAAAAAGAGGTTATGTAATTTTGAATCAGTAATGCTCCTCTGCAAGTAATGACAATAACTCAGTGCACCTGTGTTTGTACTGAGATTTCTGGCCGGGAGGTGCAGGCTTAGTCTCATTCCAAAGCTACACACAGCAACTGTTTAAACAAATCCACAAACAGGTCCAGACAAACAGAAAATGAAATGTAAGTGTTGCAGGTAATTTTGAAAGTTATCCTGATAAATACCAATTTAAAGCCATATCTTTCATTTTCCCTATGCGCTCAACTAACCATTGTGATCCAAACCAAAAATTGCCTTGTGCCTGAGAACTGGCAGGAAAACAGTGCAGGGAAAGAGAGAGACACTGTTTATGTATTAATGTCCTTGTCCTCAGGCGTCACTGAAAGCTAACAGTTTTGTGATCCAATCCATTTTACTCAGCACAAGTTGTCTATTTGTGTATTTGTGTTATTCCTACAAAAGACACTTTCTTAACTGCCACAACTTGTAATGACCACAAAGGGAACTTTTTACCTTGTGAAAGAGGTAATTATTTTTTTCCCAATGGTTCTCTTCCCTGTCTGAATTAAGTTTTAAGCTTGTACTCGGTGACATACATTTTAAGACTTTGTGTTGTTTTGCTGAATATGGCAGCAGAACAACAACTTTTCTCTTTTAGTTGTAGACATCAAGGCGGGAAACTCATGTTAATAGGACAGTCCTTGTCCAAAACATCACAAGCAGAAGAAATGCTCCCAGCACAATAACACAAGAGCAAGCTTAGTTAGAATATGTGGCACCAACTAAATCATTACCCCCCACCCCCCACCCCTAAAGACCATGATTCAGTTTGGGCAGGTCGACAGGCGCCTGGGGGCAGGTGTGTGTTTGTGTGTGTGACAAAGTGTCTCAATGTAACAAGGGAGGTGAAATCATGCCAAGTCCAAATGTCAGAGAAAGACAAACCAAACAGCAAGCAGAGAGGGAGGGAAGTTAACACCCTGCTCTTAAAAATGGAGTTCTTAGAGGAGCAGCGCATATACAGTGAAGAAAAAAAACTTGGTTCAAATACTTCCAGCACTAGAAAGCCTAGTATTTTCCTCACAAAAGGTTGTCAGCCTCTACATTACCTGCCAAACTTCTGTGTACATCCTCAGTTTCACTCCACAACCCTGCAACCTCCAAGCAATTTATGGCAAAGGAAGACAAGATCTCTTCACTTCACTGAAAAATATCAGGACAGCAAGTAAATCCATAAAAAAACAGCAAGGGAAAGTCAAATTAAATTGAACTAATGAATAGGTATGTATAAACTATGAAATGAATTTCATTTTAGTGTAGGAATATATTTAGGTCCTGCACTGCACTTAAAGGGAAAGTTCAACTGGAGGCACTTATCCATATTCAGTGTATTACCTACAGTAGATGCCAGTTGGTAGGCTTTCAGTTTGGAGAAGCAGCAGGAGCACTGATGTACTGAGCACAACTGATGTACTGTTGTGGACCGGTACAGCATCAAAACATCTTTTAGCCACTTAGAAAAATAGTGTATGTTATATTTAGAACGGTCATCACTGTACCTTGTCATCATACAGTCATTTCTGGTTGGAAGCCATTATATCCATATATGCTCTCTTCAAATCCACAAGACTTCTTTGCCAGAAACACTAATTTTACCAGAGCTGCTGGTCCATAAGTTCGTTTGAGTTGTTATATCACTGTTACACAAGTGACTTTTAATTCATCAAACACTTGAAAGTGATATTGATTTTTTTTGTAGGTGGGTATCTTTTAGGAGGCTGAAATGCAGACTGTGGATAAGTACCTCACACATACTTTAAAAACCCGAAAAGCTGCCTTTGAGACAATATATATGTCCCATAAACTGGATGTGCTTGGTCAATGATGTGCATGTGTATACCTGTGCACATGTTTTCTCATCCCTGACTTATTTGTATAGTTTTAATATACGATTGTCTTTAACACAAATGCACACACACTGCTTTTTCACTGACTCTTTTTTATCCCCAAATGTCTTGTTCAGACCACAAAGCTTTTTAGCCATGTCAAAGAGTAATGGTTTTCACTTGTTTTGTCTTGGTTTTTTTTCTTTAATTGCAGAATGAGTACTTAAGCTTTTAAGAGCTGACATAAAAATACAGCCTTTAACTGATAAAAAAAAAAACAACACACACACACAAAAAGAACAGTAGTTTTATCTCGGAGGAACAAACCCTGTCAAAAAAAATAAGCAGAGACTGGTGAAAAGAACTAAATAAATGATGATATAAATAAAACCACAGGGATGATTTCCCGCTTGAATGCTCAATAAATGGTGACACCATATATGAACATGGGTAAACAGCTTTTCTTTATGGGTTTGTGTGTACCTCAGCAGCATGAGAGACTTGTGTGGGGATGCTATAAAATCACATTAACATTACCATTTCTATATAACTGTACAGTATGAAAAGGGAAATGGAGTCAATGGGGAAAAAACACATGGAAAGAGTGAGGGCTCTGTGTTTCCATGGCAATGGCATTTTCATTGTACGGTCTACAAAAGGCATGGGCAAACTACGGCCCCCGGGCCACATACGGCCCTTCAGGCTTTTTAATCGGGTCCGCCGAATATTTCTACAGAATTGTCCAAATCATAGAGGAGACTACATTCATTTAGCCTTTTCCTGCAATACCCGGCGTTTCAGTTGACTCCAGCAGGTGACACATTGACTTGACTTTGCTGGAGTCCTGGCTATTCTCTCTACTTTTACTTTGCCACTGCTTTGAACCCATCTGCAACAATGAGTGGACCAAAAAAAACCATCCAGCTAAATATTGTGAATAATATGCATGACATGCACTGGGCTATGGTTTGTACATTTCAGGCAGTGAGTGCCGAGTGTTTAGCAATGAATGGACAACTAAATATTTTTTCGCCGAAGTCCGATCAAAGGCTGTATGTCTTATTTGCCAAGAAACCGTTGTGGTTTTCAAAGAATACAACATCAGCTGTCACTTTTCCATCAAGCATGCTAATTATGCTAGCAACCAGCCAGCGCAAGAACAGACGGCTACTGCTCAGAGGTTGGCAGCCAATTTACAGGCTCAGCAAAACACTGTCCTCCGACAAACTACCATCCAAGAGTCAAGCATGAAGGCAAGTTATTTGCTGGCATTCAAATTAGCAAAGACCAGCAAGCCTTTCTCCGAAGGGGAGTTTTTGAAATAGTGCATGGTAGAGATAGCAGGTATCTTGTGTCCCAAGAGCAAGAACAAATATGAAAAAATGAGTTTATCACGCAGTAACAGAGCAAAAAGGTTTTTTTTAAAAACCTTCATGCAACTTCATCAAGTTCAAACTCAGGAAATGTTGAATGTGCCAGACAAAAAGGAAATAGCTTTTCTATTTTAACAATTATCCTGAACTACCCTAGGTACCATCGGACTGTTTACAGAGCAGTGCAAATATATCTCCATCCTCTGTGCTGTACCTCATTCACTCCTTTTTGCACCTGTCTGAGATTGTCACTCTCTCTCTCTCTCTCTCTGGAATTTAAACTTGTCATCCGGGTCGATGAGGTGTATTCCCCCGTGTAAACTGAACACAAGTCTGAACCGTCATTACAGCCTTCAGTAATTGCTCTTTGCTAAACACATTTTCCCATTTACGCTAATTGGGTGCCATGTGTAATTGAATTAATTTTCCAAGTAATCAATCAGCGTGTGTCAATCAATGTGTCCAAGTTCCTTGCATGTATCTGCCCATGATTATGTTGGTGTATGATGGTGTCTATGGTAATGCATTTACAGAGTGTGGGCATACTGTGTGTGTGTGTGTGTGTGTGTGTGTGTGTGTGTGTGTGTGTGTGTGTGTGTGTGTGTGTGCCCATGCCCCAATTTTGTATCTGAGTTGACCATGCAGAATATTTGTCCAGTTTAAGTTGTTATGACAAGATTACATCATAAGACGACCGAAATGATACTAAACCTTTGACCATCAGCCAAAGAAATGCCTCTTCATCCTCACTAAAGCTTCACTCTGCCGCCTTTAAAGCCCCTTTAGCTGAAAGCACAGGTCTAGAGTATGTGTGGTGGACGTATGAGTATTCATTATGTATGTTTGAGTTTGTCTGTCTGCAGTGTGTGCAATTACAGACTTCTGAAAAGGAAGCCCTGTTTCTCTCCCAAAAGACAGGAGCACATGCTGTAAGAATTCACTGTGCAAATCAAAACAGACAGCAGAGGACAAGAACAGATGTTCTGTTTGCCCTCTGCTTCAGCTGCTGGACTATAGGAAAGTCCTTGGATCTCTCTCTGTAATTTATCCCAAGTTAAGCCTTCTTTCTGTTTTTTCTTTAAATTTCACCTCTTTTCTTCCCCTCTCCTTGTGTCACACTTATTTGCCCACTTTTGTCTCTTTTCACAATGTAATGGTGTAATGCGATTTATGTCTCCCCATCTCAGATATAGAAATTTGGGAATGGCACAGTGTGCTATGCTTTACCGCCTCCTTTCCTCTGATGGAACAACCTAAAAAAATTGAGCATCTTGGAGAGAAGAGAAGAGAAGAGAAGAGAAGAGAAGAGAAGAGAAGAGCTGCTGCAAGAAAATATGTAGCAACAAGAACATAAAGTATGGATAGCTGCAGTCTGTGCAGGAATGGAGAGGTATAATCTTTAATTTCTCCTCTCTAGAGATGAAAGGCTTTGGTCAACCACTTAACAGCTGTACACGATACTGTGTGTGTGTTTGTGAGCATGTGTGCACATGTTCATGTATGTGCACCTCTGACCTTTTCATGTGGGTGTTCAATAGGTCAATGAGACAGACCTTTCAACCATCTGAGTTTAATACGACAGTCTTTTTTGCAGTCCAACCTTACACATGCAGGCACACAGACCTGCTTGAAATAAACTCACACCACATGAAGCATAGAAAAGATGACCGGGGAAACACATACATCCGGAGTGTTTTCTTTATCTAGCTGCCGTAATGATGTTTTGAATCACATTCAGTATTGGTTAAATGGGCTTTAGAAGGCCACTGCAATTTTTCTCATTTAGTCTCTAACATCCGAGAAATGGTTAATGGTCAACATTTAACTTCCAGGACGCACAGACATGGCCATTTGCTTAATAAAACAAGATTGGGTACTAAAAGACCAACAACAGAGGTCACAGGAAGTTATAACAGAAGAAAAGTACAAAAATTCTTTACGTGGACAAAGTAAAAAAAAAAAAAACAGATACGGTGAATTCTTGATGAAAGCTGGTATTCAAATCATGGATGAATAGCAAATAATGGCCTAAAATCAGCCAATTACCAGTACCATTATCGCTAGTACAATATAATAATACACTGGCTCCCTTTTTTCAATCACATAAATACTGTTTTTACTCATTGAAATAAAAATCAATCCGTTCTACTTTACTTTCTTTTTATATTCAGCTACCATCAATGAAAATTAACATTACAAGCCAACCAAGGAAAGGGGTCGATTTTAGCCTTTGGATTAACAGAAAGCCTTTCGTGTGAAACGTCTATGCAGGAAATGTTGAATTTTATTGACAATAGCTTTACACAAAGCAAACAGACAATAAAGTTGAAATTAGTGAGTATGAGTTGAGTGTGGCGTAATGAAAACACCTTTCAAAACTACCTAAATATTATAAATGCCAATTAAAATGGGTGTGGATAAGAACAGGGAGGTTTATAATTAAATAATGATAAAATATACTTTAACAAGGGGAATTAAATATTAAAGCCTATCTTCAATATGAGTCTGCAGTTCTCTTTGCAGGTAAATAAAGGCCTTGGGCTTTTTTGTTAATTAAAGTGTCACCAGAAAAAAACTGAACCCCCCTCCCAGCATGAGGGGCATTCTAACTTTTTTAAGACTTTTTACTAAATTACAGCAGTGTGACCCAGGAAAAAATTTTTAGGTACGTGGTGGTATACTGTGAATACTTTTAAACTCTGATACCATAGCTTTATTTCCTGAGATACATTAAGATTTGTACAGTTTTTCATATTAAGCCATTATTATATGTTTCAGACCTTCCCAGATAGTATTTTGTTCCCAAATTACAACCTGCGTAAACAAATCTCTAACAAATGTTTGACACTATGAACCAAACTGAATGGATTATCTAATTTGTGCTCTTGTCATATTATGTTGTATGGTTTCCAGCAATGAGCTCGTTTCAAAGCATTTTATGAGCTCTTGTTGCACGCTCTGTATTTTCACCCCTATCATCTCCTTCCTTCTGTTTTCTTTCTATCCTTTTCTCTTGTGTCCACAGCCATCCATCTATCCTTCTTCTTCCATCCCACCCCATATGTTGCTGCGTCCAGTTTCCTCAGTATTTGTGCTGAGTACATGAGCTGAATCTCAACAATGTGGAAACTCTTCACTTGATTGGGTGTCTTATCAGTGAAAACACAAGAGCTTTAATTAAAAAACAAAAACTTCGCCACACATTACTGCACAGCGATGGGCAGGAAGATTGGATGTACCCATCTCTGTGTGTGTGTATATGTGTTGGTGTGTGTGCATATTTTCTGATGCAGTTATAAAAACATGTACGTGTGTGTGTGTGTGTGTGTGTGTGTGTGTGTGTATTAGGTTTACTTGTGTTTTTATGTACCCATGTATCACCTTCATCATTAATTATAAGAGAAATTTATAATTACATTTATATTGCAGCGAGCATCATTATAATTCTATAAGTTTCCATGCATGCTACCTTCTCATCTCAACATCCAAGGACGTAATACGTGTTGATGGTGCATTAAATACCACTGTGATCATATACACATTAGACACTGCAATGATTGAATGATAATGTCGCAACCTTCTACTGAAACTCTCCATGGGAGCATTTTCAAGGTATGATTAACGTGATCAAGAGGAAATCATGTTTTCTGATGCATAATGTTTTTTATTTCTTAAGATCCAGACAAGTCGAGACCAGAGGAGAGAGGAGAGGAGATAGTAATTAAGAAGAAGAGGCAGAAAAGGAAGAGAGAATGACAAGGCCATTAAGGCTGCAGAGAGGAGCAGAGAAAGGAGATAGGACCCAATAGAGCTGTCTTCTTCCTCTAAATGAATTTAGCTTGCCTCCTCATAATCGTGTAAAAACAGTCTACATCTTATTTTCCCTGCACTTTTCAGTCTTTTTTACCCATGTTTATTTCCATGCATAATATTATACCCATCCATCCCACTGTCTGTCTTTATTTATACTTCAAATGTTATAAAGGACACATTTCTCTTTGCAAAATGAAGCCAAGCCAACAAAACAGGTAACAAGCACCTGCGGCAGAGAGTCTTTCAATAGAGAAGCCCCAAACAGAGTAGTGGTCTTTGTATTTTTAAGTCAGGATCTCTTACATTATACTCGCAAGCAGGCATAGAGACACTCATTACCAAATATATAGTTTGTGAACCGTCATCACCCAAAAGCATCAGTTTCCATGCAGATGGTAAATGGTTTTTTTTTTAATAAAACAATTTGTGGAGAGAGAACAGAGTTCATATAGAGCTGAGTATGTTTAAAAAATAAACCAAACAAACATTAAGCATTAGGGCATTATTGCACTGCACCCAGGGTTGATTAGTATTTGGTGATATCACCTGTAAAAAACAATTTCTGTGACTGGATCAAGTAAATACAGTTTCTGGGCCACACACTCTCACAAAGAGCTGGGAAGCAAAAGAACAATATTCAAAGATATGTAAGCTGACATTAGCACAGACGACTGAGCGCAAACAAACCTAAACTGTACACAAACTCATCAACGCATGAAGAGAGCAACTTTCAACACTGCAGGTCCACGCAGAGCACAGATGGAAAATGAAAAATAAACACTGTTGTTGTGCATGTTTGTGTGTTCAACTGTAAATGATTACTTGCTATTGTGACGCATTTAAAAGCAGCCTAAATGAATATCCCATTAAACCTTTGTCTACCTCTTCAAGCCGTACACTATTTCACTTTACTCATATCTATTTGATATCCTGGTCAGTTCTGGAGTCAGAACAAGATTAAATGTTGATAAAAGAATTATGAAAGCAAAATACTTATGTGATTGTGCAGTTAAACACATTTATACTCATCAGTACAGAATGAGTTAGTTTTGAACCAGGTTTGCATGCATGCAAGGCATTTTTTAAAATGCCTTCCCCTGATTTTTAGTAGTCATCAGAACATTTTGCTGGCTCAATTGGTCTCCATTCACGAGGGACTCGTATTAGCAAATTTCCACTGCATAATTTTCTGGTGATTAGCAATCATTCTGTGGTTTGGGTCTGGTAAACATGACTATAATATTGAACTCATTTGTTTATGAAAATCCAGACAAACATTACACATTATTTTCAAGCAGAGCAGGGGCAGGACGAGTATACAGCAGTACGATAATATCTGTGGGAGAAAGTTTCTCATGTTAACAATACTGATGAGAGAAAGATTGTAATTTTTGAAACGGACGGAGGTTCTCTATGGCTCTGGTGACTGAGTAGCCTCGTTTTATTCCATGTTTATGTGTTGTCTAACAGTCCCTTGAGACAATTAGTTGGCTGCATAGACATGGAGAAATGTCAACACATTAACAGTGTAAACATCTCAAGAACTGACAAGGTTCTCACTAGAGATTTGAGCCTCTCCACATGCGCCCACACAGGCATCAGTGGCATGCAAGCATATGTATGTACAGCAAGCACACTGCACACAGACAACTATATACATAAACAAAAATCACATATATGCTATACAGATTCGACTATCCCTTATGGCAGCTGCATTAAATAAGATGCAATCAGTGGAACAGTGAAACAGTAATGCCACTGGATGTAATAATGGAGAGGGAACCATTTTGTGCCAAATTCAAATGCCTCTCAAACCCAGAAAAAGGGAATTTGTAATGCTTGCCCAGGAGAGTCTTGGTGCCATATGTTCTAAATGCTGTTTAAGATGCCTTACAACATTGCCAAGAATAATTTCTCAGGGAAAACAGAGGTGCAAACACACACACAGTTTGATTCTCACTCCCACATGTAAGATACTGACTGCCCTGTTGAGTTTTCCTTTCACTTATACCTCGTGGCACCCTGCTCCCTCCTCTAGCTCACTGAACTCTGCTCCTCTTCGACTTGCTCTTCTCCCTCCTGCCTGTCTTTACCTCTCTTTGGCTTCCCCTAACTCCCTCCAGGCATACACACACTTCCAGCTCCTTCTCCTTCTCTCTGGGTCTGATCTCACAGGGGAGCACTCCTGTCCTGCTACTATTCCTCCTCACAGCTTATTTTGCTTCAGGGCTTCTCTTCTCTCCATCTCAGCGACTACATTTCTTTCTTTCCCTTTTCCCTCTGTCCTCTCTTTTTTCCACCTCTCCATGAGGAAATTTCACATCCCTTGTCTCTTCCAGGTCTCATCTGTCTCAAACATGTTCATTTTCTGCTTTTCCTCCTCATCCTGGGGGCCTTCCCTCGTGGAATTGTCACCTTATTGAAGTTGAAAGGTTTGAGTGCCCCCATGACCCAGGGATCTGTGTTGTCTGGACCATCCATGCCTGGTAGGATCTCTTGGAGAAAATTGGTCCCAAGAGACTTGCCAGACAAGGACGCTTACAGAAAAGTCTAATGAGAGGTGAGCCATCCCGCCTGAAATAAGAAGACTGGGGCACCCACCTGGAGCTAAACCTGGTAGGTAAAAGCTCACACTTGAGCATGATGTGATCAGGGTTTGACGTATGGAGCTCAGTCTGGGGCTTGGAGAAAAAGACACCTAAACTTCTCAGCTGAATGTGCTGCCATTATAATCTCATCTAAGATAAGCAGATGGAGATGGATAGATATATGGATGGATAGAAAAGCCTTCTCTCCTTTAGCTCACCCTTTCTTGCAACAAACCCCTGTCATCGCTTTCACCTTTTTACACTTATTGAATGTCTCTCAGTCTCTCCTGTTAATGTCCTGTACATATCTCCCCATGAATAAAATGGCATCACCTGCCTTTTGCCCCGTCCTTCTAGTCCTCCCCATGTTGGCTTCTCAAATAAAACAATCACAGCAGTCGATCGGCTTTGCCTTCATCTTGTTTCCCACTGGTTTACCTCCTTCTCCACCTCATGTTCATTCACTGCTCGACTTCTTTCTAATTTCAGATAGAAAATCATAATTTCTCTCATTACTCTCACACTGAGGTATTCACCACCATACATCCAACTGTGTTCGTACCTCAAACACTATGGCTCAACATGCATTCCTGCCCTAGCCATCACCTCCCTTTTCTTCTCCATCCTTCACTTGTCTCCACACTCCTCTCTCCTCTCCAGCAATTTTCTATATCCTTTTTTGCTTCAAGGCTCATTCACACTGGGTGTGAGTTCACCCGACTTTCTGCCTGCGCTTAGCATGAGCCACCGCTTCCTCTGCCTCCCTCTCTTGCACCCTCCCTCTCCTCTCCTTTGTTCATGTTCACACTCAGCTGGCCTCCTCTTCTCCACTAGTTCCCACTTGCTGTGTCCTCTTCTGCACCTCCTGGTTATCACTCCCCCTTTTCCATTGTACCTCCTTAGTGTCCCCTCTGCTTTCTCACTTTCGTCTCTCATCTCCCCCTTTATTCACCAGTGAGCCTAACACTTCACACTGAGCTGTTTTCTGCCCTCCTCTAAACTTTCCACCCTTCATTTCCTCCTTCCGTCCCTCACTCACTCCTTCCTTCAGTGAGAAGAATTACACTTCAAACAGTGCAGGATAGGGAGCCAGACAAGTAGCTAAGTGCATCATGTTCTGTTTGTGAAAAATACTTTCACTCACTTAAAAACATTTTGACTCCATCCTTTCATACCAGACCCTACTCTGTCCTCCTCTCTCTTTAGGCACACACACAAAGACTTACAAAGTACTACAACAGCAGACTCTGCACGACTTTCTTCTTTTGCCGTTGTCTCCATTTGTCCCTCATTGTCTCAATAGCTCATCCACATCTCAACACTGTGTCCTGCTTGTATCGCCTGTCCCATTTTAAAACACTACAACAGCGCCTCCACCCCCCGTCTATTTTCCTTTGCTGCTTTCTATGTCATTACATGAGTTTTTGTTTCATTTTTAGAAGCAAGCTGTGCCCACCATTTTTCCACAAATGACTGCCAATATACCCTTGGGCAAAGTCATTTTCCACAAATTGCTCTGATTGAGCTCCTAATGGCTACACTGGGTAGCCTCCAGGTGTTAGTATGTCCATGTGTGCTAGTCCTGATTTCAAATAGTTACAGAACTTCACTGTGGTTCTCACCCCTGAGGAAACTCCACATTGTGTTTAGTCGCAATGTAAATTTTCAGCCATATCTTGCAAAACAAGGGTCATTAGATATTATTAATCCAATGTAAAATAGCACAACACCAATACCAGCATATAATTTGTTCAGTACGATTTCTTGTTTTTTGTTTGTTGGATTTAGGAGCTGCAGTGAAAATTGGAAAGAAAACCATGACAGTATTTTTGGTGCAAGTTCAGGAGGCTCATCATCATCATCATCTCCCATTCAGTAAATCAAAGGAGTAACTCGCTGAATTCCAGTTGAACACTGACTTAATGTGTTTGCAAATGTCCCACAGTGAGTAGTAAATTCCTAAATCATATGAGCACCTTCAGGTAATTGTGGTCTAGGCCAAACATGACTAATGTCTGTAAAGTGACTGCTATGACAGGACATCTGTAACGTTAATGACCAGTTTTAATGGGATCAAAGTTCTCTGGAATCAGTCCCCCACTTTACAGAGAACAGGCTGGCTTTTTGAGCTGGTATAGGAGATGATTTTACACGTCACGTCCACCTCAAAGAAATATAAATAATAGGCAAAAAAGTGTTTGTCTGTCAGACAAACAGATCATAGAGCAAAAGCACAGGCCTTCAGGGCATGGAAAAGAGCAATTAGCAATTTAGACAACAAAGCAGAATAATTCAAAAGAGGGTCTTAGGTAATTTAGTTAGGTGCAAGTGCAGCTGTCTGTGTGTCTGTGTGTGTTTTGTGTGCAGACATGAAAACGAGTAGTCATGCCTGCTTCTCTCTAAGTGTCGTAGTCCAACAGACACATTTAGTTACTGCCATTGGACACAAAGCCAGTTGTTGCCCCTCTTGTTCACCTCATTCATATTTCACTCTACTTGAAGAGACTAAAAGGACGGCGAAGTAACACAAGATATATTCCATTTGAAACTGCACTGTTGAACCAGTAAGTATCTGAGCATCCAGATGTCTAAGAAGTATACATATGTATGTCGCCATGTCCTCACACTGGAGTCAGTCACTGTAACAAGATTAATGGTTGACTGAGACAGAAGTCAATTTTCTTTCTTAAGAACAAGTGAGAGAAAAACAAGCTTGATGGCCTGTAAAGTATCTCTCTACCCTCATCCCTGTGGGATCATCTCTCCCAATCCCTGCTGTCTCTTTCTGTCTCTCACTTTCCCTCTCTCTCCCTCACTCTCTCTTTCTCTGGGGTCTATTCTTGAAGATTATTATTGTGGATCTATCTTTCTTTCCGTTCCCAACTTTCTCTCCGCTCCACTCCACTGGGAGCTCATACAGAAAATAATCCCTTCTCCCACAAGCAGCGACAAGAATAAAATAGTTTAACAAAGCTAATTAAAAAGTGAAGATTGATGTATATGTTCATAGACTGAGTAAGGAATCGAGGTAGCAGAAAAAGGAGAGGGTGATTTGTGGGAGAGGTTGTCTGAATGACTACAATCACTTAACTTCACTGCTTCCTCTTGTGCGTTTACACTGACACTCGCAAGCACACACAAATACACAATGTCACATGGACATACACAGGACCGCAGATGAACAGTGCATGATACTATATGTTCACAGTGGCGTGCACAGTTGCACACGCCCAGCATAAATGATGATATATGTTTTAATGAAGGGGAAAGCATGTGAGAGGCAACAGTGCCATCACTGCGACCATGAATGCTTTATGGCTATTTAAACAAGTCAATTTCATGCTAATGTGACCACTGCTTACCATGCTAGAAAATTATAAACAACCTTCTGGTGTGGGAGGAGAGCTGTGAGCAGGAGGGTGCAAAGGGAGTGAAACAAAGTACACAGTGACATAGAACGAAAAGGACGGAAATCTCTCGATTTGCCTTTGGCGTGGTGTTTGTGCATGCATGTTTTCCGTGCTAGTTTGGCAGCTGAACAATGGCAATTGTTATAAAATATTTTAAAAAATGAATGATTCCCAAAACACCACGTTGCTCACTGTGTCTCTTTATATTTCAATTTTCCCTTAAAATATGTGTTGTTCATGTATTTTTGGAGACATAGTCATAATCCACTCATATCAATGTACAGAGTGCAGTGCAAACACTATGGATCCATTCTGTTCCTTTCACCACAATACCTCCTGCTGTCTCTTGTCTCAGTCTTTTTCACTTTTGCAATTGTTAACCTTCCTCTGTCATTCTCTCTCTCGTTCTGTCTTTAAAAAAAAATCCGAATCAATTCCACGATGCCTCCAGTAAACTCATGGAAGACAACATGCACACACATACACACGTTATGTGGGCTCTCCTTTGTCATTGCAGCAGAGGAGAAAAATTCAGCCACTGAATCAAAGAGGTAAGCATAAAGCCATAATATGAAACAGCCGTGCTCTCCTCGAATCATTACACAGAAAGCCATAGACATTTTCTGAAAGCAGATAGCTGGAAGAGACGACAGAAACAAAGGATGCTGTGAGAGAAAGAGTGCTGAACTGAGGGAACCATGAGATTGATATTCCCAAAAACAGTTACGCAGATATAAGATGTGAAACAATCAGGGATCGTTTTATTCTAGAGTGAATATTAGCAAGACAAATCATCCATGATATGCCTATCAAATCCCATTTGCTGATATTGTACTGTGTAACAGCTCTGTGAGTAGAATACCATAAGGATTACATGGGTTCTTCTTGTTCTCCCTCTTATTTCGCTCTCTACCTCTACTGCTTACACTCTCTTTCAGTCCTCTGGAGCCCTAACATTATACAGCATAATGGAATATCGACAGAGTCGCTCTATTGTGCTTTAGACACATACACACACACATTCAGACGTCAGATGAGGCCATTTTCCATTCTAAAATGGGAACCAATGTGCTTATATTACGAAGGGGCATAAAGAGTATGGTGTGGAGTGTATCTGATGGATCGAATATTGCAATCTAAACCTTATCATTGTGTGAAGCGTAGGGCTAAATCCTTGATGAGCGCACTGCACTCACTAAACACTAATTTGCTCCATCTCTCTTATTCACTCTCTGTCTGTCACTGTCTCAATGGTGCCTCCCTCACAGACACACAGTCTCTGTTTTTCTATCCCATCTTTCCAGTCTCTTTATCCTATTTCAGTCTGTCAGTCCGTTCTGTCTATATATCTCTTTTTGTCACTCCTTTCTCTCTCTCTCTGCAGATTGCCATGGTAACAGGTGATAGGGGCTCAGACGTAGACCCAAAGCTCTCTAGTACAACACGCATGCATTTAATTGGTCATTTAGTCCAGATTCTGCTAATATGGCTTTTTTGAGTATCAGATGTTTCTGTTTTTATGATTTACTTTATCATCCCGTTAGCATTATACTTTGCCCTTTCACTAACTTTGAAAAAGTAACATTAAACATCACAGATCATATTGAAGTTGATTTCCCTGGAGGAAAATTCTAATCTTAATACATTTTTCTTATACAGCAACAAATGAACAACAAAGTGAATGTTGCAAATAAAGTACAATGGCAGTAAACCGGCACATGTCCATTAAAATATAATCATTTAATACACAGAGGTTAGGGTGTAAATATATCCTTGCCATATCCATTCCACATATATTTATATTTTTTAATCAATATACTATCATATATGCATGGATCTTGATATTGATCAATGTCAATATTTTGCAGCATATGTAATGTTACTCAAAGCCAGCACAGGTGAAGTCAAACAAACATATGTCTGAAAATGGGTTTGAGTGAAGGAAACAGGGAAATCATCCTATTACAATGATGACACATGTCAAAGCGAGGATAAGCTGATGTAACTCTTTACATACCGGATAATTGATCCATTGTGTCTCAGCTCTTTTAGCAATTTCACGACTCAGTCTCCACCGGGGAGATGGGCAAATGTGTGGATAGCAAGCCAGTTGATTTATATAATTATGCCAGCTAAGTAAAGAAAGGCTAATGATGATTTGGTCAAATGGAGCAGAATGGAGGGAAAAATGTTTGTAGGTTTCTATGGGTCAGTCGTTTTCTTATAGAGACAAGAAATGAAGAGGATAAAAGGTATGGGTCAGTCACTCCTTTCAGGCCTTTAGCTTGAGGGTTATTAGTTTTTGCAACAAACAAATTCCATAACAAAACACTTATACAATACATACTTATACATGCATCCCATTCTTTATCTAATTATAAATATATAGTGCAATGTTATCAGTTGTGGGATGTAACCTTGTATAGTTACTCATGTATCATACTTAAAGGAGCAATGTGCATTCTTTAGTGGCTCCTAGTTGTGAAGCTTGCCACTCATGCTTATCTCGTAGCTTGTAGGAGAACCAACAGTGGCATAAAAAAATATTGAAAACAAGGCAAAAGGTCCTCTCTAGAGCCAGTTCTCTGTTCTGGGCTACTGTAGTACCATGGCAGTGCGACATGGCAGACTCAGTAGAGGAGGACCTGCTCCTTATGCAGATATAACTTGTTAAGGACTTGTTTTTCACTAACAAAAACACAACAACCTTTATTTTCAGGTGATTATACATGAAAAAGAGTATTTCATTTCATTTCTGCCAATAGATCCCCGATTTCCTTTAAGTACAATCTTGAGATATATGTACTTTACTTTTAGAAAACAGATCTGAGTACTTCTAAATCACAGAGAATAACGACATACTTCAGTGTTTCTTTGGGTTTTCATCTTTTAAAATCTGCATGCTGTGCATTCATTAAATATCTCACCACAGCCCCCATTTCCTCCATTACTCCTTCAGCCATCCCTCAAACAGTTTTGCCTTTCTCTCTCAAGGTATGTGCAGCTGTAATGACTTGTGAATCCTAAATATCCAAACCATCCATCCATTTATCTCTTCACTTATCTATTCATCTACCCGTCTGCCTATCCATCCACCCATTTACACATTAATCTCTCGATCCATCCATCTCTTTCCCACTTTTTCATTTACTTCTCTCCCTGAATGAGCTGAAGGATGAACTGTAGGAGTGAAGGATTAATGCTCACCCACGTTTATGATTTCCCTTTAACGTCACTGACCCACCCATCTCTCCATCTGTCTGTTTCCTGCTCTTAGCTCCCTTCCATCCTGTCGCTGCAACCTCTTCAATCCTTCATTTTCATATCCATCAGTATGTGCATGCAAGTGTGATTATGTGCGTGGATAAAGAAGTAGAGAGGATACCGTTGTCATAGGGATGAGAGGAGGCACAAGAGGATGAGCTGAACACAAGATGAGAAGGTGTTAAGGTATGCGCAGGATAGGGTAGTTTCAGGTGGTATATGGGGAGCAAGTTATGGCATCTTCTTATTGTGTACCCATCTATTTACTGTTCCTTTCCTGCCCTTTAGTGTACGTGGAATTTGATTAAAGAACTAAAAAAAACAGGGCCAAATGAAGAAAAACCTGGGTAAAAGAAAGAGGGGGCGGAAAAGTGAAAGAGGTGTGTTTAGTTGTTATTGATAACAGCTGCGGTGTTAAGGATGCTCGCTCTCATAAAACTCCTCCGGTAGTTAAAAGCTGCTTTGTGTGGTTTTTTTTTACATGTTTTCTCAAGTGGGTTGATTTCTCGTGTCATCCTTGTAATGTCTTGTCATTTGTTATTGCTATATTATCTTTTGTATCCTCTGTATATTAGTTGTTGCAGTATGCATTTAATAGAAATGTTACATATGAATAAAGAAAAGCCTAACTTAATGCCTATCTTTGTCTATTTTGTTAGCAATCCTGTACACGCTCCAAGTGACCCCTTGAGGGCACACGCACATGTTCAAGCCTTTAATACATACTGTGTCTGATGTGAGCACATGAGACTCTAAACGGGTGTGTATGTGAGTGTCTGTGCCGGTACCTACTGTATAGAACATGAGTTGTTATGTTAGCTCAATTTAATGCTTGACTACTCTATAATCTTCAGTATGTCAGGAAGACTAAGTGGTAGAAAAGTGCCAGTTATTATCTCTGAGAGAAAGGCCACGACACAAGCCATCCAATACCAGCAGCCACACAGGTTATGACAAAATATCTGTTTTATTTGCTATCATCATTTCTGAATGTACCTTCCACAAGTGCACATGAACTGTTCTCTCAGCCATACCAAAAATATATTTTATTGCCTCGCAGCTTTTACTCAATTTCTGAAAAGGTTTTAATCTGGGAAAAAAATAACTTTAATTGTCATAATGTAACTTAGATACACAAACGTCTGTGCCCATGTGATGGGCCATAGAGTACTAATGTGTGCTTTACTGGTGATATGATTTAATATTTGATGGCAGTTTTGAGTATTACAAGATGCCATGTCTAAGTTTTTATGTATGCATGTACTGTATGTATGAAAAAAACATTGGTCGAGTTCCTGTGGCACCATCTGTATGTGAATTCTTTCTGTTTTGCCAATCAGCTCTTTTTGCTCTTAGCTACAGTACATGGGACATCTCCAGTGTAAGCAGAGGAAGGAAGACTGTATTCACACACATGCAAACAAGTGCTACTGTCTTATGAGGACTAACAGGTTTCTAGTGCACTGTTTCACTTAAGGGATTTTGTATGTACTGTATGTTTTCTGTTTGTGTGTAAATGCAGTTGTATGTGTGCATAAATTTGCTTTGTTTCAGTGTCTGTCCCTGGTAGGTGTACATGTATCCTCTCTTTCATTATAATGAAGTTAGTTTCACTATTTCTGGACTATTCTTGATATTCTCTCTGAAATCATGTCACACAAACCAAACACTGACTTATACTTTGATTACAAGTATATAAATCTATTGCATTCTGTTTATTTGTTGACATAACGTGGGATCGGGCTTGTGATATATGGTTGCAGTATTTAAACACTGAATTTAAATTTGGCTATTACACCCTCCCTGGCGTTTCCAGAGATTACACTACTACAGAAATTCAATAATTTGTGAGTTACTTTTTATCTAATTATTCACAAACTGCATTCTCATCACTGCATATTGCCCCAGATGCTGCTGTGCCTGCCAAGTTTTCCTTCTCTGCAGCTTCTTTGCTTGCACACAGTTTGAGAACTGTTATCTGACATGGCAAGGACTCCCACGTAATCTCATCCCAGCCTAATGCTGACGCAAACCTAGCCAACCAATCAAACAACACATTACAAGACAAAATTATTGCTCACACAAAGACTACTTGCTAACAGTAACTTGTGGTTGCTATGGCACCAGCCTATCAGAAGGCCCGGGGCAAAACCACAGAGTTGTATATAATCCTTCCTATGATCCCAGTCTGTTTCTTTGGGCAATGAGCCTCCTGAGATGATTTATGTATCTGTCTCTGCCGGAGTCTACAGAATCTTGCTGGAGGTAGTGAAGGAGAGAGCAAGAAAGATTGAGAAAAGAAATTAAGTTTAATCACAAATGTGTTTTTCTTTTTTTTATTTTCTTAAATCTTAACTTTCTGCCCAGAGGAAAAGAGCAAAGATGTGAAACAAAAGAGGATTAATATTAAAAATATGTTCCCCTCTCCCTTATATCTCTGTTAAACAACCCATTGAGAGGTAAAAGAACACTTTTCTCCAAAAAAAACCCCAACATTAATGTAACTTTTTTTTAGTAATAATAGCAACCTTAAAAACTACTTGACAGTTGGCTGGTTTCACTTGATTCATCCATATTGCTTTTGAAGTTATACTGTGAAGAGTTCCCTTTTAACTTTGTTCACAAAGCTGCGTAACTTTTTTAATCTGACCACTTCAAGGACAACTCACATGGACACACATTGTCCTGCACAAGGACAACATCCAAATCCCTTTGTGCTCTGCTTCTAAGTAACATTGCTATCCCTTGCATAGGGATTCTAAATCAGCCCTAATAGTCTTATGTTTGCTCCCAAAGGACTCTGATGTGCTATTTGAGTATCTAAAGCACCCTGCGTGGGGCTATGTTCATACCTAAGCTTTTAAAAAACCATGGGGAAAGCCTGCTGATACACAATGACCTAGCTCTGGCTTTCAGAGGCTTCTTGTGGCTCAGATGTGGAAAATAGCTGTTGATACACCATTAAGACACCTCATATCCTGAGACACACGAACCACTTGACTGTGAAGAGCAGGAGGGGATGGTACTAGACTTTTAAAGTGAGCAAATTCATTGGAGGTGATTCACATTTACTGTTCTGTATTGTAAAACTGAGGAGACACAGACTGCTTTCACAGATGTGGTGTATACTGACTGGGTTGCAGGAGGTGTGTGTTTGTGCATGAGGGAGGGAGAGGCAGAGAAAGAGAGAGAGAGAGAGAGAGCCTGCAGACACAGCAGTGAAGAGGGGGAAACGAAAGGGAAAACAAGGACAACAAGAAACACAAGCAACATGCGTAAATGTACTTACACAAACATACACATCTGCACACTAAGCACACATATGTGGATTCAAGCCCACAAAGCTCAACTGTAATCCCTAAAGTAACATTTGCACTCTCTTTTCAACACCATACATAATATACCACAGTCTATTTAGTTGCATCTCTGTGCCAGTGAGCAGAAAAATTTAAATAAATGACTATTTCAGTATTTACTCCCACTCACCCCCTTATTTCCACCCCCTCTTCCCCACCGTCCCAAACCTATTTGATAGCAGAGCATCTTTCAGATTAAAATACTGAAAAAATAAATAAATAAAAATAATTCTCATCTCATTTTAGAGTGTGTGTGCTGAGACAGCTTTGGTGAGTGTGTTGCCAGATTTACAATCACAGTTGCCAGGTGTGTGGATTACCAGTATTGTTTGCTGTGAAACAAGTAGATCGGTACTGGGGGAGCGACAAAAACAGCACTGCTCATTACAGTGAAATTTCTCAAGTAGTAATACCAGTGCAAAGTAAAGATGAAGCGGACACAACTAAAGCAAACTATAGTTTATCGTTTTTAATTTAAGTATATCCTATTCATTTACATTTCTACCTGGTTGCATTACCAAATATTACAAAGGGCATCCAACTCCTTCTAGAAAGTGCCTACCAAATCAGTCTGCATGGTGTGCATGTTATGTGCACTGGACTCATTAGATGTACTAACCCACCTGACCTAAAGAGTGCCAATGGAGATCATCCTAGCTTTTAGTCTAACGTTGTAATACACATCAAACACAAAACAGTGCCAAGCTTTCTTTTGTCTGCATATACAAGAGAGGTTATTTACTCCAGCCCACCCCACTATTTTCATCATCGGCGCATACTATGCTTATTTCAGAAAAGTAATAGGCAGGTAAGGTGCGCTATGAAAATGCAGCATTGACACAGGATATTCAAAAACGTCTACAAATACTAGATATTTTGAGGCAGTTGTCAGCCACAGTGAATACGTCTGGAGATTTGTGACACGTTATGATACATTCATAACTTTAACCCTTTTGATATAATCAGAATCAAAGTCAGCAACTTGGACAAAAGATGCCAAAGGACAAATGCAGAAGGTTCACACTGTGTATCTATAAGAGACCCTTTGCACAGCACACATTTGAAAGAAAATCACAGGTGTAACTAATCAAATAATGATTGCTGCATTCATTTAGGTGCTTTGGTTCCAGGAGCCATTGTGCTATGCATGATAGCTGACTGGCATGGCTTACTGGGACGCTTAAATGGAACGAGGCCATTGTTATTGACATTAGTTACACACCTGTGCCTTTTCTGCTTTGACAATTCTGAAAACAGACATGGCTGCTATAACCACACGTGACATTGGGTGGCGTTTATTACCACATGAAGTGCAGTCCAGACCACTGACCCTTCAGTGCACAATGTACCTGTTGTGTTATGTTTCAGGGTAAACACTTGAGCATCATTGAATAAAGAAATATATAAGTAAGTATTTACTTTGCCCCAGACTTCTATTTCTACAATAAAAAAAAATCAAGTATTAGTGTATTTCTGCTACCACAATGATCCATCAGTAGACAAAGCTCCTTGCTGGTTGTGGAAATGAATGACTGATAAGTAAGCACTTCTGCGTTCTTTTACTCAAACTGGAAAGGGAAAAATCAATGCTCTTTTCAATAGTTTCTTTGATTGGAGCTTTTCACTTTCACCGGGATCTATAACTAACACCCAATTAGAATATTTAATTTGATTGATTAAAACCAACATCATTTGTAGCAATTATACATTTTAGAAAAAAAAACCCAAAACATTACAACTTAGTCACTTAGTCGACACCAATCTGATGGCAATTACTTTCTAAATGCATGAAAACGGTTGTCAATTGAAAAGATGTGAGTGAACATGAAAGGCTGTATAATGTGTCATCAAATTAAATGAGCCCTTATGCAATAAGATGAGTAAACAAGCCCAACAGCCTGCATTTGTTGTTTTTGTTTTGCCTCATAACAGCACATTAAGATGTCAAAGAAAATCAAAGTCAGTGAAGCGAACTTTAGATTGCTTAGAGTTTCCTGAATGTTGATTCAAATTCAAAGAGTACATGTGCACAGATCTGTGTAAGCGCCAATATGTGTAGTTTTACAGGCCTTGTGACTGATGCTTGGCCTGTAAAGTTGTGCAGTGGTCTACACAAAAAGAAAAGAAATATGCTCAGAACTTCACTGAGCCAAGGAAGATTTGCAGAGATTAAAGTATTTCACAGATAGTCTCTGAGGCATACTATATACACTATACACACATATACATACTTTTAAGCTCACCCACAAAGCACTTTTTATCAGCAATGTTAGATCTTTGCTATCTATCTTAACGGGGTAACTCCATCACCTTTATCAATTCATTCATTTCACTGCCATGCAGATCTAGCTCTGGTGGGCTGGATCATTTCTGTTAAGAGTTAAAAGTCAAAGTGAAAAGAAAAAAGAAAAAAATCTGTCTATTTGTCTATTTAAACCTTTGCAGAACACAACACACCATGAAAATGTCCAAAAAAAGACAAAAAGATGAGTTTCTTTCTGTAAACAAAATCCAATCAGTGACAGATATCTAAAATGCATCAGTTAACCAGCTACTGGCATGGTACCTCATAAAGTTATCAAGTGTTTGCCACCTGAATGAATATTCATCCACCTAGATAACTATGCGCCAAGAAACTATATATGTATCGTTGTTCTTGTATGTTTTTGATCACTGCATAAATTCATGCTGCTAGAGCGCTTGAAAATGAATAGTTTTAAGTGTATTTACAAACTTATTACACTGTTAACTACGTCTGTTAAAATAATATACATGGTTACCTTCATAATGAATTTTGATTGACATGCAGAGGAGTTAAGTATCTTCGTCTCAGCTGCCCAACCACATTCAGAGTCTTGGAGAGCGTCATGTCACCTGTGCAGCAGTCAAACACTGAGTTTTGACAGCATCAAAAGGTTCATCACTGTTGGGAATAAATCTCAATACTTTGGAGTTTTAAAGGAAGCCTATTCAAAAAGTTTGTTTCTTAAGTCTTTGACAACATGCAGCCACTCCCTTCAAAAGGCAAAAAAGAAAAAAAAAAGCGCAACAGACCTGCTGAGAGCGTGGGCGGGCTGACTCAGAGGCAGCGAAGTAATTTAGAAAACACTTACTACATACCATAAAACTTGCTAAAATTCACAGTTTAGAGGAAACAATGATAAGTTTGAATAAATATGTAAAAACTGAGAGATCATGAGTATTTAGAGGAAAGTGGACAAGGAGACTTGTACCCTGTGGCAATATGTTGCTGTGGGGTCAAAGTGATATAGACACCATACATAATGTAATTACTATTCTTTAATATTTAAATAAACCAATATATTGTGTTACTACGATTAAAACACATCCTTAGTATAAGGTTTAGTTTATGGCTTCGCACTTAGATGTCAGTCACTCAGCGCTCCTCATGGAAATTGAATGTATAAAGCTTCACTGCCGCCTCTAAAGTCTTAAAAGATATTTTTAGCCCAAGTTTAACTTCCAGTGATATTCTGAGATCCTTAATCAGAACACACTTGATCCTTGTCCTCCCACTGTGTATGTATAAAATGTGCGTGTTGGTGAGTGCCTGTTTTCAGGTTGGAGAAAAGCAGATGTGAGGCTAAATGAAACAAGCAAGCACAGAGCAGCTTACAAGACTATATTTAGACTGAACAGAAGCAGATCCAGAGTCCTTCTTAAAGCTGCGGCAGGTTGACTCATCCTACTACCAGATCGTCTGAAAGCACAGTTCACAACCTGTATCTACCCACTGCACTACCTGTCTCTCCCAATGTTTCCTGTTTGTTGCTCTCTGCTAGGCACTTTGCACACTGCCAGCCAATGAGTCATAAGCTTGAGCAGAACAACTTTTACACACACAGCTCTATGCACACACTCTCGTATGCACACAGTGTAAGGTGGAAAAAAATTAAGATGAATAAGCCTAGACAGGTACCGCATAGTCCTGCACACACATATAGACGCACAAAAACACGCCTGAACATAAAGGTTTTACACAAAAATCCTGTGCCACCTTAACCCGGATTAATGTTTGTTTGGCTGCACAGCACAGTCAGCCATGCCAGGATGTTCCAACAGACGGCACGCAGGTGCATCAGGTTAACACCTAATGGGTTTGATTTGCTAAACAAGGCAACTTTAATAGCCATTTCATTGATAATGAGTTTATATCTAACAAAAACAGACCCTTAAAGAACAGCAGGGTGGACAATCAGCAATTCAAATTCTAATTCTACAAGCACATGTAGCCTGTTGGGGGGTGCTATGCTTTCCTTGAGATAAGCCATCTGATATTTGTAGGCATAAAGCCAATTGGAGGTCACTGACATGATAGAAGTGGCATATATATATAAAGAAATCATAACATAAACACACATGGGCAAATCCAAGTCACAACATAAGTCCTTATTCTGATGGTGATCATCAGTTTTGCTAAAAGTTATAAGAGTTATGGGCAGTTTAAAAAAAATAAAAAGAATAAAGAGTTGCTCCATTGGGGCTGGGAAAATTGTTTAACTGCTACTGAAATGGAAATGACTCGGGATATTATATTTATTATATTATTATATCTATTTTGCATCAAAAAAACAAAAAACAAAAACAAAGCAAAGCTAAACTGCACAGAACAAAATGGTGCAATCTTGCCAAGGGATGATGGAGAGGGGACAGAGAAATTTGAAATCCCCCCAAAAAAAAAAAATATATATATATATATATATATATATATATATATATATATATATATATATATATATATATATATATATTATATATATATATATATATTTTTTTCCCCAGTGAGCTACTGTGTGCAACGAATACACAGCATGTCCACGATTCAAGAGGGCAGAGGAGCAGGCACAAAGTGTGACACCAAAACTGCTCTGCATCATCTGATTTGTATTAACAGTCCACACTCTACTCTACTCAACTTGGAAAGTCACAAAATCATGGAAGAGGGGAAAAAAATTCCTATGCCACTTCACCGCTGTAAGGTCACCACACTTCATCATAGTCTGCATGATGAGGTACAGCTTAAGGCTGGGAGCACGAAATGGAACCTGTTTAAGGACGACTTTGTCAATCACACTGCCAAATATGAAAAGAAAAAACTGTATTGCATACTTTTTATACTTGAATGACTCTGATTGGATTGTCTGCATGAATGATTGGGTGGATGATAAGTTACTCTGGCTCTTTTGACTCCATTGAGAGGCTCTCCAGGATGTGCAATGTAGGAAGACAAATGTACAAATTGTCCTACTGAGGAGGAAAATTGATTGTTTTAAGACACTGATGACTTTTGACAAACTTGACAGAAACTATCAGCTAGTCAAATCAAGGTATTATCTGGAGTATGAAGTGCTGTTTCACCTTTAAAATTTTGAATGTTTCTATAAAACAAACAACCACACTCTCAAAATTGTCTGCCAAAAACATAATACATTTAAGAAAAGTCATGGCCATGGATCTTTTTGTCTTACTCCATCTTTCCCTGTCTCTGCCTTCACTCCTTTGTGCACATTCATAACTGCATTAAACTCTCCAGGCCTCATTATGTTTATGATAAGTGAGGGAAAACAATTGAAGGAATGCTCTGCTGTCAAGGTTTCTTCATCTTCCTGTCACCGATGTCCATAACACATATGTTTTGGCAGTCTGCCCACCGCCTCGAGTGCATTTACAAGGTTTTTAAACTAGAATGAAATCTTGAGTGCAGATGTCAAGCTATATTATCAGGCAAAGCTCAATATCTCATTTCACAACAGGGAGGGCAAGTGTGGTTTCATGCAATGAGAAGAGAATGAAAGGTCACAAACTTTCTGAGAAATAATTTTTGCTTCACTCCACTGTATTTGCCCTCTGTTGCAACAAGCTGCTGCACCAACTACCAGTGTACATCTTACCAATGTTCATGTCAGAACAGCTGCTGCAGTGTAATGATGTGCTCCGCTAAGCTCTCCCCTGGGAAACAATGACTCTATGCTAAACAGTTCCACCTGGACACATATAGATTGAACAAAATTGAAGAAGCAGTTAGCAGTGAGATGAGACAAGGTGATGTGGTAAAGGGGCAAAAGGAATTATTGGAATTGAGGGGGGTATATACACCTATACACACACACACACACACACACACACACACATATAGTCCATATAAATGGAGTTCAGTCTCCGTCTCACTCAGTGGATAGTATAAACTTTAATCCTCTGTTAAGGATGCATGAAAACCTTAATATTCAGCAAAACTTAAAACTGTATAATGAAGCTTCTGCTTCAGGTGTGTGTGCCTTGTGTTATGTTCCTAGAGTTTCTGCAAGTCCCTGATCATTAATTTACTCTCCTGTTTCCTTTATCATTCACAGACACAGAACATCACATTTCCTGATGTGAATATGCCAACTAGTCTCAATAAACAATCATATTCATGCATGTATGTGTAAAGTAGTGTGAGTGTGTGTGTGTGTGTGTGTGTGTGTATGCATGTCTGTACTTTCCTGCAGGGTGGTGTGTTTCTCCTGCTTCCCTATCTATTATTTAAGGCATCATACAATATTTATCAGAGGTTTGTCTCTCCAGTGCCACAGACTGCCAGTGTGTTCTCCTACCAGTCTGTTTGGCACTGGTTCCCTTGGTGCCTCTTGACAATTCTGCTAACTCATCAGCGTTTCAACAGGTTTTCAAACTTCAGTTAATGAGCTGCAGAATAAATTTGGTCAGAATTACACATCCCATCAACAAAGTGATGGATCGCATCTCTGATAAAAAAGAAAAGTGGTCATGTTTTGTAAGTCCAGGGCTAAAAATGGCAAAGGGCTCAAAATAATAATGGCTAAAAATGTTACAATAGCAAGGAAAATAAATGAAATAAATGTCAGACCACTGAATTGAAATGACAAACACTTCAGTGGTAAAAAAATAAATAAATAAATAAATAAATAAATTCCTTTCCCTATTTTTTCGCACTTTGATACAATTGAATCACGTCGCTCGCCATTTTCTTCTGTGCAATTTCTTCCTTGTTGGAATTTGGCCGTTAGTGGACGACTAAACGTTGAGACAGAGGAAAGATTTAGGAAGCAACTAATCAACCAGCTGGGAACAAATACAGGGTTTGCTTGAGAAACTGAGAAGTAATAATAAGAGAGAGATGGAAAACATGCAGTATAATGTGCCAGAACTCACATTCACAAGATTAACTCAAACGTGTGAATGAACTCACACATACAGTGGGAACACACATTAAAAGGAACACACCACCCCCAGAACAACAGTATTACAGCGTTGTTGGTAGTGCCAGTTCACACAGTTAACATGCTACCTTCAAGCTTAATTGTTCAATTAAATTAATGAGTTGGCTCCGGAACCCAGAGAAAAAGACATAATACTATTACGATCCATCCCCTCAGAAAATTGTAATTATAGGAGAATCTATGTCTTTCTATTCTGTCTTTGTTAGTCCGTCTCTCTCTGTTGATGTCACCGTCACTTACAGAATGCCAGTCATTTCTGGAAAACTGCATAGTGTCAGTCGGAATAACTTTAGTTGTATTGTGTCTTAGGGAATACAACGTTGGAAAACCTTCAAATCTCTTAATTGGGATTTCTTACATTATTCCTAACACAGAACTGTGACTATGTCCTGGTTATGACAAAGAAGAGTATTAAATTCAACCCCTGCTCCATTTTGCCAGCCTCATCTGTGTGGGTTTATCATACAGGCTGCTATAACTGTGTGTATTGGAACAGTAAACTACAAATAGACGCCCTCATATCTATACTAATTAGTGAGCACTTGTTGGAGAATCACAGTGATAACCCTTGGAACAGAAATTAATTTAATTGCATGTGTATGGACTGACGGTTTTAGCTTTTACAGAACATCTAAGTGAGCCATCATTCTTTTTCCTTTGCTTTCTCATTTCAGAGCGTAGAGCTATGAGGTACACAGTCTAGTTTCTGAACCTGACACAAATATGAGTTAGGTGATGTTCAAAAAAGCCTCTCTTTGTCAGGGTTTTGATGTTGAGTTCTTCTTCTTTTGTTATTTCCTGTTTTATTTTGAAAAGTGTTCCCCTTGTGTGTTTCTGTCTACTTGTTTTTTGACCTTGATTAGTCCATTGGTTTCACCTGTGTCTCGTTTTGCTGCCCTCCCCTGTCTATTTAAGTTATGCCATTGCCTTTGTTCTCTGTCGGTTCATTTGCTAGTTTAGAGTCCATGTCCTTGCCATGTTTCCATGTGTTCATGATTTATTCCCTTGAGATCATTTTGAGTTTGGATTTCTAGTTTTTGCATTTTTGGTTTTTGGATTTTTACTAACCACGCCTTGTTCGGACTGATTACCTGGATTTTGACCCTGCCTGCCTTGACCATCCGTAAGCCTAGCCCATTTAATAAACTGTTAGAAGATCATTTGCGTCCTTGTCCCTGCCTGCATCTGGGTCCTGCTCTCACCTAGTGACCATCCCTTTGACACGCTTGCCTTTAGTTTTGTTTACAGATTTTTGTGCTTAAGATGTGTTTTCATGGCAAAATAGCACCCACAGAAAAGTAGTCAAGTGAAGTAAGGTCACATCTGTACAGTAAAAATATCGAGTCTTAATGCATGTTACCGATTTTCACAAACAAATGAAACGTCACAAATGCAAACATTAAGGTTAATGCTGTAGTTTGATTGGGAAGATTGTTGCAAATTTTAGATTTAAGAAGACAGTTAAGCTGTTTTCTTAACAAGGCATAGAAATTAATTTTAAAAAACAACTTATTCCGCTGGCACCCAATATTACATCCATCATCAGCTTCCCTTTTGATGTTGCACCCTAGAACTGAGTAAGCATATAAATGACAAACAAACAAATTACACAAAATCTCTTCACAAGTCTTTTGCAGAGGAGTGGCCCTTGTAAAGTCTATATGCTGCAGAGAGAACAAAACATTTCCAAACCAATGCACCTGGGGGTGACGGAAAGTGCAGCAGTGGTTCAGCGAACATACAGTGAAGAGTGGGATTTCTACCATGGGTACATCTGTACGCTCAACTCTCTGAAGTGGTGTGATACACACGAGCCACTTCTGGGAGGGCTAAACAGCATTTTTATTCTAACAAATTCTTTATAGGCTTAGCTCTTCTTTTCAACTTTGTTGTCTTTGAAGTTGAGGGTTTGTAGTAGCTTCCATTACACTGCAGAGGCATGTAATCTGGACCTGGGAGATACATGCCATGTAAAATGAAAAGAGTTTAAATAAAGAAAAGTAAGAACAATATAACAAAGGTAGTTTTACCCCGCGTGTGTGTGTGTGTGTGTGTGTGTGTGTGTGTGTGTGTGTGTGCTCATGTCCTTCGTGCCCTCCTCCACCTCTAGTTTATTGAACAAACACAAACATACATACTGATGGTAGTTTTCTCATGAACCAGCCTCTCAGTGTGCTGGTCATGCCATGCTCAAAGCCCCTACAGCTTGCGGACACATGTAAATGACACGTCTGTATTTGCTTGCACTGTCTGCATGTGTGAGCAACTTAAACAGATTGAGAGGGAAAATTTTAAACTCTCTGACAAAGTGTCAGACTACTAAATGAGATGATTCAAACACTTCCTGTTTTACATGCCGATGCAAACACATGAGGAAGGTAAACAATACCTGCTGTATTTGGTACGTATATATCATTCACCACAAATTAGTATTACAAAAATATATTAATATAACCAGTTAGTGGTTATAATGAATTCTGCCAACCCCTAAAGATATTTCAGAGCAGGTTTCCATAATACATAATTCTGAATAAGTTTAGAGGTCATTTAGAGTGCATGTCCCCTCAAATATGCAGTAGCAACAATGCTCTTTCTTCTATCCTCTCACACATTACACAATGTTCATTCTCATCAAGGCTATAAACGTACTCAACCACACAAGTAAAGTTTCTGACTTACAGTTTTGAACAGTGTCTAAAGTTTTGGATGAACATTGCTCTGCACTTGTGTGGTGCTGTGATCTTATTATATCATCACATGTACACACACGCAAGATTTTCTGAGACATGACAATCTGTGACGTGGTATTGCTATGGCAGGATGTAGTGAAAAACATTATTTTCACACCATTTCAGTTTTGATTGCCATTTGGCTCCTCATCACTGTTTGGTTGTGGTTAACACTGAAAATTTTAGCATTATTGCTGTAATGCAGTCAGATACACACTAACGCATGCACATACATTTACATTCTTCCCAAATATTAGATTATATACAACATATTTGTCTTTTAACATGACCCATATGGCCTGTGTACTGCTGCATGGAATTCACATTTTCGTGTTATCACAAAAATAGATAAACCCATCTCTGATTTTCCTCTGACCTGGGTTTACTTCACTAATTACAGTCCATATGGCCAAACACAAACACACACACACACAAGGATGCTAACTACTTTATATTCCTCATTATGTAAAACATCTCAGTCATGTAACATCTGGCCCTACACCTAATACCAGTCTATTGGCTGAGATCAAAGTGTACGCACACAAGTATGTGTGACATTATAATAATGACTTAAGGTCCATTAGGAACATATTCTTTGAGCGGTGTGATTACCTGTCAGAATGCTCCAATCTCTGGAGGGCTTTACGATGACAGCATGCCTCATTTGTTTAACTAACTCATTTGTACATAGAGAATGGTCAATATAAGTCATGAAAAACATTTTAAATGCAAATTAGACAGCAGGTAGTTATTATAGCCATTTGGCACCAATGTGCTCCATGTATATCAAAGGGATTTTAGCTTGTTCTGTGTCAGTATATCTGCTGAAAAATTTATAAATGGGCCCCAGTGATTATACCTCTGGAATGCCACTTGAGGCATCTGTCATTTTGGAAAACATGCTAAAAATGTATGACAGGGGTCAAGTCTAGCTTTTATCAGCGATGGCGTTTGTGGGAATATACACATCCATTGGGTCCAATATTCATGCCTCTTGCTTGCAAGACTATGCAATGAAGTATGTGTCCAGATGGTCCTAACCTGCTCTTGTCTTGAAGCAGCAACCCAATAGCCTCATCCAGTCTAATCCTAGCATAACAAAAAACCCTCTCTATTTTTAAAAGGCAGACATAGCAGCATGGGAGAATAATTGGGAACAGTTGTAATCCTTAAGTGAATAAATCCTGCAGATGTGTTATTTAAAGGAAAATACAACAGTTTTCGGAACATAGCACCACTGACTGACGAACTGGTTATTTAAAAGAACAACTCTGGGCAGACTATATAAATGAAGCACAGTGGAAAGGTTGCAGGATAACATTAAAGGATAAAGTGGTTATTTGAGCAGTCAGTAGGTTACAAAAAGAGCAAGCCAGAGCTAAGTAGATAAATAGATGAGCCTTTGACAGGTCAGGCTGCCCCTGAAATGCATCTTACGGATGAGTTTTAATTCAATGATAGCATTTTTTTTCAAATTGATAATACCTAAATGTACATCAAAAGTTAGAGAACAAGTGTCCAGGATGCAAAAAGAATTCACACATATACTATGCAAATGAATAAGCACTAACTACTACAGAAGTGAATCTGAATTGTTGTATTTGCTATTGTAGAGAAAAAAGGAAGTATGTTATGTTGAGAGGTAATGCAGGTTACTCAAGTCAAACAATTGTACTGTAGATGATAGTTGAGTCCTTATAATCCAGTCCATCATTGAGAACAACATCAGACTGGTATTTGTTGCTTTGTCACTAAGCAGTTGAGTCATGTATAGTTATGGCTATTATTTTAGAAAGGATTAACTCTTGAGAAAGAAACATCTCACTGTAATGTAGCTGCCCTTCAGATCCTTCTGTCTTTAAACTGAGCCTTTAAAAACATGCACTGGGAAAAGCAAACTAAATAGTTTTACCAGAACATCAACTGTAATTGGATTTTAAAAAGAAAAAAATACACCTTATGAGCACACACATACATAGTAAGAGTTAATAGAGGAATAATAAAAAAATAATAATAATTTCACAGTGTTATTTGTGATCCCAAAGTTAGCATTAAAATCAACTCATTCTTGAATTCAGTATTTTTACCATACATTAACTTATTGTGTGTTATCATACTCTTACAAAACTTTAGGACACCATAACTGACATCAGTGTTTTCTCAGGTGGAATGAAAACAACAGAATAAGGTAAGAAACACTTAACAGCTGGCTGTGATGGGTCCCTGACAGGCACATAGTTGCATGTGCCAGGTACGTGGTGTGCCAGGTATGTGCACGCCCATGAACACCAGCCAACCATGGAACAGACACATTCACTCAAAAGGATGTATTTGTATTAAAACAAGGCTTCTGCACAACACAATCCTAGACACACATACATCCACAAATGCAAGCTCAAGATCTTACTTACGCTTGTACATATGTGAACGTAGAAAAATCTGTTTACAAGTCATGCACCACAAATGCTACACAGCTGAAGTGATGCGTATGCAACTTGCCAGATGGTATCACTGTTTTTCCAACATGGCAGACTAACCCCTGAGCAGTCAGCCAAATCTACCACAGCTTTAACCATACAGAACACACTCAACACACACATATACACACAAGCACGTCCAATGTACACTAAAACCCTTAAACCACAAAAATAACATTCTACATTCTGTCATTTATATGGTACAGCTTAAATGTTGATCCAAAAAATAAATATGTATAAAAATAAGAAAATAAATTTTGATTTAAAAAATATTCCTTTATCAAACTAGTGCATGGGGAAAGACAAAATGTATTCCTCTTCTTGGAAAAGAGTCAGATGATATCTCTTTTGCTATGTGACATGCTGGATAATGTTTTGTTTTTGGCTTTAGGGATTGCTAGATTTTGCAGCTGAAGAGGGAACAATACCCTAAGAGATGCACATACGCAAACAGGCACATGCAGACTACAGCACACACTTATGTTCTGGCCTTACATTCCCTTACACCCTCCTGTGCCCTCTTCACAGTTTTGAAATAGCCTTGCCGTAGCTAGTAGATGTCGCTGCACATAAAATGACAGCGACATATCCGAAGGCAAGCTGACTTTTCCATGCTGACAGAGCTCTTTTAGTTTCTCCAGACTCAACAATTACACATGCACACACACGCACACACAAATAAGCAGGGAAAAGACTCATGGTCCCAGTGGGTGCCTGGGTCATCAATAGTGCACCAGCCTTGTCTGAAGGATTACAATAACACATCTGCTACACAGTAGACACACAGACAATATGAACATAAGTTTATAGTTTGAATATGTCATGAAAAACAAGTTGCTGTCTATTTGCAGTCTCTGAAAGCATTAGATATAATGACAGGGGTTGTATTTTGTTGTCTTATCTCTTAACTGTGATTTGTTTTCTCCTCCTTTGACTTTTAACTATGTTTGAGGTGCCCCAGTAATTTTAAGACATTGTCAGTCAATCACCAGCTTGTTTTTCCCAGTGGCCATGGTCTAATATGCAAATAACTGTCTAACTATGTCAATTATGCAGTCCACTCAGGTATGCTGCAGTCTAGATCACAGTTCTGGGCTAAACCTCTTTAGCCTTGTCAATTGTAAAATTCATAATGAGGAAATTCAGTCGCTTCAGGCTCCAAGTACACTTTCACTCTTGACATACATAGAATGAGGACAGCAGCCCATTATTGGGTTTCTGACCGATAGTTTATTAATATTGCTCTAAATGATGTAGATAATAACTTCTGTAAAAGTGCTGAAAAAGATCCCACCACAGAGTTCCTGCTGTTCATCCATCCATCAAACTAAGTGTGGGTGTATACGAGTGTGCGTGGGTGGGAGGAGGATGATTTCGCCAAAGAGTTCCTGCTGTCCCTTCATCCGTCAAACTAAGCAGCATTAGAGGAAGCTGTGTGTCCCATCAATTATTCCCTTCAGCACATCTATTATTGATGACTGCTACTTAAAATAAGACACTGAAGGACTGACAAGGCACTGAGCTAAGTGAAGACTATGGGTTTGAGACTGTATGGGTATCTACAATTGTAAATGTGTGTGGAGATGTTAGCATAGCATAGACTATGTTTATCTATGTCTGTGTGCTCATGGACATCCAATCCAGGCATTTATCTGAGCTGCAAAGCAACTAGATATTAAATTAACACGAGAAGAGACGGTGAATATGTATCACTTCAAGTCATTTTAAGTGTAAGTTTAAGTAATTAATCCCTATCTGCTGCGTCTTTGGCTACTGTAGGGCCAAAATCAAACGTATGAGACTTTAAGTTGAACACTTGTTGCTTTATCTGCTGTGATTGATCTTTTTGGGGTCTGTAGATACACCTACGCATTTCTGTATTCCTCACATAACATTACGCAGTCCTCTCTCTCCCCTTCCTTTCTCTCATCCTCTCCCCTCCTAACTTGGTCTCCAACCAGCAAACAGCCCACGCACTTCCGTCTCTCTCCCTCTCTTGTTATGTCTTGTCTTTGAGCTTGCCTACAGTCACCTTCCGTTACCTGTCAAAAAGGCAGAAATTGAACTAATCATTAATGCATTCACGTACTTAAAAAGCAGAACCGGGAGTGAAAGGCTGTCTGTTTTTCCTCTTTGAAGACCTCTAATGTTGTTTCTGTATTTAATGACAGGTGGATAAACACCTTCTGTATATTAACTAATTTTAGCTCACAGCTTCAACAGTTATGCTCAAATGGCGGCAACTAATTAAACAAACATATCACACATCATAAATGCTGTGACTTTCATTTGCATGCAGTTGGACTTTCTCTAAACACATCAATTATGGTTATACTATGAGTCAAATTTTACATATATTTAAACAACACTTACTGCTGATAATTTTCTTGGGTCAGCTGCTAAAGGGCTTGACTAACTGTGCTTTGAAAAAGAGAGGAGTGGAAATATCATTGCACTTTATTCCAATTCTGAATTGCTTACTGTAAATCCAAACATTCCCCAGACATGCAGGATTCCTAGCAACTGTGTGTGGTAAAAAAAAAATAAAAAATAAAAAAACAAAACAGGAGGGAAAACTCTCCTCTGTGCATACTGTCCTTCTCCTCTCCTTTCTTTTCTTTCCCCCTCCCTTCCTTCCTTCCTGTGTCTGGTTCTGTCTTGTCTCAAAGCATGCCAGTGGCCATGTCTCCCCCCGTGTGGCCAGCTGTGTCACAGGTGATCCATCACCACAGGTGGAGGTTTATTATTGGCCGAACCCCATGGGCCCGCCGATCCTGACAAATCAGCTGTAAATGCCAGCCCTCAGCCGAATGCTCTGATTGGTTCTGACAGGCACAGCGGGCCTTATGCCAGCTTCATGCCCCCTAGACCCCAAAAACCAGGTGTAGGCAGGTGTGTGTGTCTGCGTGTATGCATCTGTGTTTGTGTGCGTGTGTGCACCTTTCTCTACTACATTATTCAGCACCTGCTGTTGGGGGTTTATGTCTCTGTTTTTTCCCCTTGTTCCCTTGGTTCAACAGTACACAGTATAGTGGTCAGCTGAGTGTGTCTCCATGTGCCCATGTGTAAGTGTCACACCACACTGTAACCTTTATGCCAACCTGCACATTCAGCACTTTTCTGCTAAAAACTCAACCCAAAACCAACTTTTTATGTGTGACCTAGGTTTCTCCCAGAAAACTTTTGTGCTTACCAAAAGCTTTAGGAGTTACTTCTTGCACATCCTCTGGTCAAAGTTTGTGAAATTAATGTGGTCTTTACCATGCACACACTGTAAAACTTGCCTGGCTTTGAACTTTTTTCATTCTTATACAAAGATGCTATGACTTATTATTATTATTATTATTATTATTATTATGTGTGTGCTCTGTTATTTCTCAATTACTCAACAAGGCATTTATGATATAGTTCAATATTGAGAAATGTCACTGGGTAGTGAGAATTCTCTACAGACATTTTAAAATGAATTTTCTCCCGTCACAGACTGATCTGTATGGAACTCCTTTACGTCAGAGCTGATGACCCGCAATATCCCTACATCAAGTCGATTACACAAAAAAGGCAGGCATGGGGCGGAAGTCAGGCAGTGTTTCACATAAACTGCTGTGTTTACTGCCAGTTCAAATTGGAGCCAAACGGGGTGGACGGTTTCTCCAACATGATTCCATTACTTTGTTTTACTAAAAGCAAGATGTAATTTGTCAAATAGAAGGGTGAGGTTGAAATACTTTATTTGCAATAATAACATGAGTGCCATACAGTCATACAACAGCCAGTCTATACACTGTAATAGTTTTACCAAGGAATATTGTAAATGTCAGTCTCTTAATGTAAAAAGCCTGGTCCAATAAAATGGAAAGAGCAAGACTAAAAGAGTCGCCTGGGGTATGAGTCATGCACAACCTGAACCTGTTTGAAAAGAGAATTTATTTTGCTTCTATAAGGGCTCAGATTGATGTCATGTGGTTTGACCTTGCCATGGCATGCATTTAATATATGAATAGTTTATTTAATTAGTTAATCAAAGCCTTCTTCAGTGTTTTCAAACCTTTTATGCACTGTGTACTTGTGCAGAGTACTGGGAATAAATACAAATCATCAGGAACTCAAAATGCTCAAACCAGACCAGTCTGCTGGATCAAAAGAGAGTACAATTGTTTCTCAATATGGCTGTTGTAAGTTTTGGCAAACCTGCCATCGTAATCTGGTGGGTACAAACTGGAAATGCTGAACTTCAGGTTTTCTAATAAGAGAGGAAAAAAGAGAAAACAGTGTCTTCTTGTGTACATGCCCAAGATAATTTGTTGTCCCTGGTGAGGTTTTTTGTTCTGTTTTTTTTTTCCCCACAATGAGGCCAAAATTGCACTTTAGGTGTATCATTCACACAGGTCATAACAAATGGATGAATGTGTGTCCATGCTTCTTCTATAGAGTACACAGAGCATTTGGTTGAAAACAACAGGTAGAATATGCCACAACTTACTTTTGTCTTTTTGAATAAGCATTCATCTGTATTCATTTAAAAATGCAAGATGACAAGAAAAAGGGGAAAATAAATCTGTTCATCCTATAAGTGACAGTGTTCTGCTGTCATTGTTTTCCATCTGTCTCCCATGCATTTTCCACATTTTCCATACATTTTCACCGCATTATGCAGAAAGTGCTCAGATGTCAGTATTATGTACGGATAAAAGAGGATCAAAGGCATCCCAAATTCATTTTAAAAGGCTTTCATCTCCTGCCTTATCATTATATGAAGTTAAAACCAGCTATGTTTAGTGCTCTCCCTTCATGATAGCCTCATGGAAAAAAAGGCTTTAAAGCCGCTTTTGGGAGACTATGATTCATCCATTTCTGCTGGCTAAAAATAAGCCTCTCTGATGCCAAGTAAGCAATAAGTAAGTTATAGACCATTTACCAAGGTCCTGAGGCCAAGAAGGACTGCAGTCATCACCAACATCATGCGTACCCTGAAATCTTTCATTGTTGCACAAATGTCAATGCGGAGAGTGAAAGATTCATCACTGCCTTCCAAAAAACATCCATATGCCTGTCAAGAAGAGTGATTTATCACTGTTTTCTGAACTGCCAACTCAAGGTTTGAGTTTATGCCTGGAAAACAACATGTGGTCATGGGTAAAAGAACCCAGCCTTGATTGTTAGTACAAGTAAGGATGTGAGCCAGGATCTTCGGTGTCAGTCAATTTCACACATAACCATCCACCCAAACCTCTCCTTTTAAAGTTTTGATGGCTTTGAATGTTCAACTTCACATTTGCTTCTGAAAAAGAAGCATGGCTACAAGAGGCTGGTTGTCAGGAAAATGCAAATAAGCAGTTTTAACCTCTCCTGGAACAACTGACCGATGTTGTTGTTCTTTTTAGGGGACAGAACTGAAACAAGCAGTGTGATGACACCCTGGGGAGTCAAGACCCTACCAAGTGCTCATGAAAGTGTCTAATTTTGGAATGTCGCAAAAGCACGCTCACACATCCCTCTCATAACATGTTTGCATGTGTGGGACTGTGTGTGAGTGTGCGTGTGAGTCAGACTTCAGCCCACTCTTGCAGCAGGGGGTCGCAGTCATATGCGGTGTTAAACAGTTAGACTTCTAACAGTGATTAGCCGCTTCCAGCAAAGATTTCGCCATGGTTTTTTTCCCACCTCTTCTTTTCAAAACAAAAGAAAGTGAAACTCAAAACTAAGAATCAGGACCACCCACCCAAGTGTGTTAGTCGAAATAACAGCTTCTAAATGAAAAAGATTCACAAGTTGTCAAATTAGGGAAGTAGAGCTTGACTAATATTTAGGTGCTAATGCATGGCGGAGGGGGTGCTAACAGGAGATGAAAAATGGGAAACACTTATTGTCTTCATGGCTTTTGGAAATCTGCTTAATTTTCCATAACCTAGTGCTTTGATCGAGATCATCTCAAGCTTTCTTCAGACTGGAGACTGAGGTAAAACAGCTCTATGGCTCATTTGTCCAAGAATCTGTAAACAAGTCATGATTGTTCTCGATTGAACACACGCAGCATAGAACACACACCCGAGACTACGGGTTTATATTGAATCTCCTAACAACATTTAACATTAATTTTCATCAATTATGATGCTGATGTTTTCATTTTAGTTTCTTAAACATAACCATAATAATAATAACTCTAATGACTGACACAAAAGAAAACATTTGAATGAGTTTTGGACCACTTATATCAGTTTCTTTGCAAAATTGTAAGACAAATTTTAGGGCTATGCACAGATTTAAAACCTTGACTTGCAATAAGGCACCCTGATTAGTGGAATTAAGGCTGATGAGGTGTAAACTTTACTTGGCTGCATCTATACAACTGCAGATACAAACGCAGAAAAACATAAGCACTAAATGAGAAGGGAGCATGACTAATATTTTAATAAAGGCCTAGAAATCAAGAACAGGCAGTGTGAACTGCGCCACATACTCAGTCATTTTAATTGCTGGATGGATTCAGCAGATGTCACTGATTTACACAGCAGGTGTCTAATGTCTTCACTCCTTGATTAGAGTGAAGTGGTGAAAATCACATGGAAGCAGAGCTACATAACAGAAGCTGAAGAAAGACAGGAAACTAGCTTTTATGTCAGAAATAAAATGTAAGAGTTGTTTGAGAATATAGTTTATACATAAAGTTATAATAAACCACAACAACAATAATGAATACTATCAGACAGAGGTGGGAATTTAGTCAAAGGTTACCATCTTGGTGTTATTTATTGTATAAAGGAAAGTAGTAACAGATAAGGAATCCCCAAGTCTCCAGTGAACTGACCCTGGGTTTCAGCAACATTGTTACTCTATTCTCATTTCAAACAACAGACACAGAGTCAATGATGTCCCCAAAGAACAAAAAGAGAGACACTGAGGGAAAGTGACTGCAACTGAGATGAGAGATTAAAGATATAAACAGCAGATAAATACAATGAGAGGGACAGAGGGAGGAGAAAATAAAGAAGTAATAAATAAATAACAGTGATACAGAGAAGAGAAAAGTGAGGCCATGGAGGAATCAAAACTGCTGTCTTGGCATTGGCAGTAATGTCACAAGAGTGATGAGACAGACAGCTGTGTGTATGTGTTGTTAGTGAACAGCGCAGACAAACAGCTTCCTCAAAAAAAAATCTATTTTTTCCACAAAAATTAAACAAAAGCAGCATTTTGCTCTGTTTGGCCAACAACTAAGTATTTATCCTGCATTTTTTAATTACTGCCGCTGCATGGAATAAAATTTTATATTATTGGCATTTAATCTGGCAACATTGCACTTATGTAAGAACTGGACATACCCATGGCTCCATGAAATGTGTTTCCCAATACATGCAATCAATTGGTGTATAGACAGGCATGTGTCTGACACTGGTTTGTTTTGTTGCCTTCCTTTTTTTTCAGCTCTGGTGAGAGCCCACCAGAATGTATTGTAATTGGTCCAGTCCAGACTACATCTTCCAGACTCAGACCATCCCTTTCAGTTAGACCAAGGTTTAGCTGGATGGTTAAACTACAGTTATAACTATACAATGCAGGTCTGAAAGGGTTCTTCATTTTAATCAGATATTACTCATGATCATGTGTGGTCATGCAAATAGAAGCAGCGACTGTACATGTAAACTCTGACAGTGAGAGTCTACTGATTAGAGCATTTATGAGGCACATGTCAAAAGTTTTAAATTGGGCACACGTAACATGAGAAAACATAGACATCATTTAGAATGTGGAATTGTTCAATTTCTGTATTTAAAAGGATGTAGCTGACTTGGATTTACTTGACTTGAATGCAGGAGGGGTTGAAATCACAATAAATCCAGCTCGTAAGTGCAAGCTAAAGAAACAAGAGTGTTAATAAAATATATGCTGCAGGTTCTAATTGGGGGGAAAACACCAATAGCTGTAATCTGCTTTTAGCGGAGCATTCTCTTGTTAAACTTGTCCTAATGTTTTTAGGTTATTCATTTACGGCCGCCTAATCTGCTTTGTGCAGTCTGTCTAACATTGCCAGAAAATAGCTTTGTCAGTACATTGTAGCCAAGTAGATTTAGGCTTTAGGTTCTTCATTTCAGAATAAATCAGGATTTTAAAACCCCTCACTCTCAATTTGTCGGCCTAACAGATTTAAAGAAGCCTCCAGTAAGCCGCACGTATCCACCATAAGGAACAATTATCAAACAAAACCTGTATTTTACATATAATCTGAACTTAATTTAACACACTTTAGTTTGCTTGTGTCCATATTTGCATGTGTGTGAGTGTGAAGATGCATTCTCACTTGTGTGTCACTTTACATCACAAAACTGTTATCTTTTGTTTACACGGCAAGTTATTTAAGTTTAAAGATGTGTGCATTTTATCTTTCAAAAGAGTGTCTCTAATTTTGTTGACTGTTCCCAAGTCTAGAGCCAAAACCTGTCAGTGAAGATTAACTGGGAGCCTAATGAGATTGTTTGTAAGTTAATTGACTAAAGGTCACTGTCTGCACTGGTCTCATCAAACAAAGACAAACAAAGACTGTTAAAAAAAATAGGTTCACCAAGAACTTTAAAGGTGGCCACAGTGGAAAATGACAAAAAAGATACAGAATAAAGAATACTACAAGTCTGCACACTTTGCACTGATCATGACAACAGAGAAGTGATGCATGCATAGGCTGCTGTTAATTTGAGAACTTAGTTTCTGCATTACAAATTGCGCACTATAACACTATGCAGTGCTCCATTCAGTTTGTTCATCAGAGATAATTATGGCAGGTGATTATCTTAGGTAATCAGAGCATGTCTCAAGTCAGGAAATGTGTTTGTGTCTACATAGCGTGCGTGCGTGTGTGTGTGTGTGCACATGTGCCAGTCTGAGTGCTGTCTTTTGGAACCTTTGCAAATCCCTTTCATGTGCACCTCTCAAAATCCCTCACAGCAGGAAGCAAAAACACACAGCAGAGGGATAGTTCTTGGTAACATATGCAAGCAAACACACACACACACACAAACACACTACAGTGGCACTGGCCTTCAGCCACTTCCTTCCGAGCTAATCAGAGGAAAAGAGAAAGTGCTAGAATATCAGATGCAGCACAGCAGGTGGATGACCTATTGGGATGGGAGGATACATGTTTGTGTGTTTGTTTGTGTGTGTGCGCGCGTGTATGTGTGTGTGCATGATGCTATCATTTGACGAGACATTAGTAAAGAAAAGGGTATTAAATTGTTTGTCCGCATCATAGATGAAGGAAGAAAGAAGGCATTGGATTGTAGCTTCAGCCAAAACCAAAAGCTGATTATGTGGATCCTGTTGTAGTGCATTGTTGTACATGCTTTTTTAACCTTAAGTATAATTTAATTATGGAATAGATCAAAGAGTAAGTGCACCCAAACAAATAATCCTGCTTGTGCTGCCAACAAGTATAGTGCAATGCCTCTTCCACACCACTGTGGTAGTGTGCAGCTCTTTGTGGTTTCAATCATAACACATAACTGACCACACCAAGCTGTAATCAAATCTCATGGTCTGACTTTTACTCATACAGGTCTGTGTAGAAGTCCTTTTAGAATATAAGCTGCCTCTGAATGCTTGGTCAGAGAAAAACATTTCCAAGTAAATGACGATTCAGTTATAATGTTTTTTAAATCAAAGTACAACACAAACAAAACTATTAAGCATTTTTGAATAGAGTAATGTTGGGCACAATGGAATACAACAAAACAGAATAAATTAAACATGAACAGACAAAAAACAAATTTAAAAATGCAGGGAAATATAAACAAATTTTGTTAGTTTTTTTTTTTTTTAAAGACCACTGAATTGAGCAATCTAACAGCACCTAAACCTCATCGTCGTCATAACGCTATTCACAATTTTTGAGGGCATGTGAGTAATATGTGTGAAAATGCTTTTTTTAATAGAGTTAAATGGTGCAAACTGTCTCAGTGGTTGAATGCAACAGCCGTCTGACTGGAGGGAAGGATAAGGACAGCGTTCACACTTCTGGATACAAGCATCCTGTTGTCTATTGCTTTTGCATAATGAGTGTAGGTTGGGTTGACAAAGTCTTGTCCCTGTGTATCAGGTTTGTCCCAATAAAGTCCCAATAAACAAAAGATTTTCTAAACTGTTGCACGAGTTGGTCTATCCACAAGCCTCCACAGTAAAAGTGAGAAAGCTACTATTAAAGGCTATTTTTTCCTTCTATATCATGTTCCTGAGGAGCTGATAAATACTTCACAGCTGAATATCACCTCTATCAGCTCAAATGGAAAGAGATTACATTTCACTGGGGGGAAATGCTCACCCCAAATCGGTCCCTTGATTCTCTTTAAAAATAAAAAAAGAATAAAATGATCAGACTTCCTATCACGTATACAGCTAGGCTAAAATTAGTATCAGCCTGGCCAGACATGGTATCAGCATATTTAAAATGGTTGCCACATGGCACAAAATGTCTTCCCTCCAAGGGAGTGAAGAAAATTAAGAGGCTCAAATCCCAGAAGAAGCAGTAATGGCCTAGTGATTACCTTCAACGGAAGCTATTAAATGTCTGCTAAGCCAAACACACTGAAGCAATGTGAAAGAGTGCTTCGATTTCCTGTGTATTTTATGCAGTCTCAGTGAAAGAATCCCAGTGTTACAGATAACTTTTCTTTTGTGTGGGGAGGTAAATACTGTGGTCATGTAAGAAACCTGACAGGGTGCTGACAAAGTGATGATACTGTACTAACAGGTGCAGTCAACATGTGGACGCTGAGCTCTTACCTTGTTGAAGAGAAAACAGGAAGAGTAGGGCCAAAACAAGAAGATTGGGGAGGAAGAAGGATGGAAGGGAGACAAGAGACAGAACAAGAATAATGTTAGATTTTTCTTCACCAATATTGGGCACAGAAAATCCATTAATCAGTCAATCCATACAGTGTATCATTTCCTGAACAAAATGCAGCACAAAATAGCTGCACACAAACATGTTGGCCAAACTAAAAGCCCTCACACCAACAAATAAACACCCACACACAGCTGAACAAGAAAATGTAAATAGAGATCAAGTTGCATGTGACCACATCTTAATGAACCTTATTTTGGAGTTGCACTATTAAAACTTTTATGACCTATTCAGCAGTTGTGTACTTGAAAAGTTGAAGCCTGACCTAGAAGTTACACTTCAGCAGAAAATCAAATGGATACCCTTGATGTATTTTCAGGGAAACCAGAACAACCCCCAGTTATGAAATTAAAGATAGAAGTAGCACTCTAATTGTTTAAAATACCATGCAGCTACGCAGCACAGATTTCTTATTTTTTATACAACAGCCTAGTGGTAAGAAGTTACCAGAAGATATAAAAAGACACTCAATTATCACATTTTATAATCTTAATTCTGCTTAATTCTGATTGGCAGCAGGGTGTCCATTAATTACTAACAATGGACACCTACTAAGTCATTCTTGTGAAACAGTCTGCTCATTGTTCCAAATTAATGTGCCAGCTCGTATCACCCTGTATCTAAAAATGAGTAACCATTAGCAACAGGGACACAGTCACTGTTTCACATTTATTGCAACGTTTTAACAAGCTAATGACCTGGCTAAGAAAAACTTTAATTTCTTTGGCAAGCAACCATGTTTCAACCAGGATAATGCCCCTTGGTGCTGTTGGTTATTGGGAATTAAAGGACAATAGGGAGGCCAGAACCATGTGCCATGCAGCCTAATTATTCCTTGCTCATCAGCGTCTGAATTGTTAGTCTGAGTGAAATACATGCATAATGTTATAAGTGAGAACATCTATAGACTCACAGGGTACATTACAAGTTCACCAAGTAAGACAAGAATTTTACAGAATGGCCATGAAATAGAGATTAAAGAGCAGTTCAATAGACACATTAAAATCAGACACTGAATAATAATCGCTGTAATTAAGTTGACAGAGACCAAAATCCCACTGAGAGAACATTCTTTCATAATTTGAATGCAAATAAAGCCAGATGGAATCTTTAGCCCCAATGGCCTCAACATGTTGATGTTTATCTACTGTTGACCAGTCACTTATTGCTGCGTGGTCAAGATTTTCTCTAAGGTATTGTGTGGGCTGAGTTCAGACTAAAGGTGTAATTAACAGAAATGAAGCTGGTGTGGCTAGTGTCCAATAAACATTTATGGAAAGTGATAGAATTTTAGTTTTTAAAAAATTGCTGATGAAGTCTGTTCTTTTCAACCCTTTGGTGGCTCACTCTTATGTTACAGTCAGTACAAAAGTGATCCTGGTGCAACTGGGAAGCAGCACTGAAGTGTCTTGCTTTAAAGCACATCGGCTAGTGCAGATGCAATACAAGCAGCCACCTCTAATTCATTCTAATTCATTTCCCCAATATAAATATTCTCAATGCAAGGTTGCTGGTTTCCATTCACTCACATGTTTGCATCTTTAGCCTCTGAGCCTCATCACTTACCCAATCTAAGAGCTTCCCATACACAAATATGAAATATCACAATGGGAGTGCTAGATTACATAACCTTGCACTCCTCTGATTCACTCAATCGTTCTCCTGTCCCTACTGTCAGATACCTTTGAAAATATTTCCCTGCCTTACTTTGTGTATTTCGTATTATAAGTTTGAAAGAAAAACAGGGCTGGCAGTTACTTTCTCCTAGTTTCTCTCTAGTGAGTGCACCTTCAGGAAAGAGATGACACATAAAGTAATTCATAGACTTTCTTCATTGTCTGTCCCAGTACACAAAAAAGGGGATTGGGAACAAATAGTCTGTGTTGTGTCTATAATCCAATCATTCAGTCACCTATTCTTGCCATGTAGCCATAGTTAACATATGTTGATCCAGGAGGACACATTCATTGAAAAAGATATGGCTTTGATGTGAGAAAGGATAAAATCATCAATCAGGCATGCTCCTTGATGTGTGTGCATGTTTGTGTGTGTGTTCAGGAGTGCTTGTGTATTCACTAAATCACTGCATCCTTTCAAGTAGTCAATAAGATTAACATTACTTGAATCCCTTGTCATCGACTGTGGCTTTTGTATGCAGCATATATGTTGAGGATGAAAGGCATGGATCAATAGTTATCATGTGATTCACATTCTGCATGGATCAGATGTTTCAAAGGGGATGTGAAGATGTTATAGCTATGTGAAGTCAAGGAGTATATCTCCAGAACGCGTATGTGTTTGGTGTGTGTTTGGAGTGTAAGACTGCCACTCAACCACTGAGGGAAAGTAATATCAATACTGCTTCTAACTGGTGAAATTCTCCATGACTAGTCAAATTAAGGGGTCTTGTCAAGGCTTCATGTCATCACCTCTATTGGAACAGTATTTGATATGGCACCTATACACTCAGCAAAGTTTATTTGATAAGCCTGTAAAATCTTCAATAACTCTGCCATAAATTCTATCATGTTCTGGTTTTTTTTCTTACAGAGAGGTAATAATTTCACTAATATGTTTATAATGGTGCTGCACTGCAGTATAATGAAATGTGTTTCCAAAATCCTTTACAACTCATGTTTGTATATTAGACATCCCTTGATATAGAATGCAGTGCACTTGAAGTGCAATAACAATAAACATGAATATAAGCTCTCTAAGAGTGTCAATCAAAACTGGTTATATGGCTCAGCTGCTGCATTGTGTTACATTAGATTGGCTGTTGTGTATGTGTACAGTTTATGACTGTATGTTGAGGTCAATATAAGCAGTAATGCTGGGTTTAAAGAAGCCGGTGGCGTCGGTGGGTAGACATGAGGTCACAATGACTTCAATGAAGGAAACGGATCCTTGTTTATCTGCACCGTGTTTTTAGTCTTTCCTGCCCCTATTCAGCAAATGTATTTTTTCATGTTCATTGAAGTTACCAGCACATTTATTTTTTTAAATTCTTTAGCAATAAATTGAAGAAATATTCCAGTCCACTGGTTTCCTCATTTATAAAATGCACACCCAATTTTTTTGCATAATTGTCAATCTCCAAAAGTAGGGTCCATGAAATTAATTTGTGGGTGATTGTGATAAATATAGGCCCTATCACAGGTAGAGATTGCTCTGCAAAGTGAATGACAATGATGCAAGACAGCAACAAGAAACACACACAGTCAAAACTGCAAGTTTGGTGTTAAAGTTTAAATTATCATGATCTTGTTAAACATTGGACTTACTGTACGTGTAAATTTGCCAACTTTGTGCATTGAGCATGTTTTCATCATATTATAATGACTTGTGCAAGGAAAGTTGAACATATGTGGTACATATACTTCAACGGACAAATAAAACACTGACACAACTGTGTTCAGGCATGAATATATGGCTGAATTTATGTATATTTATGTATAAGAGGTGCCATTACATTGTTGTGGAACTGTGTAGGCCTAACACAGAGCAACTTACTAACAAGCATTGAGCAGTTATGTTGCATTACTTAGGTGGGACTGGAGTTACAGGTTGTTTTTGCTTTATCACCATGGACCTCAAATTTGACCAGAGAGCAAACATCAAATTCTGTGTTGAACCCGAGCTTCATGTAGAATGTCATCAATGGCTACAACCAACAGACCAAACAGCACTTGTAGCAGTGGAAAAACCTGCATAGCCAAAGATGGAAGTCAATGCATCAGGTCAGGAGGACATACTGGTTGTTTGCATCAGTTCTCTGTGACACAGGGTTAGACTGTCAACAGATAGCTCCACTACATCATTGTGAGGCATCTGAGGGAGGAAATTTGGCACAAGCAACTTAAACTATGTGTGCAACAACACAATAGGCCCTCTCCATCTGCCCTAATCTCTGAATTTGGCAAAGGGACTTCATCCTCTTCTCCAAAATTAAATTCAAGCCGAAGGGTCGATGCTTTGACAGAGTGGAGGAGGTCCAGAGGACATCTAGTACATCGCAATTGGTGCTTTACAGGGTTACATAATGGGACTACCAGTAAGCAGTCTAAACGCACTTTGTGCTGCCCCATTTACATTAGGAACGACTGAATGTAGAGAATGAGAAGTTCACGCAGCAACCAGACAACCCTACTAGTTAAAAGTGTGCATGCAAACAGAATCTGTATGCACTTTCTTTGTGATGTACTCTTTATTCTTACTGTGTGTTTGTGTTCTCTTGGGCAGTATGAGGATTTATACATGGTCATAGCTGCTTGCTTTTCATTTCTTTTTTCCCCCCTTTTACATGGGAATGCAGCCACAAATTTGCATCACTTACATGACAAGCAGACAGGCACAGCACATCACACGCAGTGACAGAAATCCATTTATCTTGCCAGCAAACACATCGGGAAAGGCAATCCAAGCCAACGAAAAGTCATCAAGAAGGGGAGCAAAACATGAGATAAGATGGGAAAGTTATTGAAAACTTAAATCTGGCATGTTGATTCCATCCCACCTTCTGCCCCCATCAGAAGACTGAAATCGCTTCTGTATGTGTGTGTCTTTGTGTGTATCTGGGAGCAGGGTGGCAGTGTTATTTTTCTAAAATAGCCTGTGAAGATATCACACACAAAAAAAGCATACACAAACCTAAAAAAAAAAAAAAGTCAAAAAAGTTGATGGCTCTTACTTGTTTTAATTATAAATTGCTCTGGCTTCTGAGTAAACATGATCTCTTGATGAGTTTGTTGCCACTCAAAGCAATACACTGGTGACTTGAAGTACTTTGGCAATGAGCCGGCGGAAGGAGAAAAAGAAAAGGGAAGGAAGACAAGAAGATGCAGGAAAAGAAAGAGAGACAGTTGATAAGTTGCTGAACCTCTTCCCAGTCCACCAACAACAAAGGGTGACAATGAGTGAAAGAGAGAAAAAATAAAAGGGATATTAGCCCTGAGCAGAGTGATAAGAGAGGGATGTAAGCGGCTTCCTCTTATCGGTCCAGACAGAAACAAACCCAGTCCATTCCAGTTCACAGCCAAAAGACAGAAAAAGCCCCAAAACACACACAAAATATAGTTGCACACACACACATCTTTACTCCCCTAGCGATCCAAAACATCCACAATATCAGTAGTGGAATAAAGGAGCATTTGTTTGAGCTGAGTAAGCAAATATACTTCTTGCCCCCCCCCTCAAAATGAGTAGTAGATGTTTGACTTGGAGCTCCCTTAAAAGAAGCATGAAAACAACTCAAATATGTTTACGTCTTGTACTATTTTGAGGAGATTGAAATACTGTGTTTGATGCCAGTTCCAGTGTGACATGAACAGCAAGCATCGTGCAGAGTGTGGCTGAGCTACAAAATTGGATGTGGCTTTAGAGCAGCGGTGCCTCTGTGCTGGAATCTGTACTGCTGAGAGTAGTGAAGTGAGAGAGATCTGAGCACACTGCCCATCACACATACAGTATGTTTGCACACACAGGGAGGGAAAAAAGAGAAAAAGAGCATGTGTAATGCTAGATCAGAAGGATTCAGTATTGATCATTTTAGTCTGGCAGCGCCTCAGGTGTACAGTTAAGATGAACGGGATCAATACACTGTAGAGATGAAATGGCCAGGGATGCAACCATTTATCCAATACACACACACACCCCTCCCTCTCTCTCACATACTGAGCTAAACGCGTAACACACAACAGCTGCCAATATATGTCAGGGAAATACACCCATTTTAATCCCTTTAGCATCAAAGTCAGTGCTCAAGCATGTCAGTTACTTTTTGTTCAATTTAACCCCTCTATCATGTTCGTTAAACATTATTTCCATGGTGTGCATATTCCTTGAGGGTCATTTTCATCTGCGAAGGTCTTAGTAATATTTTTAGACCTGATGCAAAGCAACAACTTGACAGCAGAGTCAAAAGCTGTCTGGTAATGCATAGATGCAGTCAATACAAGTATATTTCATAAATGGTCTGTCTTGTTAAGCATTGTCCACATTTTACACACAAGTAGCAACTAGCCAAAATGAATAAATGAAAATTAACATCACAAATAAGAAAATCATTATGCTTCCTTCGACCCAAGAATCAAAATAATCAGACTCACCATTACAGGTAAATTATGGAATTAAAGCACATGCAGTATATAATTATTACAAGATGGTGCGCTGGTATGTGAACAGTAACATTCATGTAAATAAATGAAAATGTGTGTCATTTAGTGGGATCAAGCTATTTGTTTAACCTGAAGTGCCTTTCAGCTAATGACAAATATAAACTAGTGCCAACAACTCTTTGAACTAATGCACTTTTCACACAGTTTGGCAACTGGTTTTCATTTTTCTGTGACCCACCTCTGCGACTGCGCTGACCCTTCAAACACAGCATGGCAGATATTGAATACCTCACTGGAGGACAACGTGTCAGGGTATCATAGTGGGTTTGGCATGATTATTATTGCAGGAGCTGCTGGTTATCAGGGTCAGAGCCCTAATTGCAATGGATTACAGGGTTTCAAACCATGAATGCATGCTTGAAAGTAAATAGAACTATAAAAGCCTCAAGAACCAGGAGGAAGCAGGTTGACCAAGCAAACCAAAAGTCTGTTTTATTTACAAAAGACGAGCTGAACTGAAAAGACCAGCCAACCAAACACAAGAACACAACGGTCTCTCAAAAGGAAAAAGGAAAAACCAAATCATCTCCAGGAGATGTTGCGCACACACACACAGCCACCTGCTGCCGTCTGGTCACCGAGAGAGAGCGAACCCAGCTGCACACCAGGTTTTATGGCCACAACCCTTTTCACCAGCTCAGGTATGAGCAATCTCCTCTGGTGAGGTAGGCGGGTACCTGCTCAAGAGAGGAGGAGAAAGAGCAGCAACCCTACAGGCACGTAACACCCTCCCCCCCATAAAAACAAACGTATAGTTTGTCTACACGGCATCTTCACAAATCAGCACCACAAATTTAGCAAATAATGATCAAGATGCCGTTACCTTCACCCATTCAACCATAACGACCTTCAAAAACTCACACCCGTGAAAGCGCGTCACCCACTACATTGTCTGACCCCTTCTTGTGCTTGATCTGGATGTTGAATCCCTGGGTCATCAGAGCCCAGCGCATTAGCCGCTGGTTGCGATTGTACATGCTCAGAAGAAACACTAGGGGGTTATGGTCGGTGTACACTACAACATACATGATTCACCCCTGAACATATGGCCAACAAGACCCAAAAATGCAATACTTCAACTAAGTTGACTGACAGCTATTTAAATATGGACCTACAAAAGGCAGAAACTATATATTAGTTTTACTGTAAACACATGATGTTTGCAATTTCAGAAACAAAACACAGCTATTTTCTAGCTGTGCATAGAAATTTGTCTGTTTTTCATCTGTTAATATACCATCCAAATCTTCATCTATAAATGTGAATCAACCTTTTATAAAAATAACAGTATATTCATGACGTCTTTTTTAACGACACATTGGTACAAATTCTTATATTGATCTATAGCAAATAATTGAACAACAGAACAGTTAACACCTGTTTACATTTTCTGAGGGCATATTTATTGGAAAGCAGTCACAGAAAGATGCATATGTGATATAAATGTGTGTGAAATTTTGGATATGCATGTATACTTGTGTTTGCATATGGCTGTGCATGTGTGTGCATATTTTGACTGGGTGCACTTGGCAGCTGAGGCTAGCCCCGATTCTCTGTGTTAATCTCTTTTGAGTGGGGGTTAATAGCACAGAAGGCTGAATGATAGACCCTTCCAGCATTCAATGGTTGTTTGGCTGCGGAAATGTATCTCTTGCCCAAATAATCTTTTCACCAGCCAAATCATGCAATGACAACTGGCTTTATCATTGCATCCATTCTCAGTGAGGAGCCAACTGTATCATATAGGAAGAGGGGCTGGCAGTGCGATTCAAAGCCGCTACAACAGTTGGGATACAAACAGGCCAAAATCATGGTTTGTGAGATTGTTGCAGAGATGAGCACTAGTGTTGTGCATGAATAGTAGTATTGACATGACAGGCTAGAACTGAAATTAACCTACATTGATATATTTCTAATTGTTTAGTAGGAAAGTATTGTGCATTGGGATATGCAACAGAGAAACTCCTATTCAAATTTGTCATAACCCTGCTATTATTCTTGTGACCCTGCATTAATTTGCTAAATAATTAAAATCAAAAATGTGAAAAAACCAAAAGGGTTTTGCTGACCAGGGTTTAAGAGCATTTCATTATTGTTGGTCGAGGAATAAAGACAGGGCAGGGGAAATCTGAGACTGAGAGAATGTTCTTACAGGGCCCTGCAAATGAGCTATATCAAGGCAACAGGGGACATATGAGAGGAGTGAGTGGGCATGCACACCAGTGTCAGCCCAGTGTCAGCCACTGTCCAGCTTTTATTAACCAGCTGTGCTAGAAATCCCAATCACTATCTGCAAGACAATGCTAAGTCAAATGAGCCTATCAAGCCAACTGGCCTTCTGCCCATTACTCTCAACCCCCACTGTCAGTCTGCTGTTAAGTGCTCATTAAGCCCAAAGAAAAATGCTATAAGAGAAAATGAAAATGCTCCCCTGTGATTTCTCCTATTTACAATTTCAAAAAAAAAGCATGGAGTGAATAGTAGTAGGTTGCTACTGTAGCAACTCAATTAGAGCTTCAGAGTGTGTGTGTGTGTGTGCGTGTGCTTGTGCGCATGCATGTTTTGAGACTTAACAGACTGTCAAGGTGCAGATGAGCTGTGAGGTCAGACTGGATTGCTTCTCAACACATTTTCAGCTTTTGATACATGCTGTGCACCTGAGTGGTGTTTACTTTAATCAGTGTTTAATCACTGTTCTATCACTGTTCTTCTGTCTTCTTTAAAATAGTACACTGTGTTCATGTCTCAGCCCACCAGCCAGAAGTGCTGGAGCAATTGTATTCTGAAACCCTATTATCCAGACTGATTATAGGCAGCATTGGTAATGTTAAATGCAAATGTTAAAATTTAAACTTTGAAACTGTCCTATAGCCAGTAATCAGTAATTCATCACATCACATGTACCTCTTTGGAGTGATTTTAACATTATGAATGCTGTTTAAATCCTATTCAAACTTGGTCCTCGGGGAGAACACAGTTTTGATCATGAATCTTTTCTTTCTGACATCTGAGATGATCTACATAATTTATTGTCAAAGTCTGATTACATTACAATTTCACATGGCTTACTTATACATTATACATATTCATTAACAAAAGCAGCAGTATCAAATAACACACACCTGTGAACTGGAAGCTTATTTGATTATAACACCCTTCTGGTGTGACTGAACACACAAGAAGGTCTTGGGTTTGATTCCCGACCGGGGCCTTTCTGTGTTGAGTTTGCATGTTCTCACTGTGTCTGCATGTGTTCCCTCTGGGTACTCCGGCTTCCTCCCACCACCCAAAAACCTGCATGACAGGTGAATTGGGAACTCTAAATTGACCCTAGGAGTGAATATAAGTGTGCATGACTTTGTCTATCTAAATGTGTCAGCCCAATGACAGACTGGCAACATGTCCTGGGTCCACCATGGCTTCTGCACAATGACTACTGGGATAGGCTCTAGCAACCCCAAAACCCTGAACTGCAGTTACAGAAACTGGCAGTTCAGCCACCATACTGAGAAGTTTAGAATATTGTGTGTGTGTGTGTGTGTGTGTGTGTGTGTGTGTGTGTGTGTGTGTGTGTGTGTGTGTGTGTGTGTGTGTGTTAATATTGGCCTACTTGTGAACTAGAGACTAAGACCTTATCAGTTTACCTAGTAACAATAAGGAAAAGAGCCTGAGCTTAGCTCAGAAATCTCTGAACAAACACCATTAAAGAAAAGCAGAGAAAACAAACATTCACATAGTCAAAGATGTGCATTCAAAGAGATGCACAGCCCTACATACACACACACACACACACACACACACACACACACACACACACACACACACTTGTGTATTTGTGCACACTCAGTTCCATGGTGGGTTGACAGAACTGGGACAACCAATTGTGAAGTTAAAAGACCCCATAAGGCACAGTGTCTACCACCCCATGTTTAGTGCTGGCGGCTGAACCAGGCCATGCTCTAAGTAATGATGGCAGCATGTGGCTCACAAGGGGGTGCTTTTAGCTGCTGGAACATCTGCAGTGCAGTGGTTCATCCTCCCATAGACATATTTCACACACACAGACAGAGACACACACACACACAGTATATAGATGCAAATTTTGGTTTTCATGGGTTTCAAATCAGTATAGTCTTTCTAAAGAGCACACAAAGATCCTCATGTTAACTCAATTAATACACACAGACACACACAGCTGAAAATATTCACACACAAACATTTATCCTTGAGCCAGACTGCTTTTAGCACGTTTTGCATACCCATATGGAAACATACAAATGGCACAGAAGTTAAGAGAACAAATATGTTCTTGTTCTTATCTGTTATACGTGTGTGTTTGTGTGTGTGTGTATGTGTGATTATGTGTGTGTGTGTTAGAGAGAGAGAGGGAGAGCTCCATACAATTGTGTTTTCTATTACATTATGCACCATACGTCCAATGCCTCTGTGCAATTAATGGTATTAAACATATTCAGTTTGCTTTTTCTCTATGGCACAAATTATCTGCACTTTATATATATACTCCTACATAAACGGGTGGGTGGGCCTGAGGCACATTAAGTAACTGTGAAGGAATAAAAATTGAAAATAAGGTGATGTGTCGTTATGTCCAAATGAAGAGCATTGTGTCTGAAGATGGAAAATCTTTTTTTGTCATTGCAAATAGAAAAAAATCCTTTGGCAAAAATATACAATAATGTCAAATGTAACACACAGGATGTAATTTTCTGTGTACACCCGTAGACCCCCTGCAGAGGCAGAGCCTTACTTTAATCTATATTCACCACCAAAGTTTGCATCAGAAGGTTCTATTTTCATGAATTGGCTGTGTACATCACAGAAACACAAGCCAAGATATCAGAATATTAACGTACGTGGCCAGTCATGTGTGCAGCATCTTCGGTGTATTTACATTCCAAGTGCATTTATGTATAAATCTTAGACACAGGATGAGGCTACAGTTAAGAATACACTATCAGTAGGTGTGGTAGCAGCTGGTATCAGTCCCTCACAAAGTCGCGATGCACTGCTTGACCACTGCTGACACACCCCCCTCTTGTACCGCTCCTCTGCAGGCAATCAAGTTCACAGCATGTCCCCAAAATAGCAAACAGGCACAGGTTAGAAAAAAGGGCTGTGCATTTGACAATGATACACTTTGCAGACACAAAGCACTGCCATGCGCTGTATACTATTACAAAGACTGCAATGTGAGTAACATTCACTTTGTACTTAAAGCTCCCATGAAATGACTTTGAGATTGTAATTTCCTTCCATGGTGGGATGTTTTTCTGCATGAAACAGAGTATTGGTGGGTGGGAAAAGTGACAGAAAGAGAAAAGACAACAAAGTGGACACTGATGTTAACTTTCACTCTTCTGATTCATCAGTCACTTTCTATGTCTCAAGCAATATCCACATGCACTGTAGTTTGAACTTGGAGATGTCTGCTTTAAACAATTGGTGCCAACACATTTAATGAGCACAATTGGTTTGGTGTCAATTAAATTAATCATTGCTTTTTTTTTTCTTTCTGTATTTTCTAATCCATTTATTCTGCTGTTGGCTTTTCTCCACCTCTTAAACAAGAGTAATGAGTAATTATGATATTTCCTGCTCCATTTTAGCAATCTACATTATTGACTAAGGTAGGTTTTCCGTGCATAAAGGTTATTCTTTATGTTAATCTTTACCCCCTACAAGGCTTATCAGAAGTAGTGAAAAGTTTTATGGGCAGCGATTAGGTCAAGGACACTTGTTACTGTTAAATGAAGCGAGCGTAGGTGTCTAGTATGCCATTTCAAGTCATGCTTTTAGCCTTTGCACAATCTAGTTTAGACAATCAAACTATACATAGTGGGAAAATCGTCAAGAGTGATGTAACAGTTAAAAATGTTGTCTTCAGAGGAGCAATTGCCATGCATTTAAACACGCACCTCTATTGGATGTGCTCTACCAGATGGGGATGATAACATTTTTTTTTCCACACTGTGCTGTGTCATGCAAAAGTTTAACTACACATAGTTGCCATAAAAAGAACATTTTAGATTTGGTTTTGTATGGCTAATGTTGGACTCACACTGCTTGGGCAAGTAACAGCAAAGCAAATGTCATCCTCATACAACTGACGCTGTTCAGGAATATTTATTGAAGTAAAGTAAGTAAGTAAGTAAAAGTAAGTTTCTAGTTCATTGGAAGCTCTCTGGTGTTCATTACAGTATGAATGCAAGTTTGTGCATGATCCTCCATGCGGGTGGCTGGTGAGCACTGGAGGTGGACCCAGTAATTAAAACAGAGTAATTAGTCACTGAATGTGGCACAATTGGCATGTGATTCCATATATGTAATTAACTGTGTCTATATTACTATATTCATTAGTCCTTGCATAAGTTTATGGTCATTAACTAGCTCATGAACTAGGACCCTCTTTGTCAATGTAGAGACCCAATCAATATTCCAATGGTGTGCTTTACATCCTCTCGCTCTCTCACTCCTCTCTATCTTTCTCCCTCTCCTCATCTGTTTTCAGACACTGTGCAGTGAAAATCACTTCCGACAACCGAATCAGAACAATCTGCATACAGCCTATCAAAGAGGTCTTACCATTGCATGGCTCATTCATATTCATGAGGTCATGGCCAGACGGATGCCCTCATTGGCCCTGTCAAGGCTCAAAACACGCCTCTGTGATCAGAGCTAACAGCTATTGGATGGCTCTTCATTAGCAACCACATCCTTGTTGACCCAGTTGCCAACGGTTACAGATTCTTTCTCTGGTTGCACGTGTGGTATGACTCAGAGCCCAAAACCAAAAGTGGTTTGAAAGAGGTGCTCTTGATCTAAACTGCAAAGTACTTCAGCAGTATTGTCAGTGAATCAATCCCGTAAAATATATAAATGAGGTGTTTTTTTGGTTTGGAACCTCATGATTTTTACTGAGCCTTTTAATTGAGGTTTTAATGATTTTGCCAAAGTTTCTAAAGTTTTAAAACAGTAGTTTCCAATAACCAAAAACACAAAGATAATGGGTGCTTTAATGCACTTAATATTTAAATTCACAGAATCAGCATCGAGATAGATACAAATGTTTGGTGTTTATCTAGTAATGATAAGAAACATAAAGAGCATCATGAAGAAACAGGCTTACTTTATGCGCAGAATGAATAGATAAGAGCACATCTTCTTAGCAGAAAGATCACGCTAAATTCTACACACTGGAAATTTAAGGTGCTTAGTGTAAAGCGTAGCCTTGGGGTTGGCCCAGACCACAAAAGTGGTGGGATCAACAACAGAGACCAGGAATGAAATATGTGGCAAAACACTGCCCTGAGTGTACACCATAAAACAACTTTTTATTACATTAATTTGGTAGTGGTAGTGGAATGTAAATATTCTTTTTTTCATAACTGTGAGATTTGGTTACAATATAATGTTTTTCAGCTACAGAACTGAAAGCTTTGGTTGTTCAGCAACAAGAATAAACCAACCAAATAAGCCTGCAAGAAGTAAGCAAGTAATTAGCAGTACATAGTTGAAAAAAAGAGCCATTTTTTCTCTATAAATCACAGCAGCTGCAGATACAATACAGCTCCAATACAGACGAATGCCTGTCGAAGGTCATCTGACTGAAACACATAATAAAACGATGGTAAGTGTTGACAGCGTGTGGGAGTTTATTTCTTTGTTAGCTTTGGGAAACAATTGGCCCGAAGATTGGTGTCACAGAGAGCTATAATTTTTGCATTATCTCTTGCTAATACAGTAATGTTTGTGTGCATGTCTGTGTCTGTGTATGGTTGTATTATACATTATAGGCACTTGAGTATTGTGTGATCTAGAACATTAGCCTTGAGGAACATCCACACAACTCAGTGAACAATAAGAAAAATGTGCTCTCATCCGTCAACCCACTTGTGCTACAGTGAATGCACATATGTCACCAGAGCAGGGAAGGCAATGTCTTTTGTAAAGAAAATGAAAAGCTTTAAAATATCCCTCTCATTGAGACCCTGTCACACAGGCATAGATATCAAATGATACCGAAGTAGAACTTGAATATGCACAAGGCTGTACTGTAGGACATAATTGGTTTCGTGCCATAAAGGTAAAATATCTCTAGTACAGACCTGTGTGATCCTGCACTATAGCACTACTATGAATGTACAGTGTACCAAACATGGCAAATGCCCCGTGCAGATGAAGCCCTAGGTTAAACATCTTCATTCTTACTGCACTTTTCTCATGAGAGGAAGGCAGAGGAAATTCTGCTGCCTTCCAAACAAGTAATTACAACACAATTTCATATTTTATTACTGGCTGGAGTAAAAGAGTATTACATGATTTTTCTAGGCACATCTTCTGGTAGTGGGGCCAGTAAAGCAACTGTGCAGCACCCATATCTTTTATTACAAGATGGGCCCACTGTAGTAGTTATGCTTATTGAAATTGTAGATTTCTCACCGATTACCTAGAAACTTTTAAGAACTACATACAACACAGCCATTGCAGGAAAGTCTTCAGAATGGCACACAACCAATATATGGATGACAAATAAATATTTGACAAAAAGTTGACAACTGGAACTACCTGAAATGAAATATGTCAGATGATCTTGGTCAGCAACTTGTTTCTCTTCATAAAATAATCACTTTATGGAAGAAAAGCCTCAAATACAAACAGCTTAAGATAGCCTGAGTTGTCGTCATACAACTAAACCCATACATTATTTGAAATCTGGGAGAAACGTGGTCGTTAAACATGATAATCAACCAGGAAACACACCAGCAGCATGTTTGATATTTAAATGATCTTGAGACTCCTAATCTCATAGTAAAAGCATTTAGGCCTTTCTCATAAAGTATTCATTTTTTCTATTTGTAGAAAGTAATTGATTTTCTTGCAGTGCCAGCATAATGCATTCTGCTTGCCTTGTTAGACCATGCAATATGACTCATATCAGAAGATTGCCATATTCAAAGGTAAAGATAAGGACAAATAGAACACAGAATTTACAGAATACTGCCTCTGAAAGGACTGCAGAATGCGCAAACTAGTATCTGTTCAGCTTGTGTTATGTTTGCATATAAGTACACAAATGCATGTATGTGTTGGCAGTTATCCAAATTATACTGGTTGGATCAACAATTTTTATGTCTTGTTTTATTGTCTTTGGTAAAAGGACAGGCATAAGACAAACTTAATAAGGGAGAGAGACAACATTGCTTGCAAGCTGACTTGAACCCTCAGTGCTGTCACTGGCGACCTAACCAGCAAATATCTCTTACCACTGTGAAAACCACTTAAGTGTCTCTCTTATGGCAAATGAGTGCTAAGGAACATTGGTGGAGTGACTGTGATTTCCTGTTGGGAGTGTGTGTCTGGAGAGTGTACAATGTATGATGTTTACTTTATCCTGCTGTGCAGTCCACTACAATGTTTTGTGAAAATGGCGACTGGACGGATGAGGCAATAGACAAAAGAGAGAGACACACTGACCATGAGCTAACTGACTTCTCAAAAACCACTTACTTTACTCCTTATGCTGTCTTCTAGAGAAATCCAGCTCTAAGAGCAGCCTCACTCTCCATCTTTGTTCTTTTTTTGCTTTCCCTTTCATCTTTCTCCCCTCTATTCTAAAAGAATAAATGTGGCTCCATTTCATGTCCGTGCTTTTGAGTGCTCGCTGCAGGGAGGGGGGTGGTGATGGAAAGATAGCTTTAGGAAACAAAATATGTTGGCCTATCAAAAGAACCACCGGTTTACACGTGCCTTTTCACAATAGCTCATATTACTCTTTTGCCCACACCTTGTCTTTATCTTCTTATCCCTATCACTTTCTCACACTCAGATTACTTCTCTGTCCTCTTGCTCTATTTTCACTGTCATCTGCACATGCTTCTGGTCCTTATCTAGTTCTCTGTTTCCTCTTCTTTTCAATCACCGGCTGTCTATCTCATTGCTGATTCCTCTAATTCACCCAACCTCTATACATAGGTCAGCTTTTTCTTCGTCTGCCTTTCTTCCCATCTCCTCCTCTTTAAAGTCCTGATGCTTTATAGAATCATGTGGCTCACTGGCTGATAAGCGGTGATTAAAGTGCTGCGATACGGTGATAGCAGAAGATAGAAAATCATGTCAGTTAAAAACCAATTACTAGGTACATGTCATACCTTTTATAAGAGACAGATGGGGCACACAGTATGTGAGAGAACACGGGAAAAAAAGATAAACTGAGTGAGCATAAACGATGATGGAAATGGGGACAAATAGTTGTAGTTTGCTGAACAGAAAAAAAGACGAAACATTAAGGTATAAATAATAACACTTTCACAGAGAGCTGTACAGCTACTGTAATGTTTAGTTTATGCTGCAGTCCTCAAACTATGTCTAGCATTAGCAGTTTTGTTTTAGGGCACACCTAGAAGTTTATTCTAAAAGCAACCAAAGCACTGAAACAGACAGATGTTAATTAATTAGCGCAGCAACTGTTTTAAAAACATAATGGCACTTTTGACTCTTTGTTTGGCCGAATAATGTAATGTTGCATAATGAGCATCATCCACGCCCAAACAGGGGGAAGGAAGTTATTATTATCACCTGCCACTCTGTGTTCTGCTGAACTTGGTGCTTCCATGCGGAAAGTGACATGGTTGGGTCCAAATACCGAATGTACATCAAAATAAATAAATTCACATTATACCTCATTCCACTAGATTTCATGCCTCTGTTTTCAAATCTTCAGCTACAGTGACAAACAGCTTTCTGTGGCTTAATGTAATGCCCACTCACTTTCCAAATATATCCATAGTATAAAATCAGCTCCTATATTAACGACTAACTTTTTTCTATATACCTGATGAGATCTGTTTTAAATGCACAGTTTCCCACAGATACCAGAAAATGTTTAATCACCCATTCCAGTATGTTTCCAGGTTAGTGTCATAGTGTGTCCAGGGCAATGCCACCAGTGGTATTGGTAGTGCAATGTTTTTTTTGGGTTGCAGTTGCCACTGATAAGTCATCATTCTGCCCACTTCTGTTTTCACCATTCTTCATTCACGTCTTTATTCAAAACCTACATTTTAGTCGTACACAGCTAGTTAAGCATACGCATGAGTATCTCGTGGTGTAACATGCCTTAAATTACCCTTCAACACCTGTACAGCTTTGCTCAGGCACAGACTGTTACCATCTCATACATTTTCAACAGATGAAAAACTTGCTCTCTTGCTCTCTCTACTTCCCTCTTTATCAGTTCCTCTTTTCTTCTCCCTCCTGCACAGTCTACCAAATGTATGAACACCTGCTTTGTAGCTGACATTTAGGAAACATCTCATCATGCTGCCATGTCTGATCACAGCTTCAATCCACTCTGTAATATGGGGGCACAGCTTGGACCCCACCCCGCCTCACTTATCTCTCTTTCAGCTATTTTAATTACACACTGAAATTTACTTTTAAGGAAAAGGAACATAGGTGAACAGTGTGGGCACCTCATACATACATGCATGCATGCAGTTTGCTCACACTCATACATGTGTGCCATATGCAAGTAGTCAAGTATATTTTATGTACATATAAGCATGATTGGCGCAGAAGATATCAGCTATTTACGTCATATTTGTGCTGACTCAGGCATTAAAAACACGGTTTGAATTAGAGGGAATCCAGTGGGGAGTCTATCTTACTCACAGTAACACAAGTCAGAGTTTGGGGTGATTGCATAATGTAGTGATTAACATATCTAAAAGCAATATTTTCACTCCTGCAATGTTGATATAGGAATTAAGTCAATGTCGTGCTGCTGTGTTCACCACGGCTCTGCATTTAGAGTTACAGCTGCATGTGCACATGAATTCACATTGAATTTCTGCTGCAAATTTTTTGTCCCGTTCTTATGCATGAAGAAGACATTAGATTCTATAACACAATGACATAATACCATCAATCCAAAACAATACCCACAGACAGAGGACTGTGATCTTAACACTCTTCAGAAATAAGGAGAGAAAAATACTATGGGTAATCAATTATTTACGCTGATATCACACTGATACCAATTTAGCCCATGCTGCCAATTTAATGAAGTCATTGATCTGAGGAGAATTCAGTCAAACCGAGTGGTTATGGCTTTGACAGTTTACACTGTGAGGAAAAGAGATATCAGTTTAAATCAGATCAGTCACTGAGATTGTATTGTCTCTGATGTCTCATACATAAAATAACTGCCACTGCAGTAACAAATCTCAAGATTACAAATTTTTCGTTGAGCCACAAAAGCTCATTCACTTCACCACCTGCCATTGAACAAAATAGTACAGGTGGAGTTTTGCTGTCGTTTTCTATCAGAAAGCAATCTTCTGCTGTGCCCTTAAGCAATTCAAGTAGATTTCCAACAAAATAAAATGTAAAGTTTTTAAGGCTTTGTCTTAAAATAGATGTAGTAATTATTTATTGATTTTTAAATGTATCTTTAGCACCTCAAGGCTTCTTACAGAAAAAATAAAACAGTTGTCTTATTCAATTCTGAATAAGGCAACTGGTGCTATCTGCACCACAACGTACTCCACTTTATTGTTTTTTCTTGTTTTTTCTTCTTTAAAGTTAGCCGAAACAAGTGGGAGACCGGATTGTACAAGAGCAGCATGAGTCTGCCTCTGTGTCAGTCATCATGTCGGACCTGCCCATCTGTTTCTGTCCACGTCTGCCTTCATCCTTTTTAGCGCGTCCCTCTGAATGACTTCATGTATCTGCCGATTTCACGTTCATTCATCTACATAATAACAGTACGGACAGACACACGTGCACACATGCGATATATGAATACAAATTTATTCAATCCCATTACGTGGAAGAAAGAACAATCAGGCACACACAAGAGCACCTGCAACCTCTCCATCTTTGAGTCTCACCCAGAAGCCCACCAACTCATTTAAATATACATGAACATACACACACACACACACACACACACACAGACACTCAAGTAGCTACATCCACACACAGAAACACACAAACACAAACAAAGGTGAATAAATGGTAATCATATTGTGATTATGGGTCTCTGTGAAACAACAGCAACAATGGCCAAGGTGTGCCAATGTTTTCCCCACTATTAGAAAAGCTAATTCCTATCTGTATAAAGCAATAACCCACTAAATAAATCAGATTTAGTGTGGGCCTTCTGTAGGTGCACATATGCGTGTGTGTGTGAGAGAGAGCGTATGTGCCTACCAAAGGAGGGCAATACGGTCTTAATGATTAATAGTCACTATACAATAGAAAACATTAAAAGGAAGTCTACAGGAACACACGGACACAGTCGAAAAGTAATGAATGCTCAAGCAGCAGATGTTTAATATTGACTACATACCCCGCACATAAAGCACATACTTCTTTTTTCTCTTTTTTTATTTTAATTTCTTCAACTGCGTTTCTGTGTGTGTGTGCGTGTAAGTAATCCCATGGAGGGCAGAAGCGAATAATCGCTTTCAACATGAGCTTCATGCAATTAACTGTGAGCTGGAGCAGATAGATTCCACAGTCAATACCTCTTGTAATGCTGGCAAGAGACATAAATAAAAAAGAAAAACAGTTTCATGTGTGTGAGTGTGTGTACGTGTGTGCATGTGCATGTGAATGTGTACTATGGGGATCTGTTAATACCTCTGCAGGCTTAGGGAGAGTTGTGGGATGTTAATGGTTGTGTGTTAAGGCAAGTGTTGTGCAATCTGAGTAAAAGAACTAGTACTCCTTTTGTGCCTGTGTGTGTGGGTTCATGTCTGCATGCACTCAAGTGTATGTGCATATGTCTAAGAATTCACTAAAAAATATCAGACATAGCTGGAAATGAAAGATGGTGCCTATAGAATGTAAGTCTAACTTTGATGAAGACAAGAGGAGAGGAGGACTACATATTATAGCAGTTAAAAAAATGTATTTTCCCTTGATTATGGGAAGAGGATATCACAGAGAAAGAAGAGACCAATGACAGGATTCAAGGTAAGGATTCAAGGTGGTGAGACACATATAAATGTAAGGGAACAGCTAAGCTATAGAAAACATACTGTACAATATCACACTATCAACACAGTGGGAAAAAAGCACCAGTATCTTCTTGCCTTAAGGGACACAACAACAGTTTAACATGCACACACACATCGGCAAAGCAATCGATGCACAAAAACACAACAACAAAAAAAACAACAACCCCACACACACAGGCAGACACGCACGCTGCCACCCTCTCATCCACACCACACATAAACAAACAATCTGCCCTATTCTCTACTCTAGCCTTGCA